>CM062814.1:782015211-783215211 GCA_031772625.1 Pinus tabuliformis
AAATTTATTTGTATTGACTTTGAATAGTAGAAGAACCTTACAACCTTTTCAACCTTGATGTTGAACAAGATCTTCCTAGGGTCTGAAATAGGAATTTCCTTTACTTTGACAAGTCTTTCACTCTTCCAAATGAGATCTTAGAGGTATGTAATCTCTCCTCATAAAAACTCAACTAAAGAAGACTAAGTTCCAGTAGCATTTCACCTCAAAAAATAATAAGCTTCTCCCTCTAAAGTAACTAGCCCAATGCTTCTTTCTATAGTGCATAGGAGGAGGTTACAGGTCCACCTATGAAGGGATAGAATCCTCCTTCAAAGGGATAAGCTCCTCACATCAAGGGATTAGCTCCTTAAGGTATGGGTTACAGGAACCTTAAAAGAGTGAACTTGCCACCTCAAGATTCCTTCCAGAAGCCTCTAGAAATAACTGAAAGTGAGTTTTTCAGAGTATACTCACGCCTTTTTAACTTTTACAGGGGTCCACACCTTTAACACAGAGATAGTGCGGTTAGGTGCGCATGAGACATGATCATTAGGTGCGGGACCATAGGTAAGACAAAGAGAAAGTGCGGAACCAGAGTTTTAAAGACTTTTGAGAGCTTTTCTGTTATTTTCCAGACTTGATATGAGGAACTAATGTTTTAGACTTGCAGAGGAGGAAAGTATGAGTGGTAATGAACTCACATAGATAGCAGAATGTCAAGGTGACAATTTTTTGTGTAACAACTTTCTAACTTGCCTTAAAGTCCTAGATATTGAAGGACCATCTAGATTCAAGCTAATAAAGCTATGTAATCTAGGGCCTCCCCATAACTTGATCATCTCATAAAGGGATTTTGTGGATGTACTATACCTTCTCCTTGCTTTTTCATGCATCAAGTTATGAAAAATATCCTTGAAAAATTCCCAAACTGCATCTTTACCTTGTAATTTTCCTTACTTATGTGCCTCATACACATCCTTGCAAAACCTAAAGACATCCTTCCTTTCTGTCGATTCAAACAACTTTTCCTTTAGGGATCTCATTCTAATAGGGAGTGTAGCAACCTTTTTCCTCTCCCACCAAAGAGATCACATTGTTGATCTATGGTTAGCATTTGTAACCCTTGCAACATTCTTCAATTCATTGTGAGTCAAATAGTCGAGTCTTCTACCTTTTCCTATATCTCGTTCACTTCTTTTATTAGTGCACATTGATTCACGATATAATTGCATCCTGAAGTCATCACATTCTGGAACCAACTTACAAAAGTTGCATGTTAATGAATCAAATGGGATCTCTGTTTCAGAAGCCCTCTGGCAATGAATATGCCTATATGTACCATAAATACGACATTCAATACCCTCATAACATAACATGATCTTGGTATGCTTCTCTATGGCCCATAATTTTCCACCCCTTTGATCATCCATTAGGACCTTTGTTTCCAATCTCTCCCCATTTCTATCAATATAAGGATACCAATACCCCCAACATTGTAGTAACAAGGGAGATAATTGAGCTGTAATAAGATGACAACAAACAAATAAGTTTGAAGTAAGATAAATAAAATAATATACAAATTCGTATTCAAGTTTAGTCTAAGTTGTTAATTAACATAGCTGAAGTAGAAGGATCTGCACTTGTAGAACCCGTATGAAATACTGATGGTGATAATGGGACCAAGAACCTAGTCAAACTTTGTTGGGACTTATCATTGGTAGGTTTTTTGGATCTCCCAACCATGCCACTCCTCAACCCAATCTCCTCATGTGAACCTTCATTTGTTGTAGTAGTAATGTTCTTCTTTGATTTCATGTGTTCATTTAGAGAACTGACAATATTACCACTTGTCGGCACTAACAAAACCATTTATTGCATCGTGTACATTCCACTCTCACTTTTTTCATGTCCTTATAGTCTGCAAGTGTTGCTTCCACCACCTTGAACAAATTAGGCTCTTGTGTCTTGTTGAAATCATATAGAAGTTTGATTGCTTGATCAATATGAAATTGATCTCCAACCATCACTGTCTGTTGTACTTTGTTACATGAAGGAATTTCACGACCACTTGGCATTGATAGGCATTGTTGATGGGCCCCTGTTTTCATACAATGGTTTTTGAAGTTGCGTGTTATTCGTGCTGCCAAGGATACATCACCTGTTCCATAATCAATGCCACAAATTTCACAATGGATATTTATTTTAGATTCTCTCTTTTTTGAATATACTTTGAGAGTAATTTTCTCATTGACAAACTCTTCCATTAAACTTTTAACTTTTTTTTCTCAAGATGCCAATACACTAGGATCAACAACTATGGCTTGTTCCGCTGACAAAGACATATTTTCAACTCTTGGTTGTTTATGCATAGGTCCCTCCACATTCACTTCAATGTTTTCAAATATTGGTATTGTTTTCACTACATTTGAACACTGTTCTTCCACATCAAATATTCCTAGTTTCCTCTTGATGCCTACAAGTGTTGTACAAACTTTCTATTTTTTCTCTTGCTTTGGATTTAAACCTATTCCATCCTGGATAAAATCAAAAGGGTATACAACGATTTCATCATCCACAATTTCATCACGAATTTTAGAAAATGTACAACCTTCTCGACACTTGACCACGCCAATGATAGAATTTTCTTCGCCGATAACAATTTTATAAAACAACTCCATTTGTTTTTGCACATAAATAAATGAAAGGGTAAATAAAATTCCACAAGCTTATTGGTTATTATGAGCAAGGAAGCAAAGTATGCAATTTCAATTCAAAGCTCCAAAAAACATGAAGAAATATTACTATTTGGATGAAACACTTTGATTCAAAATGTACTATCGGTGGATTACTAAAACAAATTTGAGAGTTGATTTATTGCTGCACTAGAACTCGGAAAAACATTGTACAACTATTTTTAATTCATAATGTTAACATGATTTGTAACCAAAATTTCAAATTATTTTCTAAAAATGCCCATTTTGAAGTTAGATAGCCCAAACATCTGTGCATCTTGAAATTGTTTGAACCATGTAAATGCCTGTTAAAATTGACAACTAGGGCCAAATTCCACTTTGGACAGCTCCTATGGGGAAAATTATTGTAGCATTATTGCAGCTCCTATGGAAACCAAGTCTTAGCCAACCATGATGCTCAGAGAACTATTTGGAGGAAGTTTAACTCCTATGGTGTACTGAACATTTTCAACATATTTCAGAATTTGTATCAAGAAAAAAGAATTTTTGAAAATTTGATGATATACTTTGGATTTCTAAAATATTTCAAAATCCAAATTTGAAAAAGAGAATTTTTGAAAATTTGATGGTGTAATTGAAATTTCTCAAATATTTTAGAATCTGCATTTGCTAAGTTAAATTCCTTCTCCAAAATTTAAAATTATATTTGGAGCTGCTGACATTTCTTTGAAACAAGAACAAGCTCGTGGTTGATGCCAGGTAACTAAAGGGAGCAGGAATTTGCTTTGCATCTTCATGATGAAATTTCACGAAGGGAAGGGATAGAGGGGTGCTCTGCCATTTTCTTGAGTGGGTGGAGTATGCCCAACAATCCTGATTGTTGTCCACGTCACCTGCGATCAACCATGGAATTTTGTTCCATTCCTCGTGGAAGGTGCCCAGTTTCCAGATATATTCTGCTGGCACACATGTCAACATCTCTTCAATCAAATAGTCTAGAATCTCAAAAACCTATGAGAGAGCCTCCACCATTTTCAAAGTTCAAAAGTGAAGGTGTATGAGATAAATGTGCCTGAAATTTTATATTAAAGACGTTCAGTTGCTGCTCTGTTCTTGGACTCTACAAAATGTTTAATTTTGACAGAGTCCTTGATATTATGCTGGATACGAAAAGTGTCAGGCAGACATAAATGGAAGGATAAGTATTAACTAGATACAAAGATTCAAATATAATATAATATTATGTGACTTTTAGTTTTTGAGTTTTATTTTTTTAAGAGGCCTTTGGGATTCACAAAGACTATTCAAGTTCATTTATCACTTTTCATATTCCTTGCAGATGAATAATGTAAATTTTCCATAATGTTTAAATATCATGTTTCAAACCTTTTTTCTTTTAAGGTGTGAGAGTGAAAAAACAGAGCTGAAACATGTAAGTAGATAGTATCCAATAGTTAAATATACTTTAGGAATAAGTATATTCTAGGAATATGATGTTTTAAGGAAGATCACAAACAAATGGTAGGAGAAGCCAAATTGTGTTGATGAAGGGTTGTTTAAGCTTAACCAACAAATTTAGAACTTAACTTGAAATAATTCTTAGAATAATTACAAAAATAGTTATAAATTGATGTCTTATGCGAAAAAGAAAGTGCTATCTAATATTGTTTCAAAGATGAGCACAAATTGTTGTCTAGCAGAAGTTTCTTTGTTGAGTGTGTTTGTGTTGTTGATAGTTTAGAGTATTAGATTATTTAGTAACTCTAATAACTCATCAATTTGAGTCATTTTCTGAATAGTTAGAGATCAAGAAATGAAGGGTTTTGGCTTCTACCAAAAATAACCTGCTTACTGCAATTCAACTAGCAAGACAATTTGCAAATTGCAACTCAGGTTTGGAAGAATTACCTCTAACGGGTCACAAACTCTTCTCAAAACCAACAATTTTCAACTTTGGGGTTGTTGTTGGATCAATTTTCCTTGTCTCCACTCACAACTTTGTTAATCCACAACTCAAGCACGTCTAGAAACAATTATGGGAATCCTAGAACTGTGATGGAAATAATATGTCACTAAAGAATTTATGAGTGAAGATAATGAATCAATGCATTGAGGATCATTGTTGATTCAAATTTGATTGATTCTTGAACATAATTAGATACCAATATAGATGTGATTGCAAGCTAGGGCTTTCTTGGAACTTAAAAAATGGACATATTTAAGCTTTTAGTTGATATTTTTACCTCTACAGAAGAAGAGATTGACTATGTGGAGTTTTTCATTAGTAGAAGTTAACAAAACTAGATCAACCACAAATCATTTGTACCCTGAATCTACACCTAAATTTGGATGAGTTATTATTGGTTCATTGGCACTCGATCTAGAAATGAAATAGGTTCCACCTTATGAATGAGGGGGTTCAATATTTTCTTCAAACAAATAATTCTCTCTTTATGATTTAGATCACCAAATATGAATCTCAAGATTTTATTGTCTTAAGGTGTATCCTGAGCGTAGGATTACATAACCTTCATGCATAAGATGAATTTTGCTGTTATAAAGACTAAATCCAATGCTAGTTTGATGCTCTTCAAAAATTTGATGCCATACCCATTTGTTCATATAAAGGTACTTTCCTTATTGCGCCTGAACTAATGGAAAACAAAATCATGTGACTAGCACCTCAATCAGCACAAACCAGGTTTATTTCGAGCCCAACAGTAGTTCGAAGTGTCTTCTCTATTTGATCACTGAATATCTAGAATGTTACAACCACTTCTTATTGATAGCAACATATTTCTGATGCAAGCATGTGTGATGCTGCCTTACAAACCCTGAATGTACATCTAGAGATTCCAAACTAGAACAATTACTCTGAAACATGACTAGAAAATCCTCTGGAAAGGCTCTCTCAACATAATACTCTTGCTGGAATAGGAAAATATCTCTAAAATCAGCATACAATTTGCGTAGTACCCCAGATTGAAGATCAAAGTTTCCCCAAACTTTCCAACAGTAGCGACAATCATGCTAAAATCACGTCTCGAAAGTATTCCAACTATGCTTTTCTGGGTACAGGGATATTGCGTGGAGACTAGTGAGTCCAAGCCTATGTGACAATAGACACAATATTAGCCTTAGTGAAATACTGGAAGTTCATGCCACTTCTCTCGAAATGCATGCTTCTCATGTCATGACCATATCTCCCAATTGCCAAATACAATAATCCTGACGAACAACACATTGCCGGGGTCCGATCTATGGATATAAACAGAAATTTGATTCATCTGTGTATATTCTTTGCACTTTTGTTCCATATTAACAAATTAATATTCCTGAAATGAATTATTTATAGTCTTCGTGCCTGAAAGAATTTGTGTTTGTTTATTTTGTGCTAGTAAACAAGAGACCAGAAAATTATCTATGAACCTCCAAATCCATCTAAAATCCATATGTATCATGTTGTAGATCATATATTGTCTAAAAAATCACAAGAATTACCCTCATGACATATCATAGTATTTAAAGCTGATGTCACAATAATATTTTAAACATAATTGAAGTCTAAATCTTGAACTAAATATAATAATTGTGCTATGAATTTCACCCTACAGCTAGAAACAGAGCACGAGGAATTAGAGGTTAACTCTGACCTATTGAAGGAATCAGAGTGGCACAACGAAAGCAAGGATTAAAGACCTATAATTGATCAGACTGCCTATAAATCTAAAGTATCAGAGAAATATTTAAAGAGCCATGAGAGAGGATTTATTAAAATTCTAGAAAATTATTTCTAGCAGTCATTACAGGTACCAGAATTCTTGCAAGGATAGAGACTTATCTTAGAAGTAAAGGCTTCGAGAGAGCTATCAAGGGTTGAAAAGAGCCCTCATTTGACATCATATACTTAGGGTTTGAAATCAATGAATAATTAATGGGTGCTAAACCAATCAACATACATATGTTAAAAGTGCTCAGTGAGGTAGAATTGTTTACATTGATACAATTATCTAAAAATAAAATAGATCGCCCCAAAATTGCATTGTTGAAACACTTTCATTAGATATTTTTATCACATAAACCCTCATTATTTGTCATAAATTCCTAAAGATCAAGAAAATATTTCATGTAACTAAGAGGGATACCACTATCACCTAACTCTCTCTTCTTTACACTTTAAGCTGCCTCTCCCGGCTCAAGGGAGGCTTCCCTGGGATAAAATTGTTGAGATTTTAGGCAATGAGAGGAAAAGTGATATGAAGAGTAAATTCCAACCAAAGAGTTTTCAAAGAATTAAGAAAATAAAATAGGTGGAAGAATCAAAAGCTAATGTCTTTCTATTGGGCAGTGAAGTTTGCTACAATAGCTTCCCTAGACAGTGCTAATGACAATGGCTCATGCAAAGAGCTCCCATAGAGCTCCCAACACAGTCACCAATAGGAGATTGATTAGATGCAATAGCTTCCCTTGAGATAGAGGAGGATGAAGGTGAATCATAAAGAGAGCCCGGTATATTCCTCTACGGAAAAATAGACCTAATTAGGGGCAAAATCCTAGACCTAGACGATGGTAGAGCAGGATGATGCAATTGCTGTTGAAAATGATGATTGTGACTAGAACTAAAGCTCGAACAAACTTCTACGGGAAAATCAAAAGAAACCCATTGTGATGTTCCTCCAGCCCAGGGTTCATAATGTTGGTGTTCAACAAAATGGCTACTACTCTCTCTCTCTCTGGGTGAGCATATTTCTCTTGGATGTTGAGTGTTGTTGTTTCAACTATTGGGACAATGTTATCTCCTTGGACCTATGCTGTGTAAATGCTCTGGAAACTGTGATTTTATCTTGCTTATCTTTACATTCTCCCTTTGCTGGTGTCTGTGAGAAAAACACAAGTTGGTGTGCCACTACCATCCCACAAAAATTAATAAAATTAGCATATATAAATCATACATACTAAACTATTTAGTAGCAAGGCAGAGAAACAAATGAAATACATAGAATCATACATGTCAAAGCAAATATGTCCATTGTCGCCCATGTCCCATACTATTTCAACTTTATATTGAAAATTTAGAAGATCTCATTTCAAAGTGATACAGGTGGTTTCCTTCTCTATGGGATTTCCAACTGGGATGTAAGATCACCTCACTTCTCTAGGTGCAATTATGGTTGAAGTTTCCATCCACAATTTATTAAAGGAATATCTTATACATCGCTCAAGGTAGTTGTAGGTTACACTATAAATATTTCAACTTTGTAATGAAATTTTCGTGGAAGTATGAGATATTATAGAATAGGAGTTTCATGTGATGAGTTTATACACATCTTAAGTTTCTGGGCATATTTTATTTACGTGTATCATAGAATAATAGGTTTTCACACAAAAAAATTATCCTCCTAGCTATAGCAAGGACCTTCCACAGTTTGAAGGGAACTCTTTTTCTACTGCCCCACATGTCCTAGCATTTATGAAGCATATATGCGAATTGATGGAAAGACATGAAGATTCCATGATAAGGTTATTTATGCTTTCTTTAGGACAAGGGCATGGTGGCTAGCTGAAGCATTCTTGTAGCCCAAAGAGCATACATTCTCTCAAATCTCTAGTTGAAATCTTCCTCAAGCATTGCCACCCAAGGTTCAGAAATTTGATGGTACATATCAAGAGTTGTTGACAACCCTACAAGAGGAAGGCCTCCTTGGTCTTTTTGAAGGAAATGATAACATTGTTGGGGATGAAAGTGGAGCATCTATGGAAGAGGGATTATGCTCAAAATTTGAATATGAAAACACTAGATATTTGTAACACGAACAACCTTGCGGCAACAATGACAGGAAGGAGGGCCATTTTAGCATCTAAAGTGATTGCTTAACACATAAATGAGTACCAACATGAAAAATGTGATGGCATTATTACACCACCTTCAAATGATACATGTGTCACTCTTTCTAGTGAGGATTGGCATCAGGTTGGTGATGTTTTTATTGGCTACCCCATAGGAAACAATGTTGCAAATACAAAAGAAAAAAGTATTAGCAGTTTTGAGATGAATTTGGCGTGGGATTTATGCTCAAAAATTAAAACAAGAACACTCCCTTCTCTTATGGCTTATGTACATGATAATCATAATAATGAAAACATAAGCCTGGACACTCATAATGATCCTCTCATCAGTATGGATCAATCATCAGACCATATATTTTGGGTTGGGTAGAGGCAAGTCCTATACACTACTTGCATGGACCATCGATGTCTGGTGATCATGAAGAAGAGGGGAAGTTTGATTCTGAGCCCTTCACAAGCATCTGTCATGAGGGTTTTGAGACTATGTCATGTTATAAAAGTGTTGGAATAACCTCCCTAGACTTGTCACAAGAATTGAGGATAGAATATCCCTCCGAGGACGAGAGACTTTGCTCCAAATATGACAACAATAAGGATTTTGCACCAAACATTGGCATTTCTGATAATGAGTATCAACATTACACAAGTTATGAAATCCTTAATGATGAATTTGTTGCTCTAGAGGAACATAAGTATTTCTGTTTTGTACACCAATTTCCCCAAGTCTTGAACAATGAAAAGAAGAAATCAACAGAGTCCTCTTATCCCTACAATTAATACTGAAAACCTTCTTTATTAGAGCAAAGGCGTAAGGACCATATTTTTGAAGAGTCAAAGGAATTATCTAGCAGCATAATAGAAGCCACACCTCTTCACATTGGAGAAAAAAACAAAAAGGTGCCCCCTAGGTCTGAATCTTCCAAATCACTGAATTTATGAACATCTACATAGACTTTGGTATGTACATTACTGATCAGTGAAATTATTAAGAATGGATTGTTCTATTTTTGCAAGGCACTGAAGGCCCTCCTATTGACAACTATATCAATCCTATAAAGGAGTAAAACCCTTTGTCGATAGTTTTAAATTTGTGTATGGTTCTGTGCATAAGCCCTAGAAGGATAATCTCCAAAAAATTGTGTCCTATGCATTAGTTGAAGGTCTATGTTGGGCATCAGTCCTATTTTGAGACCACTGTCAAAGGTTACCAAATTTTTGAAGTTCAAGCTACATGAAGAAAGTGCTGAGAATGTTTTGCAAAGTCAAAATCCAAATTGAAGAAGCTAAAATTATGAAGTGTCAAGTTATTAATTTTTCTTAAAAGAAGTCGAAATTGTGTGCATGTTTGTGAAGGAGCCAAGAGAATTATTTAAGGATGTACCTGTATATTATAGAGATTCGCTGGGTAAAATCTAATACAACACTATGATCGACAACACTTTGAATCAACTGCTAATACCGCTTGTTGCACTCCACAAGCTGACTCCTCTGAATCAACTGCTAATACCACCTGTTGCATTCCACAAGCCAACTCCTCTGAATCAACTGCTAATACTACTTGTTTCACTCCACAAGCCGACTCCTCACCTCTTCTTCTGTTTGTGTTGGGTGTTCGTAGAACCCGTCATTTTTTAAATCCTTGATCATGAAGGTTACCGTAGCTGGACAAAACACATTAATTTTAGGTTATGGACTCCCTTCGGAATGAGAATGAGAGAGTAGCTAGGTGGGTGAAAATAAGGTAGCTTGGTTGTATAAGCAAGAAAACATGCTCAGAGATTCGAATGAAAGTAGTAGGTCTCACTCAAGATAGAAAGGCAGAAAAGCAGTCAGACAAAACTAAACTCGATGAATCTCACTACCCACCCGGTATGGCAACACATCTCCTTCTGTATCTCTTTCTGTAACTGAGTATCCATTTCATTCATCATCCCCACCTCATCATGATTTTTTCGATCGATCAATAATGACAAACTCCTACCTTGCCTTCCTTTCTTAGTAGTATCCTTCCATCCAAGTGCTCCTGCCTGCTTACCGGGTATCTACGGTTTCCGTAACTTAAGTTGTTGGTAGGTCTCGCTCATGTGCTCACTGCAGTTGGAGAAGCCCGCTACTATGATGCAGTTGATGTGTTCGTTAGAGAGAAGTAGTCTAAGTGGGTAGTTGGACATGGGTTCGAACAAGCAAGAGGCAGGGTGAGGATTTGAGGAGTGGTCCTGTTTGGTTCAAACTCAGAAACACAACTCCTCTTAGGGTTCAAAAGCAGAAAGGCTTAGGGTTGCAGGTGGGTTGCAAAGAGGCTCGACTCCAAAATGAAACCTTTCCAACTCTTTCCCTCCGCCGGTGACGTGTAGCCCGATATTTTTCCCTCCGCTTGGCCAAAAAATTGTATAAAAAAGACCTTGGGTTATATATATTGTTGTATGGTATATTAAAACCCTTTAAGCCCTCATTATAACCCCAATATATTATTTGTGATTTTTCCATTTTTAATGCTCCAGTATGAATGCACGTGATATAATATTGGTTTGTTAGTGATGCCCCCATGGATAATGCTGTCTAGGAACTAGCAACCTACTTTATAAAGCTTCCTAGCAAGGCAAAGGGTGCGTTAGTGCCTAGGGTAACTTTGTTTGTTACCTCGGGAAGGGCGTTAGTCAACCTAAATGAGTTTCTATGGGTCAAAGGAACAAGTTGATCGAGAAATATCCCAATATTCTCTCCTATGTCAGCTCACAAAAGCAGGGAAACATCAAAACTTGACCTATTTGGAGGAATTACTAATTCCTAATGGAGTCTACAAATGGGAAAGAGCACAAAAGCATGGAAACATCACTACTTTTGCCTAATGGAACTCATGAAGGATTTGGCAAGGCTTATCCTCTCATGCTATATATGTGAGGCTAGGGCCATTGTGGAAAAGGTCGAAACATTTGAAAGGATTACTTCATTATGGGATTTTTGAGGTCTAAAATGGGACTCCTAAGGAAATTATAAAATAATAGTGGAAATAATAAAATAAGATTAGATGACATCATCAAAGTTTAGAGGGAAAAAAGAAAAAACTATTTTTTCAACTCATATTTTCAACTTATCTCCCAATGGGTTTACTCAAATTTTGAGCGGAAACACTCATTGGATGCATAATTGATTCCTCATCCAAGGAGTACCCATGTTGCATACTTTCGATGGACCCTATTACATGAAAACTGAGAAATACATGAAAAACATGATTGCAATCATGTTTTTTCATGTATTTCTCATTTTTCATGTAGTAGGGTTCATCGAAATTATGAAACATGGGCACTCCTTGGATGAGGAATAAAATTATGCATCCAATGAGTGTTTCCGCTCGAAATTTGAGTAAACCCATAGGGAGATACATTAAAAATACAAGTTGGAAAAGTAGTTTTATTATTTTATTATTTTTTAATCTTTTTACTTTTTTACTCCAAAAATGGTGAATCATCCCCAATGGTTGACATCATCATCTTGAATCCTATTGGTTCTTATAAAGTTTATTTTGGTTGTACATTTTTCTTAGGAGGCTTATTTTAGACCTCAAAAGTCCCCTAATGCGAGACTAGTCTTTGACTAAGGCATTTGCAAGAGGTTAAGAAGGGAGACAAAGAGAGGAGATGGAGGAGTAAGGGAAGGTTGATACAACTGATGGTTGTAATCACCCTTTTCTACATTAATATAGAACTACAATTGTGTTGTCCACTCTGCGGTGTTGGTAGTGTATTTTGTTTACATATTTATGCAATGTCGTTATTATGATTGACTTAGATACATGTAATTAGATATCTTTATATGTTAATGCATTGTTTGTCAAATCTGTATGCTGTGATATTACACTTGTCTTATCTATGTGCACGTTTTGATTTGGAGCTAGCTAAGGGGTCTTCCATCTTGCTACTTTGCGCTCTCCAGCAACACCATGCTAAGATTTGAGGTAATAAGTCCTTCTTCCCGCTTTGATTCTCATTTTTTTTAATATAGACATGCATGCATCTTTGTGGTAATTGTAGCTAATCTGACAGTCTACCAAGGATCCCAGGAAGACCCTTGAGGGTTTCTACATCACCAAACACCCGTGCATTAATCCCAATAGTAGCACTAAAAGGTTCCTTGTTGTTCTAAAATTCACTTTGTGCACTTCGTTGTTTTGAAGTGAAATTCATTGTGTCAAAGTTTGTTCAGGATTGGAAGGGCACAATTTTCTCCAACAATGGCTAATTATTCATCTGGAACCCAATTTTCACTGAGAGAGGCAAAACAAGGCTAGGTGACTTATTCTTAGGAAGTATTAATGCACTGTGAGAGGGAGGATAGCTTAGAAAAGACTTAGTGCACAAGCATTTGAGGAAATATATGTCAATGAGGTTCATGAATAAGTTTCACTCATCACCTAGTAAGAGGATTAATGCCTTTAGAACTTGCACTGGGCTAAAGGACAAAGAAGAGCTCTCAAAACGACTAAGTGTGGGACCAACAAAGTAGGAGAAATAAATGTGTCCTAACTCGAATCAAACATGGACCACACATAAATTCCATAAATACAGTCCAACATAATGTGCAGGACCCATGAACAACAATCACTCCTCAAAACAATGACAAACCGACACCTATTTCTAAGTTTCTATAGTTGAAACGACACATTACAACACTTAGAACACAAGTTATGATAGAAGTGACGATTGTGGCCAAAAGGTGTGCTAATTTGTAGGAATATGTCTAGAACATATTCAAATTATATGTAATACCATATAATGCAGAAGAGTGCACCAAAAATAACTTTGGTGATACGCAAAGGTGTGACATATGTAGGAGTGAAAACACAAAAACAACACTTACGACAAGAGGAAACCATGAAGATGACACTTGCAAAATGCGAAGGACCTTGAAAGTGACACATGCCAAAGCAAAGATAACATGAAAACGCCACTTATTAAAATAAAAAAAAGCAAAAACATCAACCGTGGATGTGAAAGAGACACTTGTGAAAACAAAAGTGCGCAAAAGATGACAGTGAAGAAAACTCACTAGAATAAAAGTGCAATTGCAATCAAAGTGAGGGAGACTCTCAATGAAAGTGCGCACTGAATTTCAACATAAGTTGAAAATTGAAATAACACCATGTTTTCGGATGGTGCTATGCCCATTCGCATTTGCATAAAGGAAGTGCACTCATAAACTCATCAGAGACTAAGAATTTGTGTGCAAGTGACTTGACAATTTAAACTAGGAAGACGAGTTAAACACCTTACAAAACATCAAATGACCATGGAGTAACCATAAGATGATAGATCGTAAGATCCTCAGTAGGATCCAAAATTCAAGTGTGAGAAATTTTTTGGAGGGTGTTGATTGCATTGAAAACAACTCCCTATATAGTTTTGAGGACACAGAAGACTGCAACACTCTGAGGGACTGAATAGACAAGTTCCTGGGCCATGTGTTGTATTTCTGCCATCAATAATTTAGAGAAGGTATTCTTATAGTAAAATGAAGAGAGATAGAACTAGAACATGCTTTAACCCTTAATGGATATGGTTAGACTTTGGCGCATGTCCAGACATTTAAAGCACCATCGTATTTGAGCCATGGTCAAAATCCTTTGCAAATGATTCTATGTTGGTTCTATACGACCCAAGTATTAGATAGAACCACCATGACCTTGAATAAGTGTATGTAACTGCACACATAACATAGAGGTGGAGGAAGACCCTTTCTGTTATCCTCAACCTCTTAGTCTTATCAATGATACTAAATGTGTTTATCGGGTTGCACGAAAATCTACTTAAAGTATTGGGTGCTAGACATATGACTGTAACATGAGATCAAGAGCTAGAGCTCGTATGATCAATGACTGGGAAAACCTGAGAGAAATCAACAGCCGAGGGGAAACTTGAATGACGTAAGCCTGAGGGTTACATCCCAAAAACCCACAAAAGGTTGTACGAGAGAAAGATTGGGCTGACAAGGACTGGGATAACGCGGAGGAGGCTGGAATGATTTGGAAGTCGTGCATTGGCTAACGAAGGACCAAAATTCCCTCTAAAATGGCATATTCCAACATTAGAAAGTGGAAGGCAGGTCCCATCGAGACATTATGGTAGTTTACAGGAATATGTCTATCCCAAAGTTTGTCTCCTAGAGGTGACAAGTTGCATTTTGTCTAGGAGAGTCGGGATGACTCAACGCCGGGCTACCATGGTTGAAGAAAAGTCACTAGAGTGTAAAAAAGTGAGCATTTTAGGTGCAATGGCGTGTACCTTCTAGGACATATAATACCAAAGGTTTAACCCTGATAGTTCAATCACAGAGCAAGTTTCAAAGGGCACAAGATGATGTAAGCCTGACCTCCAATTGCATGCATGTAAACCTAACATATTATGCATTGGTGCGAGGGAATACCCATAGACAGTTGAACCCTGGAGACTAATCCCAGAGGAACTCGTGAGTGCAGAAAATGGAGAGGGGCTAGGTAACGAGAATATTGCTATCCAACGATGATCTGTTAACTCGAAATAGATATGGTTATATGTTGATGGAATGTATGGGTCGACAATGTATATATATGTGTGTTTGTGTATGTAGGTAATAATTCAAACCATGAATGGGTCAGGAACTAGTACACCATTTTCAAGTGGCGCAGACTAGGATAGCCACGTGGGTGCTGCATGGCCAGGTTGATCTTATGGCACCTTCTTATTCGTCATAAATTAAAATGATCATATGTATTGATCTGGAGGTTAGACTAAATTAAAATTTTTATCACTAGAATCATCTCGACGAGACGAATGTGATGGAATTGTTTGTTTTGAGTTTTCGAAAGGGTAGAAGAAAGTGAAAAATTTAGACCCCATTTCCATAATGTGACTATGGGAGTTAGGTCATCATAGTAACTGTCTCTTGCTAAACTTAATTTGGGTAAGGAATAGTAGGGGGTATATTACAAAGTGATATCAAAGCATCCAGGTTCAAAACTTGAACTAGATGGGCTCTATCTTGGGCAAGTTAAGGTAGGGTTCCTATAAGGAGTTTCATATTAATTTTTAGAAAATTTATTAAACAAATGTTTAGGTGTTAAAAGCTGGCATGTGGTGGACTGTATGAATGTATGAGTGTTGTGTTTACTCGATGATTTTAGAAAGTAGAATGGTACTAATGATTGATACAAATTAATTATTATTGATGTGATAACTTGCAATGCATTTCTCAGCTAGCCTTGCGCCAACATATTTCCAGCAATGAACCAAGGTGATAACAATTTTTATATGTTTGAATTTTGTTTAAATCTAACAGTTATGTGTGTGTGTAACAACACATAACCTAAGATTAAGATCACTCAGAACAACAAAGGATGATACCACAAACTCTAAAGGCCATGAAACAAACAACAAGGTGGTAGAGCATAGCCCTGATTAATCACAACATATGCATGTAGAAGCAAGGATAAATGAAGAAGAAGGATCAGTTGGCCAAGGGGGAGGGGTAGACTCTCATGAATTAATGGATACCTTGAGGAGCCTAAGGGTTCAAATTAGGAGCTACAAGGCATACAATTGGAGGCTAGTACAGGTTCAAGAAAAGTAAGCCAAGGTAAATGCAGTCATACTGCAAATCCTCTCAGATTTGCAAAGGAAAAGGTAGTATGAGCTAGGGGGTAGTCATAGAGATAGACATAACCCTTTTTCATTAGAAGAGAGAACAAATGGGGAAGATGGTGGCAGGTCCAAGAAAAGGCACATATGTGAAAGTGAAGACATCATGAGAGGGAAAGCATCATTGAGCACCCTAGAGAGAATATCTAGCATTCGTGGTCATCACTTTGGTAGGAATTCTAGTTATTATACCAGGAGGAATTATCATTATCATTATCATCATCAAAGAAAGAAATCAAGGGAAAATATCCCATAGGAATTTAAGAAGGTCAACCCACCTAACCATTTACCAGACTCTGGTAAATGGTTAGGTCAAGAAGATCTCATGTTGTTCTGTAAAAAGATACTTCTACAACCAGGCTTTAGTCGACAATCACAGATTTCTGTTTTCCTGAACTACGAATTCTCGTTCTTTATGATCTACCCAATATTGTATTTCTTCCTTTGATGGATGCCACATCCACATCCCTCAAACAGATCCCGGTCCTAGAAACATAACCATTTTTTGGCTCGATTGGGCTTGACCCAGGTTCAACTTGTACTTGGTGTCAACAAAACCCTCAAACACCTGCCCTTTTGGCAATGACCCATGAGCAGGTCGAAGTCTCACCCGAGGTGGCTATGGGTGATTGTGGAACCAGGTTTTTGAAACCTTGAGGGACTTTGCGGAGTGGCTCTTAACTTCGATTTTATGTACTTTAATCATTTATAACATTACTGTGTAGTGTATTCTAACTACAAACTTTGACACATTCATTTTAATATAAACACATTATAGAATAATAACAGTTGCGCTAACATACAAATTACTTGAAATTACTTCACCTAAACATATAGAAATCAAATAACAGATACATATACAAAATTCTTCACCAAAACTTCTTCTTCTTTATTAAGATAGATCTTTTAGTACATATAACTTCTCGACCTGTGCACCCAGCTGCAGGTGGTCTGCACACTCAGCTGGAGACTCTTTCAAGGCCTCCGCACACTCAGATGCAAATCCTTTCCTTAAGACCCAAAACACAGAACAAAAGACTCGATCACTTGTGCTCTCTCTATGATGTGATATAATGATATCTTCGACAAAGCATTACTTGTCCTTAAATACATTACATTGCTACAAAAACCATGGTCCACATACCATGGAATCAACAAAACAATGAACTAAAACCCTGATACTTGTTACAAAATGAGGGGCTTCGACCCACCCCAAATCCCTTAGACACTGCGCGGTAAATAGAACTTCACAGACTCCACGCACTCTACTCCTAAAAAAGTGGAGTCTTTGACCAAAACTGGACTAAGTTGGGCCGCGCCTAACATGAAACAGTAAATTGATGATTCACTCATTAAAAATTCATGCATGTCAGATCTGAGAGTCACCCAGTTGATATTGGAGTTCAAGGGAATTGTACTATCAGTTGTATAATCACTCGAATTGTATAGGTGGTGCATGCAACCATAGGAGGTTCTATAATGGATTGCGCAATTCCTTTGAGGAATTTCCTTAATTAATAGGGGGCTAATTCCCAAGGAAACACCACAAGGAAATAGGGACCTGGGCAAGCAAAAGTTGGTTAAGTATTGGCATGGGCTTGTTTAGGAAGCTGTGAGACAAATAGAGATAATGTAGAGGTTGCTCAGGCTTGAGCAAAGAATTGTAATCTTCTCGTATTTTCTAACTACTGCAATATACAGATAACAAGGGTTTTTAGCCATGGATTTCCCTAGGAAATCATTGTGTAATGTGTTGATTGCATTATTTCTCTTGTATGCTTCGTGGTTTTACGATCGTTTACTTATTTCCACTAATGAGTAGAGTAGATTCAAGTCTATTATTTTAGTAAATTACAATTAGCGGTTTGAATATACAAGGAATTTCTATAAGATAGTCATGATTGTTACCCTAGGTTTATAGACTTGATAATGTACAACTATATTTAAGGCTTATGTTTTTAAATATAAAAATCCCTTTTCTCTTATAATTTTTTTAATTTTTGAACACATATGAGCAAAAAAAACCCAAAAAGAATAGGTGAATGTAAAAGAACAATAACTATGCTCAAAGTATAACAACAATGACATAAATGCTCAATAAGCCAAATCTTAAAGATATATATATATATATATATATATATAACCAATTTGAGTTTTAACTACAATTTGTCTTTATAGACCCCACAAGAGTTAGGATCAAAGAACATCCTTAAACACTAAAGATGTAAAAGAATCATACAATGGAAACTAGGTGCCAAAATAAAGCAATGAATACAAGTATTCACAAGATGACTTCAAGAAATCACCAAATATCATTAAATTTTGCTAAAATCAAACTAATCAACACTGAACTAATCATAACTTATAAATATAATGAACAAAACTTTAAATCAAACAAATCAACCTTGAAGAACAATTAAGAGAAAGCTAAATTATATTTCTTCACTACCTTTCGAGGTGTCCCTTGCTATCAACAAGACATTCTTAATCGTAGCAAACTAAAAAAGGACAGAAATTTATAATGAAAATTAACTTTTAGGCTTTAGTGTACCTCCACAAAGAATTCTCCCTCTTCAATTCATAATCTTTCTTCCTTTTAAACCCATGGAAATCAATTTGGTAGTTGAACTACCTATTAAATAATATTTATTCATTAACTTCATAATAATAAGTAAATATGTTTAAGGGAAGGAATAAGTTATGGAATTGTTTAACTAATAATAACTGTAAGCAGGTGGGGTGTAGCCCCAAGGGTTAGCTCAATTGGTCGATTCCCCGTCATTAAAGCACCTTTGCCATTGATATGTCACATGTTCGATTCTATAAAAACCCTCAAGGTTAGGTTCCATGGTTGAGCTGATAGGAAGTGATACCTTTGGGTGGATTTTCCTAGTGCAAATCTATCGTGGACATAGCGGCCATCGATCTCCCGAGTTTGTGAACCACATAGAAAAAAAATAAGTAGGTGGTGACGTGTTAGACTCCTTTAATACTAATCGAATATTCATGTTTTTACCTTGTAAGTCCCATTTGTAATCAACAAATAATCATAAGGTATCAATATAAATATCATAAGAAAAAGTTATGAAATTATCATTATATCAACATATATACCTTGTGCCTGCCCCACCCCCTGGGAAAAAATAAATAATAATGTATAATATCCATGTCATCATAAAAATGTGTCACATATGTCCCAAAATGTCAAAATATAATGTTCCAAATGTCAAAGAAGAGAATAAAAAGAAAAGTTCACAAAATCACTAGATGCATATCATATAAATACATTTATCTTTTGCTTTCCTCTTTGACCTTGACTATGCATGACTTAAAAGTAGAAGTGGAATTACGGGAGTCAAAATTAGGCTTATCTAAGGGTATTTTCCCTTTATCTTCGTGGTTTATAGGGATGGGATTCCTGGGAAGAGGTTTATCTAACCAAGCAACATAAGGAATCACATGGTAGGAGCAGGTACATTTGGAACATTCATAGGCATGGAAGGCCAATATACAACACTAGACAGAGGTTTTACAGGTTTAGTGTTCCATGCATAATTGGTAGGTAATCTATGAGACTAAGTAATGTCAACAATGGTAGGATGAGGCTATAGGAATTCATTAGGATGAGTCAGTGGAAAAGACAAGGAAGCTTATCCAACAAGGTTAATACGATGATTTTGTAAAATTTGATTAAATTCATTGTCATTCACATCAAATTGTATGGAAAATTGAATTTATTAGTTTCGCCCTTCCTACCAAAAAAATTATGTCTTATGCACCTTCTCCCTCTATTTCCTTTATTATTCCCACTGAATAAGCTCATCTAGAATCCAAATCAAAACATCAATAATATAAAGTATCACATTAAAAATAATAAAAATATTACAACTTTTGCCAAATACATTAAACATGGCCTAGATCAACATATAATTGATCAAGCATAAACATGGATATGATATACTGAAATACTATAAAAAAAATGCAATCAAATTGGATCATCCACTCAATAAAACTCCATGTCTCTCAAATCAATATCATCAAACTGTGGCATGTAAAATTGTGGCATGTAATTCTCTACATGGTTGTCAGAATTTTTTTTCAACAGCTTCAAATATACTTTGTGACATATCTCTAATCATGAATTTTAATTTCCATCACGAAAAGTGAAAATATGAAAGGATAGTGTGATATTTTATGGAGGGAATAATCATGTATATTTATGACACAAATGGAAAATGATAGAATGATAGCGAAATGAGTGTATATTAGCAAAACCAATTCGTTTGAATAATAGGAAAATGAAACGAGAAGGAAAAAACTTTATTAAAGTCAATGTATTTACCGACATGAGAAATCTTTAAACTTATTTAATACTAGTTTTCCATAATATGTTTGGGTGAAACTATAAATTAACTTATACTTAAATGCCTTATTATTCACAACCTTATTCATATTTATTTCTTTTTGTCATTAATTTATTTAAACACAATTAATTTACTTGCGTGTGCATATACTTGATTTTGAGAAAAGAGTCATGCTATCATTATTTCATAGAAGTCTTTAATAGGAAATCAAGGTTTCCATTTTCATTTTACCAATTTCAAATCCTTATGAACAACCTTGTTTAGTTTGAAATAAGGTTTCAACATCTTTTACTAACCCCAAGTTAATAATATTAATAGCTAAAGGTTAATACTCTTCACATGCACACAAAAAACAAGTCAAGTTTTCATATGTGGTCATATCCCAAACTCACTGTGGGTAATTTCTAAAATATTAACTAGTAAATATGTCCATCCTGATTTTCGAGTGATCGAAATCACTCCAAACACACTTTATTTACCATTCATTAACTGCATGTAATGCTTGATACTTTGGAACAAGGCACTTTACTACATCACACAACATGCAAAATAATCACTTTTATTTATAGCTTGAAACGTGGCGTCTTTAGACTAAAATTTTATCAAAATTTTTAACACTTTGGAACAAGGCACATCACACAACATGCAAAATAATCACTTTTATTTATAGCTTGAAACGTGGCCTCTTTAGACTAAAAGTTTATCAAATTTTTTAATAAATTTGCATCCAAAACCTTCATCAATCATTACTCAAATTCAAGATATGACACTCAAAACCATGGAAAATTCAAGAATTTATATATATTTTTCCCACCTAAGCAACTTATACAAATTAATATTGGTCAATGAATCGAATAATACTGATTGTTTTAAACGAATGTTGACCTCTGATATAGAACATGCTTAGAGGGAAATAAAATTTTATGGAAAGTGCAAGTATGAGGAATGCAATAGAGCACACAATTTATTACAACAATAAGTATGGAAAATTTTAAGGGCTAATGTTCACCTAGTGGGCTAATTTTCCATGATTTTTTCACAAAAAATATTCGCCAATTTCCAATTTTCTAAAAGACGATTCACCCAAATTTTAGAATATAAAATTATTTTACCTTAAAAATCGCCAACATTATATAGAGGCTATATATAAAATCATTATAAATTTGAATAATTTTACAAATATATCAATAAACATTTTATAGTTTGCATATTAGGGATTAGTGAGATTCACCAATGTTTTTAAACTTCAAGAAAATTTTCCATCCTTAAAATTTTCCTTGACAATAAGCTTCAATCATATCAACCAACAATTCACTCTTTTCCAATTTTCTCTTGCAAACCAGAGAGAGGGGAGAAAAGAGCTTGAAATCATACATTGTCTAAGGACATTTTTAGTATTTAGAAATAAATGAGCAACTACAGTCAACTGTAATCAATACTAACCTCTTGAAACTATGCACAACAATGTTCTAACTCTTGAGAGAGTGGTTGAGCGTAAGAAACAATTCCAAAACTATCTAGAGCATACCATAACCACCAACCAAGAAAGTCAAATTAAACTACAAATTTAGGCTTGTAGGTGATAACCACTTCCTAGATAGATGCAAATTTGGTGCAATAAGACATCTTTCTAATGAAGTTAATGCATGGGAATATTAATGGCCATGTCAAGTCGTTGAGATAGGTTTGGATTTTTGACTAAAAAAAACATAACAAATGTGAACCCTCATCGAAACCAAGGAAAGTCACCTTGAAGTCCAATATGATAAATGTGCATAGGTTGGTGAGTAATAGTTCCATATTGTTTGCCAAATTTACAACTTTACTCAATATCAATGCCAATTCCTTTAACATAACCAACAATATAACCTTTTGTATATCAACCGCAAGTGAAAGCCTGATATGTCATAGCTCACTTATGCATGATATATGTATGCTTGTTAAGTAATAAACATTTGAACCATGGTTACAATCCCTTATTCATTTCAACTACCAAGTATAGAAATCCCCTTTTCCTCCTTTCTTTTGATATATAAGCTAATAACAAAAAATGTATGAAAAATATAGACAACAATATACATGTACATGAACCATAAATGAAGATATATATTAAGTGAATACTCATCCTTGCTTCTCCTTGATGCCATATTTATAAATGAACATATAATACCAAAATTTCATCATGAACAAGGATGCACAAGTGAAGTGACATGTATAGAACAACCATACTATTCCTTAACATAATAACTAAACTTGAGCTAATTTTATTTTGTAGATGAGCCCACCTACCTATGTTATTTATTACATTTTAACAACAATAAAATTATATTTTCAATACTTTGCAATTTAAAAAAAAAAATCACGGGGATGTATATCTCAACAAATCCCTATTAAGATGTTTTGTTAATATATGGCCACTTTTCTTGAATAATGCCCATTAATTAGTTAGTCAATTTCCACTCATAGTAAAAATGGTCCTTAAAATAATAAACCCCAAATTAGTTGGTCGACCCTCATAATAAGTGGCTGATAGTTAGTTAATATTCTTTATGTATAGCTATATATTGAGTAGAAGGTTATGTAATGTTTTCTAAAGAATTTTTATCATATTTGAACATTTCTATTGAAAGTTTCCCCATTGAAGAGGAAAGTGAACATAACTCTTTATTTTTTACTATTAAAGAGATGTTTCTTAGGGTTTATCTATCCTTTATCTTATGTTCTTAGGGGTTTTCACTATGTTTTATGTTATTACTATAAAGTTTTGGGGTTAAGTACCCTACAATAAGAACCAACTAACTACATATTGAATATTTTGATGGTGGCACTTAAGGTGCAACCTTATTGTACATTGAATTAAAATATAAGCTTAAGTATTGAAGTAAAACACATGGTTGATCTCTATTGTTCTATGGGAATATATGCTTGCAGATTTAAATCTATTTTCTTGTACAAATTTGGGTAAAGTAAAGATAATAACATAGTTATGTTTCCATCTTCTACAGAGAGCTTTGCAACTAATTAAACACGAGCCTATAGCCACAAATTCTATGGTTTCTAAATTCACTTGTGCAGGGCATGGAATAAAAAGGGGGTGATCCCTTTACACCATCATTATTACCAGGGATAGTAAATCTACTTCCTTGACTTCAAACAAAGAATCTACAAAAAACCCTTCTCAAGATTCTAATCAAGATGGAGGGATGACCAATTTAGTGGCAGACTAAATCAAATTGCAAGTTTAGTGTAAAACCTTAGGTCACTACTTTCCAAAGGTAGACATCGATCGAAAGTATGCGGTACAAATGATTAGAATAGGGGAGTACATTTAGTATATGAAGGATCATGCCGTGATTGGTAATTTTAGGGATATGGCCTTTAGAAAAAGCTTTAACTTGGTGGATTCGACAAAAAAGGAAGCCTGAAGGTTAGATCAAGCTTCTTTGCTAATTTGGAGGACAAAATGAAGATATTTGAGAATGACCCATACTTCTACAATTTAGCTGGCCTATATCTTTGATTCTAGATAGATCACTTTAGTCCAAACAAGGAAGATTTCAAGGTGTCCCTAATGTGAATGGGAAGAGGAGATGTTGGAAGGAATTGAGGATGCGTTAAGATATTTTGTAAAAAATTTAGAAGCCATAATGCAAGGTTGATACACCTCATTCACAAGGATTTGTCTATAAATGAACATCTCTGAGCCTTTTCTAGAATCAATTAACATCTATTACCATGATATGCTTTGGAAGCAAATCCTAGATTATGAGAATATGCCCTTCAAGTGCAGAAGATGTCATGAATCTGGGTAACTATTTCAATATTTTCATCTCATGGTTGCCACTAGTCCAACATATTCATTGAGGAAAAAGGATACGAAGGGATTTGAAAAACCACTAACACATAGGAAAAGTCAAAGAGACCCCTCTTTCCAATCATCCAAGAAAGGCCCAAAAATTAGCAACAACTTTGAATCTCTAGCAATTTTGGAAGATCCATCATCTAGGTTTTGCACCATCCATCCCATCTAGAAAACCAAGATCGCCATTCTTAGAAGCAAGGGGCTCAAAAAATCCTCACGAACAATGGAAACTTGGAAGTAGAACCAAACAAAAAAGGGGATTCAACCAAGTCAATCATCTAACAAGTGATCATAATTGAAACAAAGGTGTTATAGGGAATGGGAGAAATAAAATATATGGATCTAGACGTGTTGGAGTTTCTAAGAAAGAAAAAATCCTGGAAAGGAAAGGACTCAAAATCACGATGGGTATGTGTTATTTTATTTGCATGAATTATATGCACCACAAACAAAGAGGGGTCAAAGGGGGTGCTATTCAACCCACCCTGATTGAGGGGTATGTAGGGGGCCTAGAATTTTTTGGGCGATTTTTGGTGTCTGCTTTTGGCAATTTTTAGCCCATGGTTTTGTGGCACATGGTGGTTTTTCCCATGGTTTTGTAACTTCAGTTAAAGAATTATGGATATTGGAAATTCATGTATGCTGCGAGATATATGATTATGTTGTAATATTGTACAACAAATAATGAAAAAAAATCTTAATGGTTTTCCCGAGTTTGGGTTTCTAGGATAAAATCTATGTGTACATTTGTGTGTTTTCCATTGTATCTTTTCTATTTTTATAAAGAATGTGTTTGCAAATATTAATTGTGTAGGGTTAAAAATTATATTTGGTATTAAAGAATTTTTAGCTTCAAGGGGATGCATTTATGGATAACGAGTTTGGCTCAGACCTGAGGTAGACCTTGTTGTAGTGGAAGATCTTGGGGAGTGATTCTTGTGGTGAAAAAAAATGGAGAGTAGTTCAAAAGTAATTATTGAGAAATTCGATTGGAAAAGTTTTGATCTGTGGAAGCTCAAAATGAAAGACTTGTTGGTAGATATAAATCAATCGAATGTTGTGGATCTAGGCTCTACACTGATGGAGATGTCAACAAAAGATTGGATGAATTTGGATCGGAAGGCCAAAGATCAATAGGCTTATATCTCTCAAATTCAATATTATTGAATGTGTAAGGGGAAGCTACACCAAAGGATTTATGGGACAGGTTAGGGGATTTGTATCAGTCTAAGTCCCTGGTGAACAAATTGTCCCACAGAAGAAGCTGTATAACCTAAGGATGACAAATAGAGACTTAGTGACAAAGCATATAAACACCTTTAATACTGTGATGAGTGAACTATTATCTATTGATATTTTGGAGAAGGATAAGTTCATTAGGCTGTTATTTTCTCTACCAGACTTGTGGAATAGTATCTGTTTTACCATAGGTAGTAATGCAACTACTTTAAAATTTTATGAAATAATCTCATCCTTGTTGTCAAAGAAGATGAGATGAAAAAACATGGAGAGACAGAACAAATATGCCTTATCTATAAGAGGATGCTTCTAAAGAAAAAATAGAAATAAGTCCTCAAGTGGGAGATCTAAATCTAGAGGAAGGACAAAATCTCTAGGAAAGTTCGTAAAGGTATGTTGGAGACATGGAAAAGAAATGAATTATAAGAAAGACTGTAAAGCAAAAGTTGTAGAGAAAGGGAAGGGATTTGAAGATGCTCCTTATGTAGAAGAAAAAACCTCCTTAGATGAAGGAGGGGATGTGTAATTGGATTCTTCAAGAACACAGGTAGATCATGAGGCATGACTAGTCGACTCACACACACATTTTTAGATGACTCCTCATAAGGAGTGGATTTGTGAGTATGAAAGATTTGATGGTGGTGATGTTTTATTAGGAGATGGATCGAGAGCCATAATAATAGAAAGAAGAAAATTCAAGTTGAAGCTCATGGATGGAAGGATTAGGAAACTTTCTAGTGTTCTTCACATCCCAGGATTAACCAAAAAATTATTTTTGTAAGCAAGATGAGCAATGCAGTAGTAAAAACAATGATTTCAAAGGATACATGTAAGATGGTTGAAGGAGAAATTGTATTGTTGAGAGGATTTTAGATTGGAACTCTGTATAATTTATTTGGAGGAATGGTTAGTGATGGGTGCAAAAATTCCATAGTTCCTGAAAGTGGAGCAAAAGAAGGAAAAATTCTTGCAACTTCAGGAGAAAATAATAGATTGTGACATAAAAGACTAGGACATATCAGAGAGAAGGGCCTTCAATTAATTCATGTAATGGTATGGTAGAATCTATGTCTAATTTATCTCTATATTTTGATTTATATCAGAAGCGTAATTGGGTGAGATTCAACTTTGGTTCCAAGAGGGAAGAGGGAACACTACAATTAGTGCACAATGATGTGTTTGGAGTAATTGTGTAAATTCCATCATTGGGAAAATATATCTACTATATCTCATTTATAGATGACTTCTCAAGGAAAACATGGATATATTTCCTCGAGAAGAGAGCTAAATTCTGTGACAGATTTAAATAATTTAAGGCTATGGTGGAGAATAAAAAAATAAGAAAATAAAGGTGTTGAGGGTGGATAATGATGGAAAGCTTTTTAGGAAGAAATTTTGATGAGATCTATAAGAATGTGGTATATCATTGCAGAAGACTACCCCATACACACCTCAACAAAATGGAGTTGTAGAAAGGATGGATAGGATGTGGATGGAAAAGTGAGGAACATGCTCAGTGGTGCTAGTTTAGGACAAGAATTCTTGGTAGAGAAAGTGGATACTACATGTTACTTGGTAAATATATCACTCTCATTAGTGTTGGATGATAATGATCCACACGAGGTATGGACTGGTAAGAATCCATATCTCACACATCTTAGGGTATTTGGCTGTGATGCATATGTATATGTTCTAAAGGAAAACATAACTAAGTTGGATAACAAATATGAAAGGTGCATATTTATTGGTTATAAAGATGGTTTAAAGGTTACAAGCTTTGGAACCTGGAAAAAAAGAAGGTTGTGTATAATTGAGAAGTGGTACTTAGAGAAGTGAAAGATGTCATCAAACAAGAATTCCTACCAAGGGAGAAATAACCAAAGAAGATAGAATTTGAACTAAAGGATGATGATTCAGACTCTATATAAGAATAAAAATAAGAATAAGAAGAACCACATACTCGGGTTTTGAGGATATTGGTTGGGAAAGAAGGTAGCCAGAAAGGTATACTCCAAATTTCTATTCAAATTTTTCTTTGCTTATTACTGATGGTGATCCTAGAATTGTTAAGGAGGCAGTGGATTCAGAGGATGGAAAACTCCAGAAAAATGCTGTGGTTGAAGAAATAGAGGCCTTGGACAAGAATGAGGCTTGGGATCTAGTAGAGTTTTTGGTTGGAAGAAAAACCATTGGTGGAAAATGAATGTTTAAGGATAAGTTTAATGTAAAAGGAAAAGTGGAGAAATACAAAGCTCAGTTAGTAGCAAAAGGTCATTCCTAGGTGTAGGAAATTGACTTTCGTGATATCTTTTCTCTTGTTGCAAATCCTTAGCTTCTATTATATATATATTTTTTATATATTAATGTTGATTTTTATTTTGAGGTAGAATAGATGGATATGAAGACAACATTCCTATGAGGATATGGAAGAATATTTTTATATGAAGCAGCCAAAAGGATTTGCAGTGAAGTGTAAGAAAGAGTTGGTATGCGAGCTAAAAAAGTATTTGTATGGATTGAAGAAATGACCAAGGATGTTGTACACACACACACACACACATATGGACTTGGATTCACAAGAAGCAAAGAAATTCATTGTGTCTATTTTAAATTAGTTGGTTATCATCTTATTTATTTGATATTGTATGTAGATGATATGTTGTTGATTGGAAATGACAGGAAAATCATATAGGAAGTGAAAAATCAATTTTCCTCTAAATTTTACATGAAGGATCTCGGTGCTATAATTTTTATATTGGGCATGGAAATTAAAAGAGATCATGAAAATAGGAAACTATGGTTAAGTTAGAGGAAGTATGTTGAGAAAATATTGCAGAGGTTTAATATGAAGGAAAGTAAACTCGCGAAAGTCCCTATTTCTGTAGGTGTAAAGCTAATTGTAGATTAGTGTCCCCAAAGAAAAGAAGAGGAAGAGGACATGTCCTGTGTTCCATCTCCTAGTGTGGTTAGAATTTTGATGTATGCAATGGTTTGTACTATATATAGGAAATTACACGTGCAATGGGAGTATTGAGTAGGTATATGTCAAAACTAGGGAGGGGGCATTGGAAAATAATCAAGAGAGTTTTCAAGTATTTGCATGGCACTATTGGATATGGATCATGCTACCAAGGAATATCGTGCTACAAGTTTTGAAGGCTTGGATTCAACCATGGACAGAGGAAGCGAGACAAATTACTTTGGCTATCCAAAAGAAGCTGAATACTTTCCAACAGACACAAAGGACCATGTGCCTCAAGATGGAGGGACTAACTACAGAGAAGCTGGTCTAAGAAGTGCAATAGGTCATCGTACATAGCACAACGGACCTTGAAGTGTTCAATATGGAGTTTAGTGAACTCCGCCATAAAGTGGAGAAACTGGCTGAGTGACTCGAGGGCGAGTCACCATATTTGTGTTGGGAGCCTGTTGGGATGGGGTTCCTGGGGTCAAATTTTGTTAGTTAAGTCAATTTTTGTAATAATTTTTGTGAAATAATGTAAAGTCTCCGCTAAATGTGGAAGAGGAGCACGAATCTAAGTAAGAGTCAAAGGGGCATTGGTCCCTTGTATGGGTAAGTGATAGGAAGGGTTTGAGACTCACCCATTGTCCGTGGGCCATGGTATTTTAATGAAAAGGCTATATATAGTTGAGTCTTAGCGAGTCTTAGGGGATAAATTTTGATAGAGAATCATTCTAAGGGAAAGGTTCTAAGGCAGGAAAATTCTGTTTCCTGTACTTAGGCGCAAGGGGAAGGCTCCTGCAGCTAAGTGCACAGAGACCTTGGTAAGTCGATAGCTGAGTGTGCGAGCCCCTGCAGCTACGTGTGCAGGGATAATAAGTCTGTATCTAAACGTTTACATATTAATAAAGTCTGTTTTGAGCCAAATTTGTGCATCTGTGCCTTGTTTATTTACTTATATTCAAGTTTATGTATCTTCGCTCTATGACCTATTGTATGTGAATTAATGCTTAATTTTTGTGTGAAACAAATGAATCTGTAATGTTTAGGAATAATAAGTATAATTAACCTCCTTCGCGGAGATCGGGAAGTTGTTAGATAGATCTGCTTTAGTTAACTATTCGGAAAGGGTAGATCTGCGCGACGACAAATCTAGGTCATAAGGGCTTCAGAATATATAGTTTATTGCGCGAAAGTAGTGAATCTATATCTTTTATGCATGTTAAGTACAATCAAGTACCTTCGCGAAGGTCTGAAGGTAATTTTGATAGAGTTTCAGTAGTTGACAATCAAAAGGAATAGATCTGCGCGAAGGTAGATCTAAGATATAATATCCTTAGGAAGACCATCACACAGGCCTCTGGATGTAAAAACCTGGTTCTAGCATCCCCCAATACTGCTTCAGGTGAGATTGCAGCCTGCACTACGCAGGTTGTTTCTGAAAAAGGGCCAGCAGTTATGGTTTTGTTGGTTGGCTTGAATAACTCTGAACCTGGGTCAAGCCCCATTAAGCCAACAATAAAGGTGGGAAATTTAAAGAATGTTGTAGATGTGTGAACAAAACTTATGAGTATTGAAAATTTCTCTTGTTGTAGAGAAAAAATGGGCATCACTACCTTGAATTGTTGATTGTGTACTCCTATGCCCCCTTGTATGCAAATAAAAAAAGTGGGAGAATGTTGGGTATGTGTTATATTTTTTGTGCAATTTATATGCAACACATATAAAGGAGGGTTGTTTGACCCTCCTAGTTGAGGGGTTAGACGGGGGGCAAGAGTCCCCTTGCACAAGGTTTGTGGCAATGACCCAATTTTTTTTTGGGCAATTATTTGTGTCCATTTTTGGCCCACAATTTTTCGAAAACTGTTTTTGTGGTGCATGGTGGTTTTTCCCATGGTTTTGTAGTTTGGGTTAAATAATTATGGATGGATTGGAAGTTCATGTATGTCACGAGATATATATTGTATTATAATACTATACAGAAACAAATAATGAAAAAAATCTTGCTGGTTTTCTGGGGTTTGGGTTTCCAGGATAAAATATCTTTGTAAATTTGTGTATTTTCCATCATGTCTTTTGTGTTTCTTTGTTAAGAACATGTTTGCAATGATTAATTGTACATAGTTAAAATTTACAAAGAGATCTCATAACGTCAAGTGAAAATATTGGGAAAAACATTCATCAAATTGTGGCTTTAGACACATAAAGGACTCTCAGGTATGAATGCATCTAACTCTCATCTAGGAGTTCATACACACTCTTTTAAATATGTACCTAATTCACATAAAGAGGACAAGGAAAGGGTTGATTTTAAATATGTACCTAATTCACATAAAGAGAACAAGGAAAGGGTTGAAAAATCAACCAACAAATTTTGGAAGAGATGGGAGAATTTTTTGTAAGCCTAGGTAGAATAAAGCTGATAACAAAGACTTACTCCTCTGACAAAACCAATTATAAATGAATATATTTTAATGTAATATTAGGGGCATGAATTGCAAAGGAAAGTAGAGGCTATTCAGAAATAAGTGTAGGAAGGATCAACCAACATTTATGAGGATTCATGAAACAAAAAGTTCTAATGAGAAGATAGCTTTGATAACACCCAAATGCTAGAATGGTTGTCAATCTGTAACAATAGATGAACAAGGGAAAGCAATAGGATTGGAAACCCTTTGGAACCCATAAGAAATACCAGTAATGGATATGTTCACCTCTTGTAAAGCACTAATAGTGAAGTTTTGACTTATAGGCTTGGAAAGGTTTTCTTTCCATGTAATGCTTATGGGTGTACATTGTAGAGGGACAAAACAAGCTTTCTAAAGTCTACATACAACCTCAAACTACTCATAGAGAAAAACTCTTGGATTATTAGTAGAGATTTAATTCTTATCAAATCCCTAATTGAAAAAGGGAGGAATTCGATGCTTGGAAGGGGAGGTATAAATCTTTAAGGATGAATAAATTACAACTTTTGGATCTTGACACTATCAATGATGTGTTCACTTGGAATAAAATATGAAGGGGAGCCTTAGATAGTTTTCTAACCTTAGAGAGATTGATGAAGAATGCTCTATTTATGGAAGCCTCGATTTTTCCAAGTGGGGGTTCCAATCATTGGCCCATAGACTTAGAATTAGGCATTAGAGAAAGCCCCAAAAATAGACCATTTAGGTTTGAAGCTTTTGGTTTTCACTATAAATTTTATGACTTAATTCAAAGAATTTTGGAATGAATATGATAGCATTGAGGGACATGCAATGTATCGAGTCCAACAAAAGAAGAATTATGTAAAAGTCCTACTAAAACAAATGGAACAAGGAATAATTTGGAAACATTTTCCAAGCACAAAATGATGTAGAGGCAAAAACGATCTAAATCTAGATGATGACAATCATGGAAGGAAGATTGGAGGAATCATTCAAGGAGGAAGTACTCATATTAATTCAATGTGAATACCAATGAAAGTAGGAAGAAATTATATGGAGGCTAAAATCATGCATTAGGTGGTTAAAGGCTAGGGAGAAGAATACATCCTTCTTCCACAAATCTATGTTACAACACCAAAACCACAACCAAATTGCTTCCCTAATAGACCTCAATGGAAATAAACTTTAGGAAGTCAAGGAGATGGAGAATGACATGGTTTGTTACTATAGAAATATACTAATAAAGCATAAACAAATTGAGAAGTAACCCTAAATATATTAACCAGGTGCATCCCAGCTCTCGTTCCCCAAGAGAAAAATGAGGTCCTAATGCATGACATATCTATATAGGAGGTGGAAGAGGTTATTAAGGAAATGCCTAAAAATATGGTGCCAGGACCCGATGACTTCATGACAGAGCTTTACTAGGCTTGTTGTCCAATTAATAGAGAAGAAATAATGGAAGTCGCGGAGGAAGCTAGGAGAACCTTGTTATTCATTCCAGCGGTTGACACGATATTATTCATCCTAGCTCCCAAGAAGAAGAGAGTGAATGACCCAAGTGGATTTAAACTTGCCATTCTTTATAATTTGATTTATAAAATAATCAAAATATTTTAGCCAATTGTTTAAAACCCATTCCACCTCATTTAGTCTCTTTGGAGTAGGTAATTTATATTGAAAGAAGATAGATCCTAGTGGGGATAATGATCACACATGAATTCATACATTATTTAAAGATCGCAAAAACTCCTAGAGTGATAATAAAGCTGGATCTACCTAAATGATTTGATTTGCTAAATTGGTTCTCTCTCCTCCAAGTCCTCTTAGCCATCAACTTTACAAACAAATGAATTATTTGGATAAAATAATTAATACCATTTGATTTATTTTCAATGTTGTTAAAAAGATCCCCTATGAGCACATTTTCTTCATTAAGTGGAATCCGTCAAGGAGATCCTCTATTTCCCTTCTTGTTCATTTTAGCAGTAGAAGGTCTAGGCTAATCCCTTAAAGTGGTTGTTTCAAAGGGGAAAGGGAAAGGGATTATACTATTTGGGGTGGATCTTCCTATCTCACTTCAAAAATTTGTTGACGACATAAGGTGTATGGGCGTCCCCATGGTCAGGGGGGGAAATCTCTATGAAAATCCTTGGAGGAGTTTAGGGAAGCATCAAATATGGAGCAAAATCGCAATTGTTCCTTTTTAACACTCATCTTATGGTGCATATTCATTAGTGAAATTTTGAGCTCTAAAATGGTACTCAAAACAAAAATGTACCACCAAAATAAACTTTATAAGAACCAATATGATTCAAGATGATGATGTCAACCATGGGGGATGATTCTCCATTTTTGGAGTAAAAAAGTAAAAGGATAAAAAAAAAACTACTTTTTGAACTCGTATTTTCAACTTATCTCCCTACCTTTTTACTAAAATTTCGAGTACAATCACTCGTTGGATGCATAATTTAGTTCCTCATCCAATGAATACCCATGTTGCATACTTTTGATGGACCTTGCTATAAAATAATAAGAAATAAATGAAAAACGTGATTGCAATCACATTGTTTCATGTATTTCTCATTTTTCGTGTAGAAGGGTCCATCAAAAGTATGGAACACGGGTAATCATTGGATGAGGAATTAAATTATGAATCCAACAAGTGCTTCTGCTCAAAATTTGAGTAAAAACATAGGGAGATAAGTTGAAAATACGAGTTGAAAAGTAGTTTTTTTTTTTTTTTTTTTCCCTCTAAAATTTGATGATGTAATCTAATATTATCTTATTATTTCCACTATTATTTAATAATTTCCTTAGGAGGCCCATTTTAGACCTCAAATTTTCTCTAATTCTTGTAGAAAGTTTGGGTCAATCCCTTAAAGCGGTTGTTTGGGAGGGGAAAGTCAAATGCATTAGATTATTTGGGGATGGTCTTCCTATCTCACTTCAACAATTGGTTGATGACACAATGTGTATGGATGTCCCCATGGTAAGAAAGGTCGAAGATATATAAAACTATTTAGAGGAGTTTAGGGAATCATCTAACATGGAAGTAAACCAAGCAAAATCAAAATTGTTCCTTTTTAATACTCCTCTTGTGGTGTAAAATCATGTAGCTAGATTTATAGGTTATAAGCACAACACACTTTGTTATAAATACTTGAGAGCTCTGTTGGTGGATAAATCCATGAAAACTAAGCTATGGCTAGATAAAATTGATGAGCCCTGTTATTGCATCAAGAACATTGCAACTCCCAAGGCTACCAACTTTAATTATCAAACCGAGGTTCATACAAAATTAAGAGGTGATAGTGTTGTATGCACAATAAGCTAAGTTATACTTAAGATGCTCTGATGAAGTTAATCAAACCAAGGTGTACAAAGACCATTTTACAAACCGAATCTATATTTTTGCAACAAGGAGTGTTGTTGCATAAAAGGAAATTCTAATCTACTTGCAAAAATGTAAATATTGCATAAAAGGAAATTCTAATCTACTTGCAAGAAATAAAATGCTTGGAATGGAAGCCCTAGCCTATTGTAGAAAGGAAATGACAGAGAAATAAACATAGTTTATCCATATAAAGTAAAATAGCATGAAATCAATCCTAAACTACTGCATTCAAAGGAGATCCTATTCTAATGAAAAAACTCAATAAATTCTTCAAGAAATAATAATGTAAACTATCCCTGTGCTATTAAATTCATGAACTCAATCACTAACCCTAATTGCAGAAATAAATTGCAGTGATGAAAAGAAAGGTCCTAAGTGGTCTTTGATCTTCCTCAAGCTTGGTTTCAAGGCCTAGGAGAGATTGTGAAGGGCTAAGAGGAAAAAATTAGGCTTAAAGGAAAATTCTGGTCAAATTTTGAGATGTTCTTTGTGATGCTACACAATTGCTACAGGATTGCCCTGTATTTCTACATGATTGAATTTGTGATATTTCCAAGGGCTTAGAAGGTGATATTAAGGCAATGAAGGATAATAGAAGGCGGGAAAAGGATATGTAAGTCCTTTCCAAGCTTAGTACTCCTTAGGAACCTATCTTGCACAAGGAGGGAACGCAAACAATGGTCCCTAACAAATTTGTACTAAATTTTTTGTATGCAGACCAATTGAAGAAGTCGATGAGAATGAAAGGAGGGTGTTTGATCCAGGTGGATATTGGTGGCCACCTGCCAAGTCCACTTGGACCCCCACCATTGCTCCTCTCAACATTTTCAGTTTCCTTAATTATAGCGCAATTTACTATTTTTAGCAGTTTTTCGGGTCCTAAACTTCCGGAGCCGTTTTGAGGCCCTAAACAATGTTTTTTGGGAAATCTTTCTCCGCAATTTTTTAGTTAAAAAATTGTCTTTTTCGTTTTAGTCCTCATAGAGATCTTTCCAACGGGCTATCATGCGCGTAAAACGGAGATCGTATGCCAAAGTTACGACCCCGGGAATTTGATGTACCAACTTACCCAAAAACGGGGCCCACAATTTGGCGTTTCATCTTCTAGGGTTAGGTTTTGGAATGTGAAGGGTTTTCCATTGTTTCTCAACAATAAATAGGCCCTCGAGCCTCATTGTAATACAGTTCGAAATAGTTCAGAGGCATGTAGCCGACACATCTCTTCTCAGAGATAAGCTACCATCGCCCTAGCTGGGTTATTTCTATTTGTAAGCATATTTCAGTATTCTCCATTAATGAAATGAAGTATTATTTCCGCTGCATCTCTGTTTTTATGGTTATCACATCTCTGTATTTATGGTTATCTCTGTAATCTATTGCGTTCCTGCTTAAATACGGATTAGTGGTATCAGAGCGGTTTGCTTTTTCTCTATTTTTCTTTGCATGTCCCCAACGAGGTCGGGATATAAGGAGTTAGGGCTTGAATTGGTCGAACCTTTGCAAGACCAGCATCGCAAATCTCGACGACCTCCCATGGCGGATGAGAAGAAAGACGAGGGGGCAGGAGATCCTATCAGAATCTTGCTCGAAGAAGCCCTCGAGCGGCAAAGGAACGCGATGATGGATAGCTTTACGCAGATCCTTCAACGGCTACCCAGAGGCGACGCATCGGCTTCCAACAGCTACTCTGGAAACGCCACACCATTTAAGGTACAAGTTAATTTCGAAATCCCCATCTTCGAGGGTCAAATAGACACAGATGCCGTAGATAAATGGTTAAATCTGCTAGATGGGTATTTTTCTGTTCATGAATTTTCAAGTCGGGAAAAGATTGTTTTCGCTCTTCTCAAAGCAGCCCCCCACGTCAAGGACTGGTGGGAAACATACTGCGAGCAGAAGGATGAAAGTACAGGCTCACTATTTTCAGCCGCACCCACTTGGAATGACTTCCGGGATGCCATCAAGGAGCAGTACTACCCTGTCAAAAGCTATGAGGACAAATACATCAAATGGACCACACTGCGGCAGGGACGAGACCAAGATGTACCAGAGTTCACAAATATTTTTCATACCCTTCGCACATAGTTGGGTATCAAAGATTCTGAGCTGCATCTGGTACTCAAATACCGCGGCTGCCTACATAGACACATCCAGGAAGAGATGGAGTTCTTGAACATCTCCTCACTCGGCACAGCATACCGATACGCTGTCAAAATCGAGCAAAAGTTCAAATAGAAGAAGCGAGACTTTGGATCTGCAAATCCGAAGCCCAAAGGAAAAAGCCAAGGCGGGGTGACCCAAGACAACCCCTCTAAGCTGCAAGAAAAGAACAACACCATGAAGCCGAAGAAGGACACAGGAAAGTGGTGTGAGTTCCACAAGAGTCCCACTCATAACACAAGTGAGTGTCAGACCAAGCAGTCGCTGGTGGCCGAGTTGAAGGCTTCCGAATCAGATGCATGTTCCGACTCTGAGTCAGAACTCGACAAGGGGAATGACAAAGGGAAGCAGATCATTGATGCGGATCCCAGCGCCACTGTTGCTACTGCCAAGATCCAGAAAAATGAGCCCGAAGATCCAGAGGAGGGGGAACGTCTTTTCCACTCACAGATGTGGGTGAAGGGTTCGCCGCTGCAATTCATTGTCGACAGTGGCAGCCAAAAGAACCTCATTTCAGTAGAGGTCGTGAAGCGGTTGGGCCTACCAACTACACCACACCCACAGCTGTACAGTATCGGTTGGCTTCACGAAGGACGAGATCTCAAAGTTCGCCAGTAGTGCTGCCTTCCCTATAGCATCAAGCCCTTCACAGACGAGGTATTGTGTGATGTTACACCTCTGGATGTTTGTGATGTACTATTAGGCCAGCCATACTTGTGGAGGCGACATGCTGTGTATGAGTCAAGGCCTCGCGCCGTCATCATTTCTTTGGATAATTCATTATACAGGATACCGGAGGTAGCCCCACCTACCGCCACCTCTTTGATCACTGCTAAGAAAGGCATCAAGCTCATCTCACAGACTAGGAAATTTATTTTCTGTCTGGTTCGCTCCCAAAGTAAGGGGAAGATCGTTGCTACATCCATAACCCCCGCAAAGGGTTCCTCCACATAACAGCAGCAACAGAGGGATATAGTCGTGACAGAACACAGGAACAACTTCTCCTTACCCGGAGGGGTACCACACAAGTTTCAGGTGGGCGACAAAGTTTGGTTACATTTGCAGAGGGAGCGCCTTACCAGAACCCATCAGAAACTCAGACCACTTCGACATGGTCCTTACACCAGTAACAAGGCTACGGGAAACAATGCTTTGAAGCACAGCATTCCGCCATTCCTTCGCTTGCACCGACTTTTTAATGTGGACCGTCTCCGACCATGCTCCCCACCATTTCTGGACACATCAGAGATTGCAGAACAGCTCACCAGAGACCCAGCTCAGCAGAAGCTTCCTCATCTCAGGGAGGAACTCAACGCAATGGGGACCATTGCTTCCTAAGGGGGGAGGAATGATCCAGGTGGATATTGGTGGCCACCTGCCAAGTCCACCTGGACCCCCACCATTGCTCCTCTCAACATTTTCAGTTTCCTTAATTATAGCGCAGTTTACTATTTTTAGCAGTTTTTCGGGTCGTAAACTTCCGGAGCCGTTTTGAGGCCCTAAACGACGTTTTTTGGGAAATCTTTCTCCATGATTTTTTAGTTAAAAAATCATCTTTTCCATTGTAGTCCTCATAGAGATATTTCCAACGGGCTATCATGCGCGTAAAACGGAGATCGTATGCCAAAGTTACGACCCCAGGAAGTTGATGTACCAACTTACCCAAAAACGGGGCCCACAATTTGGCGTTTCATCTTCTAGGGTTAGGTTTTGGAATGTGAAGGGTTTTCCATTGTTTCTCAACAATAAATAGGCCCTCGAGCCTCATTGTAATACAGTTCGAAATAGTTCAGAGGCATGTAGCCGACACATCTCTTCTCAGAGATAAGCTACCATCGCCCTAGCTGGGTTATTTCTATTTGTAAGCATATTTTAGTATTCTCCATTAATGAAATGAAGTATTATTTCCGCTGCATCTCTGTTTTTATGGTTATCGCATCTCTGTATTTATGGTTATCTCTGTAATCTATTGCGTTCCTGCTTAAATCCGGATCAGTGTTAATGGTAGGGTTATAGATGAAAATGACATTGATATTCCCTGCAAACCAATAGTATTACCTTCACACCAAAATATTTTTCAACTTGCAAAACATCTAGAGAATACTAACAATACTAATTGTAGAAAATCAAACTAGAAAGGAAAGGATGAGTTGAATTTTATCCAAGATATAATTACTACATCAAAAGAAAACTTATCTTTTTGTGCTTTCCAATGCAATGTCTACAACCACACTTTCCAAGAGACAAATTTGTTGAGGCAAATTTTTCAGAAACAAAGTTCGCAAAAAAGGTGATACTGCTAAACTAAGTATAAAAGATAAAATGCATAAAAAAATATACAAAGGAGAGAGACTAGAGTGCTTGGGTTTTTTGGCTTGAGGGGGATTGGACCCAAGTTCAGAGTTAGCTGCACTAACCAACAAAACCATACACTATGAAATAGTTTGCTTAGCGCAAACTGCAGTCTCACTCGAGGCAATATTAGGGGATGCTAGAACCAGATTTATGCATCCAGAAGACTATGTGATGTAGCAACGAGGTGTTTCCTTAATCTAAGGCCTGATTCGACATTCGTGAATCCTTATCTTCAGAACCACATGCTTAAATCGATTTCTACTTAATTATATCTACGAGCTTCACCTAACTATTCTAACATGCATAAGTTACCACATAAAAGTAGATCTGGACCTTCGTGATGCAATTAAGACAATATCACAAAGAATCGAATTATAGCTAAGCATAAACACAAAAAAATAAATATATAGATAACACACATAATTGCTTCAAATATGCTTTTTACTTCAGATCTTCAACACATACACTTCTTCTGACCTTACGCACAAAGCTGCAGGGGCTCGCGCACTCAGTTGCAGACTTAACAAGGTCTCCGTGCACTCAGCTACAGGAGCCTTCCCCTTCAGTAGAATACGTACTTACAGACTCAAAATCTTACTTATCAACGATACATAATCTTAGAATCCTCTATAATGACTCCTAGATAACTCCCTTTTATAGCTTGTACAATACATTACCATGATCCGCGAACCATGGGCGGAGTTCATTAAAACAACCCATCCCTTCACAAAATAAGGGGCTTTGACCCTCGTAAAATCCCCCTTTGACTCTTAACATTCTGCATGCTCTACTTCTCAAATTGCGAAGACTTTACAATATTACAAAATTTTACTCAAAACATAGACAAACTTGGACCTTGGGGTCCCCATCCCAACAGGCGCCCAACAAAAAAGTGTGACTCGTCTCGAGTCACTCTACTGGTATGTCTTCGATGCTCGCTTTGAGGCCATTGAACTATGCCTTCAATGCTTGAAGCTATATTGCGCACTACGCGGTGGCCTACCGAAAATCCTCGACCAACTTCTCAGTAGTTGGCCCCTCGACTGCCAATCCAATGGTCTGTTGAGTATGTTGCATTCCTTTTAGTTTACTGTCGCCAGACTAAGAGAGTTGACTCAATTCATTGGCCCAAGGTTGTGCTGTTACTGAAATGATTGAGGCTTTTTGTCACAACTCGTCTATTTGAACTTGAAGGGCCTTCCCTTCCTGGAGTCTAGTGAACCATTGCACACATGCTAAGGTCCACGTTGTTGCTCTAATTTCATCAAACTGCAACTGATTTTCCTTGATGTTTGCTTCAATATTTTGTACATGTTGGTGTTGGGTGCATATAAGATGTCTTTTAGAACTCCTAGATGCCTCACATTAATTATCGACTTGGGTAAGTCTTTTTGTTTCAAGAGTGTACATAGTATGCACAGATGATGGAAATCGTTGTGTCTACAGAGGGTAATGATTCAAGATATCTTAATGATTTCAATACAAGATTAAACAGATCAAACCATAAACTTCCAAACTTGTAACTTCAAATAAATTAACCTATTCAAGCACCAAAACTCAATCTTAATAAAAAAACTCTAATTGCAATTACAAGCCATAAGCACATCAACTGAGTGCACTATAGTGGTAACAGAGCTCTTTTAGCTGAATAGAAACCTCTGCATAACAATAATACACCAATAATACTTTGTCTCTCAATTAACAAGAAATAACTCTTATCTAATATTTGAATCAATCTACGACATAAATAAATGAAACCAATCAACAGAAATAAGAAATAATGTGTGGAATGCACAAACTCAACGCCGACGATTTATATATCAAGTAGATCAATCGTATAAGTATAAAACAAAGTAATTAGACTTGCAGTAAAAAGTTAAAAATACAACACAAGGAACAACAGTGAAATCCACCAGTGACCGGGCCTAAGCCGCCAGCGATTATTGCTTCGTTACTCAGAATATCGCGAGCAAACCGAAACACGAATTATATATTACTCATTAACTTTGAATGTCATTACATTAACGATGTATCCTTCAGAATAACACTCTGTATCTTAAAATTACAGCCAAAGTAAAATGACAAAAGTTGTTCTATTCTATTCATTTTTCCCCTCTTATAGTCAAAGAGGAAAAGAGATAACTGTGATTCCTCAGGATCAGGAGATCTTGAGGAATTCATGACCAAATACTATTATCAAAACAGTCTTCCATATTGCGTTGATCCTCCCGATTGTCTTCTCAACTTGACAGCACAAGACACACTCTTTTCTCCTTGTTTAGCCTTTACTGTTCAATAGATTGAACAACAATTGTCCCATTCACTAATCTCTCTTTGGAGACTATCCATTTTTGTTTGGATGCAAGGACCTTTCCTGTATGGATAAGAAATACTCCCTTCCTTCTTGCACAATTTATTTATGTATAGGCCCCAGATTCTTTATTACTCCCTCCTGTTTCATGAACTTCTTATGTATAAAAAAAAGATGCAAGGGTTGAGTAGGCTCACCCATTACCCACAAATCTAGTCCATGTTCTTTCCTTTGAAAGGTATTATAAGCCATGGACCACTTAAGTTGGTTCATTGCGAAGGAAATGAAGGTTTGGAGCTGAAAGTCCCCAACAAAAGGGATATGATTATTATCCACCTCCTCTTCTAATAAAAAATTATGAAAATAAAGTTCACAGAGAAGACGTTGGAATTTTATCCCATGCTCCTTACAACATTTTATAAATTCTTTGGTTGTCTTCAATTCAACTGACTTGTCGGCCTTAAAAAATTTAATCTTCAATAATAAATATCTTTCCAACAAAAACAAAGCATAGTTTGTAGCAGGAGATCTGCAAGATAAGACATTAGAATATGAATAGCAAATAGCATCAATTTGGCCCATGACCTTATCTAGCTTGGCTTTTACTTTCCTCACCTTTTCTTCCTTATGCCTTGACTTCTCAAAAGTTTTACTCTTAGTTATTGTCAAATCATTGAATTTCTTCTGTAGCTCCTGATACTTTTGCAAAGGAACTATCGCCTTCTTGCATTGCGCTAAAGCAAGTTGGGCATGTACTAGCTCCTCCTGTAACTCTAGAAGAATAGGATCACTGCTTGATGGAGCGTCATTGAATATTTCTTCTGTCTGGGTGCTTTTATTGTGAGAGGATAAACCCTTCGTTTGAATAGCCATATCTATCAAATCTATATGAGAGCTTGTTTGTGTGGCGACTGTCTGAGTAGAAATAGATTCGGTCTAGGTTCCTACTGCCTTACCTTCACATAATTCTGTCCGTGCAGCCATAGTGACTAACTCAGGAATAATTCTCAGAGCTTCCCCATTTGTAGCTTCTTTTAATTTCCAACGCAGCCGCTTAACTGTCTTCTGAAGCTTCCAGTATTTCTTCTTCAGCTTTCTTAACTTTATTTCAGCCACTTGCTTCTTCTGAGAAGCATCCTCTGTAAGAACAGGTTTATCAATAGGCTTTGTGTCTGAGGGATCTTGGTGCTCGTCCTGGATATATTCCACTATAACCATGTCACCTGATTGGTTATCAGATTCATGAATTATTTCTGTGTCCACTTCCTCGGCCCGGTCTGCAGCTTCTGGGGAAGGCAGAATTTCCGTGTGACCAGAATCCTCTGTGTATTGTGAATTGTTCAGGCTCTGGTTGAGTGATCCTTCAGGTTATATATATGCGTTCAAATTTCCAAGAACCTGAGTCATCCCTTCCTCAAATTCTTGCAAGAAATCATCTCGGGGGCTCATAGGTGGTGTTTGAGAGGGCCCTGCTTCATTTTCTAGTTCACCATCATCTTGAGAAAAGTATTGTGCTTCGCTTTGTTCTGGGTCATAATCATGTTTTTCCTCTTGTTCGGGTTCAGAATCATGTTCTTCCTTGTATTCTGGTCAGAATTGCATTCTTCCTCCTGTTCTGGTTCAGAGTCCTGTACAACATTTGGACTAGATGGCTCTGTCGGGCACTCGACGCTATCCTGAGGATCTACAAGAGTCCCTTGAAATGGATTCAAATTCATAGAATTCTTGTGCTTAGTAGGTCCTATTACTGTACGAGCAGTTCTTTTCCGTTTCAGAACAGGGTTATGCTGTTCAATTTCCAAGGTTGCAGAATTTTGGATTACAGGGTCTGGTCTAATCTCAGGTGGAGCTATAAAATTATCCCACGTTTAATTGTGCTGCGCAAGACTATGACTAACAATCAGTCTGATCAACCCATTATGACTGACTACAGTATCAAGATGTTTAGCCCGTCTTACTCTATCAGCTATATCATGAAACACTGAATTTAAGAAAAATGGCAAATTGACAGTAAGATTTTGCTTTAAAATGGCTAAAAGTTTAAGTTGTCGTGGTTTTACCACATCCCATCGACCATCACAGGTAATGTACTGTTGGACGACACTCACCAATTCGCACCATGGTTCTCCGAGAGAGGACGGTTGAATGCCCTTGCCTTTTCAGGTTAGCTTTCTACCTTCGTCTTTGAAAATCTCCATTGCGTCATGTAACATTACATGCTTTTCAGGCCATGTTGCTCCTTCTACCAACAAGCTAGAAACCTTAGCTATCACAGCTTCCGATAGTATTATTCTTACACCTTTTATTGTGGACTACCCATTCTGTAAGTGTTGTAAAAATTCAAGAGCGATTTCACTGCCAGGGGCCTGAAGCCTAGTGAAATATGAAATCCATCCTGCGTGCACCAGAATTTCCCTAGCTTTGTCAGAAATTTCCAACACCAAGGGTTCTCGGCGAACCTATTTTCCACCCATAATGCTCGAATTATTTCAAAGATTAACACAAAAAAAAACGCAGACATAACAACTAAATTCCATAATATCAAGCGAAATTTCCATGATAATTAATAATATTAACTCTAGGACTATTATACACCCACATGCCATTTGATCATAGGTTATTATAGCAACATATCAAGTCTAGTAAGAGGAATAAATACAATGCATGCAAAGGTATAATGGGAATCCTCCCCTACTTAAAAAGAGAGGTCGTCTACGACCGAGTAGATAGGGAAAGGGCTATTCTGATGGCAAGGCAAGGGGGAGAACAATACAACATTAAATGAAACAGAGTACACATATAAATGATAGGATGACAAGAGGTATGGTTATAATGAGAGCGGAGTGTGTAAAGATCGTTATGAATAAAAGATAGGACACTTGGATTGATGATAAGTTATGCAAGAAAGAAAAGGGAAAAAATATGCCAAAAAGATGCTCTGCTGACTGTATTCTAGCCGAGAATGATAAGATTGATCGAAAAACAATATCTCATGCATAAAGGTTCAAAATGGGGAAAAATTAAGGAAATAACTTCTCCAATAAAAAAAAAGAATAAGAAGAGGGTATTATAGTAATAATTAACGATAAGATATAACTTCAATACCATAAGCAGAGCCTCTGTTGCCAGCAGGCATCCATAGCCTTGGCAGGGTTTCTTTTTAACCCATATGAGCCAGGATCCTCAATTTATAAATGGAGAGTTCCATAGAAGAGATCAATGTGCTGGTGTGGTAACCAGATGACCACACTGCCATTCACTGGGATGTAGCAAAATTGATCAAGCTGGCTCGTGTTGAGACCTCCTATTCCAAGGATATTTTGGCTATCCAATGGATCATAACCCTGGTGTGGTGGCCATAGTGGGAATGTCACTTTGCTACAACCTTATGAACATGGTAGGTTAACTCATAATGAGACCCCCTATCCTCTATCTAAAAACAACATTTTTTTGTTATTACACATTTTTATGATAAATAGAGGGAGGCTCAGTACTCCTTAAGAGCAGGGATGGTGGAAGAAGTTTAACATGTCAAAAAAAGTATACCCCTAGTCTTATTTATTAAAGACAGAGAATATTATAACCAGGAAGGGTGGAACCAGCACGGTATTAAGATGACCAATCAATATCATGTACAACAGAAAGCTATGCGGTAAAGTAGTATATAAATAACTGTGTCCCTTTCTTGAAAAGAATCTATCATCAAGAAGCTGTCCTGTTAAATATCATAACGTTAATGGTATTACCTCTCTTCAATAGAATCCATAAATTCTTGTCCTCATAAAAGTAGTATACTTCATGCCATGAAAAGAAAACAAAAATGAAAAACAAAAGAAAAATGGGGCTGAGCATTTGAGTGAACATTAATCATTCAGACAAGCAAAGAGAAATCACACAAAAGAAAAATTTTTGCTGCTCAATTGGAATTGAACAACAGAACACACCAAAAAAGTGCTGTTCAATTGGATTGAACAAAAAAATTACGCCAAAAAGAAAGTGATGTTCAATTGGATTGAACAGTGGCTGTTCAATAGATTGAACAATGGTTGTTCAATTAACTGAACAAAAAAACAATGCAAAAAAAAAGAAAGTGCTGTTCAATTGGATTGAACAACGACTGTTCAATAGATTGAAAAATAGTTGTTCAATAGATTGAAAAACAGTTGTTCAATAGATTGAACAACAATTGTTAAACTAACTGAACAACAAAACAATGCAAAAAAGTGCTGTTCAATTGACTTGAACAACAGATGTTCAATAGATTGAACAACAAAACAACACAAAAGCGGCTGTTCAATAGATTGAACAACAACTGTTCAATTGACTGAACAACAAAACAATGCCAAAAAAGAAAGCGCTGTTCAATTGGATTGAACAACAGTTGTTCAATAGATTGAACAACTGTTGTTCAATAGATTGAACAAATGTTGTTCAATAGATTGAACAACTGTTGTTCAATTAACTGAACAACAAAATTACACCAAAAAAGTGTTGTTCAATTGGATTGAATAACAGCTGCTCAATATATTGAACAACAACTGTTCAATTAACTGAACAACAAAACAAGCAAAGAAAAAGAAAAAGAAAAAGAAAAGAAAATCAAATCAGCAATCATATTTACATATTTTACAGAGAAGAAATAAATTTTATAACGATGAAGCTGCCAAGGATTGTCTTCTGCAGCTAAAACTTGCATGGTGGGGTCCTTATTTATCTACTAGTAGAAATATTCTCTAGTAAGTGGTTTTTGGTAGAGGTGCACCTGATGCCCGTTCGCTTTAAAAGAAGAACCAGACCCATCAATGGTGGCCAGGGTAAGAGTGCCATTGTCGTGTACTTGCTTTATTTCATAGGGGCCTAACCACCTAGTTCGTAGTTTTCCAGGGAAGTCTTGAAACGTGGAATCATAAGGGAGTGCCCAGTCACCCTCATGAAATGTCTTTTTCTTAATTAAGGCATCATTCCATTTGGCTCTTTGCTGTTGAATAAGTGTCGTAATCTGTAGAGCCAGTAGCCGAGATTCATCTAATTCATTCATCTGCGATAGCCTGTTAACCTAGGCTTCGGTTAAATCCAATCCCACTTCCTGGGCTGTCCTTAGTGTTTGTATTTCAAATTCTATGGGAAAAATGGGTTCTTTACCAAATACTAGTTGATACGGAGAGTATCCAGTAATGTTTCTCGAAGTTTTGTAATACACCCACAAGGCCTTTAGCAGTCGGGCAACCTAGTCCTGTCTATGTGATGAAACTATCTTTGTTAGAATAGCTTCGATAACTTTGTTGCTGCTCTCCACCTGCCCGTTCGCCTGCGAGTGATATGGAGAAGTAATTCTATGTGTGATATGATGATTTCTCAATGCAACAGCAATCTTATGACCCACGAATTGTGCCCCCCCATCAATAATTACTTCTTTGGGTAAGCCATACTGCACAAAAATTTTGAAAAGAAAATTAATAATGGTTTCCTCTATTTCTCTGGGTAACTCTACTGCTTCCACCCACTTAGTTACGTAATCTGTTGCAACCAATATATACGATTTCTGGTTGGATGGTGGTTTGAACGGCCCAACGAAATCTAATGCCCAATGCTCAAAGGGTTTTATCACCAGCTGTGGATGTAGGGGCATTTCATCAGATTGGGCAGGGCGGCCCATCCTTTGACAACTATCACATGCTTGGACAAATTTCTTGGCATCTTTAAAAATAGTGGGCTAGTAGTAGCTCATCTGTAGAATTTTATGTCCAATTCTGCGGTTTGCAAAGTGTCCACCATAAGGTTCATCAAGGCAATATTTTAGGATATCATAAATTTCGTCCTCCCTGATGCACCTGCGGATGTGCATATCAGATCCCGTGTGGAAAAGGTACCCTCCAATCCAGGAGAAACGAGTGCTACACTGAACAATCAATTTCCTTTCTCTGGGTGTCAAATGTTTGGGCAATTTTCCCACTGCTAAGTAGTTTGCTACATCTGCATACCATGGCGTTTTTATGGCCACAACAAACAAATTTTCATACGGGAACTAATCATCCACCACCACTATATCATCTGTTCTTGGCACTGAGGAGAGGAAGTCTACGACGAGGTTCTCCTTCCCTGGTCAATAACTTATAGTTATGTCAAATTCCTACAAAAGTAGTAACTAACGAGTCACTCTTCCATTTGTAATTGGTTTGTTGGCCAAATATTTAATGGTGGGGTGATCAGTATACAAAGATACAGGATATCCAATTATATAGTGTCTAAATTTGTTTATAGCATAAATAACAGCTAGAACCTCCTTTTTTATTACTATATAATTCAACTCGGCAGGAGCAAGGTTTTTGCTGATGTAATATATAGCATACGGTTTCTTGTCTTCTTCTTGGCCAAGAACAACTCCAATGGCTGTATCTGATGCATCTGATGAAATTTGAAAGGGTATATCCCAATTCGGGCCTCGTAATACTGGTGACGTCGATACTAACCATTTCAAATCTGTGAAGGCAGTGTCACATTTATCAGTCCATATAAAATCAACATTTCCTATCAAGGCATATAAAGGTGCAACAATTTGCGAAAATTTCTTTATAAATCTACGATAATATCGAGCAAATCCCAAAAAACTTGGTACCTCTATTTGAGTGCAGGGAGTAGCTAATAAGAGGATTACCTGTATTTTTGCTGGATCTACATGAATTCTAGCTGTTGAAATGTAATGACCCAGAATCAGGCCCTCTGTCATCATCATATGACACTTCTCATGACTTAAGCATAGCTGATCCAGGTGGATATTGGTGGGCACCCGCCAAGTCCACTTGGACCCCCACCATTATTTCTTTCAGCTTTTCAATTTCCTTAATTGTAGCACAAATTACTAATTTTATCAGTTTTTCGGGTCTTGAACTTCCAGAGCTGTTTTGAGGCCCTAAATGACGTTTTTTGGGCACACTGGGAGCAAAATGGGTCCATAGACCAATGTTTCTCTTCCCAAAGTTGTAGTTCTCAGATAGATCTTTCTAACAAGATATTGTGTGCGTCAAACAGAGATAGTATGCCGAAGTTACAACCCTGGGAAGTTGATGTACCAATTTACCCAAATAGGGCCCACAGTTTGGCATTTCATCTTCTAGGGTTAGGTTTTTGGATGTTTATGGTTTTCCATTCTTTCTCAACAATAAATAGGCCTTTGAGCCTCATTGTAACATAGTTCAGAGGCATGTAGCTGCCACATCTCTTCTCAGAGATAAGCTACCATCTCCCTAGCTAGTTTATTTCCATTTCTGTTTGCAAGCATATTTCAGTATTTTACATTAATGAAATGAAATATTATTTCCGCTGCAGCTCTGTGTTTATGGTTATCTATGTAATTTTTTGCATTCCTATTTAAATCCGGATCAGTGGTATCAGAGCGGTCTGCTTTTTTCTCTATTTTTCTTTGCATGTCTCCAACGAGGTCAGGATATAAGGAGTTAGGACTTGAACTGGTCAAACCTTTACGAGACCAGCCTTGCAAATCCCAACGGCCTCCCATGGCGGATGAAAAGAAAGACGAGGAGGTATTAGATCCTATCAAACTCTTGCTCAAAGAAGCCCTCGAGCGACAAAAGAATGTGATGATGGACAACTTTGCCCAGATCCTTCAGTGGCTACCCAAGGGCAATGCATCGACTTCCAACAGCTACTCTAGAAACGTCACACCGTTTAAGGTACAAGTTAATTTTTAAATCCCCATATTTGAGGGTCAGATAGACACAGATGTCGTCGATAAATGGTTAAATCTACTAGAGGGTTATTATTTTGTTCATGATTTTTCCAGTAGGGAAAATATTATTTTCACTCTTCTCAAAGTAGCCCCCCACGTCAAGGACTAGTGGGAAACCTATTGCGAGCAGAAGGATGAAAGTACAGGCTCACTATTTTCAGCCACACCCACTTAGAATTCATTCTGGGATGCCATCAAGGAGCATTACTACCCTGTCAAAAGCTATGAGGATCAATACATAAAGTGGACCATGCTGCGGTAGGGAAGGGACCAAGACGTGCCAGAGTTTACCAATATTTTCCATACCCTTCGGAAAAAGTTGGGTATCAAGGATTCAGAGCAGCATTTGGTACTCAAATACTGTGACTTCCTGCACAAGTACATCCAGGAAGAAATAGAATTCCTGAACATCCCCTCGCTCGGCACAACATATCGGTATGTCGTCAAGGTCGAGCAAAAGTTTAAACAGAAGAAGCGAGACTTTGGATTTGCGAACCTGAAGCAAGGGAAAGGTGCCCCCAAACCGTAGAACAAAGGAAAAATCCAAGGCGGGGCGGCCCAAGATAACTTGCCAAAGATGCAAGCAAAGAACAACACCGCGATGCCAAAAAAGGACACGGGAAAGTGGTGTGAGTTCCATAAGAGCTCCACTCACAACACAAGTGAGTTTCAGGCCAAGCAGTCACTAGTGGTTGAGCTAAAGGTTTCAAAATCAACTGCATGTTCCGACTCTGAGTCAGAGCTCGACAAGGGGAATGACAAAGGGAAGCAGATTATCGATGCAGAGCCCAATGCCACCATTTCCACCACAGAGATCTAGAAGGAGGAATCTGAATATCCAGAGGAGGAGGAGCGTCTCTTCCACTCCCAGATGTGGGTAAAGGGCTCCTCACTACAGTTCATTATCGACAACGGGAGCCAAAAGAACCTCATTTTGGCAGAGGTCATGAAGTTACTGGGCTTATTGATCACAACACATCCACAACCGTACACCATTGGGTGGCTTCAACAAGGATGGGATCTTCGCGTGAGCCAATAGTGTCGCCTTCCATACAACATCAAGCCCTTCACGGATGAGGTATTGTGTGACATTTCTCCCTTTGAAGTTTGTGATGTATTATTAGGACAACCATACTTGTGGAAGCGACATGCTATGTATGAATCAAGGCCTCACGCTGTTATTGTTACTTTGGGAAATGAGTTGTATAGGATACTGGAGGTAGGACCGTCTATCTCCATCTCTTTGGTTACTGCAAAACAATGCAGTAAGATAATTTCCAAAGCTGGGAATTTTTTTTTCCTGATGATATGCCCTCAAGGAAAGAAGAAGATGGTGCCCACGACCTTTAGACAGGCCCCCCCCGCACCAAAACTACAAATGGACAAGGTCGTGGAGGAGTACGAGGACATCTTCACCTCCCCTGCAGGGGTTCCTCTACACTATTAGGACAAGCACTCCATCGATCTGACCCCAGGTGCGCCACTGCCCAATGGACCAATCTATCAGCACTCCATTATGGAGAATGATGAAATCAAGAGGAGAATTCAGGAGCTGCTATATAAAGGTCACATCCGTCCGAGTTCATCACCCTGTGGGATCCCGATCGTGTTGGTATAGAAGAAGGATGGGACTTGGAGACTCTGTATTGACTATCGGGCGCTGAACAAAATCACTGTCTGTAATAGGTACCCGATCCCATGGATTGATGACCTCCTAGATCAATTGAAGGGGGAAAAATATTTCAGCAAGATCGATTTGAAGTTAGGATATCACGAGGTACCAATCGAACCCTCCGATGTGTGGAAGACTACCTTCAAAGCCAAGGAGGGCCTTTTCGAATGGTTGGTTATGCATTTCGGATTGACGAATGCTCCTGCAATCTTCATGAGGTTAATGGATGACATCTTGCATCCATTCACCAACTCATTTGTAGTGGTATACTTGGGTGACATCCTGATCTTCAGCCAGAGTTTGGGAGAGCACCTCCACCACATCCGACAGGTTCTCCAAACACTGCGGCAACACAAGTTATGTGCCAATTTGTAGAAATGCACTTTTAGCATGACCCAGGTTTAGTATCTGGGATACATTATTGATGAACAGGGGGTGCATGTGGATCCAACCAAGATCGAATTCATTCATGATTGGCCATCTCCAACCACTCTGACAGAGCTCTGCAACTTTCTAGGTCTTGCCAACTTCTACCACAGGTTTGTGTTGGGATTTTCTCACATCACTTGGCTCTTGAGTCAAGTCACCAAGGGAGGAGCAAAAGCAAAATTCTTTTGGTCTGAATCTCAACAGAGGGCATTCATAGATTTGAAAGATCACCTCTCCTCGGCACTAGTGCTCACATTACCAGACTTGCAACAACCATTTGAGGTCGATACAGATGCCTCTGACTATGCTATTGGGGTAGTCCTTACTCAACACGGGCATCCAGTGGCATATCACAGTGAGACACTTTCAGACACAGTCCGAAAGTATCCCACTTATGACAAAGAGATGTATTCCATTGTGCAGGGCTGCCGACAATGGAAGCATTACATTTTTGGGAAGGAAACAATCATCCACACAGACCACCGACCCTTGCAGTTCATACAGACCCAAGGGAAATTGTAGAATGATCACCATCAGAAGTGGTCCACATACCTGCAATAGTTCCATTTGAATATCAAGTATGAGAAGGCCAGTACCAATAATGTTGCAAATTACCTCAGTCAACCACCGATCATGGTGTTAACCACCGTGCTCAACTCTTGTGGGCACGAGACTTCTGATTGGCCACTTCTCTATGAAAGCGACCTAGAATTCGGCCACACATACCAGACACTCTTGGAGAGTTATCATGTTCTAGATTTTCACCTCCAGGATGCCCTGTTATGCCACCTGGGTCACCTTTTTGTTCCTTCAAGTGAGCGTGCCAAGATGATTTGGGAAGCACACTACAGTCGGGCTGCTGGGCATTTCGGGGTCGAGAAAATGGTGGCAGTACTGTAGAATTATTTCTATTGGCCGAATCTTCGACAAGATGTCAGGATGTACATCAGATCATGCACTGCTTGTGCCATTTCCAAACCAACCATAAACAAGCAAGGCCTCTATAACCCACTGCCTACCCCTAGTCAACCTTGGGAATCCATCTCCATGGATTACATGTCAGGCCTTCCTTCCACTAAGTATGAAAATGACTTTGTTTTTGTGGTTGTCGACAGGTTCTCGAAAATGGCCATTATGGCAGCCTACAGGAAGAAACAATAGAAGCCATTGCTAAACTCTACTTTGAACGAGTGTGGGTACATTTTGGGATCCCATAGTCTATCATCTCAGATCGGGATAGCAGGTTCCTCATTACATTTTGGTCTAGTCTTTGGTCGATGCTGGGCACCAAATTCACTAAGTCCACAACCTTCCATCCTCAAACTGATGGCCAAACAGTGGTTGTCAACAGGATGATCGTACACATTTTGTGCATGTACAACTCAAAGCATCCACACACATGGAATGATATCCTCCCCTATGTTCAACACAACTACAATCGGTCTCTGTTATGAAACCAGCTCACAAAAAGATAGAAAAGAGAGATCCACGCCTTAGAATTCAGCCTCTTCGAGGGGGCAACCTCCTTTACATTACATAAATGAACAATTCTTGGATGATACAAATGAAAATACCTCCTTTCTATATATAGGAGTCTAAGTGGTCCCAATACAATCAAAGCCTACATAACAATAATATTGTAGGGCACAACAATAACAATAGTGGGCTTCTATGTGGCACAATAGTAACAATATGGGCACTACATGGGTACATCAATATAAATAAGGGGTATAACTACAATAGTAATGGGGTAATCACTAGTATTATAGGGACCCAACATGCCCCTCTCCTTCAAAAAAGTGTTGTCCTCAACGCTTGAGTAGTTCAGGATACTTCTGCATAAAATTCTCGTCCTCCCATGTGGAATCTTCAGCGGATAAGTTCTTCCACTTGATAAGGTACTCTGAAATTGATCGATTTCGTAGCTGTCGAGTTCTTGTTTCTATAACTGCTTCCGGTTCCAATATAATTTTTCCTTCTTCGTCAAGTTCTGGCAATATTGTTTGAACTGGGAGCTTGTCGCCTATAACCTTCTTTAAGCATGAAACATGGAAAACTGGGTGCAATCGAGAAGCTGCAGGAAGCTCCAATTTGTATGCCATAGTACCAATCTTTTGCAACACCTTGTACGGACCATAATACTTTGGTGATAATTTATTATCCTTCTTAGCTTGCTTGAGGGACATTTGCTTATATGGTTGTAGCCGTAGGAATACCCAATCACCTACATCAAAACTTCTTTCACTGCGATGCTGATCTGCCTGTTGTTTCATTCTATTCTGTGCCAACACCAGGTTATCCTTTAAGAGTTGGAGGACTTGTTGTTGATGTTCGATGTGATGTTCCACTGCCTGAACCTTAGAATTTTCTCTTAAATATGATGTGATGGATGGTGGTTGATACCCATAAAGTGCCATAAATGGGGTCATATTTGTTGCTGTATGAAAGGAAGTGTTATACCACCATTCAGCCAGAGGCAACCATTTGACCCATTGTGTCTGTTTATCAGATACAAAGCAACGAAGATATCCTTCCAAACATTTGTTTACTATCTCAGTTTGCCCATCAGATTGAGGATGATAAGATGAGCTATGAGCTAACTGAGTACCAAGACAAGAAAATAATTCTGTCCAAAAATTTCCAGTGAAAATGGGATCTCTGTCACTTACAATAATCTTTGGGTTTCCATGTAGCTTTTGAATTGTTTCCATAAATGCAGTAGAAACTGTACTGACTTTAAATGGATGTGATAATGCACAAAAGTGTGCATACTTGGTAAGTCTGTCAACTACCACCATGATGACACTCTTTCCCTCAGACTTGGGTAAACCTGTGATAAAATCCATTGATACCTCCTCCCAACGTTGGCTTGGAATGGGTAAAGGTTGTAATAGACCCGGTGTCTTAATTGTTTCAACTTTATTTTGCTGGCAAACCAAACATTCTGCCACAAACTTATGAATATCTGATTTAAGGCCATCCCAAAAAAATTCCTTCTTCACCCTGTGGTAAGTTTTTAAAAATCCTGAGTGCCCTCCTAAGGGAGAAGTGTGCAATTCCATAAGAATCTTTTGTTTTAGCTGAGAATTCTTACAGAGGTATAAGCGATCTTTGTACCATAACGAATCATTTTTCCAGCTAAATGTATCAGACGTACTGGAATCTTGTTGTAGCTTTCGAATAAGTGCCCATACTTCTTCGTCATTCTTCCATTCCTCCCTTGCTTCATTTATCCAATCTGGTTGGATGATAGAAATAGCGCACAACAATGCTTCCACATCCTCATCCTTCCTTGAGAGTGCATCTGCCACCACATTTTGCTTCCCCTTTTTGTAGATGATTTCAAAGTCATAACCCAACATCTTTGTGACCCACTTTTGTTGCTCTTCAGAGGATAATCTTTGTTCTAAAAAGTATTTAAGGCTATCATGATCTGTTTTTACCTTGAAGCGTCTTCCCATTAGGTAGGGTCGCCATTTCTTAAGTGCATGGAGTATTGCCAACATTTCCTTCTCATAAATAGCTTTTCTTAGAAACTTTCCCTTGATTGGACGACTTTCAAAGGCAATGGGTCTTTCATCTTGCATTAGAACAGCACCAATTCCATTTCCTGAAGCATCACATTCCACAGTAAAGGTTTTTGTGAATTCCGGTGTAGCTAAGACCGGTGCTTGGCACATTGCCTCTTTAAGATGTTCAAAGGCCTTTGTTGCTTCCGGAGTCCATGAAAATGCATCTTTCTTCAATAATGTCGTTAGAGGTGCTGCTATTCTCCCATAATTCTTAACAAACTTGCGATAATACCCTGTCAACCCAAGAAATCCGCGCAAATGCTTTATGGATGTGGGGATTTTCCATTCCTTAATGGCTTTAATTTTGCTAGGGTCTACCTTAACTCCTTCATGAGATACAATATGACCCAAATATTCCACCTCCTGGACTCCAAAGAAACATTTGGATCTTTTGCATATAATTGTTTCTCTTCCAATAGTTGTAGCACCCTGTCGACATGTTCAACATGATCCTTCCAAGACTTGCTGTAGATTAGTATATCATCAAAAAATACTAACACAAATTTTCTAAGGAATGGTTTGAAAATTGAATTCATCAAACCTTGAAATGTTGAAGGTGCATTGGTAAGGCCAAAAGGCATGACCAAAAATTCATAATGACCCTCATGAGTTCTAAATGCCGTTTTCGGAATGTCTTCAATCTTCATTCTGATTTGATGATATCCTGAACGAAGATCCAACTTGGTGAAGTAAATTGATCCATGCAATTCATCCAGTAATTCATCAATGACAGGAATGGGGAACTTATCTTTAATAGTGAGCTTGTTGAGCTCCCTATAATCCGGACACATGCGCCATGATCCATCCTTCTTGTGCACCAATACTACTGGAGCAGAGAAAGAACTTTGACTTGGTTGAATTATACCAGCCTCTAGCATTTCTGCAACCATACGTTCAATTTCACTTTTTTGGACATAGGGATATCTGTACGGCCTGATGTTTGGAGGAACACTTCCTGGAATCAGATGAATAGCATGATCATGATCACGCATAGGTGGGAGACCTTTGGGAGTCTCAAATACCTTGGAATGATTGTCCAGGACTTTTTGGAGATCTGGAGAAATAGATGATTCTAATGTGGAAACATCTAGCGAACATAATTGTGCAATTACACCCCTTTGCTCCTTTTTTAGAAGCTTTGTCATACCATTAGAGCTGATTATCTTTCCTGGTTTCCCTGCAATACCCCTTAATTCAACTTCCTTTCCTTCCACAGAAAATTTCATGAAAAGTTCTTGAAAATTAAAAGCTATTGTACCCAAGGATTGTAGCCATTGGACTCCTAGTACAACATCAACACCTCCCATTGGAATGGAAAGCATTGGGCTAGTCAATACATATTCTCCCATGGATAGCTTGATATTATGGCACTTTCCAGAGCAATTTATTGTTCCTCCATTTGCAATCATCACTTGACACTCTGGTGCTGGATATAGGAAGCAATTCAATTCTTTCGCTACCCTACAATGAATAAAATTGTGGGTGCTTCCTGAATCAATCAACACTATCACCTTTTTCTTCTTGATTTGTCCTTCTATCTTGATGGTTTGAGGAGTGGTAATTCCTGCCAATGCATTACAAGATATGGTCGGATTTATTTGTTCTTCATATAGGCTTTGTTCCTGGAATATATCCTCTTCTTTTGACCTTTCTTGCTCCTTTTCTTCTTCCTCTTCACAATCTATGTAGAATAATTTCTTCTCAGCACACTTATGACCTTTTGTGTATTTGCTATCACAATTGTAACAAAGCCCTTTTGCTCTTTTTTCTTCCAATTGTTGCGGTGTCAACCTTGTAGGTTGTGGAAGACTATGGGCAACAACACTTCCATCTTTATAGTTGTGAATGGTATGCTTCCTAGTTGCCATAATTTTGCTTTCCATTTTTCTTGATAACCTGAATGCCTTCTCTAATGAATCAGGTTCCCAAAGGCGCACATCATGTTGGATATTATCCTTTAAAGACCCTATGAACACATCAATCCTATGCTCCTCTGGAATATCTTTTATCCTTATGTTCAATTTTTGGAACTCCTCAATGTGCTCCATTATTGAACCCTTTTGTTTGAGATTCATCAATTGGCTAAAAAAAGTGTTGCTTTTTGTATCCTCATAATGTGCTATCAATTCTTCCGTAAAAATTGCCCAAGTGATAAATTGTTTACGAGAACAAAGCCATTGATACCATACAAACTGATTTGGTTCCAAATATAAAGTTGCCATACGTACCTTTTGTGTGTTTTGCACATTATTGAGATCGAAGAATTGCTCCATCTGTAATATCCATGTGGCGGGATCCTTGCCATCAAACTTCCTCACATCGATTTTTGGAACATGGTGAGTCTTCGATCCAACATGAGAGTCTATGGAATCATGATTAACATTTCTTTTATTCTCATCATGAGTTTCCTTTACTACCTTTTCACCATTAGTGACCCTTTCTTGTAGCAACTTCTTCAATTCATCCATCTTATCATCCATGCCATCAAATTTAGCGTCAATCTTAGCTTCCATGCCATCCATCTTAGCTTTCATGCCATCCATCTTAGCTTCCATGCCCTTTATCTTAGATTCCACGCCATTTACCTTAGATTCCACGCCACTTATCTTAGCTTCTGTTAGCTTTTGTGAGCGTGACATTTGTTGCACTTGTTCTTGTAATTTTGATATATCATGTAGCATTTCTTCCTCTTCTTCATGAGTCATGCTAGAGCTTTCAGGTTCCTTACTAGGTGTTTGCATTTTCTTTCCTCGGGGCATCAGTTACCGATAATAATGCTTTACTATGCCCTTTGAATTCCGTTAAACCAAGCTTACACAAAAATTTTAAAAAAAACTACACACCTTTTTTCACTTTATATAGGCCTGATATTGAATCTGATGTATCTCTGTGATTTCGGATCATCCAGTTCTGAAATTGCTATCTATAGTAGCCTTCTGCGTCCTCTTTCCAATGCCACAAGTCTGAGCCAAATTGGATTCTCCAAGGAAGAGTTATGTGAAATCTCCCACAGTGACTTGCTTTTAGACTGGTTCAGTAGAGCGAACTTGTACGACGTGCCACGAGTCACTGTTTCAACCTTTGAATCTGAAACTCACCCACAAGAAACTACCGTCCGTCTGATTTATGTACCTTTTTACGAAATTTCAATCCGATCCTCAGAGAGAGAGTTATGACGAATTTCCCCAGGTCACCTGTTTTGAATGTAATTCAGGAGTCTGCAAAAAGACCAACTTCCTCAGATCATATCTCCGAAAATATCACGAGAAAAGTTATGAAATTTGGACCCAAGGTTCAGCGCCAATTCTTCTCAAATGGGTTTTTTTTGCGACGTCTGAAACGTCACAGAAAAAAAGTTATAGTGAAAATGCCACGATGACCTGTTTGGAGCAGCGAAACCCTAGAATCCAAAGCTCTGATACCAAATGTTATGAAACCAGCTCACAAAAAGATAGAAAAGAGAGATCCACGCCTTAGAATTCAGCCTCTTCGAGGGGGCAACCTCCTTTACATCACATAAATGAACAATTCTTGGATGATACAAATGAAAATACCTCCTTTCTATATATAGGAGTCTAAGTGGTCCCAATACAATCAAAACCTACATAACAATAATATTGTAGGGCACAACAATAACAATAGTGGGCTTCTATGTGGCACAATAGTAACAATATGGGCACTACATGGGTACATCAATATAAATAAGGGGTATACCTACAATAGTAATGGGGTAATCACTAGTATTATAGGGACCCAACAGTCTCTCCACAACTCGACTAGCCACAACCCTTTTTAGGTGGGCTTGGGATTCCAGCCACTATGTCCCATTAATGTGGCCATGCCATTTGCAGCTACTCACACAGATTAGGCTCATGTCCAGTCTGAAATAGATAAGGAAAACAACTTCATTGAGCACATCCAACATATTCACCAATAGGTCCATGACTTTCTAGAGAAATCAAATGCCAAGTACAAGAAACAACATGATAAACATCGGGTGCCACACAAGTTTCAGGTGGGTGACAAAGTTTGGTTGCATTTGCAAAAGGAACACCTTACCGAAGCTTATCGGAAACTTAGACCACTCCGATATGGTCCTTATACCATTACCAAGGCTATGGGAGACAATGCATTTGAGCTCAACATTCCCCCATTCCTTGGCCTGCACCTAGTGTTCAATGTGGACCGCCTTCGGCCATACTTTCCACCATTACTAGACACATCCGACATTGCAGAACAACTCACACCCATAGAGTTAAATCCAGATTGCATGGAACAAACTACAACTGATTGGATCATGGACACACATATCAAGCACACTCGCCAGCAGAATATCCATCAGTATCGAGTTGTCAAAGCAGGCCAACTCTTTCACTAGGGCAAGTGGCTCACCAGGGACCAAGTTTAGCAGAAGTTTCCTCATCCCATGGAGGAACTCAATGCAATGGGGACCATTGCTTCCTAAGGGGGGAGGAATGATCCAAGTGGATATTGGTGGCCACCTGCCAAGTCCACTTGGACCCCCACCATTTTTTCTTTTAGCTTTTCAGTTTCCTTAATTGTAGCACAATTTACTATTTTTAGCAGTTTTTCGGGTCCTGAACTTCCGGAGTCGTTTTGAGGTCCTAAACGACGTTTTGTGGGAAACTGGGAGCAACATGGGTCCATGGACCTATGTTTTTCTTCCCAAGGTTGTAGTTCTTAGATAGATATTTCTAACGAGATATCGTGCACGTCAAACGAAGATCGTATGCCAAAGTTACGCCCCTAGGAAGTTGATGTACCAATTTACCTAAACGAGGCCCACAGTTTGGCGTTTCATCTTCTAGGGCTAGGTTTTTGGATGTTTATTGTTTTCCATTGTTTCTCAACAATAAATAGGCCTTTGAGCCTCATTGTAACACAGTTCAGAGGCATGTAGCCGCCACATCTCTTCTCAGAGATAAGCTACCATCGCCCTAGCTAGTTTATTTCCATTTATATTTGTAACCATATGTAAGTATTTTACATTAATGAAATGAAGTATTATTTCCACTACATCTTTGTGTTTATGGTCATCTCTGTAATTTGTTGCATTCCTGTTTAAATCCGGATCAATAGCCTGGTAGAAATACACCGTTCTAGGACTTTCTCCAACGTTTGTAATGCCTGATCAAAGTCATCCCCATAGGGTGTGAAATTGTCCATGTACACCTCCAATCCTTCATTTATCAAGTCTGCAAAAATACTGAGCATGGCTCTTTGGAATGTAGCAGGTGCATTGCACAATCCAAAATTCAATACCCTGTACGTGAATGTTCCCCAGGGGTAGGTGAAAGTAGTTTTATCCTGGTATTCAGGGGCAATTTGAATTTGGTTTTTGCGTCGCTTTATTGAGTTCTCTGTAGTCAACGCATATCCGCCATTTTCCATTCTTTTTGGGGACAACTACTAATGGAGAAACCCATTTACTGTCAGATATAGGATAAATAAAATTCACATCTAACAGTTTTTGAAGTTATTATTTCACAATATCCTTTAGATGAGGGTTTAATCTACGCTGCGGTTGTCAAATGGGTCTTGCATCTTGTTCAGTGTAGATATGGTGCGTGCATAACTGAGGGTCAATCCCTTTCATGTCCGGGTAGTCCCATGCAAAAGCCCCTTTATATTTCCTAAGGACTTGAATAAGTTTCTGTTGTTGGTCATTACTCAGATTACTGTTAATGTTTAGGATTTTCCCTTGCTTGATTTCAATAGGCTTGCTATTATAGATAGTGGTTGTTGGTATCGCTTGGTCATTGATGTCTCTCAAGGAATATTATTCAATCTCATTGTCAAGGACTGCTTCAATCACGTGACATTTCAAATTAGACACTACAACAGGGTGATTGATAAAAGTGTTAATGACATCATCTTTTGTTTGATTTTTGAATTCAAGCGAATTTGCCATAGTTAATGGTGAACAAATATTTTCTTTTAAATATGCTACTGGTTGTTTCCAAGTTTTTACAATAGTCGGCCTTGGCTGAATAGGAGGGCATCAAGCCAGATTCTTAACATCATTTCCTTTGGTTATGGTCATACTGCCTGTTCGGCAACCTATATAAGCATCAACCATTGTTAGCCAAGGCCTTCCCAGTATTAAGGGATGTCCATCTAGCTGATTTCTAGGGTTGATAATAAAAAAATCTGCCGGATATTCCCAAGAGTCCACAGAAACCATCACATCTTGTAATGTCCCTTATGGCTTAATGATTGAATGGTCAACAAGTTCCAGCAAGGTAGTGGTTGGTTCTAAGGCTGTGATGCCAAGCACTTCGCAAGTTTCTGTTTTAAGAATGTTAATGGCTGCCCCTAAGTCAACTAAATCATTTTTTGGACTGTGACAATGGGATTCCCCGAGTCTTCGTATTTTACAGGTGTCTCTTTGCCTAGTAATAAATTAGACAAAGTTCCGACGACATGGACAGTTGGTGTTATTTTTGTTTTCCTCATAGACTTCTTTGCACACAACTCTTTAATGGTTTTAATATATATCAAAATATCTTGAATGGCCTAGAGGAGGGGTATTTTTATACAAAGATTTTTGAGTCCAGCCAGAAGATTAAAGTCAGGATATTCAATCGGTCGAGGTTTATCAATCTTTCTAGGAATGGGGGAGAAGTAATTATGATTTGTTCGGGATCTCTTTTCCTGACTGTATCTTCTCCCTGGTTTGCTTGCTGGTTATCTACACTTGAAGGCTTATTCGGATGTGTTTCTTTAACTTCAGGTTGCAAATTTTGTCCTCATCTGGAGTAATTACACGTCCAGATCTTAACTTAAGTTCATTACATTATCTCAACTCAACTTTAGGGTCCATATTCTCAATAATTTGTACTGACTGGATTGGTCTATTGTTAGGATTTGGGTTGGGTTGAGCTGGGAGTTGCGGTCGTATATTAGGTTGAGGATTTTTTTGCAACGTGTAAGGTGTTGGTAAGGTTGGTTGAGGCAGAGGAACTGTTCCCATAGGCTGGCTTGCGGATCGTTGCCAATTTGGTTTCCAGTTCTGATTTTGTGAGGTAGAAGGAGACCATTGAGAGGAATATGGGGTGTTCTGCTAGAATGGTGGAGGGTAAGAAGAATTTGGCCAATTGTTGTTTGGATTTGATTGGTTGGGCCATGGTGGCATAAAAAATGCTTAAGGTGGCCAAGTAGAGAAAGGGGGATGGTTCTGCCATGCTGCCCTTGAATACCGCTGAGAATTAAATTACGAAGAAGGAAAGAACAAAGATGGTTTTGTAGGCATACCTGTCAGACATGCTTGCCATTGATGGTGCTAGTTCAACAGATATACTGGTTCCACTTCCTATTTTGCTTCCTTGAAAACTACTTTTAATCCTGGAAGCGATGGACAACTTTTTGTAGCATGATCCTTAGTGAAAATGGCACATGTTTGTATCATATCTAATGAACATTCTCTATGATTGTGTTTATTTTTGCAACGTGGACATAAAATATCCAAATTCTATTATGCTTCGGCCTACTTTTTTTTGGCTTGCATGATATCCAATTGTGTCGTTAGGGTCCCCAAGATATCAGTCTTGAAATCTTCCAGCAGATTTCCAATTTCAACTCGTGTAATGCTCCCTCCTGAGGCTTTGCTGTCTCTGGTGATCGCATCATGTCCAGTTGGTTTCAGCCTTGTATTGCCTTTGGAACACCTGATGCACAATTGTATAATATTTGTCATAATCCTCTTGATAAATATCACCCTTCCCCACTGAATTTAGTGTTTCCACCCATTGGTCTTTCATACCTTTGATCATCATAGTTTTAAGAACTTCAGGGGGAAAATTTGCATAAGGAGATCTTTGCAGATTATATTGAAAACGTTTTACATATTCTTTAAGAGTCTTGTTAGTCTTAGTTACCATTTGAAATATTTCATCCTTCAGTTCTCTAGTTCGGAAATAATCTTGGTATTTTTTTAGAAAGGTTGTTTTCATTTGGTCCCAGTTAGTAATGGTACCTCCACCAAGCCCCATAAACCAATGCAGAGCTGCTCCCTTCAGAGTAGAGGGGAACATCTTCAGCTTCTGGGGGTCGGTAGTGTAATCATAACCCTACATAAAACATCAAATTCGAAAAGGAATGCATCAGGATCCTCTGAAGTTAGCCCATGAAAGGTAGGAATATTGTTATGAAACCAGCTCACAAAAAGATAGAAAAAATAGATCAATGCCTTAGAATTCAGCCTCTTCGAGGGGGAAACCTCCTTTACATTACACAAATGAATGATTCTTTGATGATTCAAATGATAAGACCCCCTTTCTATATATAGGAGTCTAAGGAGTGACAATATAACCCAACCGACCTAACAATAATAATATAAAGGCACAAAAATAACAATAGAGGGATTCTATGGGGCATAGTAATAACAATATGGGGACAATAGGGGCACAACAATATTAATAAGGGATATAACTACAATATTAATGGGGTAATCACCAGTATTATGGAAACCTAACATGCCCCTCTCCTTCAAAAAAGTGTTGTCCTCAACGCTTGAGTAGTTCTAGATGCTTCTGTATAAAATTCTCATCCTCCCATGTGTAATCTTTAGCAGATAAGTTCTTCCACTTGATGAGATACTCCGAAATTGATTGATTTCGTAGCTGTCGAGTTCTTGTTTCTGTGACTGCTTCCGATTCCAATATAATTTTTCCTTCCTCGTCAATTTCTGGCAATATTGTTTGAACTGGGAGCTTGTCGATTATAACCTTCTTTAAACATGAAACATGAAAAACTGGGTGCACTCGAGAAGCTGCAGGAAGCTCCAATTTGTATGCCATAGTACCAATCTTTTGCAACACCTTGTACGGACCGTAATACTTTGGTGATAATTTATTATCCTTCTTAGCTTGCTTGAGGGACATTTGTTTATATGGTTGTAGCCATAGGAATACCCAATCACCTACATCAAAAATTCTTTTGCTGCGATGTTGATCTGCCTGTTGTTTCATTCTATTCTGCGCCAACACGAGGTTATCCTTTAAGAGTTGGAGGACTTGTTGTTGATGCTCGATGTGATGTTCCACTACTTGAACCTTATAATTTTTTCTTAAATATGATGTGATGGATGGTGGCTGATATCCATAAAGTGCCATAAATGGGGTCATTTTTGTTGCTGTATGGAAGGAAGTGTTATATCACCATTCAGCCAGAGGCAACCATTTGACCCATTGTGTCTTTTTATCAGATACAAAGCAACGAAGATATCCTTCCAAACATTTGTTTACTATCTTAGTTTGCCCATGAGATTGAGGATGATAAGATGAGCTATGAGCTAACTGAGTACCAAGACAAGAAAATAATTCTGTCCAAAAATTTCCAATGAAAATGGGATCTCTGTCACTTACAATAATCTTTGGGTTTCCATGTATCTTTTGAATTGTTTCCATAAATGCAGTAGAAACTGCATTGGCTTTAAATGGATGTGATAACGCACAAAAGTGCACATACTTGGTAAGTTTGTCAACTACCACCATGATGACACTCTTTCCCTTAGACTTGGGTAAACCTGTGATAAAATTCATTGAAACCTCCTCCCAACATTGGATTGGAATGGATAAAGGTTGTAATAGGCGTGGGGTCTTAATTGTTTCAACTTTATTTTGTTGGCAAACCAAATATTCTGCCGCAAACTTTTGAATATCCGATTTAAGGCCATCCCAAAAAAATTCCTTCTTAACCTTGTGGTAAGTTTTTAAAAATCCTGAGTGCCCTCCTAAGGGAGAAGTGTGCAATTCCATAATAATCTTTTGTTTGAGTTGGTAATTCTTACAGAGGTATAAGTGATCTTTGTACCATAACGAATCATTTTTCTAGCTAAATGTATCAGATGTACTGGAATCTTGTTGTAACTTTTTGTTGAAGCCCCAAAAATCGGGTCGACAACAAGGGGGATACCCACCCGGTCCGGACCTTGGTTGGCAACTCCTTATCCGTTTGGTATAGCGGGTCCGACTGGGAATAATGGGACCAGTTTCCTAATCTAAGGGTGTGTGTGTGTGCAGAGTTGGATGTTGCTGATCTAAGAATACTTAAAGCTAATCTAATTCAAACTTTTAAACTAAATCTATGCTATTGTAATCTAATGAAAAATAGCACATCTAATCTATGCTAACCCGGGGTGTATTTCTTCTATTATGCGATCTAAAAAGATTTCAAACAATAACTGGTAATAAAGATCATTCAGTTATCATAAGAATAGAAATCAATTAAGATGAACTACTTTGCATAAAAAGTTAGACAAAACAGTTGTGAACAACATATCGCATAATAAATTATTCATATATCAGACATAAATAAATGGCTCCACCGTACAAAAGTGCCAAATGGTAACTCACACATCATGCAATAACATATAAACAACTAAAACTGTATATCACTTTCAGAATATAAGCAGAAATGGCCAAGAGATAAAAGTACCATTTATGACTGATTCTACTCATAAGCTTCAAGCAACAATGATTTACCTCTACTTTTTCTAACATCTACTAAGAGTAAAAAAGTGCAACATCAGTAGCAGACATCGAATGCAAACATTAATAAATCTCGATCCATCCATTCATCAAAACCTCCTCTGAGGGTACAGAAGTGCATGTTCTGAGGACAAGTTTTTGACAAATTTCTGGACCCTTCTCCAAATGCATGAGAAGGGTTTAAATACTGCTAACTAATTAACTTAATTACATAAATTTAGGATACGGTTTAAATGACCGTCCTTCTTCTAAAGCAAAACTATTTCTAAAAACTGAATCTAATTCCTAACTATTTCTGCATTTGCTCAAATGTTGCGAGCATTCAACATTCGCCTGGGAAGAGTCGGCTGGTTGCCTTCTGCTTTTGTTTGAGTTACGCAAACATAAATGGCAAGTGCTGGCACCACTTTTTAGTACACTAGAAGATATTTTTGAGAATTATCTTCTAGTTGGGCGAATTTACTGCGTATGTACTTGGCAACAACCCAAATTTCTCTCAAACTGCTTCTGCTTTTGCTATTTCGGTTTCCGGACTTGCGAATGACTAAGAAATTTAGGGACTTTGCTTTCTGAACAATTTTCTTAGCGAGCGCTAGGCGCTAATCGTGCATTGAAAATTGCCTCTGTTCTTTATTCCAGGCTTTTCTGGTGCATTTTCCTTCTTTAGCACCTTTTTCCTTTACCGGGTAGAAGTTTCAGAATTTTTGGTAAACATGCTGCTTTTGTGAGCTTTCTAATCCTAAATGTTGAATCTCCTATTAACCTCAGCATCTGTTGAGTGATACTTTGGAATATGTGGTTCTGTTGCATGCGGCATCTGTTCATGAAGGCATCTCTTCTCTATTCTCCGAGCATTGACGCTTTCCCCTTTTCCTTAGATGTTTCCTGCTCATTGCTTCATATTGTTTCCTGTTTTTCATTCCTGCAGTTCATGCAAAGGAAAAGAGTAATGATAATAAATACTGATACGAAAGCTCTAACCTCTATGAATGTATAAAATCATGACACCCATCGTGAACTGACTCTTCGAAAAACACAAAACTGTCCTTCACTGACACTTTGGCATATGTTCATTAATTTCCTTTAAGGCGCATGCCTAATTTTGGTTTATAGACAACTTTTCTTGAATGTTGAGCTGAGGAAATTTGCGATGGGCGATAGCAGCATCGCGTCATCGCATTACCTAGATGTGTCATCGCAAATTTTTTCAGATCGGATTATCGCAGATCGCAGATCACGTTTATCGCAGATCGCAGATATCGCAAGATCGCAGCATCGCGGATCGCATGAGTCATTAAATCATTGTGTGCTGCTTATGCGATATTGTGATATGCGACGTCGCACATCGGCCGTCGGAGATTTCTTAAGATTTTCATTTAAGAGCGCTTCTTAATGTGTGCGATGCGATGAATTTCGCGTCGCTTCTTCGCAGTTTTTATTATGCTCATAAGGGGGTGTTTTATCTTCTCCATGCGATGCGACATAATTTCAAGGAGTAGAATACAAAAAGTTTTATAAAATGTTTTTTTGAATTTTTTATTAAGGGTCCCCATTTGCTTAGTGTTATTGCTAATACTAAACAAAGAGGGGGGGTGTTGGTGGCCACAACAATGGCGATTCACTTGGAAGAACCAGTTATCTCTGCTTTTCTATTGAATTTTTCTAAACTTCTAAAACAACAAATTTTTTTTCAGAAAATTAAACTTTATTATAAAAAGATAAAGCATATTATACTCCAAACTGTCAATGATATTTTGTTTCAACTTCTTTCTTTTTTAATTGTTTGTTTCCTCAGCTTGTCCTTGCATTTACACCAGCCATTACTTGGTCTTGTAAAGATAAAATAAAGTCTTCCCTGTGTAGCAGCTTTTTAAAATATGCTCCTTTGTCGCAGGTAGAGCCTCTGCTGCCAGCAGGCATCCATAGCCTCGACAGGGTTACCTATTACCCAGTAATGATCCTTTATCCTGTTTAAGGTGATCTACAACTTTCAAAGAAAAATCCAGATTGACACTTTTTCCTTTTTTATTCTTAAATAACAATGTCTTGGTTTGGTAGCCAAATTATGACACAATCATTCACTTGATTTACACTTTTGCTGAACAAGCTGGCTCGTGATGAGACCCCTTGTGTTGTGATTTCAATAATCTTAAGTCGTTTCCCTGTTTTGGTGGACAGTAATGGCAAAGTCAGCAAAGTTTATAATATCTGTGATTATGATAAGCCGGCTCGTGATGAGACCTCTTATTCTTTGAGATATAGTGTTTCTTGGATTGTCTCTCTGAATGCTGCAATTTTCTCTAACAGGGAGGATATCATCGCTTTCCTTAAGAAAGCTCTGGACGACAATAATAGAGTTTTTTGGGAAATGGATATTTCTACAGGGAATCCTTATTTTGTTATTGATACCTTTCATTATACTGATATAAAACAATTTCTTCACTAAGATTACTTTCGTCAAATTTTTTGGAAGTTGAAACTAGTATCATATCTGGTTTAAAGTTTTTAACTATATCTATTAATAATAAAGATCAAGTTTCTAAAATTTTTTGCTATTTATACAAGCAAAAGTTCAAAATCTGATAGAGAAATGGTGTCTTTAGTAAATGTCAAATGCTGTTAACCACAACAAATTTTATTATGAAGAAAGATATTTAATGAAAAGAGAAGCAACTATACCTTTGGATTATGTACATAATAGGGATAGTCTCTTTTCTTATTTTGCCTACCAACTATTTAAAAGTAAATTATCAACCTAATAACCTAGCTAAATTACTCCTACTCCTATTCTAATCATACACAGAAAAATTAACTAGGTAAAATGATATTTCCAGTGGAACCATCTTTTCATTCTTATTCCTACACCTATGTACCTTTTAAACATCAGTGTTGAGAACAAAGCTTTTCTTGGACTGTTAACATTGGATGTGGGGTGAGAAAGTGTAACTTCAGTCGGAATTCCGGCTGAAATTTCTCTCTTATGAAATCTTCTGTCTAGCTGGATACCTATTGGATCATAAAAATCGGGATGAATCTCTGTTATGGATTGGTGATCGTGTAATAGGAAAGATGACAAGCCAGGTTGCGAATATGATTTTTCAGTTTTAATGGCCTGTAATCCATTATGCGTCAAGGTCAAGCTTTTAGCAATTTCTCGTAAAAGGAAAGTTTCCACATATAAATCACTAAATAAATCAATGAAGAATAGATGGAAATTTCTGGAAAGAGATTTATCAATTAGTGCGAATTGCCGGCAAGTTTCCAAAAGTACTTTCTTTCGTTGATGATGCTTTGGAGGACATAGAAGTTTTTTAAGGAAGTCTGATATTGATTGATCTTGGAATTGAAAAAGTTCTATACTTCCTTGACACAATCTAGTTTTCCAAAATGGTAGCACATCTTTCGAATGTTCTTTGATAAGGTGCTCAATATACCATAGTAATCTATCAAAAGTCTGAAAATTTAAAACACAATCCGATTTTGTACAAAATGAGTGCAAGTGAGAAAGAATGTAATGATTATCTTTACAGCTAATGTTACAGCACAACTGGGATTGATTTGAAATGTCTTCTTTTTCACAAGAACTGGCCAAAATTATGGGATCCCAGCAATTTCGAATTCCGTCTTGTGAATTAGAAGACAAGTTATGATTTTGAACAGGCATGGGGGTTTCCTCATGATATGAATCATAGATCGGGGTATTATCTTGGATAGTAAAATCATGCAAATGATCCTTTACTTTGAACTAAGGATTGAGTGATATGATTCTTGAATTAGAATATCTCTCATTATCTGAGCTTTGTTGAGTTACTTGGGATAAATCAACAACATCATTGTCATCAAAGTAGCTGTCATAAATGACTTTACAGGTTTCCCTAGATTTCTCTTTTTGATCCAATATTTTCAGACAAGGAAGGTCAAGTGGATCTTGTTTGAAAATGATCAAAGGATGTTCTATAGCTGTCTTTTTATCTTGAAAACCTAATGATGACTCATTTGAGTAATCCTCTGTACTTTTTGAGATATCTTTAATACTGAGAGGGGGAAAATTATCATCACTAAAAACATTAGGATAAAGAGAAAAATGCGATTCTGGAACAATGCATTTGAAAATATCATCGTGAAAAAATCTTTGTTCATCAGATTCATCATAGACATCGGGCTTTAGATCATACCTTTGTGTACTGATACTTTTCGAAAGAGAATTAGTTTGCTGTTCTAACCTTGGCATCTGCATTTGTTGACTTGCAATGATATTATCTGACCTTGTATCAAAGTCATCTCTTGGTTCCAAGGCAGGCTTTCCTCCAACATCCTCGCTTTTGTCTTCTTGCATTAGAGCATGCATGTCTCCTAGGCTTTGGGAACCTTCTTCATCATGGTTGATTTGTATATTCAAATTGGAATTCTCATTCATGTTAGAAGAAAATGAGACAAAGGTTGGACTAATTTCTGCTGGATCAGACATAGGAGGTAGGGAATGCTCAGCATAATCTGAAGATTCTTCATCTATGAGTTCACTTTCAATATCATACTTTAGACAACTAAAATGAAATCGCATATTAAAATCCCTAACAGATTCATCTTGTTTCTGTAGATATTCAATTTCATCATATACCTGGTCATAGTCATAATAATCAAATTTACAAATGAAAGTCTTGACGAATTGGTCCCAGCTGTGAATTGAGGCAACTGGGAGGGTTCTACACCATTTTCTAGCTTCCGCTGTGAATGTAAGAGTAAAAATTCTGCATAAAACGCCTTCATCAATTCTTTGAACGTTCGAACTTGAAACTCTTTGAATAAATTGAAGAGCATGATTAAAAGCAGAAGAATTATTCTTACCATTGAATTTTACCTGAGACAAGAGTCTTACCACTTCAGGTGGAGTGTTGGAAGAGGCATGAACATGGATGCAACTCCAAATGGGAAGTTTGTGAGCAGCCATCCTGATTCAAATGTTACAATTGAAAACCACTCCAACAGACACTATGTTCAGGCCCTCCTTCTAGCGCCAAATATGTTGAAGCTCCGAAAATCGGGTCGACAACAAGGGGGATACCCACCCGGTCCGGACCTTGGTTGGCAGCTCCTTATCCGTTTGGTATAGCGGGTCCGACTGGGGATAATGGGACCAATTTCCCAATCTAAGGGTGTGTGTGTGTGTAGAGTTGGATGTTGCTGATCTAAGAATACTTAAAGCTAATCTAATTCAAACTTTTAAACTAAATCTATGCTATTGTAATCTAATGAAAAACATCACATCTAATCTATGCTAACCCGGGGTGTATTTCTTCTATTATGTGATCTAAAAATATTTCAAACAATAACTGGTAATAAAGATCATTCAGCTATCATAAGAATAGAAATAAATTAAGATGAACTACTTTGCATAAAAAGTTAGGCAAAATAGTTATGAACAGCATATCACATAATAAGTTATTCATATATCAGACATAAATAAATGGCTCCACCGTACAAAAGTGCCAAATGGTAACTCACACATTCATGCAATAACATATAAACAACTAAAACTGTATATCACTTTCAGAATATAAGCAGAAATGGCCAAGAGATAAAAGTACCATTTATGACTAATTCTACTCATAAGCTTCAAGCAACAATGATTTACCTCTACTTGTTCTAACATCTACTAAGAGTACAGAAGTGCAACATCAGTAGCAGACATCGAATGCAAACATTAATAAATCTCGATCCATCCATTCATCAAAACCTCCTTTGAGGGTACAGAAGTGCATGTTCTGAGGACAAGTTTTTGACAAATTTCTGGACCCTTCTCCAAATGCATGAGAAGGGTTTAAATACTGCTAACTAATTAACTTAATTACATAAATTTAGGATACGGTTTAAATGACCGCCCTTCTTCTAAAGCAAAACTATTTCTAAAAACTGAATCTAATTCCTAACTATTTCTGCATTTGCTCCTTAAATGTTGCGAGCATTCAACATTCGCCTGGGAAGAGTCGGCTGGTTGCCTTCTGCTTTTGTTTGAGTTACGCAAACGGAAATGGCAAGTGCTGGCACCACTTTTTAGTACACTAGAAGATATTTTTGAGAATTATCTTCTGGTTGGGCGAATTTACTGCGTATGTACTTGGCAACAACCCAAATTTCTCTCAAACTGCTTCTGCTTTTGCTATTTCGGTTTCCGGACTTGTGAATGACTAAGCAATTTAGGGACTTTGCTTTCTGAACAATTTTCTTAGCGAGCGCTAGGCACTAATCGCGCATCAAAAACTGCCTCTGTTCTTTATTCCGGGCTTTTCTGGTGCGTTTTCCTTCTTTAGCGCCTTTTTCCTTTACCGGGTAGAAGTTTCAGGATTTTTGGTAAACATGCTGCTTTTGTGAGCTTTCTAATCCTGAATGTTGAATCTCCTATTAACCTCAGCATTTGTTGAGTGATACTCTGGAATCTATGGTTCCGTTGCATGTGGCATCTGTTCATGAAGGCATCTCTTCTCTATTCTCCGAGAATTGACGCTTTCCCCTTTTCCTTAGATGTTTCCTGCTCATTGCTTCATATTGTTTCCTATTTTTAATTCCTGCAGTTCACGCAAAGTAAAAGAGTAATGATAATAAATACTGATACGAAAGATCTAACCTCTATGAATTTATAAAATCATAACACCCATCGTGAACTGACTCTTCAAAAAACACAAAACTGTCCTTCACTGACACTTTGGCATATGTTCATTAATTTCCTTTAAGGCGCGCGCCTAATTTTGGTTTATAGACAACTTTTCTTGAATGTTGAGCCGAGTAAATTTGCGATGGGCGATAGCAGCATCGCGTCATCACATTACCTAGATGTGTCATCGCAATTTTTTTCAGATCGGATTATCGCAGTTCGCAGATCGTAGATATCGCAAGATCGCAGCATCGTGGATCGCATGGGTCATTAAATCATTGTGTGATGCTTATGCGATATTGCGATATGCGACATCGCACATCGACCGTTAGAGATTTCTTAAGATTTTCATTTAAGAGCACTTCTTAATGTGTGCGATGCGATGAATTTCACGTCGCTTCTTCGCAGTTTTTATTATGCTCATAGGGGGGTGTTTTATCTTCTCCACGCGATGCGACATAATTTCAAGGAGTAGAATACAAAAAGTTTTATAAAATGTTTTTTTGAATTTTTTATTAAGGGTCCCCATTTGCTTAGTGTTATTGCTAATACTAAACAAAGAGGGGGGGTGTTGGTGGCCACAACACTTTTGAATAAGTGCCCACACTTTTTCATCATTCTTCCATTCCTCCCTTGCTTCGTTTACCCAATCTGGTTGGATAATAGAAATGGCACACAACAATGCTTCCACATCCTCATCCTTTCTTGAGAGTGCATCTGCCACCACATTTTGCTTCCCTTTTTTGTAGATGATTTCAAAGTCATAACCCAACATCTTTGTGACCCACTTTTGTTGCTTTTCAGAGGATAATCTTTGTTCTAAAAAGTATTTAAGGCCATCGTGATCCGTTTTTACCTTGAAGTGTCTTCCCATTAGGTAGGGTCGCCATTTCTTAAGTGCATGTAGTATTGCCAACATTTCCTTCTCCTAAATGGCCATGTAAAAACTTTCCCTTGATTGGACGACTTTCAAGAGCAATGGGTCTTTCATCTTGCATTAAAATAGCGCCAATTCTATTTCCTGAAGCATCACATTCCACAATAAAGGTTTTTGTGAAGTCTGGTGTAGCTAAGACCGGTGCTTCACACATTGCCTGTTTAAGATGTTCGAAGGCCTTTGTTGCTTCTGGAGTCCATGAAAATGCATCTTTCTTCAATAATGTTGTTAGAGGTGCTGCTATTCTCCCATAATTTTTAAAAAACTTGCGATAATACCCTGTCAACCCGAGAAATCCTCGCAGATGCTTTATGGATGTGGGGATTTTCCATTCCTTAATGGCTTTAATTTTGCTAGGGTCTACCTTAACTCCTTCATGAGATACAATATGACCTAGATATTCCACCTCTTGTACTCCAAAGAAACATTTTGATCTTTTTGCATATAATTGTTTCTCCTCCAATAGTTGTAGCACACTGTCAACATGTTCAACATGATCCTTCCAAGACTTGCTGTAGATTAGTATATCATCAAAAAATACTAACACAAATTTTCTATGGAAGGGTTTGAAAATGGAATTCATCAAACCTTGAAATGTAGAAGGTGCATTGGTAAGGCCAAAAGGCATGACCAAAAATTCATAATGACCTTCATGAATTCTAAATGTTGTTTTCGGAATGTCTTCAGTCTTCATTCTAATTTGATGATATCCTGAACGAAGATCCAACTTGGTGAAGTAAATTGATCCATGCAATTCATCCAGTAATTCATCAATGACATGAATGGGAAACTTATCTTTAATAGTGAGCTTGTTGAGCTCCCTATAATCCAAACACATGTGCCACGATCCATCCTTCTTGTGCACCAATACTACTGGAGTAGAGAAAGAACTTTGACTGGGTTGAATTATACCAGCCTCTAGCATTTCTGCAACCATAAGTTCAATTTCACTCTTTTGGGCATAGGGATATCTGTACGTCTTGATGTTTGGAGGAACACTTCCTAGAATCAGATGAATAGCATGATCATGATCATGAATAGGTGGGAGATCTTTGGGAGTCTCAAATATCTTGGAATGATTGTCCAAGACTTTTTGGAGATATGGAGAAATAGATGATTTCGATGTGGAAACATCTAGCGAACATAATTGTGCAACTACACCTCTTTGTTCCTTTTTTAGAAGCTTGGTCATACCGTTAGAGCTGATTATCTTTCCCAGTTTCCCTGTAATACCCCTTAATTCAACTTCCTTTCCTTGCGCAGAAAATTTCATGAAAAGTTCTTGAAAATTAAAAGCTATTGTACCCAAGGATTGTAGCCATTGGACTCCTAGTACAACATCAGCACCTCCCATTGGAATGGAAAGCATTGGGCTAGTCAATACATATTCTCCCATGGATAGCTTGATATTATGGCACTTTCAAGAGCAATTTATTGTTCCTCCATTTGCAACCATCACTTGACACTCTGGTGCTGGATATAGGAAGCAATTCAATTCTTTTGCTACCTTACAATGAATAAAATTGTGAGTACTTCCTGAATCAATCAACACTATTACCTTTTTCTTCTTGATTTGTCCTTCTATCTTGATGGTTTGAGGAGTGGTAATTCCCACCAATGCATTACAAGATATGGTTGGATTCATTTCTTCTTTATCTAGGTTTTGTTCTTGGAGTATATCCTCTTCTTTTGACCTTTCTTGCTCCTTTTCTTCTTCTGTTGGGTGAGGAGCTTGATTATCTTCTGTATTCAAATGTTTCAACTGGATGTATACCCCAGGAAGACTGTACACCCCTCTATGCGGGGGGGACTTGTCCCTCGTGCGGGGGCTAATCCCCCTCGGCTGGGGGGTTCGGGGGTAGCGCCCCCGAAGCTAAAAATAGATGTAAAATTGCCTTGTAAAAGTCTAGTAATTTCTATTCAATCTGGGCCGTTCATTATGCGGATGATCCGACGGTAGAATTTATATTTAATTTATGGTTTTTTGCCCTAGAAGGCAACCCCTCACTATATATGAGGGAGTTGTATTGTGTCTATGCATATCTGTATTCTGAGTGAGAAAGAGAGAGGAGATTGAGAGCGAAGAGGGTGTTACAATGGATTTGCTGTAGGTTGTATCTCTTAAGTTTGCTGGATAATATAAAAAGGAAGGACTGGTTGTTTCTCCGTGGACGTATCCCGAACTGGGTGAACCACGTATATCTGTGTCTCTCTTGTTTTATGCATTTTCTGTGTTTATATTTCTGCAATATTTTATGTGTTCCATTGCTCCATAATATATAATTTTCTAACAATTGGTATTAGAGCCGAAGATCTATTTGGCTGACAAACTCGCAGGAGAGAAGGGTTCCTGGTTCGAGTGGGAGCAATGGCGGAAGATGGTAGGTTTAGGATCGAAAAATTCAACGGCCAAAACTACCAGCTGTGGAAGATGCAGATGGAAGATTATCTGTATCAGAGAGATCTGTACCTACCATTGAGTGGAAAGACAAAGAAACCGATGAGTATGACAGGCACAGAATGGGATATTCTAGAGAGAAAGGAACTTGGAACAATACAGCTATGCCTAGCGGCATCAGTAGCGTTTAATATTTCAAAGGAAATGACAACACAGGGTTTAATGTCGGCATTGGCCAAACTGTATGAAAAACCCTCGGCCTCAAATAAGGTATTTCTTATGAATAATTTATTTAATATGAAGATGTCAGAAGGTGGATCTGTTGCAGATCATTTAAATGATTTTAATACAGTTACAAGTTAGTTAAGTTCTGTAGGGGTAAATTTTGATGATGAAGTTAGGGCTCTGTTATTTCTGTGCTCATTGCCAGAAAGTTGGAATGGTTTAGTTATGGCCATTAGTAGCTCTGTCTCTGGATCTAGTACTTTAAAGTTTGATGATGTTGTCGGTGCAATCCTTAGTGAGGAAATGCGACGGAAAAGCTCCGGTGAGATATCAGGTAATGCTTTGACTGCAGAGACTAGGGAAGAAAAATGGAAAGAGGAAAGAGCCCAGGATATCGCAGTAAGTCAAGAAAAGGAATATCCAAGTCTAGATCAGGGATAGTGTGCTGGAAATGCGGGAAGAAAGGACACCTGAAGAAAGACTGCAAGTCTCGGAAGGGAAAATAAGGAGATGCACAGTAAGAATCTAATCATGAAGCGAATGTAACAGGTGATGTGTTGCAAGATGCTTTGATTATTTCATTAGAAAATATTGTTGATGCCTAGGTGGTAGATTCAGGGGCCTCATTCCATGCCACACCTGATAAGAAACATTTTCATGATTATGTTCTAGGAGATTTTGGACAGGTTCGATTGGGTGATGATAAACCCTATAAAATCGTTGGAATGGGTACAATTCTCATAAAATAACAGAATGGAAATCAATGGCTATTGAAAGAGGTAAGGCATGTTCCAGATCTGAAGAAAAATCTGATTTCAATAGGGCAGTTGGGAGGTGAAGGTTGTGTAAGTACTTTCACAGATAAAACCTGGAAGGTCACTAAAGGATCCTTGGTAATAGCGAAAGGAGAATAGGTTGGTACATTGTATTTATGCAATTGTATTTCTAGTTCTATTAATGCTTCAACCTCTACAGGAGAAGATACGACATTGTGGCATCATAGGCTCGGGCACATGAGTGAGAAGGGGATGCAGATTCTTCACTCAAGAAATTTGTTAGCAAGTTTGAAGCATGTTGATTTAAAATTCTATGAGAATTGTGTTTATGGAAAACAGAAGAGAGTCAAATTCCTTAGAGTTGGGAAAGACAAGAAGAGCAAAAAATTAGATATTGTGCATACAGATGTATGGGGACCTGCTCAGGTATCATATCTTGGTGGCTCTCGTTATTATGTTACTTTTATTGATGATGCAACCAAAAAAACCTAGATTTATTGTATTCGAAATAAATCTGATGTATATGATACTTTCAAGAAATGGAAAGCTTTGGTTTAAAATGAGACAGGGAAAAGGTTGAAGTGTCTCAGATCAGATAATGGAGGTGAATATTGCAGCAATGAGTTTGATAGGCACTGTTCAGAGAATGGAATTCGCAGAGAGAAGACAGTTCCAGGAACACCACACGAAAATGGTGTGTCAGAAAGGATGAATAAGACAATCATGGAGCGTGCAAGGTGCATGAGATTGCATGCAGGATTGCCCTTACAACTTTGGGTAGATGTTGTAAATACTACTGATTATCTAATAAATAGAGGGCCTTTAAGTTCCTTCGATGGTGGTATTCCAAAGAAGGTATGGACAGGAAAAAAGGTAAACTACTCTTTTTTAAAGACTTTTGGTTGTGAAACCTTTGTCCACATTAACAAAGAAAATAGAACAAAGCTTGAGGAAAAATCAAAGAAATGTACCTTTATTGGATATGGTGTTAATGATTTTGGTTATCGCTTATATGATTATGAAAATCACAAAATCATTAGGAGCAGAGATGTAATACTCAATGAAATGGTCTTGTATAAGAATCGGTTGCAGGAAAAGAAACAGGAAAAAGATAACAAAGAATACACAGTGCTTAACGGTATCACAGGAAAAGTGATGGTGCCTAAAAATCGTAATGATCAACAGCTAGAACAACAACCACAACAGAAACAAGCACCTCAAACACCTGAAAGTGGTGTTAGAAGATCTACCAGGATAAGTAGACCCCCTGAATGATACTCTCCTTCATTATATTATGTATTGTTGATTGATTCCGGTGAACCAGAATGTTATGAAGAAGTAGTGCAGGTAGAAACCAGGAAGAAGTGGGAGCAAGCCATGAAAGAAGAGATGGACTCCTTAGCACATAACCAGACTTGGGACTTAGTCAGGTTGCTTACAGGTAAAATAGCATTGTAGAATAAATGGGTTTACAGGCTGAAGGAAGAAGATGGAGGAAAAAAGAGGTACAAAGCTAGACTTGTGGTGAAGGGGTTTGCACAGAAGAAAGGTATTGATTTTGATGAAATATTTTCTCCTGTTGTGAAAACGACTTCAATCAGAACTATTCTAAGTCTAGTAGCAGCTGAATATTTGCATCTTGAGAAGTTAGATGTAAAGACAACCTTTCTCCATGGGGATTTGGAGGAAGAGATATATATGCAGCAACCATAAGGATATGAGGTAAAAGGGAAGGAGAAACTAGTGTGCATGTTGAAGAAGAGCTTGTATGGCTTAAAACAGGCTCCAAGGCAGTGGTATCTAAAATTTGACAAGTTTACGTCTGAACAAGGTTATACTAGATGTCACTCTGACCATTGTGTTTATCTCAAAAGGCAAAATGATGGCAGCTATATTATATTTGTATTGTATGTAGATGGCATGCTTGTTGTAGGTTCTAACATGCAGGAAATAAATGTGCTCAAAAGGAAATTGGCAAACTCATTTGCAATGAAGGATTTGGGTGCTACAAAACAAATCCTTGGTATGAGAATAACTAGAGACAGGAAGAATCGCAAATTAACATCGTCTCAAAGTGAGTACATAGAAAAGGTGTTGAAAAGGTTTAATATGCAGAATGCAAAACCAGTTAGTATACCTTTGGCTAGCCATTTCAAATTAAGGAGGCATGTCCCAAGACTCAGGAAGAAATGGCTCATATGTCTAAAGTTCCATATGCATCAACAATTGGAAGCTTAATGTATGTAATGGTTTGCACAAGGCCTGATATTACACATGCAGTGGGAGTTGTAAGTAGGTACATGAAAAATCTAGGAAGAGAACATTAGATGGCAGTGAAGTGGATTCTCAGGTATTTGAAAGGTACCACAAATCAAGCATTATGCTTTGGTGGTTCAAACATTGCTCTACAGGGATATGTTGATGTAGATATGGTAGGTGATAGAGATAACAGGAGGAGCACAACATGGTATGTGTTATCGGGAAAACTAGTGTCTATACAGAGCTGCTAGTCCCACTAAGGCTGGTAGCTACCTTAGAAACAAGCACACTAAAAACTACTTTCATTTTCCTTTATGAGAAAAAGGTAAGAGAAGAATAAGGAGACCAACCTCTGTCTTGCGCTTGGTTCCTTGCTCGATTCCTCTCTCTTCTGGTAGGTCTTTGGCACTCGCTTCCTTGTCTACCCAGCTTCAAGGAGTACCTGTAGAATCAAAGCAGCATAAAACTATCCAAGAACATAGATCTATTATCATAAACAATATAGGATCAGATGTACATTGACCACACAAATGCATAAATCATCAATCATACAAGAATGTGGAGGAAAACTTGAATAGATTTATTGATAATCAAGAAAGAGCAAAGAGGATTACAACCAATTGTTCTGACCCAACATCATCCTCTCAGCAAGAAAGCCCTTCTTCACCTCATGAAAATCTTAGATCACCCAACACTATGATATTGCACCAAGAAACCAACAACACTTCCTTACAAGATACAAAATTCCAACCTCTGGATCTCTGGGATGAGGGATCCATATATAGATGTATGCAAGGGAGGTGAATCAACTTTTGAGATTTGATTAGTGTCTTCTCTCTGATAGTTCTTGATTCCACTTGGAGATTGATGATCTCTTACTCATCCCTGGTCGAATTCAGAGAGGCAAGTGTCACAGGAGAAGTTTCTGGAAGATTCCATGCTCCTCCACCTTGCGGATTGACCCTGCCATTTGTCCACTCTCGCCCATCACACCACATAGAAGGGTTTTTTGACATGCATCGCACCTATTGTGTGTATTCAGGTGGGATGCAACGCACTTTTCCTATGGAGCAGGTGAAATGGTCCAGTTTTGACCAGTTCTGAGTAGTTTTTCATGGAGAACTTCTGGGAGATGCTGTAATCAGTTGACCTTGTTATTTTAGGGGTTGGAACAACAACTTCAGGGACTTAGGAGCCCTTGGTTTATGGACATTTATGCTTGGGGTTGCAGTGCCCAAAAATTTCTATAATAGTTGCCCCCTAAAGCATGAGGTCGTTAATCTTTTGATGTCGGGTGAAATGCTTTATCATGAGGATCCGAAGTTTTTTCGAGCTGGAAGGCGATCTGTAATAAGATACAATACAATACATTATCTTCATATTATTTTCATGATCTAGCTGAGGCGAGCATTCCCATGCTTAGCTTTATAAATTCATTTTCATGTACATAGGATAGACAATCGTCTGAGTGTAGACTGATGATTCTGGTAGAGCCATCATCCCTTAGATTGGATGATTATCTGTGTAGCAATGATGTACATTTGATGTCTTTATTTTCCTGAATATATATCGCAACCCAGATGGATGAAACTAGATCCGGGGTCTTCAATCTCGTTCGATCTTCACTCAAAGTACAAGTCGATCCATGTGAGAGATGTTCTGAAGTCGAACATGGAAAGACATCGCCTGATTACCAGCCAATGATGTAAGCTGTTAACAGGCGTGAGAGGAATCACCGATAATGATAATGACCCTGAAGGTACTGCAGTACAATTCACGTGGTGTGAATAAGGAACTTGGCGTCGAACACCACACAAAATCTTTCGGTCGAAGGCCATTGATGTAAACCTATCGCCGGAAGTGAGAAACTTGCCATTGAGGCATGCAAGCTTCAAAGTACTGAAAGGTTTGTTCCTAGATCGACTTCTTGGATAATGAGCTGATGTCGACAAGAAGCGATTTGTCATAGGAGGGACTTAGTGAATCCCACATCAATGACACAGAATGGAGCAAATGATTTTAATGGAGGTGAAAACGATCTGGTGATATACGGTTCAGGGTGGCGGTCATGAAAGAGTGGAGCGAAAATGTATTATAGTGGGTGAGACACAGGTGAATTCTCTGAGCGACTTCTCTTGAACATATCGGCGACACTGACATGATGGATTGGTAGCATTAACCCCAAATGTGGATGGTGTGATGGAACCATGGTGATGTGACCAGTGAATGGAACAACCCAACCCGACTCGGATGCGGAGTGAAAGTGTCATATTCAAGAGCGACTTGCTACCAACAAAGTTTCTTCAAGTTTTCTTCCCAATTTTTCCCCAGTCATTGCTGACCAGTACCTCTTTATTTTTGTCAAGCTTGAGGAGGATAACATATGCTTGTTCTATAATTTTCCCTTCGGGCAAACCCATCGCTATGTTTTAACGAGCCTAGCGATAGTGAAACTCGTTCTTGTCTGTTATGGACAAGTTTGTTGCTATTAGGTTTTAACGAGTTTAACGATAAAGATAACTCGGTCCTTTTCAATTTTAGAGAGTCTAAAAAGGGACGTAAAGGAAAATCCAAAAATCCTTTTTCGTCATCTAATCCCTTAAGTCCGAAAAAGTATAAAATAATACAAAAGGGATGAATTTTCGGTATTTTTAACGAGCCGAACAAAACAAGCGCTCGATATTTTTGTGTAATAATCCCTCGGGTCCAAAAAGATTAAAATATAAAGGAGGGATAGCACTTCCGATCACTTTAACGAGCTGGAGAGGCCAATGGCTCGACAATCTTTTCATATTTTACGAGTCAGTTGAAAAGAGCTTAAAGGAGACTCGTTTTTTGAGGAACGAGTGATAGATTCGGGTAGCAGCTGATTCCAGGTAAGGTTTGGAATTTTCCAATCACAGCAGTGTCACAAGGATGGCTAACAAGATCACTCTTCGCAGCTGTTCCTCAAAAGGGGTAAACAATCAAGTGGAGGTGAATGATCAGCCAATATAGAGTGGAGGTGATGATGAGAACACGACCAAGGCTTCAAAGGCTGAAGTAATACATTCACGATGGTTATTTACCGGAAATTGGTTCATTTTTTATTTTAAAATGAGCTTAAACTTTGGAGGAACATTTGCTCATTGCTTATGTTTATTTTTTAACGAGCTTGAAGTCCGCGTTAAAACTGCTCGAGGCGGGTTTATTTTTTAACGAGCTTGAACCCTGCAGTAACATTGCCCGTTATAAGTTTGCATGCCCCTAGCATAATGACGAAAATCGAGGTGCATGCCCCCCAAGCTTCATTGCATTCAACTCGGTGGTTGGAATGAAGGTTTACCTTTGAGATTTGGAACGGGATTTGTTTAATTTTTTAATGAGGTTGACACAGTAAAAGAACTATCCTCGTGACTCCTTGTTTCATTTTTTAACGAGGTCGACACGAGATAAGAACCGTCCCCGGAATCCTCCGTATTTACAGTATTTGATAGAAAATAAAAAACTAAAGGATGATTAAGGTCATTGGAATAATCTTCGTTGTAATCTGGGAGATGGGAACGATGGTGGTAATCTTCCCATGGTGCCTCCCCTAACATCATTGACTGAATGATTCCTTTGTCTATAGAATGTACATGCAACCAAGGATCTTAAGAGGTACCATATTCCTTAGACCTATCTATCCAAACACTTGATGAGCATTGATTTGGGTTTGCCCCCCAGGCCAAGAAAATTGATTGCTACAATATTTCTAAAATGGCGATGATCCATGCTGACAAAATGTTTAGGAATCTTCCGAATCCATTAGATATAGAAGATTTCATATTGCAGGTTTCCATTATGGCCACTTCCGCCAGATTACTCGGAGGCGATAGGGCAAAAGTACCCATTAAGGCAGGGTCTTTTAGGATACCTACTCCAATATTTTGAAGCGAATGATTGCTTCCATGGATCATTGGAATGCTTCCCGTAACTTGTGAACTGTTGGGGAGAAATGTTTGTTGGTCGACGATTGTAATTCCTCCTTGGAAGGGAAATGCAATCTTCCTAAAGTAGGTCGACACAACTGCGGCCATGGCATATATTCAAGGCCTTCCTAGTAGGATGTTGTAATCGAGGTTTCTGTCGATTACTTCAACATCAATTCTACTGTTTTCCCCCAGTTCAACTTGCAAGTTACTTAAAATCCCGTATGGAGTGTATGATCGTCCATCAAATGCTTTTAACATCGTTGACGATCTCGACAAGGGTGGTGAGCCTAAATTTTTCTAGCAACTCATCGACATAATACATGTAGATGCCCCCTTATCAATAATTGTTCGATGAACAATTTTGTTGAGGGCTTTCACTTGAATAAGGAAAGCTAGTTGAGCTGGTAACTGAGGGTCATATCCTTTGTGATTAAAGGATACAAGATTGGAATCTGTTGGCTCAATCCCACCTATTATTGATAATAGAGTCTGCTTTTGGGAGAGGCAATTTTGCGGTACCTCAAGCGTCGACATAGCGGACGACGATTGGGCCAGGTCCTCTACTATATTATAATTCTGTGCTACTTTGGCATGAGGATTAAATGTCGATTTGTGTACTACTCCCTTTGGTGGCTTTATCATTGGTTCAGGAATGATGGGTGGCACAACTTCGGTCAAATTTTTTGTCGAACTACTAGGTTGTTCATTAGCCTTGTTATTCAACAGTTGTGGATTTTCGTAATCTTTATTCCTTGTCAAAGCATCATTTTGTTGCTTTGAGATAGACAACATAAGCACTTGGGATTGGGAAGCATTTTGATTAACAACCAGTTTGGTTCCTGGGTTTGGAAACGGATCAGTCAATACTGCTGAGGTTTTTGAACTCTTAAAGATTTCTTCACTCTCTCGTTCGATGATCCTCATCGCATATCTGACACCCCGCAGGGGGTTTCCTTTGCCCAGAAGGGTTTGCAGAAGGTTTTTCAGGAGATGACTCATCCTGCTTCTTTTTTCTCCCTTTATTTTTCTTCTTGCCCCCTGGTTGCTTCAGTTGTTTGCCCTTGTTGGTCGACACGACATTTACCTCTGAGGCGAGAAGTTCTTCATTTGAATTTTGATCAGAAATCTTACGGGCTTTCTTAGATGTAGCCTTTGTCGATTTCGTGCTTGTCGTACCTATCACGCCATCAACGACATGCGAGTCTTTGTTTGATTTAGGAGGGGGAGGAACGGAAAATTCCGGTCTGGGAGCATCAGGTATTTTATCGTAGAGCGTGCCAGACTGAGTATAAATCAAGTCTAAATATTGCGAACGAGCAATAACTTGCTCTTCAGTGATGACCCCTCCTTTTGCCACATCTTCTATAATGGAAGGTAATAATGACTTAATAAACCATTTAGCTAAAATATGATCAGGAACATATGTTTTACCATTCTATGACGACGTCGCCACTCATGAATATGATCGGATATGTGAGTGGCCATTGTTTGCTTGAAATTGGTAAGAAGTTCTGTTCCCGTTTCGTACCTTATCGATAACTGAAAATGGGTTAAAAAGGTTGTGGCTAGGGTACTGAAGTTGTCAAACGAAGCTCTGGGTAACTCGATATACCATTTTGCTGCCGGACCAATTAACGTCCTCTGGAAAAGGCGAAGCCTAATCAAATCATCATTTAGGGTGTTTGATGAACACCACAGATGAAATGTCATCACATGATTTGATGGGTATTCACCTGGATTTCCATTAAATTTAGGAATATCTGACGGAAGTTTATGCGGAATCACTGGCCACCAAGGGGCGTAAGCAATTGGATCGTTTGTTAGCCGATTTAGATCTGGTAACTCTAAAGTTGCCACGAAGGGTAACTGTTTATTCAGGTTTGGCGAAGCATACCTAGGATATGACGGAATTGCCTTAGCAGTTGGTCTTTGCATACCAGCATAATGCATTTGATGCTGGTAACTTTGGTAAGGTTGATGGGCATAACCATTGTAGAATGGTTGACCGTTTTGAATATACGGCTGCCCACTATTTGCAAAGATTTGTTGCTCAGATCCTTGGTATACTTGTTGGAATTGCAGTTGTTGGTATTGCACCAGCCATGGTTGTGAGGCCATGTGCTGTTGTCCAATACTGACTGTTTGACCAAGATGAGGGGTAATTGTACCCGTTTGGGCCTGTGTCATTCCACTAGTTGGCGATTGTGGTTGAGTCGCAGGGACAAGAGTTTGTTGCATTACCACCTAAGAAACCCGAGGTTGGCATACAACAGGTAGCGCTTGTACTTGTGACACCGTCACAATAGCCGGTGTAGTTGGTATATTTGACATAGGTAAACATTGTTGCATCGAATATACAACTCTTGGTTGTTGAGGTAGTATCGGCACCCAACCTCTAGATGTAATTCCAGCATAACCTGAATTTTGTTGTGAACTCCCATATGGTTGTCCTCCCAGAGGAGACAATGAAAGGGTATACTTCCCCCCATACGGCGGTAATCCGGTACTTAAAGGAATTGTTTGCCCTTGAGGACCGGACTGCCCAAATTGACACCCTGAAGGATCAATTTGTTGAGACTCAACATAAGAGTTCCCGGATACTATTCTAGATGAACAAACAGGAACGTACCATACTGTCGAAATAGCCCCTGAGTGGGCCCCGTCTAGCGATTGAGAGCTAGTTGGGACAGATGGTGTGCCGACGAACATTGTTGGAGTGACAGCAGGAAGTTTTGCCGTCTCTGTGTCAGATGACACAATCCTAGATGTCGACGGTTGTTCAGACATTTCTAGTCTATCCAAAAGATTGCCTAGCAATTCTACAGGAGCTTCTGATGGCGGTAGACTAATTTTTGACGAAGAAGGATACAGAGTGATCCCGACTCCAAAACGCGATGGAGTACTAAATGAAGGATCCTCCACAATCTCTTGTATAACAATCAGACTAGGTGGAAGAGGTAGACCGTTAGGTCCATAAAATATTTCTGGTGCCGAAGAAGGTATATAATTTGCAGCAACAGATGTTTGGGGAATAACACCTTCCGAATCAGCTGTAGATGGAGCTGGCTCAGTAACACAAGTGTTTACCTTCACACTAGGATCAGTTCTATTATCCTTTGGTGGCTACTGAACTTCTTCTGTAAAGGCAGGGATACCAGAAATGTTTGGAGTAACCGGAGTCTCCGATGGTGTTGGAACACTTGTTCTAACTTTACAAGGGAATTTGGAACCGGTTAAACGAGTTCGCTTTGTCCGTAACAGTTTCGACTCTGGAGACAAAGATGGTTGAATCGTAAGCCTCCGCGAACGACGGGGTTTCAATTGACTTTCTTCCACGATTGTGGATTACTCGATCAACTAAAAATCAAGGGGAAGTATGTTTCCAAATTAGATGAATTTTAGACACTTTGACACAACTTGTTTTTTCAATTTTTAAGAGTCGAGAAAAAACAAAAGATGACTCTAGTCGCCTTCGATTTTTAATGAGCCTGAAGCGACAAGTGCTCAGATATACCTTTTCCGTTAAGGAGTCTGAAAAGGAACGAAAGGGACTGCTCTAGAAATCTAGACAGAGGGATTACCAAACCAATCGCAAAACTGCAGAATACTTTTTACGGTATGGCAGTCAATCTTCCCGAATGCTGTGTTCAGTGCATTGCGATCGATAGGGCGACAGACACGGCTTCCTATGAATAAAGGATTAAGCCTATTGTGGTCTCCCAAAATATACTCAACGGTACGTGGGAGCACAAGTCTGTACTGGCACTTATCGTCTCAAAGTGGAGGAATCACCCAAACAACAATGAAAACAACAGTTACCAGGCTTTACGACGCCGGAATACGTCTCTAGCCTAGACTTCTATATGTTGTGCGTTAGGTTCCAAAGCGTTTTTAGATTCATTAAATTTATTTTATAGTTGATCTTGCTTAAGAAATTTTCCTTTCAGGTTCACCGCGTGATGTAGATGTACAATTCCTAAAATGCAATCTAAGATGATAAACAGTCGTTTAATCTTCTTTTTGCAATGAAAATCCTAGCTACTAAGGAAAGAGAGATGGCGTTCTTTCAACAAAGAGCAGAGAGCACACACTATATGCACTATCATAAATCAAACCAACAAACAGTCTAAATGCAAATGCACATGCATGTATTTTTTTTCAGCCTTCTTAATGTGTGAATGATAAAAAGAAAGCTAAGCGCAAATCCGAATTATTTTTCAAAGCGACAGTTACTAACAGGCTTCTTTTCAAAACAAAATGAGGACAATGACGACACTTTGTTATTTGGAATTGAAAACTTGCTTTCGACACTTGAAAAAATACTAACTCAAATCAAATACAAGAGTAACAGTGTAATCGACTATCAAGAACAATCAGATTCTCTTTTATGACTGAAAACGACACTTGCGACACTTTGAAATCAAGAAACTACAGTACAATTACGCTACTTCTTTGTAAAGGAGAACTGAAAATGACTCAAAAATACATAAAAACATTTACAGTCCTTTGCACAATGGAGTCAGAATAACAGCAAGGAAAGGGGTTTCAAACAGAGGTGTACTGAGTACAGGCAACAAAACTCCTGAATAGAGCTGAAAAGAGTGAACACAAAAACCAAAATTTAGGAACAAGGCCTTATCTGATCAGCGCACCTGTAACACAGTGAAACTGAAATGCAACGCACCTACTACACTCGGGAAGTGCGATGCATTTGAAGTTCACAGAACAGACAGTGCGCTTTACCAGGGACGAGACTTTGATTGGGTTCTGGGTCACAGTTTGCAGTTCAGTTAAGGGATTTAGACTGAGCAAGTGGTAATCAGTAAATCAATCACAGGGGTAGATCTAAAGAGGTTACTAGAGCCACCACGAGGGCAATTAGAGAGCTTGTAAATAAATTGTTTAACTCATAAACAAAACCCGAAGATAGACTGAAGCAGTGTTGATCTACTTTGCACTTGCATAGCAAATGCAGTTCGAAGGCTAGCTGGCTTGACTTCAGGCTCCATCTGTAAGTTTATAAAGTAAACAAATGTAGATAAATAAACGATCTATTCGCTCCCCAGTGGAGTCGCCATTTTGTTATCAGAAAAACTAGTGTCTATACAGAGCTGCTAGTCCCACTAAGGCTGGTAGCTACCTTAGAAACAAACACACTAAAAACTACTTTCGTTTTCCTTTATGAGAAAAAGATAAGAGAAGAATAAGGATACCAACCTCTGTCTTGCGCTTGGTTCCTTGCTCGATTCCTCTCTCTTATGGTAGGTCTTTGCCACTCGCTTCCTTGTATACCCAGCTTCAAGGAGTACCTATAGAATCAAAGCAGCATAACACTATCCAAGAACATAGATCTATTATCATAAACAATATAGGATCAGATGTACATTGACCACACAAATGCATAAATCATCAATCATACAAGAATGTGGAGGAAAACTTGAATAGCTTTATTGATAATCAAGAAAGAGAAAAGAGGATTACAACCAATTGTTCTAACCCAGCATCATCCTCTCAGCAAGAAATCCCTTCTTCACCTCATGAAAAGCTTAGATCACCCAACACTATGATATTGCACCAAGAAACCAACAACACTTCCTTACAAGATACAAAATTCCAGCCTCTGGATCTCTAGGATGAGGGATCCATAAATAGATGTCTGCAAGGTAGGTGAGTCATCTTTTGAGATTTGATTAGTGTCTTCTCTCTGATAGTTCTTGATTCCACTTGGAGATTGATGATCTCTTACTCATCCCTGGTTGAATTCAGAGAGGCAAGTGTCACAGGAGAAGTTTCTGGAAGATTCCATGCTCCTCCACCTTGCGGATTGACCCTGCCATTTGTCCACTCTCACCCATCGCACCCCATAGAAGGGTTTTTTGACATGCATCGCACCTATCGTGTGTATTTAGGTGGGATGCAATGCACTTTGCCTATGGAGCAGGTGAAATGGTCCAGTTTTGACCAGTTCTGAGTAGTTTTTCATGGAGAACTTCTGGGAGATGCTGCAATCAGTTGACCTTGTTCTTTTAGGGGTTGGAACAACACCTTTAGGGACTTAGGAGCCCTTGGTTTATAGACATTTATGCTTGGGGTTGCAGTGCCCAAAAATGTCTATAACAGTATGTGTTTACTATAGGTGGAACAACTGTCAGTTGGGTTTCAAAAATCCAAAGTGTTGTTGCACTTTCAACAACAGAAGCAGAGTATGTTGTTGCTACAGAGGCTAGTAAAGAAATGATTTGGTTACAAAGGTTTCTGGATGAATTGGGCAAGAAGCAGGAGTTGGGTAGGTTATACAGTGACAACCAGAGTGCCATACATCTTGCAAAGAATTCTGCATTTCATTCCACGACTAAACATAAACAACTCAAGTACCATTTCATACGGTCAGCATTAGAAGATGGACAGTTGAAGCTGGAAAAGATACACACTAGCCAGAATCTTGCAGATATGTTAACAAAAGTTGTAACCAGGGAGAAACTGAGAATATGCTCAGTTTCAATTGGTCTTCAAGTATGATGAAGAAGGTGAGAAACAACCAGGTCCAGAGTGGAGTCATTGTCTAGCAAATGAAGCAACGGTGGAGTTGCTATAATTAGTCTCCAAGTGGGAGATTGTTGGGTGTGGAGCCTAATTATCTTCTATATTCAAATGTCTCAGTTGGATGTATGCCCTAGGAAGACTGTACACCCCTCCACGCGGGGGGGCTAATCCCCCTAGCTGGGGGGTCCGGGGACCAGCCGTCCCCCGGCGGGGGTTCGGGGGCAGCGCCCCCGAAGCTAAAAATAGATGTAAAATTGCCTTGTAAAAGTCTAGTAATTTCTAGTCAATATGGGTCGTTCATTAGGCAGATGATCTGACGGTAGAAGTTATGTTTAATTTAGGGTTTTTTGCCCTAGAATGCAACCCCTCACTATATATGAGGGAATTGTATTGCTTCTATGCATATCTGTATTCTGAGTGAGGAAGAGAGAGGAGATTGAAAGCGAAGAGGGTGTTACATCGGATCTGCTGTAGGTTGTATCTCTTCAATTTGTTGGATAATACAAAAGGAAGGACTGGTTGTTTCTCCGTGGACGTAGCCCAAACTAGGTGAACCATGTATATCTGTGTCTCTCTTATTTTATGCGTTTTCTGTGTTTATATTTCTGCAATATTTTATGTGTTCCATTGCTCCATAATGTATAATTTTCTAACATCTTCCTCTTCACAATCTATGTAGAATAATTTCTTCTCAGCACACTTATGACCTTTAGTGTATTTTCTTTCACAACTGTAACAAAGACCTTTTGCTTTTTTTTCTTCCAATTGTTGTGGTGTCAACCTTATAGGTTGTGGAAGACTAGGGGCAACAACACTTCCATCTTTATAGTTGTGAGTGGTATGCTTCCTGGTTGCCGTTATTTTGCTTTCCATTTTTCTTGCTAACCTGAATGCCTTCTCTAATGAATCAGGTTCCCAAAGGCAAACATCATGTTGGATATTATCCTTTAAATTCCCTATGAACACATCAATCCAATGCTCCTCTAGAATATTTTTTACCTTTATGTTCAATTTTTGGAACTCTTCAATGTGCTCCATTATTGAACCCTTTTGTTTGAGACTTATCAATTGGCTAAAAAAAGTGCTGCTTTTTGTATCCTCCTAATGTGTTGTCAATTCTTCCGTAAAAATTGTCCAAGTGATAATTTGTTTAGGAGAGCAAAGCCATTGATACCATACAAACTAATTTGGTTCCAAATATAAAGTTGCAATACGTACCTTTTGTGTGTTTTGCACATTATTGAGATCGAAAAGTTGCTCCATCTGTAATATCCATGTTGCAGGATCCTTGCCATCAAACTTCCTCATATCGATTTTTGGAATATGGTGGGTCTTCGATCCAACATTAGAGTCTATGAAATCATGATTAACATTTCTTTTGTTCACATCATGAGTTTCCTTTACTACCCTTTCACCATTTGTAAGTATTTCTTGTAGATAATTTGTCAAATCTGTCTTCAAATCTATCTTCAAATCGTCCATCTTAGCTTCCACGCCCTTTATCTTAGATTCCACTCCATTTATCTTAGCTTCTGTTAGCTTTTTTGAGAGTGACATTTGTTGCACTTGGTCTTGTAATTTTGATATATCATGTAGCATTTCTTCCTCTTCTTCATGAGTCATGCTAGAGCTTTTAGGTTGCTTACTAGGTGTTTGCATTTTCTTTCCTCGGGGCATCAGTTACCGATAATAATGCTCTACTATGTCCTTTAATTCCTTCCAAATATTTTTTCAAACCAAGCTTAAGAAAAAATTTAAAAAAATCTACACACTTTTTTCACTTTGTAGGAGCTCGATATTGCCTCTGATGTATCTCTGTAATTTCAGATCATCTAGTTCTGAAATTGCGACCTGCAGTAGCTCTCTGTGTCCTCTTTCCAATTCCACCAATCTAATCCAAATTGGATTCTCCAAGGAAGAGTTATGCCAAATCTCCCACAGTGACCTGATTATAGACTAGTTCAATAGAGCGAACTTGTACGACATGCCACGTGTCCCTGTTTCGACCTTTGGCTCTGAAAAATATATACAAGAAACTACAGGCCGTCCTCTTTCTGTACCTCCTTACGAAACTTCAATCTGATGCTCAGAGAAAGTTATGACGATTTTCCCTAGGTGACCTATTTGGAATGTAATTCAGGAGTCTGCAAAAACACCAAATTCCTCTGATCATATCTCTGCAAATATAGCGCAAAAAGCTCTGAAATTCAGACCCAAGGTTCAATGCGATTTCTTCTAAAATGGTTTTTTTTGTTTTTGTTTTTTTTTTGTTTTTTTGTTTTTTTTTTTCACTTTTGAAACGTTTCAGAAGAAAAGTTATAGCGAAAATGCCACGATGACCTATTTGGAGCAGCGAAACCCTAGAATCCAAAGCTCTGATACCAAATGTTATGAAACCAACTCACAAAAAGATAGAAAAGATAGATCAACACCTTAGAATTTAGCCTCTTCGAGGGGGAAACCTCCTTTACATTACACAAATGAATGATTCTTTGATGATTCAAATGACAAGACCTCCTTTCTATATATAGGAGTCTAAGGAGTCACAATATAACCCAACCGACCTAACAATAATAATATAAAGGCACAAAAATAAAAATAAAGGGATTCTATGGGGCACAGTAATAATAATATGGGGACAATAGGGGCACAACAATATTAATAAAGGATATAACTACAATAGTAATGGGGTAATCACTAGTATTATGGGGACCTAACAAATATTCTATAATGGAATAGCTTTCATGGGAGCATTGACAATTGTATCAACAATAGGGTATTGTAATGTAGAGTTCTGAGGCTATTGCTGATTATTAGCCATTTGGTAAAAAATGTGCCAATATTCTTCAGGGATTTCCAAGGCTGGAGATTTGTTCTTGGGGGGTTTAGAAGAGACTTTTAGAATGATTCTAACAACACTACCTTGGTTTGGAATACTGGGTGTCCTCTATTCAACCACTACTTCAGGAGATTTGGGTTTTGATGATTTAATATTTTCAGCGCTACCTATTTCTCCTTCTCCTTCACGGAGATTGCAAGAATTCCCTTCTTGTAAAGGGCTAGGCTATGAATTTTCAGTGTTCTAAAAACTCTGTTTAGACCCTTCGGTCTTGCTGTGAATATCAGTGTCAGCTACAGATGGTGATCCTGTGGCCTGAAGGGTTACAGTAGGATTCCTTGTAGAAACAGTTCGGGGTCCTATTGATGACTGATACTCAACTTTTCTTATGATTTCGTCAATGAAGTTTAATCGTCCAAGGGTCACTGACCCCTTAGGTTTTCAGATTTTGGTAGAGGAATTATATATTTTTCTACTCTTTTCTTCTTAGTAATTCACACAGAAATACAAACATTTATTTCTACTTCAATTCCTATGTAATTTTGCTAAAATTCGGGAAAAGGAGCAAGTACTTTACTTGCTCGTACTAGGTTCTTACCTTCCATTTTCAATACCCAATTCTTTCACAGCAAACGAACATCAAACATCTATTTCTACTTCAATTCCTACGCAATTGTGCTGAAAAGCGGGCAAAGGAGCAAGCAATTTACTTGCTCGTACGTAGGTTCTTACCTTCCATTTTAAATACCTAATTCTTTCACAACAAACAAATATCAAACATACATCATCTTATATGAAATAGAAACACTCTCCCAAGCAACAACGCCATAATGTTGGGTACATATAAGATGTCTTTTAGAACTCCTAAATGCCTCACATTAATTATCGACCTGGGTAAGTCTTTTTGTTTCTTTTTGTTTCAAGAGTGTACATAGTATGTGTAGAGGATGGAAATCGTTGTGTCTACAGAGAGTAATGCTTTAAGATATCGTATTGATTTCAATACAAGAGTAAACGGATCAAACCATAAACTTCCAAACTTGTAACTTCAAAGAAATTAACCTATTCAAGCACCAAAACTCAATCTTAATGAAAAAACTCTAATTGCAATTACAAGCCATAAGAAATTCAACTGAGTGAATTGTAGAGGTAATAGAGCTCTTTCAACTGAATAGAAACTTTTGCATAACAGTAATACACCAATAATACTCTGGCTCTCAATTAACAGGAAATAAATCTTATCTAATAATTGAATCAATCTATGACATAAATAAATGAAACCAATCAACAGAAATAAGAAATAATACGTGGAATGCACAAACTCAACACCGGTGATTTATATATCAAGTATATCAATCGTAAAACTATAAAACAAAGTAATTAGACTTGCAGTAAAAAGGTAAAAACATAACATAGGGAACAACAGTGAAATCCACTAAGGAACGGGCCCAAGCCACCAGTGATTACTGCTTAGTTACTCAGAATATCACGAGCAAACATAAACATGAATTATATATTACTCATTAACTCCGAATGTCATTAAGATAACGATGTATCCTTCAGAATAACGCTCTATATCTTAAAATTACAACCAAAGTAAAAAGGCAAAAGTTGTTCTATTCTATTCGTTTTCCCCTCTTATAGTCAAAGAGGAAAAGGGCTAACTGCGATTCCTCAGGATCAGGAGATCCTGAGGAATTCGCAACCAAATACTATTATTAGAACAGTGTTTCATCTTGCACTAATCCTCCCGATTCTCTTCTCAACTTGACTGCACAAGACACACTCTTTTCTCCTTGTTTAGCCTTTCATGTTCAATAGATTGAACAACAATTGTCCCGTTCGCTAATCTCTGCATAAAAAAACAACAAAAGTTAGTTTTGATAGCCAAATTGTATCAAAAGCAGTTTTGTTCACTTTCTATCGAAATTCTATCAAAACCTTATTACATCATGGCACAAATGCATAAAAAGGAGGAAAAAGATAATGTAATCAAGGGTAAATTTATACCTGTTGCATGGCCCAAAAGTTGGTCCTCCTTTAGCCGACCTGCATATCCATGGCACTTTCAAAGATATGGCTGCAGTATGTAACTACAGCTTCTAGCACTTCCATATCTACCTTAATAGCGGCCTCGCGCTTCTCTCGAACTTCTGGAGGGGTGGTGTGCTATAGCTTCATCTATAGCTCTGTGACCTGCATTGGCATTTCAAATTTGACTCGTTCAACCTCCACTTTGGACTCCTTCACTACGGATGCTAGCTTTTGGAGCTTCTCTTTGGAAGCTACTTTAGTTTGAGTGAGGAGCTCTAGTATCTCAATGCAAGTTTGAGTGATGGTGTCCTCCAACACCTGCCTCCGCACAATGGATGCGTCTTTATCCTGCATTACCCTGGCAGCTTCCTCATCTAACTTCTCATTATGGCTCTTGATGTCCTTAATCACAAAGCGTGCCCTCTCTTCTAAGATTTTCAATTCAGTAGATACTCTTTGGTGGAGTTCATGTAAATCTTGAATGGGAAGCACCACTAATTTTAGCTCTGAGTTCCTTCCATATGACCTTGTTTCCTGATCCGGTGTGGTAGGAAAGCACAATGACCCTCTGAGAAGAGGCACTGTGCGGATCTCTGTGGTGACCACCAACATTGGAAGCAATGCTGGTGTCGCACTTGTCATCGCCATGCTCGCTTTATTCTCGCTCACCTGGATCATGCTCGCTTGCACTTGTAGCTCTTTGAGGCCCTGTTGGACCCGCGACAATACTAACTTGTACTGATCCTCAATGTGTCCCCACATATCCTCAGTGATGTTGTGTAGAGTTTCCCCAATCTCATCGATGTCCCCCTTAGTGAGGACCATTGAATCAATACTGGAAGTTTTGTTAGACTTATGCTTCTTGTGTGCACCTCCCTCAGTGGATTTCTTCCTCTTCTTAATTATGAAGGGAGACTCAATGTCTTCTGTCTCCTTCAAAGGGTCTACTCCACCTTGCTCTGGTTCCTCTGTGTCCGGCTCTTCTTTGTCTATGCGCTCTAGCTCATGTGCATATTATTCCCAAGGTCCATAATGAAATTTTTAGGTACCTTCTTAGGGTCTTCCTTCGACATTCCTGTTTTGCTGGTCCATGCTTGATCTCCTTCGACTTCCTTGCTAGGGTCCATCCACACACTTGACTAGTTAGAGACTGTTATCTCAAAATCAGACCCTGGAAGGTTGCAGACTAGGAAGACTTCAAGTAACTGTTTCAAACCAATCTTTTGACTAAGGCTTAGCGTCCTTAGCCTGAGAGGGCTCTCTCATAGGGTTTTTGATTTTGATTAAGAATAAGATGGCTAACTCTTGTGAAATAACAATGATAAAAATGAATGCTGGAAATACATTAAACAAGTTTCCATTGGGCCCATGGAGTCAATAACACCTCAGTAAACAATGATGCTGCCTTTACATGGAAGTCAGGGCATTTAGCATTTGGATGTTCAGAACACAACTTATATAAAACCATAGTTCATAAATGCATACAGGAAATCAGAGCACAATCAGTGAATTCTGGGTGATTACACATCTATGCAACTGCAAAAGACATTAAGGAAAGAATAAAATCACACATTCTGAACATGGAAATCCTTTATGAATCCTGAGAAGAAAAGCAGCCAAATTATATTACTGAAACTCTGTCTTTACATAAGCCAAAACAGTCCTCTGTTATAAAATTTCCAACCCCCATTACATTGTTCTTTCAACTATATATAGAATCCTTATTCTAACTAATTCGAGCTTCCTCCTCCAGCATGAGGGGAATTCGATAACTACCTCTAATGACACCTATCAGCTATTTAACTAACTAATAAATACAATAAAATGCTAACTGGAGTTTTTAAAGAGTTCTAAATTAACTATGACTCTAACTCCATTTTCCATGCCAATGGCTTCTCCTTGTTCTTTGACACCTGGTCCTCTTTCAATTTGGCTGAGCTGGATGTTTAATACTCCATATTGACCTTGAACACTAAATCATTTAACTGCTCAGAAGTATTAGGAGATTTCCCTTGCTTCTCGGCTTCAGTTTTCCTCAAAATGCTCGAATGTACAGAAGCATGCTTTCTAGCCTTTAATAACCCAAAATATGGAACACTGCCACGCTCTTGATGTGTTGTAAGCTGCATCGATGGACATGTGTACAGGCAAAAGTTCCTTGTATGCAAATCGTTTGATCCCTCTTGAACGGTGATAAAAGGACTTTACAACCGAAATTTAAAATTGGGTCGAAATATTCCACCTTTTAAAGCATCCACCTGTCTTGATCTGATTTACTATTGTTGTTCCAGCTGATGTCTTGCATACCCTTTTGGTGTTTCCCTTTCAAAATTCCCGCTCATAATACAAAATTGCCTGTCTGTGTTAAAATCATCACCTACAGCAGTTTCGTAGCGCGCTACGAAACTGCTGAATTATTTGAAACAGCTTGCCTTTGACCCGAGATTTTTATCACCCAAACATTTGATTACCAAAAATTCCCTTCAACTTTTCATATGTATAACAGGGATGTACATTTCTTCAGAACAATAAGCCTAAGCAAATTTGACAAAACTTAGAGCAAAACCTTTCTTGAAAAGAAAATTTATTTAGCAAGTAACTGGCCTAGCTGTGCCTTCAGGTCTTCAATTTTCTTCTTCATAGCTTTATTCCCAGCTCTTAGTTGCATATTTATCCTTCTAATGTACCTGGCTTCTCTGATTGCTGGTACTGTCCATGTGTGAAATTGTGCATGGCCATCAACTACTGAATTCAATTGGTTTTCTAGGGTTTCACTCCCTTTCCACAGAGCTTTACGATAATTTTCATACATGACTGCACGTTTTCTAGCAGCTTTCTTCAATTTGGCAATCTCATATCTAGCTGCTTCTAATTGGCTCTTTATGGCTGCTATATTATCTCCTTGAGATGTGGTGACTGTTCTGCTTGTATCTTTTTGCCTAACTTTTCCGGTTTCCTCTGTTCTTGGCAGCGCTTCTTTTACTTGCTTCTTTGTAATAGGTCTTCTGGGTTTAAAAATAAATTCTTCACCTGGCTCATCGAATTTAAGCCTTTTTGAGGCCTTAGACTTCTTGGTACCCTTTTGCGGTGACTGTGTCAAATCAATATGGACTGGTTCAGACTGCTCGAATTCAATGGCCTGTAACAAATCATTCAAACTTGCCTTAGACACTGGGCTCTCTTCAACTGCTATGGCTTTACCTTTTTCCTTCTTTATCTGGCTTCTTGTCTTTACCCTTGAGACTGCTTCAGATCTGCTTGTTTCAGGTATATTCTTCTTATCATGAGTTTTTTCCTTTGTTGATTGCTGAGGTTGATCTTGAATGATTAGTGGCTCCACTGGTTTTCTTAGCTGTGACCTGGTTTGCTTTTTAGCTCTTGCCTCTTTTTGGAGCTCAGCTATTGTGAATTCTTTGGTTGGTTGTGGAGTAAGGCCAGTCTTGCTTTGGAATCCAGCCATGAAAATAAACGAGTTCCAGTCTCTGCCTATCTTTTGGAGGCCATCTAAAACTAGCAACTTGATCAAACCATGATGAAACAAAGAGGTTTCACAGTCCTCTTTCCTCAGCTGCACCTTATCACACATCTTACTCAAACTGCGAAACAAATAAAAAGGAATGTCTATGGAGACTTTCCCCGTGAAATGAAAAAGCAGTTTGAAATGGTAAGAATAAACCTTATTGTACCTTCCTTCACAGGTCAAGTATTTCTGTATGCATGTGAGAAGAAGAGCATAATGTTCCTTGACATAATTCCTGGGCACTGCTTTTGTTAAATCTTCATTTACATATGCCTCCTTTAAAAACTCTTTACAAGGATTCATGTCAAACTTAAAATTTTTAAACCATTCTTCTCGTCCTCTTGGGATCTCTGTCACGGCAGATATTGTTTCTGGAGAAACCTGTACTTCTAACATGGCTACCTTTGAATTTAAACCAGTGAAGTTTAGCGCAAATTCTTTAGTTACCTGCGCATGTCCTCCTTGTAGCTTTTTACAAAAGTTCCAGCACCCGGCATCTTTGAACGCTTTCTTCACACCTTCATCCCTCAGTGTTATGTCCAAGCCCTCAGGTTCAGTCCTCTGGCATTTACCGGATCTGTGCTCTTTTTTCTCCATTTTTTCTTCGAGATCTTCACACACAAAGTCTAACAGTTCTGGTTGAAATGGTGATTCAGCTCCTTTTTAATTATGCCTCGCTTGAAATTAGCCTCGCTTGAAATTGAAATTCTTTCATTTAAAACTCTTCAATACATAATCAGGCAGATTTGTCACTCATGCAGCACTTACGACTATCATTAAGGTCTATGCACGGTAAAATCCCTTGGGAATGATATTTTTGTACATATCAACAGATCTAGTAGTGGGGTAGTGGCAAATGAGCGTTCAAACGTGATATGAGAGGTACATAAACTGACATGAGTGGACACAACTGGTGACTCACCTAACGGACTTGACATTTCGGGAAAGATTCGCTGCGGAATGCACGAATCCATGATTTCGCAGAGCTGTTAGTTTTAAATTCTAATGATGCGCTGCGAAACGGCCTAATCATGACGCACTGCGAAATTGCTTAACCATCATTGCGCTGCGAAACTGGCAAATGGGATTACGCTGCCAAATCACTAAAAGACACGGTGACTCGGATAAGACAAAATATGACTATGGAACAATGATAGGTGGAGGAGAACCAATGGGAGTCGAGTATGGTTTGAGTTAAAAACTTTTAAAACTCCAAATCCTAAGTGAGGAAACATAAAATGAAATCAACTTAACACAGACCTTTGTCATCGGACTAGGACAAACAATTATATGCATCAACTTTTTAGTTCTAAGTGATAACAGTGGCTCCACTTGGGATAGTGTGCTCCTGTAGTACACTAAGAACTCGTAGGTCCAGTGCTTTGTTCAATTTCTGAAAACATAAACAGAGTTGACAAGCATTCCTTTCTAGCTTTGTGGGCCTTCACCTCGGGCTTAAGCTTCCTGTTCAGCTTGTCATTTATTTTCAACAAGAAAGACTAATAAAATGGTTATATACAATGTTTGTGAGACACTTGGCAGAGATTCTATCAATTGTAATGCTTTAGGAACTTGCCATTAACAGGTCCTCCAGCATATGGTGTTCCATCAACCTCCTGCAGAATGTAGGTGTTATTCCCATGGAAAGAAGAAATTTGATATGGCCCTTTCCACAAATTTTCAAATTTACCATGTTTACCTTTCTCTTCAATTCTAGCTTCCCATTTCAGCACTTTATCATGAATCTGGAATGTAACCTCTTTGATCTTTTTGTCAAATGCTCTCTTGATTCTATTCTAGCTTTGTTGATTACTGTCAAACACCTCATTTCTTTTCTCCTGCAAAGCTATTAGCTGATTAATCCTTCGTTGTACAACATTTGGTTCCTCTTCTAATCCTTGAATCAGCTTCATTACTGGTACTCCGAGAGATGTTGGAAATATAGCCTCTGCCCCATATACAAGCTCATATGGTGATGTTCCAATGGACCTTTTTGTGCAAATCCGGTCAGCCCACAAGGCATATTTCAATTTCAAATGCCAAGCCTTTTTATTTTCTTGCAGCAGCTTCTTAATGATTCTCACAAGACTCTTGTTTGATGACTCAGCTAAGCCATTTCCCTGTGGATAATAAGCAGTGGAATGTCCAAGGGAAATGTGATACTGATGACAAAAATTAATCATTCTTTTGGACTTGAAAGCTTGAGCATTATCTGTAATGATCTTGATTGGGCAACCAAATCTTGATAATATATTATTTTCTAAGAAAGAAATAATCACTGAATCATTTGCTTGCCTTGTGGGTATTGCCTCTATCCATTTTGTAAAGTAATCGGTGGCTGTGAGAATCCAGCGATGCTGTCCTGATGAGGGAGGATGGATTTCCCCTATAAAATCTAATCCCCACTGCTGGAAAGGTGCTTCAACATAAATAGGAACCAAGGGCATTGGCATGAGCTTCCTCTTTCCTTCAAACACTTGACATTCATGGCATGTGGCTATCTTTTTATAAATATCTCTAAACATAGTTGGCCAAAAATAGCCAGCTCTCAAAACCTTGTTTGCAGTGGCTTTCCAATAGTGATGTCCTCCACAATCCCCTTTATGAAATTCATCAATTACTTTATCAGCTTCTTCTTCAATGAGACAATTTAATAATATTCCTCCTGCATCTTTCCAAAACAGATTTTGGTCATACACAAAATATCTGAGAGATTTCAACTTGGTAAACCGAGCTTTGGATTTTGAAAGGTTATCAGGAGCTCTATTATGCTGCAAAACAAATGCTATATCCTTATACCATTCTGAGATCAAGAATTTCTCGTTTATTTGGACCAACTCTTCTTCATTTTCAGAAATTTCTGAGATTTCTGTGCTTAAATTAATATCAATACAGTCCAGATTTGACTGAGTCAACAATTTGGCTAGGCCTTGACCCTTTACCAACTTGGTGGGTTTGATCTCAATGTCATACTCCAACAGTTTTGCTATCCACTTTCCCCTTTTTCCATCTGGATCAGCTTGTGTAAGAATATCTTTTATAACAGCATTTGGCACGTATGCAACAATGTGAGAGTGCAAAACATAAACCCTGAAATCCTTAATTGCTTTCACCAATGCATAGGCTTGTTTCTCTAAGATATTATATTTCAATTCAGCATTAGCCAAAGTCTTGCTAAAGAAAGAAATGGGATGTTCAGTACCTTGACTTCCTTTTTGCAATAAAACTCCAGCAATTGTGTCTTCAGAAGCAAATGTGAAGATCAGAAACTCCTTGGTAAAATCCGGGCTGATGAGGACTGGTGCTTGAGTAAGTGCTTTCTTGATCTCTTCAAATGATTTCTTTGCTTCAGCTGTCCATTTAAACTCTGCTCCTTTCTTTAACATCTTTGTTATGCTCTTGACCACTTCAGCAAAATTAGGAATGAATCTTCTAACAAAGTTAACTTTCCCAAGAAAGGATTGAATCTCCTTCTTACTCCTTGGTAAATCTAACTTTTGAATTGCACTAACTCTATTCCTAATTCCCTCTTCAGAAATAATATGTCCAAGGAGTTTTCCAGAAGTTAAAGCAAAAATACTTTTGGTTGGGTTTAGAGAAATACCAAACCTCCTACACTTCAGTAGGACCCTTTCAAGGTGCTTTAAGTGGTCTTCTTCCTTCTTTGAAAAAACTGTGATATCATCAAGATAAACCACCACTGATTTGTCCTTTTCTTCAGCAAAAGCAATATCCATTGCTCTCTGGAAAGTTGCCCCTGCATTCATGAGGCCAAAGGGCATTTTTGCATACATGAATGTTCCCCATGGCGTAGTGAAAGCTGTTTTCTCCTGATCTTCTGGGTGAACAAGAATCTGATTGTACCCTGAGAAGCCATCAAGCATAGACATCCTTTGTGAACCAACAATGTTTTGCAGAATGAAATCCATTTTGGGGAGAGGGTAATTATCTTTCAATGAAGCTTTGTTTAAGTTCCTGAAGTCTATACAAATTCTGATCTCCCCATTCTTTTTTCTGACTGGTACCAAGTTGGCAAGCCAATTTGAAAATCTGATTGGGACAATAATTTTGGCATCAAAAAGCTTTTTCACTTCTTTTTCAATCAGTGGCATTAGAAGAGGATTAATCCTTCTTAGCTTCTGCTTAAAAGGCTTCTCATTCTGCTTAATAGGGATGGTATGTTGTATGATTGAAGAATCATATTGTTTCAAATCAGCATAGCTCCATGCAAAAACATCAATGAATCTTTTCATCATTTCAACATATTTGGTCTTCATATCAGCTGAAAGGAACCTTGAAATCTTGACTATTTTAGGCACAACTGAGTCACCTAAATTACAGTTTTCTACTTCCTCCTCATTAGCTTGCAATCTTGGTGCTTTGAACACATCATTTTGATCAAATAGTTTTTCCAAAGGAATGAGGCCTTTAGGGATTAAGTTGTTTTGTAACTGTAAGACTTCAGAACTTTCCTTTGACTCTATTAACATGTTCTGCTGATCTATCTGATTGTGCTCAAACTCTTCTTTTAATTCAATGAAGTTCCTTACCTGCTGATCATCCTCAAAAACTTGCCAATTTATGATATTATCTGGTATGACTGGTCTATGGCGAACCTCCACTTCATAGCTTTCAGAAGAATGCTTAGGAATAATAAAGAGACTGGCTGAAACAGCAAGAGAATCTGCAATAGAGTTTTGATCTCTGGTTTTGATGCTGAAGGAAAAAGATTGAAATTTCTCCAACATTTCCAACACTAAATTTCTGTATGCTCTCATCCTTGCATCCTTAGTTTGATATGTACCTTCTACTTGTTTAATTACTAACTCAGAATCTCCATAAACAACAATATTTTTGGTTTTCAACTTTATCAAGGCTTCCAAGCCTAAAACTAGAGCTTTGTACTCAGCCTTATTGTTGGTACAATCAAAGTTTAATTTGTATGAGATAAACTTACTTTCTTCAGTTGGACTAGTGATCCAAATCCCAACTCCTGCACCTTCTTTTCCTGCTGATCCATCAAAATACAATGACCAACAGCCCATTATGTCCCTTTCATCTCCTTGCTGCCCTTCTTGACTCTGATTTTCTGCAGGTTTATCTTGTAATTCTCTCCCAACTGATTCATTGAAAAGGATTGCTGACCCAAGACCAATATCACATGAATAAATAGGAAAATTCTGAGGCTTTTCTTTGCTGCTTACCATGTAGGCCATCCTTGTTTCGCGATACAACCTCCTTTGTTCACCAAACACTGGAATGGTAGCATATGTAAGATCCATCTGCATTGTGCCCTTGATTTTTGCTACCCATGACCTTGAAAGAAGCATTCCAAACTTCGGTGGAATGTCTGCAACAACAATGTCCATAACCGTTGTTTTTGCTGGAATTTGTGTGAGCCCCACAACAACATCTTTTATCAAACCAATGCAATGGACTCTTTTTGAATCAAAGGAAAATAAATCCTTATATGGCCTAGTTACCTCTAACCCTAGTCTTTCCATGATTACCTTAGGCATGAGATTATGTGATGCCCCCGAATCTAACATGGCATTATGTAGAGTCATGTCATGAATGGTAATGCTTATGTAGAAAGGAGGAAATTCTTCATTTTGTTCATCCTCAAGTCTTGGACCCAAACAGATAATAGGATTATCTTCTTGTACATTTAGGATATCAGCCACTCCTGGTTGTGAATTAAGCATTTCAACGATTTTGCTTCTGTATTTGTCTACCTTGAGAATTTCATTAAAAGGGACTGATATTTTAATTTTTGCAATCTCATTCTCAATGTTAAAAACAGAAGTAGTCTTGTCAATTTCTTTGGGAGGAGAAGGAATTTGAACGTCCTTTTTGTCAAGAGGAGGATCATCTTTACCTTCAACTACCTTTGCTTTTACCTTTTTATCATCAGCTGTCCTTGAGGTATTCTTCTTGAGCTGTGCTTTGTTTGCTGTAATAGGAACATCTCTATTCCTAAGATTATACTGCTTTTTCATCTCAAAGATAGCATGTTGGTAGCCCTTTAAAAAATCTGAAGGCTCTTCTTCTGATTTTATCATGCTGGACTCATCATGTTCCTCCTTGGTCAAGAAAATTTCTGACCCTTCTTCATCAAAACAATGAATTGATTCCTCAGGGACTTCAGGTTCATCCTCTTCATCTACCAAATTTTGCTGGAAAGGAGGTCTCACTGGAGGATTTGCCTGCTGATTTCGGTTGTCTCTTGGCCTTTGCTGATTCTGAGGTCTTCTGAACTGAGGGTTCCTGAATTGAGGTTCTTGCTGTGCTGGAGGAGCAGAAACATTCCCAAGAGCTAATCTGTCCATCAATTTCTCCATGGTTTTCATCATTGTTTCAAACTTGTCTTCTTGAGCAGAGGTAGAAGGCTTCTCTTCCTCCTTCAACTTAGACTTTGCCATCTTTGACTTCTTAGCAGCAAGCATATTCACCTCTACCTTAATTGCATCATTTTTCATGTCAGCAAGAGAGGCAGACTCCCTTTCTCTGAGTAAAAGAGAAAAATCTGAATCAAATGATTCAGCATATCTCAACTGTGCCAAAGCTCCAGGAGGTTTCAAATGAGCTGGAATAGAATTATATATTTTGTTAAACCTCTTAGAGAAATTTTGAACAGTTTCCTCTGGAGCTCTCCTAAGATTGTTATATTCAGTAAGGGCTTGGACAGGGTTGGTTCTGTTTCCCCATTTCCTTAGAAAGCTGTCTTCAAACTCTACCCAACTATGAATGCTTCTAGCTCTAAGGGCTTTAAACCATTTTCTGACTTCACCAATGAAAGTTTGAGCAAACAATATTAATTTTACATCTTCATCATCCACTTCTTCCCTGTCAACAAAATCATTGAACCTATCCACATGTTCCTCTGCTGTAATATCTTCATCACCTCCCCATGTTGGAATCCTAGCGGCATATTTGCTAGGAAGATCATGTAAAACAGCAGGGAGAGCTAGAGGAGCATACCTAGCAGGTATAGCCATAATGAATGGAGGAGCAGTGACAACAGGTATTGTATGACCAGTGGGAGCAGAACTAGTGTGAGATAGTGTCTGAGGACTATTTGGACTAACAGAGGCAGAAGATAAAGTATTGGTACGAAAAGGGCTATTTGGACTTTGCAAACCACTGACAAAAGAACTCCAATTTGGGAGAGGTAAACCAGTTTTAGATTTGAGCAAAACTTCAAAAGGATCAAGTTCTTTGAGCTGATTTAAGTCCTCTTCCTCTAATAGCAATTCTGAAGTAACAACCTCCCAAAACTCTTCCTTATCTTTTTGTGACACTAAAGATGAAGTATCAATGCCTCTTTTTTGTAAATCTAAAATAATTCCAATAAGCTCTTCTTCGTTCTCAGACCTCAACAATACCTCATGAATTTTATCATCAACAATTTTATCTTCAGGACTTCTAGAAAATTCAGGGAACAAAGATTTTGATATGGATGAAGTACCTGGTATATCAGAAAATCTTTGCCTGCTCCTTGAGATAATGTTGGGATTATCCACAGGACTAGGAGGATTTGGGTCAGGATTACTCATTGTATATCTTCCTCTCGAAGCCACCTTTTTAACTTTAAGATTGAATGGAGTCACCAAGGTAGAATGCAGCCTCGAAAACCTTCTGAGCTCCTGCTACCTTCAGAAGTTCAGCTTCATAATTTCGGGAATGAGTAATCTTCAGGCTCCTGGCAGACGCACCAAAATGTTATCTCAAAATCAGACCCTGGAAGGCTGCAGACCAGGAAGACTTCAAGTAACTGTTTCAAACCAATATTTTGACTAAGGCTTAGCCTCCTTAGCCTGAGAGGGCTCTCTCATAGGGTTTTTGATTTTGATTAAGAATAAGATGGCTAACTCTTGTGAAATAACAGTGATAAAAATGAATGCTGGAAATACATTAAACAAGTTTCCATTGGGCCCATGGAGTCAATAACACCTCAGTAAACAATGATGCTGCCTTTACATGGAAGTCAGGGCATTTAGCATTTGGATGTTCAGAACTCAACTTATATAAAACCATAGTTCATAAATGCATACAGGAAATCAGAGCACAATCAGTGAATTCTGGGTGATTACACATCTATGCAACTGCAAAAGACATTAAGGAAAGAATAAAATCACACATTCTGAACATGGAAATCCTTTATGAATCCCGAGAAGAAAAGCAGCCAAATTATATTACTGAAACTCTGTCTTTACATAAGCCAAAACAGTCCTCTGTTATAAAATTTCCAACCCCCATTACATTGCTGTTTCAGCTATATATAGAATCCTTATTCTAACTAATTCGAGCTTCCTCCTCCAGCATGAGGGGAATTCGATAACTACCTCTAATGACACCTATCAGCTATTTAACTAACTAATAAATACAATAAAATGCTAACTGGAGTTTTTAAAGAGTTCTAAATTAACTATGACTCTAACTCCATTTTCCATGCCAATGGCTTCTCCTTGTTCTTTGACACCTGGTCCTCTTTCGATTTGGCTGAGCTGGATGTTTAATACTCCATATTGACCTTGAACGCTAAATAATTTAACTGCTCAGAAGTATTAGGAGATTTCCCTTGCTTCTCGGCTTCAGTTTTCCTCAAAATTCTCGAATGTACAGAAGCATGCTTTCTAGCCTTTAATAACCCAAAATATGGAACACTGCCACGTTCTTGATGTGTTGTAAGCTGCATCGATGGACATGTGTACAGGAAAAAGTTCCTTGTATGCAAATCGTTTGATCCCTCTTGAACGGTGATAAAAGGACTTTACAACCGAAATTTAAAATTGGGTCGAAATATTCCACCTTTTAAAGCATCCACCTGTCTTGATCTGATTTACTATTGTTGTTCCAGCTGATGTCTTGCATACCCTTTTGGTGTTTCCCTTTCAAAATTCCCGCTCATAATACAAAATTGCCTGTCTGTGTTAAAATCATCACCTACAGCAGTTTCGTAGCGCGCTACGAAACTACTGAATTATTTGAAACAGCTTGCCTTTGACCCGAGATTTTTATCACCCAAACATTTGATTACCAAAAATTCCCTTCAACTTTTCATATGTATAACAGGGATGTACATTTCTTCAGAACAATAAGCCTAAGCAAATTTGACAAAACTTAGAGCAAAACCTTTCTTGAAAAGAAAATTTATTTAGCAAGTAACTGGCCTAGCTGTGCCTTCAGGTCTTCAATTTTCTTCTTCATAGCTTTATTCCTAGCTCTTAGTTGCATATTTATCCTTCTAATGTACCTGGCTTCTCTGATTGCTGGTACTGTCCATGTGTGAAATTGTGCATGGCCATCAACTACTGAATTCAACTGGTTTTCTAGGGTTTCACTCCCTTTCCACAGAGCTTTACGATAATTTGCATACATGACTGCACGTTTTCTAGCAGCTTTCTTCAATTTGGCAATCTCATATCTAGCTGCTTCTAATTGGCTCTTTATGGCTGCTATATTATCTCCTTGAGATGTGGTGACTGTTCTGCTTGTATCTTTTTGCCTAACTTTCCCGGTTTCCTCTGTTCTTGGCAGCGCTTCTTTTACTTGCTTCCTTGTAATAGGTCTTCTGGGTTTAAAAATAAATTCTTCACCTGGCTCATCGAATTTAAGCCTTTTTGAGGCCTTAGACTTCTTGGTACCTTCTTGCGGTGACTGTTTCAAATCAATATGGACTGGTTCAGACTGCTCGAATTCAATGGCCTGTAACAAATCATTCAAACTTGCCTTAGACACTGGGCTCCCTTCAACTGCTATGGATTTACCTTTTTCCTTCTTTATCTGGCTTCTTGTCTTTACCCTTGAGACTGCTTCAGATCTGCTTGTTTCAGGTATATTCTTCTTATCATGAGTTTTTTCCTTTGTTGATTGCTGAGGTTGATCTTGAATGATTAGTGGCTCCACTGGTTTTCTTAGCTGTGACCTGGTTTGATTTTTAGCTCTCGCCTCTTTTTGGAGCTCAGCTATTGTGAATTCTCTGGCTGGTTGTGGAGTAAGGCCAATCTTGCTTTGGAATCCATCCATGAAAATAAACGAGTTCCAGTCTCTGCCTATCTTTTGGAGGCCATCTAAAACTAGCAACTTGATCAAACCATGATGAAACAAAGAGGTTTCACAGTCCTCTTTCCTCAGCTGCACCTTATCACACATCTTACTCAAACTGCGAAACAAATAAAAAGGAATGTCTATGGAGACTTTCCCCGTGAAATGCAAAAGCAGTTTGAAATGGTAAGAATAAACCTTATTGTACCTTCTTTCACAGGTCAAGTATTTCTGTATGCATGTGAGAAGAAGAGCATAATGTTCCTTGACATAATTCCTGGGCACTGCTTTTGTTAAATCTTCGTTTACATATGCCTCCTTTAAAAACTCTTTACAAGGATTCATGTCAAACTTAAAATTTTTAAACCATTCTTCTCGTCCTCTTGGGATCTTTGTCACAGCAGATATTGCTTCTGGAGAAACCTGTGCTTCTAACATGGCTACCTTTGAATTTAAACCAGTGAAGTTTAGCGCAAATTCTTTAGTTACCTGCGCATGTCCTCCTTGTAGCTTTTTACAAAAGTTCCAGCACCCAGCATCTTTTAACGCTTTCTTCACAGCTTCATCCCTCAGTGTTATGTCCAAGCCCTCAGGTTCAGTCCTCTGGCATTTACCGGATCTGTGCTCTTTTTTCTCCATTTTTTCTTCGAGATCTTCACACACAAAGTCTAACAGCTCTGGTTGAAATGGTGATTCAGCTCCTTTTTAATTCTGCCTCGCTTGAAATCAGCCTCGCTTGAAATTCAAATTCTTTCATTTAAAACTCTTCAATACATAATCAGGCAGATTTGTCACTCATGCAACACTTACGACTATCATTAAGGTCTATGCACGGTAAAATCCCTTGGGAATGATATTTCTGTACATATCAACAGATCTAGTAGTGGGGTAGTGGCAAATGAGCGTTCAAACGTGATGTGAGAGGTACATAAACTGACATGAGTGGACACAACTGGTGACTCACCTAACGGACTTGACATTTCGGGAAAGATTCGCTGCGGAATGCACGAATCCATGATTTCGCAGCGCTGTTAGTTTTAAATTCTAATGATGTGCCGCGAAACGGCCTAATCATGACGCGCTATGAAATTGCTTAACCATCATTGCGCTGTGAAACTAGCAAATGGGATTACGCTGCGAAATCACTAAAAGACACGGTGACTCGGATAAGACAAAATATGACTATGGAACAATGATAGGTGGAGGAGAACCAATGGGAGTCGAGTATGGTTTGAGTTAAAAACTTTTAAAACTCCAAATCCTAAGTGAGGAAACATAAAATGAAATCAACTTAACACAGACCTTTGTCATCGGACTAGGACAAACAATTATATGCATCAACGTTTTAGTTCTAAGTGATAACAGAGACTACGAAAAAAATGTCCTGCTTTGTGACCAAGTATGGAAACTCATACCATATGACCTCCGCATATTTGTTCGCCTATATATGTACATTGTGGAAATATACTTTCAAGTTTGCAGCTCCGTGGTATTGAGCAAATAACACCAGTGATAGTTGTGGCTTTTGGCTGACCACGGTGCACAGATCAATCTTAAACAAAACCAAAAATTGTTTTCTACCACTCGACTTGGATTGTTGGATGCCCCCAATGAAGTGTACCTAAAATTTTTCACAAGTTTAGGTCTACATCAGGGAATTGCGATTCGTCGAGGATTCGCCAGGCTGTCAAAGAAATTAATAGAAAAAACCATGCATAGTGGAACAATTTCCCCTCTTCCTAGGCCTCACGACAATCATCCAGAAACTCCTGGTAGAGATAGTCGACCCAATTAAAATGTACCCCTTAAGCACGCAATGCAACCAATTGAATGACTGGGGTTGGAACCTCATCGGCCCTACACTTCCTCATAATTTTACCAGCTAGAATGTATGTGGAAAAGGAGGTAGCCTGATCAGAAATTGAGCTAACAACGTAGCCTCATGATTTCTTGACAACATGAAAATATTTCTTCACTTGGTTTGCAAGCTTCTTTTCTTGAGATTTGCCAACAAAAGCACTGGCAGGGTCAGCTCCTGCACATGGCAGTGCGATGATCCTTCTAATCAGCATAGCATCAATTGGGATCCTCTCCCCCAACCATAAAGCTCCATCGTGTACCAAGGTTAGCAACTGGCACACACATATGGTATTGATGTTGCTGCACCCAAAATGAGGCACATACAACATGTTCAACAACCCAGTGTGATGAATCCCAGCCACCCAAGTCATTGGCTCTACTTGGGTGACACCGACCTCCTCATAATATACCATTTTTAGGTATTTGCTTGGCTCAAAATGAGGGAATTTGGCCTTGTCCGCTCATCCATGCGCAGTTGTGGTACCTGCATCAGCAACTCTTCTTCAAAGGGCACATTCTTAGGCAGTAAAGGTGTACAAATGGAAAATTTCACTACATTGGGGCCCTTTTTCACCTTAGCAGTCAGCTTTCTTGGTGGCATATATGGAGGTGACTGCGAAATTTGTTCGGCTTCGTCGACATTTATATCCTCAATTCCAGACATAATCTCTTCCTCCTCTAAGTCAACCGGTTCCATTGGTTGCTTCTATTTCTCTTTTTCCAGCTTCACCTTACTCCTCTACTCAACAATCATCTTCCTAGGCGACTGTCTAACAGGTGGCTTTTATGGTTTCTTCTACTTCTTCACTGCTACTGCTTCTGCTGGTTCTACCACCATTGCTGCTGCTCCTGTAGTTGTGGGCTTCAACCTCGATGGTCTGGGAGATGTGGTGTGTGTAGGAGGAGTAGCAGTCATGATTCTTGTTAATCCTTGTGCTAGAAATGCCGAATAGATGTCCTGCCAATCCTCACTAGACATGCAACACTACTCTTGGATCAAACTTAGGCGCAAAAGCTCAGAAGAATTATTCAATAGGAAAAGTGTCTAAATGTAGAGAGGGATGTCATATTTATAGCCAATTTCAAATTAGAATGCTGGGAATGCCTCTAGATCTTCCTCATAAATGTGAATTTGACAGTAGATTTCCATAGATATGCTCCATAAATGCACTTCCCCCACTCCCTTTAACGAAAAAATTGCAGTTAAATCAACTGTAGCTTCTCCAACGATCATATTCTAGACAGACTGCGTGGGATCCTCCCTTATGGCACAACTTTCTCCCACTATGCGATCTCCCTAAACATCACGCAACCCTCCTTCTTCGACGAAACCATTGCTCGACAGAGTAGTTTATAGTCTTGCACTTTCTTTCAGCTGCCTAAACCATTAAGACTTTCCTGCTGTCATATAATCATTGTAACCTTGCAAGAATGGGATCATCCTTGTCTACCTTCAATATGCTTCAATTAATCCTTCCAAGAAATAAATCCCCATTCAGCTTCGCGAGCTAAACTATGCCACCCTCCGAAATATCCTTGATTACATAGGGTCCCAACCAATGCATTTGAAACTTCCCTGGAAAATTTTTGAACTTACTGTCATACATCAGGACCAAATCTCCATTCTTAAAAGTGTGCTACTTAATGTGGTGATCATGCCACACCTTTTCCCTAGCTTTCTGCACTTGCTGATGAAAACTAGCCAAAAAGCGATCCTCCTCCAGTGCAAGAAGTTGCGCTAAACGTTCCTCGATGTAGTCATGATCGACCATCTCAATTACTACTGTGATCCTTAAACTGGGAACTATATACTCCATTGGAATCACTGCTTCTTGTCCATACACTAGTCTAAACGGTGTTTGCCTGATTAATTTCTTAAACATCATCTTGTATGCCCATTGTACCCCTGGTATGCACACATCCCAGTCATTCCTATTAACATTGCAGATCTTTGTTAAGGAATTCTTCAATATTTTATTAAAATCTTCAATAGCACCATTCACCTGGGGAACATACAACGTACTCTTCTGATGCTGCATCTGGAACTCTTCTGTTAACGCCTTAATCGTTTCATTCAAGAAGTGAAAACCTTGGTCACTCATCAGTATCTTTGGGCATCCAAACCATGACATAATGTACTTGAATATAAACTTCATAGTAGTGTCGATGCTGCAATCCTTGACAAGCTGTGCCTTGGCCCATTTGGTCAAATAATCAGGCGTTGTGATAATATAGCGTGCATCCATCTTCTTCCCCGGTGGATTAATTGGTCCAATGAAGTCAATTTCCCATTTATCGAATGCTTTTAGCATGACCTGTGGGTTTAAGGGTAATTCATCTCTTCGCAATGGTATTCCAGTCCTCTAACACACATCGCATGCATTGCAGTACTCCTTAGAATCTTTATGTATCGTAGGCCACCATAATCCTGCTCACAGAATCTTCTGCATAGTTGCCTTACCTACATAGTTTCCTCCTGCGACACCACTATGCGCTTCAGCTAGAATACTGGTTCATACTCAGGTACATATCGACGCATAACTTTGTTTGGTCCTAGCTTATATAAGTGTCCTTATTACACAACATTTTTTCACTATCCTTGTACTCCCGTTCCTTGATCCTGGAGGACCTCTATAGTGAACCCTACATGCTTTGCCTTCATGAAGAAACCCCCATTATGTCCCTCTTCATGAGTAGATCATTTCCCTTTTGTACCATTTCCCCTGAAACTTCTATTTTTCCCAGTTTACAAGACCGGTGCTAATGGCCTTTGTCTTCCCCACACTGATGTGTAGAGATTAGCACTACTCCTTGCACCGACTAGAGCGACTGAGCTGTGTTCCAGTCGCGCCGGTCCTGTTATGGAAAGTTTTTTAAATTAGAGCCAAAGCTTCCAGCTCTAGAAGCTTCGTAATGGAAGTCTGGTAAATGGTTTGGTCGGATGGGGTTGAGGATGACAGTTTGGGTTCCTTTCCCCTATAATGATGGAACTACCTCAAGGGATAAGTCCTTCTCCCATGAGAAGAGGATCCATCTCCCATCCATATTTCCTATATAAACCTCCCTTCTTCCCAAGCACAAGCTAGTTACAATTTTGGGTGAGTGTGAGTATACTATTTTGGATTAAACAAGCAAACTATTACTAGTTGTAGCCATCTAGTTGTGTGAGGGAGAAGTGTGTTTGGTTTGGAGTGAAGCCTAAAGGGAAGAGCCTTTAAACTATTGTTGTTTGAAGCCTTAATGGAATGCTAGAAGAAGTGTGTGGGAACCTGGTCTTGTCAGAGGAACACTGCAACGTCAAGACAAATGCTTGTAATCTCTCTTTGATATTAGTATATGCTACTATCGATTGATTTCCTACATGTTTTGGAATATTACATATCCATGTCTTAATGCTTCTTGACTCGTTAAGTAGGTTTAATTTCAATTTGTCTATTTTTGTGTTTGTGTGCTGTTGTTGTTTACTTGTTTCAGGAGCTTTACGATCAGCCTGGACTGGTTATCTATCCTCCGAACCCTCTGTTTGACATTGTTGAGATATCACTGTAGTATCCTTACAGTCCATATGACCAGCCGAGTGTTCCTTTGGAACTATCCCCCAGTACACGTTCAGCCATTCATTGTCGTTTGTTTACAAACATGGAACCCGAAGGTGATGCTCTAGTCACATCTCCAGATGAGTCTGAAGTTTCTACTCCACACATTGTTGAGGGAGAAGAATGGAAATTATAGTTCCCTCCCAAGGGTTTACATTATTCGGAAGGTATTCCCGCCAGCTTGCCACCCAACTATGTGTCTTTGGGGCACTTAGTTTCAGGCACACCTAGTGCCTCATCACTCTACCATAATCCTATATGGGCGTCAGGTGTTAGGCCTACATCAGGTCCATTCGTCACAAACACGACTTTCCAACAGGCTGTTACTTCAGTCCTGGTGCAACCCACCATTCTGAATACTCTTGTATCATCGATCCCAATTACACGTCAGTCACAACTGGAAATTTCAAATATTGTCTTTGTTAGTTCTTCTGTCCCATTAGTTAGTGGCCAGATTGTGCCACCGCCTGGGGGGCAGAACCCGAATATCTCTATGGTGTCAGGTGCCACTAATGTGAGCAACTCACAAGCTCACATGCTTGGTATAAACCAACCCCTCATTAGTATTGTTTATAACCCTGCTGACCCTATTGGATCAAGCATTGTCCAATAACAACAGGTTCAGAATCACCTTGGCCCGTCTAGATTGAGCAATGTTCAGTATCAACAACCCTATGGGGATCAGGTCCAATACCAAAATCCTTACATTCCATATGGTTCTCAAGGATTGGTTAATCAACCTTACACCCTCCAATTTGGGCAGTACATTCAGCCTGGCTACACGCAGATTCAGTTCGGTAATTTCCTCGGCACTATTTAAGTACCCTTGCAACAGCAAGGACAACCTTTACAACAACCAGGACAACCTTTGTTGCAACAAGGGCTCTCCGTGGAACACCAAGGGAAAATTATCCTGCAACAACTGCAAGGTCAATCCTTACAACAGTTGCAGCAGGCCGCGCAGCAGTAGATGCAATATGCTTTGCAAACCTCTCAACCCACACCTTCGCAGGGCTAACCTCTGCAAACCCAGGGACAATTTTTGCAATCATAAGGTTAGCCCTTACAACAACAAAACCAACCATGGAAACAAAAACCCTTGTATACATATCAACAAGATCAATCCTTGCAGGAGCAGGGTCAAAGTCAAGTCCTGTAGTAGCAGTCCCAGAATCCTCTTGTCTTAGGTCATCAAGTTCAGAATTCTACCGGCCAAGGGCACCAGGTACAAAACCCCTACATCCAAGGGAAACAAGTGTATCAACCTTATGCCCAAGGATTGCAAGTCCAGAACCCTCTTGTTTAGGGACACCAGGCTCAACAACCCCATGTTCCAAGACAATAGGTCCCATATCCATATTTCCAAGGTCAATAGGCTCAACAACCTTTTAACCCATACATTACCTATCAGCAACCCGTGCCTAGACAGTTTCAAGGTATTCAAGGTCAGAATCCTCCCTATGGTCAAGGTAATCCACAATGGGGGCATCCTCAGATGCCATATGGCTAAAATCCTCCACTGTGGGGCCAAAATCCTTACCAGCAGGGATGGGCTCCTCCCTATGGGCCTGCTTATCGGCCTCCCATGACTTTTAACACTTAATTACCTTTCTTGGCTACACTTGAGTTGCCAGATGTATCACGCCTTATGAATGATCCAATCCTTCATTTACCGTACTGGCCTTTGGTGCCGTCCAAGATACTAAGTGATTGCCCAAAGTTTGATGGAAAAGCTAAAGAAGATCCTTGGCCCATGTGATGACATATCACCTCTGGTGCTCATCAAACTTGTACGTGGACAATTCCATTCATCTTCATCTTTTCCAACGAACCCTCACGGGTGCTGCAGTAAAATGGTACATCGAGCTACCTTGAAGTACTTTCCATGACTTCAATTCATTAGCCATGGCTTTCCTCATGCATTTTCAGCTGTTGGTTTGCTATGAAACTGGCACCTATTTTCTCACATCGCTTAAGCAAGACACTGCGACACACATCTCTGATCATATCCATGAATGGAGACGTAGATGTCACCTGATAAAATTCGAGATAGCTGATTAGTTGCTCACTGAATGGTTTACCAAATCATTCGTAGCCCCAATTGATCGCGATATAGCTATGGGTGGATGCATCATTGAAGAGCAAGCCATTGCCCATGCCTAGTACTTGGATCTGGTTTACTCTCAGTCTAGCACTTTATACGAGTAGTTACCCAATTCTTGCGGCCATCATTCAATTTAGCAGCATCAAAGTCACCAGCTGTTCCTCCCGTTGATGGAGTTATTGGTTCAGTATCCCAGACCCCTACTAAAACTTCTTCCAAACAGAAGTTGGTTTCGAATTCCACTTCTACTAGTTCATCTCAGCATCCACCTGGCCCTAGTAAAACCTCATAGGTCCACGCTATTCAGTCTACTGCAGCGGACAAATCCTTAAAAGGAAAAAGGAAAGGCAAAGGCAAAAGCTGAAGCTGATGCCCCGAAATAGGGTCCTCCCAAATCGTTTGCTGGCGAATCTTCGCAACGGAAACCTAAGTATCCTTGCCTCATTTGCGAGGAGGATCACTACACTAAGGATTTTCCTCGACCATTTGAAGTTAGTTGCCTACTCAAAGGGACCCCTGCTATCCTTAAAGATCCATTTCCATCTCAGCAGACCCAAATGGTAGACCAACCCCAATCTGCTTCCTCTAGATCTCAAGTGTTCATGATGAGCACACCCATTAATGTGGCCACCCGGTCGAAATATTATCAAACTCCAGCTTCGACAGCTGGGAAAGAAAAAGAAGCCGCACCTTCTTCTTCTACCCTGAGTTCTGACCCTCTGCAAATTGAGCGCCCTAACCCTGATTCTGCTACGCGGCTACCCTTTCAAGGTGTGGTGTAGAAATCCTTGTATAATCCCAACGCTTGAGCTGCTCAACACTACAATATTGTTGAGGATTTGACTCAGGCACCGTTAGCCATGTTGGCTCTCGAGGTACTCCAAAGCTGCCCATCGCAGCAGAAAAATTTGCTGTCAGCGATTAGGGGCATCAATCCCACCGATTCTAATTTAATATGTTTTGATCTGGAGAACCATGTTCCATGACTCCCTCATCAGATTGCCTTTCTTATTCAGGTAATCATTGACGAGAAGACCATCCACCACACTATCATTGATGAAGGTGCCTCCACCTGCATCATGTAAACTACATGTTGGAAGGCTATTAGCTCCCTTGCACTGAACCGGTCTCCGAACACTTTGGAAGCTTTTGATGGGTGTGATTCGTGACCCTTTGGTGTCTTACCTAACCTTGCCATCACCCGGGAAGGCAAGATAGTGCAAGTCGAAGTAGAGATTGTTGATGCCAATCTCAATTATAATCTTCTACTCGGCTGAAGTTGGTCTCATGCCATGCATGTCGTGGCCTCCTCTTTATTTTGTGTAATGCGTTTTCCCCATCAGGGGAATATTTTCACCATTGATCAGCTATCTTTCTTTACCTCTTCCTCCCCAGATGGCGATGTTCTGTACATCAAGCACTTTGGTGCTCCCTATGAGAGTGTGGGGGCGAGTCTCTTAAAAGATTCTACCTTAATGGGAATTTTCCCACTCCCACCTCCTCATGTTGCCTCTGTCAACATGATCTCAGTCAAATCTGATCTCTGGGTCATACCTGCGCCAGATCTTTTTGATACTTGGGGCGAGGTTATGCGCTTATTCCCACTGAAGTCAATTACTACAGTCAAATCTAAGAAGTCGCTTGTTTTCGCTGAATTGATTTGTTCCCTTTCCTCCGAAGTTATCCCTACTGGTGCAAATGAACAACTTCCAGATGAGACCCTCTTCCTGATCAGAACCCTTGATCCATGGTACAGTGATATCATCGTGTATCTCCAAACCTCCATGTTTCGGTCTGCATTAACCATGGATGATCGTCGAAGGATTCAACATCATTCCCAACCCTACTGTATTATTGGCGATACTTTATACCATGTTGGTGTCAATTCTGTTCTTCGCCGATGCCTCACGATCGGGGAAGCTAAAAGAGATCTCAATGATTGCCACTCTGGGGCATGTGGTGGTCATAAGTATGGTTACACTATAGCTTAGAAAATCCTTCTTACTAGTTATTTCTGGCCATCTATCTTCAAAGACTGCATTCTTGTTGTCTGTAAGTGCCATGAATCCCAAATTTACCAACGCAAGATGCGCGCCCCACCCACTCACCTACACCGCGTCATTACTATTGGTTCTTTTGCCAAATGGGGCATCGATTATATGAATTGTAACCCTCGTTCGACCGGGGGGCATGGCTATATTATCGTCGCTGTGGATTATTTCACCAAATGGGCCGAAGTGATGCCTACGTATTCTGCATATGGTAAGGCGACGACTAAATTCCTTTTTAACCATGTTATTTCTAGGTTCGGCGTTCCCAAATCCATTGTCACAGACCATGGCTCCCATTTCAGAGATTACATGATGACAATACTGACATCTGCATTGGGCTTGTGCCACGATGGCTCGGCCCCATATTACCCTCAGGTCAATGGCCAATTTGAAGCCGTGAACAAGGTTTTGGTCAGCATTCTTCAACGTACTATTGGGATGCACAAGTCAAATTGGCATCTCATGCTCTTTTCAGCTCTGTGGGGCTACCAAACTTCAACCAAAGACGTAACTGGTTTCACACCATTCCAGCTAGTCTATGGTTTGGAAGCAACATTACCGATCGAATATTAGATTCCTTCACTCAAATTAGTTGTTGAACTCCTCCCTAAAACATCACCTCAAGAGGAACGCCTCTTATATTTAGAACGACTGGATGAGACTCGCCGTCTCGCTGCCTTGGTCATCGAAGCACAAAAGAAACGGGTCAAATCCCATTTCGATCAATCGGTCTCCCCTCACGCTTTCTCTGAGGGTAATTTGGTACTGCTATACAACCAAGCTAATGATAAGTTGGGGGCAGGTAAGTTCGAACCTATGTGGCATGGGCCCTATATTGTAAAATGCATTTTGCAGAGAGGAGCCTATGAGCTTATTGATTATGAAGGAAATCCTCTCGATAAGCCCCGAAACAGGATTTACCTCAAAAATTTCTATGCTTAGGTCATCTTTCATGGTTACTTATGTACATTATGTGTGATTCGTTTTTATATAGTGTGGTTTTGTGTGATAGTCTTCAAACAAATTTCCTGTTTACTATGCTTTCTTTCTTTGCATATGTCTGCAACTCCTCATGTTGGTTTCGCCGATGGTGCTTTCCGTAGTACTCGAAACCTATCATCCATGGCATGGGCTATCTATGACCTAAAGGTGAGTTGATTGACCTTCAAGGTATCTGCCTGGGTCGTACAACCAACAACATTGCTGAATACAGTGTGGTCATCAAACTGTTGTCAGAAGCCATCGCTCAGGGCATTAGGGAATTAGTTGTCAACCTGGATTCACAACTTGTCTTCCTTCAACTCAACAGGCAATATTCTATCAGGAACCCTCAAATATTACGAATGTATCTCCGTATCCTTCTATTGGAAATACATTTTGATTATATTACATGCCATCGTATTCCTACACATGAATACATTGATATATGCATTAGCTAATTACGTGTTGGATAGACATTTACGAAACATGTAAAAGATAAGACAAACCATTTGTACCATAATAGACAAGAAAATACAACACACACACACACACACACACACACACATATATGTGAGAATGTTTGATACATCAGAACCCAAAAAAAATAATATGTGTGTCTATAACAACATCAGCGGCTCACAGGTCTCATACATCCGTAGCATACAGGCCTCAAAAAATATGTAAGTATTGGACCTAGGAATTACTCAGCATAGTGGTCATGGTAGCATGAGACAGCTCATGCAACATGACTCAACAGTTGGTGGATCCGATCTGAGACTCCCACTGTGTGCCTCTGGTACTGATGGGGCATGTCTCCTATCCGAGCATACTTCGGGATACAATGAGTTAACCCCTCGAGGTTCCTTGTAGTCTCCTCCTCGTTGTCTCTCCCTTCCTGATAGTGGGTGACGACATCAATAAGACGGGGATGTGCTTGGATATCGGGGACATCTCAGCTAGCCACTCTGGTCCAACATCTGCATAAACAAGAGAAATGTTGTAAGCATGCATATACCAAAAACAATTAAAAAATCTCAAAATAAAAAATTTTGATTTTTTACCTTCATCATCGAAGTCCTCTCCATCCCGTAAAGGCATATCTGGATCTCCATAGAAATCAGTGCCACTATACGTCCAATCCTCCACTACGATCTTCTATCGTCGTAGCCATGAGAAGAATGCAAATCAGTAGGACATATTCTGACCCCTAGTGATCCTAGGAATCTAACGACTCCAGTGGGCCATACGTGGATCGCGTGGCATAGGAGGATTGACCTCAGTCAACTGATACTAGAGCAATGGCACTCGTTCCAGGAAAAAGGTCACAAGTACTGATCCGAAGACAAATTGCTTCAGATTCCCTACCTTGGGCTTGGACAACTGGCACTTGACATTCATTTTCATGGCCTTTGCCCAGTTGAATCATGACCATCGATCCCATGGATCCAAAAGCTGCCAAACTTCTAGTTGTGTCGCCGATATGTTCGAGAGTTGTCCTTTTACAGTTACACTTACCTCTGATTCTCTGTATCATCCAAAATCATTTTGCATCCTCTCATCTTGCGTCGATGATGTGGGATTCATTATGGCCCTCCTTTGACATGGTCACTTTCCGTCGACTTCAACTCATTATCTGGGAAGTTGACCGAGAGACTTCTTTTCGGTACCTTAGAGCTTGCATGCCCTAATGGCAAGTTCTTCGCACTCGACTTCAGTTCCTGTATTCACATTCCGTGAATTGTGCTGATAGTACCTTGAGGACCATTGTCATTATTGGCAGTTTCTCTCATGCTTGTTAACAATTTACATCATTGATTGGTAATCAAGTGACTTTCTAGCATGTTCGATGTTAACAAATCTATTCGCATGCTAGGATCTGTACTTTGATCGGGTAATGTTGGAGCGCAAGACCCTGGAATCATATCACAAAAGTCCAGGTTGTGAAGTGGTGTGACATGGTTGTGATGATATGCATGTCTCTTCCAGATGGCTGGCTACAACCAGACCATGAGTTATCACATGTGATCCTTCTCATTATTGGATGGTTGTGACTGTACCTCGGTTTCATTATGATCCTCTTTGATGGATGGCTGCACCCATAGCTGGATCCATTTACATGATCATTCTTTGGATCGCTATGTCAAGCCATGATTCATGTATCATTTGACAAAGATCTCAGTTTATGTATATGTACCTATACTTGCTTGTAGGTTTTTCGACGGTAAACTGGTTCCCGACACTAATTTATAAAGAATTTCATCCCTCACTCCTGCTCAGCCTTCACACTTTAGGGGGCATTTGTTACACAACATTTTGTCACTATCCCTGTACTCCTCATTCCTTAATCCTGACGAACCTCTACAGTGACAACTGCATGCTTTTCCTTCATGAAGAAACTCCCATTATGTCCCTCTTCATGAGCAGATCATTTCCCTTTTGCACCATTTCCCCTGAAACTTCTGTTTTTCCCAATTTGCAAGACCGACCGTAATGGAATTTGTCTCCCCCATGCCGATGTGCAAAGATTAGCATTACTCCTCACACCGACCAGAGCGACTGAGCTGTATTCTAATCACGCCAGTCCTATTATGGAAAGTTTTTTAAACTAGAGCCGAAGCTTCTAGCTCTAGAAGCTCCATAACGGAAGTCTGGTAAATGGTTTGGCCAGATGGGGTCGAGGATGACAATTTGGGCTCCTTTCCCCTATAGTGAGGAACTACCTCAAGGAATAAGTCCTTCTCCCATGAGAAGACGATCCATCTCCCATCCATATTTCCTATATAAACCTCCCTTCTTCCCAAGCACAAGCTAGTTACAGTTTTGGCTGAGTGTGAGTATACTATTTTGGATTAGAAAAGAAAGATAATACTAGTTGTAGCCATCTAGTTGTGTGAGGCAGAAGTGTGTTTGGTTTGGAGTGAAGCCTAAAGGGAAGAGCCTTTAAACTATTTTTTTTTTAAGCCATCATGGAATGCTAGCAGAAGTGTGTGGGAACCTGGTCTTGTCAGAGGAAGACTGCAATGTCAAGACGAATGGTTGTAATCTCTCTTTGATATTAATATATGCTAATATCGATTGATTTCCGACATGTTTTGTAATATTACATATCCATGTCTTAATGCTTCTTCAATAATTAATTAGGTTGAATTGAAATTTGTCTATTATTATGTTTGTGTGTTGTTGTTGTTTATTTGTTTCAGGAGTTTGATGAAGGAAGCGAGAGATTGCTGGAGCGAGCAAGCGAGGACATCATCAAGCAGGATAAGCGACCAAGAGGTAGGCCCTATTGATTTATTCTAACCTAAGGAAATATTCCATAGAATGGATCTGTTGTGGCTAGACCCATTATTGGGCTAGTGGAATTCGTTCTTGTCCGCACTTATAATTTTACTTCACCACAGTCCTACAATGACTAAAAAATCCGCAGCGTTGACTACTAGTTCCTTATTTTGATGCGTCATGTATCCTTCAGGAGCTGCGCCAATAGAAAGAAAATAAATAATGTCCCCAAAATGTTCATCAGCAACTCTGATAGTGAAGAGTTGTGCGTCAAGTAACCCCTCATCAATGTTAGTGGGTTCTTTGCCGTTCTCGATCCTAGAGAGGTGATCAGGTCCAAAATTTAACCTTCCTGGCTTAACTATCACTTCAAAATCATACTCTTGGAAGAGAAGAAACCATCTACAGATATTCCCCCCCAACACAGGCTTATTGACTAGATATTTCAATGCAGAATGATCTGTATACATTTTGAAGTGTGCACCTAGCAGATAATGCCTGAATTTTTGTAGCACATATACCATGGCTAACCCTTCTCGTTCTATGGTTGAATAGTTTCTCTCTACCTTAGATAGTTTCCTACTTGCAAAGGAAATCATATGGTTAATATCTCCTTCATCTGGTTGAGTTAAAAACAAGTCCCACTACTATACAGGATGCATCTACGTGCACATGAAACTCTTTCTTCCAATCCGAGAATACTAGAATTGGTGCAGTAACCATATTCTCCTTAAGAACATGTAAGATTTTTTGACAGTCATCATCCCAGCAAAACGTAGCGTCCTTCTTCAATAACTTCTCCATTGGCACAATGATCTGTGCATACGCCTTTATAAACTTCCTGTAATACCCTATATGACCCAAAGTTGCACGTAGCTATTTTACATTCTTGGGTGGATCCAAATTGATAATTACAACAATCTTGGTAGGGTCTACCATCAATACTTTCTTACATATTACATGTCCCAATAGTATTCCATAAGGTATACAAAAAATACATTTCTTCAAATTCAAGGAAATCTGATACTTCCTGCACGTATCCAACATTAGGCGTAGACTAGAAACATGTTTCTTAAATTGCCCAAATACTATCTAGTCATCAAAGTATACCTCCAAATATTTGTGAATAAATTCCTTGAATGTGGCGATTAGCACCCTTAAAAATGTTGCAGGAACATTTTTTAGTTCGAATGACATAACTGTATATTGGAATGACCCCCATTCTATAGCAAAGGTAGTCTTTCTTCTATCTTTTTGGGCAATCTTAATTTGTTGATATCCCAAAAATACATCTGTGAATGAATAAGCCTCATGTCCACCAATGTTTTCTAGAACTTCATCTATAAAAGGAATAGGAAAGGGGTCATGCACGTAGGCATCATTTAACTTCCGCAAATCTACACAAATCCTTATATCACCTTTTATTTTCTTTTCTTGGACCACCATCGGACTGACCCATTCCGACTCTTCCACTGGCTCAATGATACTTGCCGTGAGAATCTTATCCAACTCTTCTTGTACCTTTTCCTTATACTTGTGATTCCGTTGCTATGGGAGCTGCTTAACTCGATTCACATCTGGCTTTAAATTGATCTTCATCACACCCAAATCACCTACTATACCCTTCAATTCAGAGAATTTTGTTGGAAATAAGTCTTGATATTCATGTAGTAATTCAACAACCTTGCCAACTGTGTCTTCATCCCAATAGTCGCCAATGTGCGTGAACTTTGGTTCTGCTTCTGAGCCAATATTTACTTGTTTTGTCTTTATCGGCTGTGATATATTGGAGATATTTGCATGAGGTCATGCAAATTTTCACAATCATCCAAAATCAAGAACGTTGATATTTCATGGATCCTCATTGCCTTCTTTCGTAGTAACATTGTAGCATTCCAGTGCATGTTGTAACTGTGCACTCCAGTTAGGATGCATCCAAGTTATAGGTTTTATTGGTGTTCAGAAGATCGCTGCCTTAATTTCCTGAAGTGCCCCATCAATGCATTCAAACCCATCTTCAAAGCTGAATGTAAGCATAAAACTCTCCTTCATTTCATCCCAATTAACAATCCCATGTCGCAGCTTCGTCTCCAAATACCAGTTTGTTGGTATAACTTCTAAGGTATGGATAAAGATATGTACCCCCTATGGTTGAGGTACCTCACCCCAAGCCTTAGTACATCGAGTTAGATGTTCGTGCGGGTCATCCTTTCCTATGTACTTTTCACTGAGCCATGTTGTTGCAGAGCCAAATCTTAATCTCATCAGTCTATGATATTCCTTCCAATTAGCAATATTATCCTTGTGGGTTCCCCACCATCTTGCAGGTATAGCTCTTAAAGCCAAATATAGAGCCTGGAACCTATGCTCCCTAGTACTTATCTTTCAAAGTTAAGGAAAGTATTGACATCATCTAACCCATCATAATAAGGTAATTTACACACCTCAGTTGATATACAATGAAGAGACTTTGTAAGCATATTGCATCATAGTGTAGAGAACTCATGCAACTGATTCTGCCAATTTTCTAATTCTTCATTTGAGTCTGATTGGCATGAGCTATCCTTTTCCCAACTGATACATCCATATGCAGTGGGATTAATCCAGTCTTCGTCTCACACAGTGAGCTTAAATATGTGATTAATGTCTTCATTGTCATAGTCATCACAGATTGGATCTGTGTATCACGCACCTTCAGCTGGGTCCAATGGAACAACCACTCTAAGGCCTTTCTTTTCAAACACCATGCTTCAATTCTTCAAATTAATAATAGCATTCATGTCGAAATCCCAATCAATACTGAGCAATTCTGGGTATGGATTATTGTCGTTTACTATTTCAATAACTTCAAAATTTGCGAGCACACTAGCTCCTTCAATATCTATAGTCACTCAATGCAGGCGACCCATCGAAATTATCTTTTGTTGGTTTTCCATGTGCAGCTGGATTGGCGACTGTTGCAACTTAGATTTCCCCATACAGTTCCAAGTTTTCTTTGTAAGTACATTAGCATCAGATCCTAAGTCTAGAATTATTTGGTCCATATCAAAATTGCCAATTTGGGTTTTCAACCGCATTTCCCTTCCAGTCCTCTTCTTGCTTCGATTCACCTTATTTACTGCGGGTTGTTCCAATAGAGGCTTGTCTTTGCTAGCATAGTTATCTATCAATTCTTGTAGTCCTTCAACTACCTTCTGATCCCTCAATAACTTCATGCATGTCTGTAGAAACGATTTCAGCACTGTGGGGTCAGATTTCTTCATCGCATGTACTTTATTTAGATTTCTCTCTTCGGGGGACTATTAGTATCTGAGTTTTAGATGTAGAAGCTGTTGTGTGTGGAGCATGATTGTTCAGAGGTCTTTGTTTCAACCGGATGTATACCCCAAGAATTTTCTACACCCCTCCAAGCGGGGGGGGGGGGTGCGGGGGGGACTTGTCCCCCCCGCGGGTTTCGGGGGGGCCGATCCCCCCTGGCTGGGGGGTCCGGGGGCCAGCGGTCCCCCGGCGGGGGCTCGGGGGAAGTGCCCTTGAAGCTAAAAACATATGCAAAATTTCCTTGTAAAAGTATAGTAATTTCTAGTCAATCTGGGCCGTTCATTAGGCAGATGATCTGACGATAGAACTTATGTTTAGTTTAGGGTGTTTTGCCCTAGAAGGCAACCCCTCTCTTCATTTGAGGGCATTGTATTTGAGGCTGTGTAATAGATGTGTATTCTGTGAGCGAGAAACGGAGAGGTGAGACTGTGAGAGAAAACAGAGGATATTACAACGGATTTGCTGTAGGTTGTGTCTCTTCATTTTGTTGGATAATAGAAAGGAAGGACTGGCTGTTCAGGGTGGACGTAGCCCAAACTAGGTGAACCACATATATCTGTGTCTCTCTTGTATTATGCGTTTTTTGTGTTTATATTTCTGTAATATTTTATGTGTTCCATTGCTCCGTAATATATAATTTTCTAACAACTGGTATCAGAGCCGAAGGTCTATTTGGCTGATAAACTCGCAGGAAAGAAGGGTTCCTCGTTCAAGTGGGAGCAATGGCAGAAGAGGGTAAGTTTAGGGCCGAGAAATTTAATGGCCAAAACTTCTCGCTGTGGAAGATGCAGATGGAAGATTATCTATATTAGAAAGATCTGTACCTACCATTGGGCGGAAAAACAAAGATGCTGATGGGTATGACAGATGAAGAATGGAACCTTCTCGATAGAAAGGCACTCGGAACAATACGGTTGTGCCTCGCAGCGTCGGTCGCCTTCAACATTTCGAAGGAAACAACGACAAAGGGTTTGATTAAGGCATTGGAGAAATTATATGAAAAACCCTCGGCCTCAAACAAGGTATTTCTTATGAAACAGTTATTTAATATGAAGATGTCGGAAGGTGGATCTGTTGCAGATCATTTAAATGATTTTAATACTGTTACAAGTCAGTTATGTTTTGTAGGGGTAAACTTTGATGATGAAGTTAGAGCTCTGTTATTCTTGTGCTCATTTCCAGAAAGTTGGAATGGTTTAGTAATGGCCATTAGTAACTCTATGTCTAGATCTAGTACTTTGAAGTTTGATGATGTTGTTGGTGCTATCCTTAGCGAGGAAATGCGACGGAAAAGCTTCGGTGAGACATTGGGTAATGCTTTGAGTGTAGAATCTAGGGGAAGAAAAATGGAAAGAGGAAAGAGGTTAGGATATTGCAGTAAATCAAGGAAAGGCAGATCCAACTCCAGATTGGGGACAGTGTGCTAGAAATGTGGAAAGAAAGGACACCTAAAGAAAGACTGTAGATCTCGGAAGGGAAAAGGAGATTCACAGCAAGAAAACAATCATGAAGCAAATGTGACGGGTGAGGTGTTACAAGATGCTTTGATTCTTTCTTTCAAAAATATTACTGATTCCTGGGTGGTAGATTCAAGGGCCTCATTCCATGCCACACCTGATAAGAAATACTTTCATGACTATGTTCAAGGAGATTTTGGACAAGTTCGTTTGGGTGATGATAAACCCTGTAAAATTGTTGGAATGGGTAAGGTTCTTGTAAAACCACAGAATGGAAACCAATGGCTACTAAAGGAGGTAAGGCATGTTCTAGATCTAAAGAAAAATTTGATTTCAACAGGGTAGTTAGGCGGTTAATGTTGTGTGACAACTTTCACAGATAAAGCTTGGAAGGTCACCAAAGGAGCCCTGGTAATAGAAAAAGGCGAAAAGGTTGGTACATTGTATTTATGCAATGGTATTTCTAACTCTATTAATGCTTTAACTTCCAAAGGAGCAGATGCAGCATTATGGCATCATAGGCTCGGACACATGAGTGAAAAGGGGATGAAGATTCTTCACTCAAGGAATTTGTTGCCGGGTTTGAAGAATGTTGATTTAGACTTCTGCGAAAATTGCATTTATGGAAAACAGAAGAGAGTCAGATTTCTCAGAGTTGGGAAAGAAAAGAAGAATGAAAAATTAGAGCTTATTCATACAGATGTATGGGGACCTGCTCAGGTATCATCTCTTGGTGGATCTCGTTATTATGTTACTTTTATTGATGATGCAACTAGAAAAACTTGGATTTATTGTATTAAGAATAAATATGATGTATTTGATACTTTCAAGAAATGGAAAGCTTTGGTTGAGATTGAGACAGGAAAGAAATTGAAGTGTCTTAGATCAGAAAATGGAGGTGAATATCACAACAAAGAGTTTGATAGGTACTGTTCAGAGCATGGAATGCACAGAGAGAAGACAGTTCCAAGAACACCACAAGAAAATGGTGTGTCAGAAAGGATGAACAGAACAATCATGGAGCGTGCAAGGTGCATGAGAGATGCTGTAGATACTACTGTTTATCTAATAAATAGAGGGCCTTCAAGTTCCTTGGATGGTGGTGTTCCGGAGGAAGCATGGACAGGTAAAAAGGTAAACTACTCTTTTTTAAAGCCTTTTGGTTGTGAGGCCTTTGTCCATATTGATAAAGAAAATAGAACAAAGCTTGAGGCAAAGTCAAAGAAATGTATCTTTATTGGATATGGTGTCAATGATTTTGGTTATCGCTTATATGATTATGAAAATTGCAAAATCATTAGGAGTAGAGATGTAATATTCAATGAAAAGGTCTTGTATAAGAATCAGTTGTAGGAAAAGAAACAAGAAAAAGAAAACAAGGAATATCCAGTTCTTGATGAAATCACTGAAAAAGTAAAGGTGCCTGAAAATAATAATAATCAAGAACCACAACAACAACAACCACCACAACAGCAACAGGCACCCAAAACACCTGAAAGTGGTGTTAGAAGATCTAACAGGATAAGTAGACCCCCTGAACGATACTCTCCTTCATTATATTATTTATTGTTGACTGATTCTGGTGAACTCGAATGTTATGAAGAAGCAATGCAGGTTGAAAGAAGGAAGAAGTGGGAGGTAGCCATGGAAGAAGAGATGGACTCCTTAATGCATAACCAGACTTGGGACTTAGTCAAGTTACCTGCAGGTAAAACTACATTGCAGAATAAATGGGTTTACAGGCTGAAGGAAGAAGATGGAGTAAAACAAAGGTACAAAGCTAGACTTGTGGTGAAGGGGTTTGCACAGAAGAAAGGTATTAATTTTGATGAAATATTTTCTCTTGTTGTTAAAATGACTTCAATCAGAACTATTTTAAGTCTAGTGGTAGTTGAAGATTTGCATCTTGAGCAGTTAGATGTAAAGACAACCTTTCTCCATGGGGATTTGGAGGAAGAGATATATATGCAGTAGCCACAAGGATATGAGGTAAAAGGGAAGGAGAAATTAGTATGCAGGTTGAAGAAGAGCTTGTATGGTTTAAAACAGGCTCCAAGGCAGTGGTATCTAAAATTTGACAAGTTTATGTTTGAACAAGGTTATACTAGATGTCACTCTGATCATTGTGTTTATCTGAAAAAGCAAAATGATGGCAGCTATATTATATTGTTATTGTATGTAGATGACATGCTTGTTGTAGGATCTAACATGTAGGAAATAAATGTGCTCAAAAGAAAATTGGCAAATTCATTTGCAATGAAGGATTTGGGAGCTGCAAAACAAATCCTTGGTATGAGAATAACTAGAGACAGGAAAAATCGCAAATTAACATTGTCTCAGAATGAGTACATAGAAAAGGTGTTGAAAAGATTTAATATGCACAATGCAAAACCAGTTAGTACACCTTTTTCTAGCCATTTCAAAATGAGTAAGGAAATGTGCCCAAAGACCCAAGAAGACATGGATTATATGTCTAAAGTTCCATATGCATCAGCAATTGGAAGCTTAATGTATGCAATGGTCTGCACAAGGCCTGATATTGCACATGCAGTGGGAGTTGTAAGAAGGTACATGAACAATCCAGGAAAGGAACATTGGATGACAGTGAAATGGATTCTCAGATATTTGAAAGGTACCACAAATCAAGTATTATGTTTTGGTGGTTCAAACAGTTCCCTATAGGGATATGTTGATGCAGATATGGCAGGTGATAGAGATAACAGGAGGAGCACTACAGGATATGTATTTACTATTGGTGGAACAACTGTCAGTTGGGTTTCAAAAATCCAAAGTGTTGTTGCACTTTCAACAACAGAAGCAGAGTATGTTGGTGCTACAGAGGCTAGTAAAGAAATGATTTGGTTACAAAGGTTTATGGGAGAATTGGGTAAGGAGCATGATATGGGCACGTTATACAGTGATAGACAAAGTGCCATTCATCTTGCAAAAAACTCAACATTTCATTCCAGGACTAAACACATATAGCTCAAGTACCATTTCATACGATCAGTGTTGGAAGATGGAGAGTTGAAGCTGGAAAAGATACACACTAGCCAGAATCCTACATATATGATAACAAAAGTTGTAAGCAGGGAGAAACTGAGAATATGCTCAGTTTCAATTGGTCTTCAAGGATGACGATGAAGATTAGAAACAGCCAGGTCCAAAGAGGAGTCATTGTCCAACAAATGAAGCAGCAATGGAGTTGCTACAATCATTCTCCAAGTGGGAGATTGTTGTGTGTGGAGCATGATTGTTCAGAGGTTTTTGGTTCAGCCGGATGTATATCCTAGGAAGTTTGTACACCCCTCCATGCGGGGGGGCCGATCCCCCCGGCTGGGGGGTTTGGGGGCTAGTGGTCCCCCAGCGGGGGCTCAGGGGCAGCGCCCCGGAAGCTAAAAACAGATGTTAAATTGCCTTGTAAAAGTATAGTAATTTCTAGTCAATTTGGGCCGTTCATTAGGCGGATGATCTGACGATAGAACTTATGTTTAGTTTAGGGTTTTTTGCCCTAGAAGGCAACCCCTCTCTTCATATGAGGGCATTGTATTTGAAGCTGTGTAATAGATGTGTATTCTATGAGTGAGAAACAGAGAGGTGAGACTGTGAGAGAAAACAGAGGATATTATAGCGGATCTGTTGTAGGTTGTGTCTCTTAATTTTGCTGGATAATAGAAAGGAAGGACTGGTTGTTTGGGGTGGACGTAGTCCAAACTGGGTGAACCATGTATATATGTGTCTCTCTTGTTTTAGGCATTTTCTGTGTTTATATTTCTGCAATATTTTATGTGTTCCATTGCTCCGTAATATATAATTTTCTAACAGAAGCACCTAGATCCATAAAAAGTTTTCATGCCTCCATAAACGTCTCCTTTTCTCTGTGTAAGTCAAATCCAACATTCTTTTCACCAGTCGTGTGAACCCATGTATCTAATATTAGTTGCTTGACTTCTACCTTATCTTCACCAGTGGCTATACCACTTCACGTGATTGTATTGACACTAGGATTGTCTTTGCATGGATAAGATCTCATCATCTGAATGTCCTGTGTTAGTTGTTGGTTCTTCTTTTTCTACATCTTTTCTATTAATACATGACACTCTTCTATAACATGATCAAATTGCTTATAGTATTGACAGGAGGGATGAGTTGGATTCTGATAGTCATGCACAAAATGTACTGGTTCTCCATAGTTATAGCAGATGATCTGGCCTCGACCTCTTCTCGCACCTCCTCCTCATCCTCTTCCACGTCCCTGGAATCCTCCATGAGCCGTAGGTGAGCCTTGATCGTTCTACGCACGGGTTTCAACCTGCATCCTATACATCGGGGTTCTATCTATCATCAAATCATAGCTTCGAAAATATCTTTCATCATGGCCAACCGAATTACAAAATTTACAGAAGAGTTTCTTTGGTGAATGCACAAAATTTTGTAATAGATAACGATTGCATGTCATTTGCATTCCTCGTATTTTTCAGATACTACACTAGACGCTTGAACCAACGCTTGATCTAGTGGGAGACTCTGGTTTTAGTGGGTTGGGACCTCCTGCAACTATATAATCTCAGTATACATGGCATTGATCCTTATAATGGCATATAGCCTTGCACTTCGTGCATCAAACTTCAGGGCCTAGTCCTGACTGAACCTCCTTTCTCTTCTTAAGATCCTACAATTCCATATGCAAGCTTCCTAACTATGAATGGATATGTTGGACTCTTATATTCATATCCTAGATCGGTGAAGCCTCTAGCTTCATCGCAATCACTAATGTTTCAGATTGAGATCTGACCTTCTGTTGAGATAAAGGAAATCGTAAATGTGGCAATAACGAAGCTATGTACCATTTCTTATGTTGTTTGTCTGAAATTTGAATATTAGTTTCTCTTAGTAAGCACTTCAACCTCTGATCCATATCCCACGTGGACTCGTTAGTTGTTTTCTTGATCTCCTTTATTTCAGTGACACACTGAGCTTCTGATTTTAGCTTTCTAAATTATACGTTCATCGCAGTCTTTGTCTCGGCCAACGTAGAATTTGGGTTGGTTGTACTATATTTGATATACCATGCAAGCGTTCTATCTTGTAGTGTTGTAACCAGTTGCACTTTCTTCATGTCATTATCATTGATCTGCTGCGCCTTCCACATAGCTTCAGCTACGAACCAAAACTAATCAGGATCCTTTGATCCCTGACCCTTGAATACAAGCATTTTCACTGTATTCACCATACTCAAAGAATGAAGGTGGAGGTGGAGGCATAGGTGTATGAGGTGGTGATGAAGGTGGATATGGGTGGATGGATGTTGAATCCCAAAAGTGCCTTGACCTTTTTTCTGCGATGCACCTCCAGGTGTGTTAGGGTTCGTCCTTTCTTCTTCGTTGTCTAACTTACCCACCAATGGAATGTATGCACCTTCAATGTATTTGTCCTAGTCGGCTCTGAATATTTTCCACTTCGCATAGATCTAGTTTGACCACTTTTAAACATTAATTCATAAGCATAACACCCTTTTCACACAACAACATTTTAAGCCAAGTTTTTAGTGATCTCAGGTACTTACCTCTCGAACCCTTAAATAATCAACGTTCAGCTTTGCTATAAGATACAAAGGTGTCAATTGCAAATTCAATGATGAAACCACCCAAAATACTATCGATCAAATAATCAACAACCCTTGCAACCTTATAATCAAATTATTCAAGGCACTTGATCAGTTCAGGAGTCCATACAATAGGATCGACGTGTTTCCAAGTAGGTTCGTTATTTGCTAGCTTAGAAAACCACTCATGTAATTTGCAAGGGAACAATGAAAATAAAACTTCGTGTTATTTTGTGTAGAGATATCTATGTAACCACCTTTCTTTGGACCAAAGTGGATTTTGATTTTCTTGAGCTGCAAACTCATGCAACTTTCGATCTATCCACTTATGGATTTCTTTCCTAGTTGGTATCCATGGATGCCACATCACACATCCCTCAAATAGATCCTAGTTCCGACAACGTAACCATTTTTTGGATTGAGGGGGCTTGGACCGATGTTCATAATTAGCTTCTCTAACCAACAAAACCCTACACTATTGACCCTTTCGGCAACAATCTGCTTTGCGAAGACTAGAGTCTCACCCAAGGCAGTATTGGGGGATGCTAGAATCAGTTTTCTACATCTCGAAGGCTATGTGATGTAGCAATGAGGTGTTTCCTTATTCTAGAGTCTGATTTGACCTTCACAAACCATTATCTTCAGAACCAAAGAATTAAATATATTTCTACTTAATTAGATCTACGAGATTCACCTAATGATTATAACATGCATAAGTTACCACATAAAAGTATATATGGACCTTTGCAATGCAATTAAGACAATATTACAAAGAATCAAATTATAGCTAAGCATAAACATAGAAATAGATAAATATATAGAGAAGAGACATAGCTGCTTCAAATATGCTTTATTACTTTAGATCTTCAGTACATAAATTCTTTCGACCCCGTACACATAGCTACAGGGGTCCATGCACTCAGCTATGGACTTACCAAGGTCTCCGCTCACTCAGCTATATGAGCCTTCCCCTTTAGTAGAATACATACTTACAGACTCAAAATATTACTTATCAACTATACATAAACTTAGACTCCTCTCTAATGACTCCTAGATGACTCCATTTTATATATTTTACATTACATTACCATGGTTCGCGAACGATGGGAAGAGTCATAAAAAAAACCCATCCCTTTACAAAATAAGGGGCTTTGAACCTCCTAAAAGCCCCCTTTGAATCAACTTTTTGCGTGCTCTGCTCCTCAAATTGTGGAGACTTTACAATATTACAAAATTTGACTCAAAAATTAGACAAACTTGGACCTGGGGGTCCCCATCCCAACAAGGTTGGACCCTAACCCAAGGGAATTTTTCCCTCTAAAACACGCGAAACATTTAGGCAAAAAAATTCTTTCCATTGAACTCATAAAGTGTTCAAATACAATATATATAAACAAAAATGATAAGCAACAATCTCTTAGCTCTAGTATTCACTATTCTCCTCTAAAAATTCAAATCTTACTGAGCTCTTGGCCTTATTTATTTATGAAAAATGAGTGAGGGGGTAACCTCTTGGGAAGGAGGGTTGATTCCCTCCAAAATCCCTATGAAAGTGGATCTAGTCTCTTGAGATCCTTGCTACCACTGAGTGTAGTAACTACCCAATAACCAATTGAGTTGTTTGGTGACTTAATGCAGGGAACAAGCCTCCTACACTTCCTACAGTTGGTCTCCAACATACTTTTTCATAATAAATACTCTTTTTCCTGCACATTAATCACGTTAGGCCACATGATATGATAAATATTCCATAATCTCCCTAATAAAGACATTATTATCCAAAAAGGTGTTATAAATGCAAAGAGAGGCGTAAATGTATGTTGAAGGATGACCATATGGGCATTGATTTATACCTACTTATGATACCCATCATCACCCCCCTATTGAAGGTGTTACTCACCCTTTGAGCAACTCAGCCACTTAATTGCATCTCATTCATAGCCTTGGTGGCCTCCCTAACATCCCAAGGTATCTCAAATGGAATGCCCCCTTGAGGGTGGAATGTTGCATTCTTCTTTATCTCTACCCATTCTTGTTGCTCTTATGCCTGTTCTCTTCTTTTATGTAGCTCCAATAGTAAAAGAAGGCTTAATTTAAGCCCAATCCAATTGATCTTCAATATCTAAGCTACTATTTTATACAAGGGTGTCCTTTCCAAGGAATTCCCCAGTATTTTTGGAGAGTGATACTCTTTGATCTTTAGGATATGTGGTAAAGAGTGTCATCTCCTTTGATAAGCTTGTAAACTCTCGGTTCCTAGTAATCTGAAAATGTCTTCAAAGTGCAAGATGACTTGTTCTTATTTTTCTATGTAGGATGGTTCCAATCTAGGGTCTCCAACAATGAGGATATGATTGCTGATGATATGTCTAAGAGATCTCAATTCTACTATGATCCATAGGGGTTCATTGGTTTCCCTAGTCATGACCCTTTTTATCTCTTCAACCCTTGCTTCCTCATGAGTAAGCCAAGAGGCCAATGCCATCAGTTGTAGATCTCCCATTATGGAATTGGGATCCCAAAAATTCATATCCGTCAATATCGGGTTATGCATGTAGAATTCAACCATTCTAGCTATATCCATAACATTGGATTTATGGTAGAATTCAATAATTTTTTTGTAATATTGGAAGGGAAGTGAACCATATTATGCTATGGTTTTGATATGAAACTGAATCAATTTTTCCTTGAGGAACATTACATAGGTTTTTGAGGGGTGTCTACATTGGATGGCTGCCATAGTCAAGCTTGCCATGGTGGCAAGCTACTCATCTTTCTCCTACAGTTGGTCCTTTAGTCTCCTATTTTATATTTGTAGCTTCTCCCTCATGTTTTCCTCTCTGAGTCTCAAGTCAACCATTTCCTCACCCATATTATTCATCTTCTCTTCCATTAGACCTACATTTTTGACTCCTTTGGACCTTGAAATTTGCATCCATCAGTGGCTTCTACCTCTTTCTTTGCTTTGCCAAACTCAAGAAGGATTGGGACTAAAAATTTGGTAGGTATTATTTTTCCAGCTTCAAGTAACTTGTAATAAGGCCCAAGGCCTGTTTGGGATCTTGTTCTTGCATCTCTTGTGACCCTTCACCTCCTTCCTTTGGTTTTGCAACACTTTCTTGTATCACTTCCCTGCTTTCCTGTAGCACTTCTTTGCCTTCCTATAACACTTCTATGACTTCTTGTAGCATTTCCTACCTTCCTCCAACATGGCATATTCCTCTTGCAAATTTTTAGTCTTGGCTCCCTCGGTGCTTGAATTCATTTGTGAGGCCTGGGGTTGTTTTCCTTTGGATTTTAGGGTGGTTATTTCTTCATCTTGCTTCTTACATTTCTCCAATTCTCCCTCCTAGTGACTAGCTGATCCCTCAATGGTGATGGGTGTTGTTGAGGATGGATAAGGCTTTCTTTGCTTAATTCTACTACTTCTCCTCTTATTTAAATATAAAGGACCTTTCTTTGGCTACCTCCCCTTGGGATTTACTAGTGTACTTAAGGCTGCTAGGGTGGAAGCCACTTCTTACTCAATATTCTCTTTTGAAATGCTTACTTACTACTCTTGTCTCCTTCTTTTATGAGTTCTGGAACATTCCCTACTAACCTTTGGGGTTCCTTGTTCCCCTTTCTCTCCCTTTATCTCCTTCTTTGGTTTTCTTCTCCCTTTTCTTCATTAACCTCTTCTTCTTCCTCTTCCCTTTCTTCACCAGCCTCTTCTTCTATAGAACAATGCTTTGTTTCCTCTCCATGCTCTAATAAGGCTCGGTCTTGAGTTGTAAGGAAAGCTTCCTTGTCCATATCCACAAAATTTGTCCATGGCACAAAGTTTTTGATATGTTCTATAGAATCTTTGATAATGAGACTTATGAGCCCATGGTGAGATATGTATTGATGTTTTTCCTTTCTTACCCTTTGGCTTATTTATATTATGGACTGAAGAAGAAAGTGGGGAATGTTTAATCTTCTTGGGATAGGAAAATCCATCTAGAACCTTAGCTCATAAAGCAGGCTAAATTGATAGGCATATACAACATTGAGCCTCTCCTTATAGGATATGCATTTGAAATGTGATAGTATACCTCATCTCATGGGTAGGGTAAACTCTCTCTGCTAACCCCATTTTTGTCTTCAATTTGCTTCTCCTTAGGGAGGAAAAATTTCTTTTTGGTTGTGATACTCTTTGTCCTCTCCTCCTTGCTCCACCTTACTCATAGGGGAAATGTGGTCACCCTGCTTATGACTTTTTCATTTATATGGATAATGAGTCCCATCACAATGGTGGTAGCACTATCTTCTCCTTGAGGTTGGAGGCCTACTACAAACTCATGAGTAATTTCATCATCAAACCCTTTTAATTTCTCAAAGAATCCCAACCATTTGTGATTTGCAAATATATCTATGACATGAGGGTGTTGGTGGATCCTTGATGATTTTTTGGCCTTTCTTCGATTAAAACCACCCCCCATATAGTTGTTTTCAAAGTTTTCAAGCGGATTATGTTATCAATTACCATTTTTTAGAGCAATTTAGGGTTTTAGAGCAATAGTAAAAGGTGTAGTTCTATTTTTTGGTTAGTGGAAGGAAAAATTGCATGCCCATATCAAAATAAGCTCATTCTCCTACTGTTATGCTTAATTCACAAGAAAATTTCACGCTTCAATTTCCTTTAATTTTCAAAATATTGTTATAGGATGTTTTATGGAAAAATTTGAACAATTTCATAGTATTTTTATTCATAGGAGGTGAGGAAAATTGGATACTTACCCTTTCCTTACAGGTTGCTTCGTAACTCTAGGATTCTATGGGAAAAATTGCACAAGACTATGCTATTTTACACCTCTCAGGACAATCCTGTAGCACTTGAGAAATCTTGTAGCATGCACTATATATCCTATAGCACACAATCTATATCCTGTAGCAGCTCTCTCCCAACCCTATAGCTTCTTCTATAGCAGCCTCTAAAACCTATGGTGTAGGTACCTCAACTTCCGATGATGGTAGTGGGCCTCCTTGCCTTTTTTAGAATGAAAATTTTATGCCAAATGAAGCTTGGGCCTAATTTTATGCCATCGATGGTTGGGTGGCGGGCTTAGCGCGCTGTATTAGGTGGCCCCCACCTACCACCTTCGCAACTCCACCATAGGCCTGTTGGTCCACTCCTAGTAATCATCACCCTTTTGTTTTTTTGTTTTCTACACGTGATGAGAGAGAAATATAGCTCCAACTAACTATTTGTGGGTGGCCAATATTATTGAAGGGGATAATTTAAGTATTTTTCATACCTTTTCCTACCTGGTGGTGCTTGCTAATGTGTTGATCACTTTATGCTTGCATGGAATTTCAGAACATCAGTGAGGCTGCTTTGAATGCTCGCTGAGATGTCATCTTTTTGTTTTCCTTGCTCCATGCTTTTTTTGCTTGAGGATATATTTTTTTTGAAATGTTCCTTGCTGATTGAAGCTTGATAATGTAGGTCCTTGAGGATGTAGATACCATTATGGGTCAGATGTTGTTGCTTGTTCGGTGAACAAGGATCTTGTAGAATCTTGTAGAGGGTCCTGTATCTGCTCAACATCAGAGTTGTAGTCCTCCAATGCTTCTATGATGATTGTATTTTGGATTTGGTTCTCTAGTTGTGGTCATATAGGGTATATGTAGGATGATACAAGACCGTGTGTCTTCTTGTAGTAATCACAAAGATCTTTCTAGGATCAAAATTTCATGTAGGTACTGCTTCAAAAAACATTGATAATTCATGCATAAGATGTTGATAATGGTCAGAGGCATTTTTTGTGGTGGAAGAGGTGGAAGAAATGGTGAAAAGGAGTGTTTTTGATGGAAAAAAGTGGGAATGAAGGTGGAGAAGAAGTTAGGTGGTCTCACAAATGAATGATGAGGCTATTGTGGGCCCCCTTTTTGTTCTTGAGTGAAAAACACACAAGAGGTTATTTCCTTTTGTACCAATCACAATCCTATTGAATTTTTTGGGACAATCCTGTAGCAATAAAGAACAATATTGTAGCACTTTATAACTAAGGAATAATTAGGCGAGGAAGTCCATTTGATGATGGGAAAACTCGGAGAAAACAAATGGAGGGATGGAGTGCATTCAGAGAGCTAATTTGGAGGGTGTGTTGAAGATGCTTTCCTGTCTACTGACCTCCATTGACTGTCACTAGAAACCTACAAAAATGTTAGAAAAAATAATGTAAGGGTCTTGTTTTCTCTTCTTTTTCTTTCTTCTCTTCTTTTGTGTTTGTGTTTAGTTTCTCTCTCTCTTTTTTTTCTTTTTCTTTTTCTTTAGACCCGCAAGCTCCCTCAAAAGAGGTTTTCAACTCACAGGACTTCCCGAGTTGCCTCAAAACGAGGTTTTCACTTAGGGACATTTTATTTATTTGCATCATTTTTTTATTTTTTCAGGCTCTTGGATTGCCTCATGGTGGTTTTCGGCCCAAAACATTACCCTCAGGTGCCTCATGGAGCTTTTCACTCGGGCTTTTATCCTATTTTTTTTTTTCATTTTTCATTTTTTTTCTTTTTCTATTTTTTTCTTATGTTGATTAGAGGTTGGATGGATTGGGATCTTTGAGGCTCCCAATCAAATTCATTTATTTTGTTATTGAATTTTTAAACTCCTCTTTTTATAGAGGCATCTTGTAAAGCTTCAACCAATAGCCATTGACTAACAATGTAAATTTCTCCTCATCAACTGTTCTGATCTGGACAAAGACATTTTCATAACACTTTTCCACCAGGTAGGGACCTAGCCATCTTGTCATCAAATTCCCCTTGAAGTAATTGAATATGGATTCATACTAAAGGGCCAAACCACCCTCCTCGAAGGTCATTTCCCTGATGTTTTTTCCATGCCGAATCTTCCTCTACAATTGAACCACCTTAGTATGCATGAGAGCCTGCAACCTAAGTTCATAAAGAGCATTGAGTTGTTGCAGACTCTCCTATTGAGATTTGGTGATGTCTAGGTCCAATTTTTCTTCCATTCTCAGGGTGTTATACTTGAACTCAATGGAAAAACATCCTTTTTTTTCATAAACCAACTCAAAGGGAGTGAACCTAGTGGTGGTTTTTCATGTGGTATTATAGGCCCAAGTGGCCTCTACAAGTCTGGTTGCCTAATCCTTTTTTCTGCTACTGAGAAATTTGGTTAAGATGATTTCCAAAGGTATTTTTATCACCTCCACCTATCCATTTTATTGAGGATGATAGGGGGTGGACTTTCTGTGCTCGATGTGATGTTGCTCCATGATTCCCTCAATCAAATTAGAAGCGGATTGTCCTCCTTGATCGATGACCATGTAGGTTTTAATCCTGTACAAAAATTACCTGGAAACGAATTCTTAAAAACAAAAAATATACAATGGCGAGAAACAAAAAACAAATACACCTAGATTTCCCCTGGATCCAAAAATCAGGATTACTAGATTGATTTTTCATTATATTCCTTTCAATGTTACAATACATATATATAGATGTCGAAGCATCCATAAAAATATCTACAAAATACCATGGGAAGAACACCACCATGCCCAAAACCATGTGTGAAATCCATGCAAAAAACATAGGTAGGTCCACCCACCTATATAGGGTCCAATTTTTTTTCCCGGGGTGCTGCTAGTTGTGGAAAGAATATAAAACACATCGAACATACAAGATCCTGTTGAAAATAGCAACAAGAAATGATAAAAATAGAATCTAGAATATTCCAATTTTAATTTGTCCTTGAATTAAAATTGAGAACTAAAATTCGAATTTAGTCTCACCAGCTGCTTGAAAAATAATTAATTAATTCATATTGAGTTAATTAGTTGGAGAAATTAAAGCTAGATGTCTTTGTGAAGTCATGCAACAGTTATCCCTTAAATTAAGGAGATTATCCCTTAATTAAGGAGATAAGATTGAGTTATATTTGAGTTGTAATTAGTTAGCTCAATTTATTGAGTTAAGTCCAGTTAAATTAGTTCCACACTGTTTGAGGAACTAATTGTGAGTTTAGTCAGTTAATGCATGCATGCATCCAACTAGCATACTCTAGATAACTGAATATTATCTCATCAGTAACTCATGAATGTATATTATGAGAAACACCTAGTTGAGATTAAAGATAAGGACAACATACTATCAGTTGCATGTTTTCTCCTATAAAGGAAACTCATGCATGCAGAAGGAACAATGTTCCTTGAGGATTGCGCAGTTCTGACAGTGTGTTAGAGCAGTGTGTGAGAGTAGTGTTACACTGGGTGAAGGAGATCATCCCATAGGTAATTTCTCAAGGAAATAGGAGCTTGGAGGGAACAGGAGAAGGCTTGTGAGAAGCTTTGATTGCCTGTGAGCATCCAGGAGGATTGTACTGAGAGCTGGCTAGCTGTGAGAGCTAATGCTTTGTATAATTCTGATGTATTTCCACATTGTATGATAATACAGATCGTGGGGTTTTTAGCTAAGGCTTTCCCTTGAGTATTTTCTGTGTCTCATGTGCATTGATTCTTCTTCTTATGGTTATAAGCGTTTAGCTTTGATTCAACTCGATCTTTAAGCTTCCACAAGTTTGATAATAGAAGTAGATTATAGTATTTTGCTTTGGTATATAGCATTATCGAGTTAATCTATAGTCATATTTTCTACATAGATCTCAGAGGTAGATTTGTAGAGAATTTGCAGGAAATTCTACATCGTATCGAAGCCAAGTTTATCAAAGAAGTGAACAGTATACGTAGAAGAGAATTCGAAGTTTGAAGTTCGGGGTTGCAGGTGCAAATCAAATTCATCTCATACTTCAAGGTTGGTCAATGGCGTTCTATGGCTTGAGACTCAAGTATGCCTTGGAAGGCAACTCGAATTACATAACATGGAAAGATCGCATGGAGGTTGTATTAGAAGAAAACGGCTTGAAGGATTTCATTGATCAAGAAATCCAATAGCCAGCTTCAACTAATGCACAAGAGTTGGCTGAGTGGAAGAAGTGTGTGGCGAGGGTGAGACGGATCATCCTTGAGGGAGTTCGAGACCATATTGTCTTGAGTCTCCATGGGAAGGATACTCCATATTCAATGTGGAAGACATTGAAGGACCTTTACCAGAACAGTAGTGACCAGAGGAAAATGGCGCTCAAGGATAAGCTTCGAAGAATCAAGATGGAGAACTACGATACTATTTCCAAATATCTAAACAAGCTCACCACTTGCAGAGATGAGCTTAGCAGTGTGGGAATAACTATTGCTAATGATGATATGGTGAGCCTTGCTCTCCTTGGCCTTCTAAAGAGTTGGAATAGCTACCAGGACTTTGTGAATGGAAGGGAGAAACTGCCAGATTGGGAACGACTGTGGTTGGATCTCATGTAGGAGGAGATCAGGAGGAGCACATGAGATGGTTCTTCATCCAAGGATGATGAAGAAAATATGGCCTTAGTAAGTAAGGCAAGGAAAGGGAAGGGGAATGATTCCCATTCCAAATCAAATTCTTCTCACGGAGGGAAGAAGGGTAACAAGTCTAAAGTGAGATGCTTTAATTTTCACGAAATGGGTCATTATGCGACTAACTGCCCATCGAAGAAGTCCAAGAAGGGATCCTCGGAAGGATCTGAAGGTGAGGCATTAGCCTCTCAGTTCAAGATGGAATTTAGCCTCATCGCATGCATCGTGTCATCGATGATAGGTTGTGGTTGGTATCTTGACAGTGGAGCCCTATTCCACATGATCGACGATAAAATTTTATTCAGTACCTTGGAGGAGAAAGACCTCAAGATGTGCATAAAGATGGGTGACGATGAAAGGTATAGTATTTCAGGAGTAGGCATGGTTGCTTTTTAGAGGGAGCATGGAGCTCTTATCACCTTGATAGATGTGAAGTATGTTCCTGGACTGAAGAAGAATTTGGTATCGATCGTGATGTTGGAGGACAAAGGCTATGATGTTGTTTTTAGTAAGGGAAAGGTTTTCCTTAGACACATCACCACGGGACAGGTGAAATAGATTGGTTCGTGAGTTAAGAACCTGTATGCTCTTGAGGTTCAAGATGAATGCAAAGCCTTGAGGAGAAAGGAAAATATTAGAGACTTGGTGGTTGAGAGGGAGAGTAAATTACCTCTCAACATGCAGTCCCAGAAAAAGTCTCAGAAAATTGTGGAGGAGCCATAATTGGACAAGTGGGCAGAGGGATCACATGCAGCTATACCTCTAGGTGTGAGGTGGGGTGATGTGAAGTGATAATCTCAAGAAGGCTACAATTGGGCAGGGTCCATTGAGAGGTTTTATCTCATGGATCGTACCTTCCTACGAGAGCCCAAAGTACATAGTAGCAGGAGGAATCAGTGGGATTGATGCAGTCAGAGATCAAAGTGACAGAGGCTAGAGCAGTTAGATACTGAAGAGTGTAGGGAAGGATTGACAACAGTGCAGAAAGGCTGAGTCAGTAGAAGCACATAATTTTTAGTTGATAGAGGCAATAACAGTTAGAGACTTTTTGATAGATGCATCATACTGATTCAGGTTGGATGTTTTTTTTGTTTTTGGTGTTGCTGGAGCAACAACACTTGAGAGAAGTGTTGCATGAAGAACATTCCAAAGGTTCAGGATCGGGATTGAGTTGAATTCCTTTCTTGTTGAGAGGGAGTGTTGAAAATATCAACAAGAAATGATAAAAATAGAATCCAGAATATTCCAATTTTAATTTGTCCTTGAATTAAAATTCGAATTTAGTCTCACCAGCTGCTTGAAAAATAATTAATTAATTCATCTTGAGTTAATTAGTTGGAGAAATTCAAGCTATAAGTCTTTGTGAAGTCATGCAACAATTATCCCTTAAATTAAGGAGATTATCCATTAATTAAGGAGATAAGATTGAGTTATATTTGAGTTGTAATTAGTTAGCTCAGTTTACTGAATTAAGTCCAGTTAAATTAGTTCCAAACTGTTTGAGGAACTAATTGTGAGTTCAGTCAGTAGATGCATGCATGCATCCAACTAGTGTACTCCAGATAACTGAATATTCTCTCATCAATACTCATGGATGTCTATTTTGAGAAAGAACCAGTTGAGATTAAAGATAGGGACAATGTACTATCAGTTGCATGTTTTCTCCTATAAAGGAAACTCATGCATGCAGAAGGAACAAGGTTCCTTGAGGATTGTGCAGTTCTGAAAGTGTGTTAGAGCAATGTGTGAGAGTAGTGTTACACTAGGTGAAGGAGATCATCCCAGAGGTAACTGCACAAGGAAATAAGAGCTTGGAGGGTAGAGGAGAAGGCTTGTGAGAAGCTTTGATTGCCTAAAAGCATCCAGGAGGATTGTACTAAGAGTTGGATAGCTATGAGAGCTAAGGATTTGTATAATTCTGATGTATTTCCACCTTGTATGATAATACAGATAATGGGGGTTTTAGCTGAGGCTTTCCCTTGAGTATTTTCTGTGTTTCATGTGCATTGATTCTTCTTCTTATGGTTATATGTGTTCAACTTTGATTCAAATCGATCTTTAAGCTTCCGCAAGTTTGATAGTAGAAGTAGATTATAGTATTTTGCTTTGGTATATTGCGTTATCGAGTTAATCTACAGTCAGATTTTGTACATAGATCTCAGAGGTAGATTTGTAGAGAATTTGCAGGAAATTCTACAGATCCCTTGGGAAACCAATCTTATATAGGATATTATCCCTCAAGAAATACACCACCTTTTGATCTATGGCCACCTTAACTGCCTTCACTTCAACCCATTTTGTCAAATAATCAGTGCATACTATGATTTACCTCTTTTGTCTGGATGGGGGGTCAATTGGTGCAATGAAATCCATGCCCCACTTCTCAAATGGCTCAAGAGTCACTTGGGGATGTAGTGTAATTTCATCCTTTGGTGTAGGCTTACCCATCCTTTGACATTCAACACATATAGCAATGTACCTCCTGGTATCTTGTTGTAGGGTAGGCCAATAATATTCTACTTGGAGAATTTTGAAGGCTGCCCTCTTGGAAGAAAAATTTCCCCCATAGGGTCCATCATGGCATGCTGAGCAGATCTCAAAGACATCATCTTCCCTTACACACCTTCTTAAGATCCGATATGGTCCCAGTATGAAAAATATTCCCCCCAATCCAAGTGTAAGGGGAACTGTTTCTTGACAATTCTACTCTCTTCCTTGGAGGATAGATTGGGAGGAAATTTCCCAGCAACCAAGAAGTTTTCTATGTCATCAAATCAGGGAGATAACAATGAAATGGTGAAGAGGTGCTCATCAGGGAGTTTATCATCTATCATCTCTTCATTCTCTACAGGAAATGCTAGTCTAGACAAAAAAATTGCAACCACACTTTCCTTTCCTAGCTTGTTAATAATTGTTAGATGAAACTACTGTAATAACAACAACCATCTCATGATCCTAGCATTGATACCAAGTTTTCTCATTAAATACTTAATGGCTGCATGATCCTTATGTACAAAGACTTGCTACCCTGTGATGTAATGTCTAAACTTGTTCAAGGAGTATATAATATATAAGAGCTATTTAAGTAACTCTATATTTGAGTTCAACCCTTGATAGATTCTTACTAATAAAATATATCACATAGAGAAAATTACCTTCCACTTGTCCCAAGGCTGCCCCCATAGCCTTGTCGGATGTATATGTGTGGATCTGAAAAGGCAAGGCCCAATTTGGACCTCTAAGAATTGTTGCAATGGTCAATTTCTCCTTCAGCTCTTCATATTATTCTTGGCACTTATCTATCAAACAAAAAATATGAATCCTTAGTTAAAAATCCAAACAAAGGTGAGGCCATCTTACTAAAATCCTTAATAAATATCCTATAATATCTAGCTAGTCCTAAGAAACTCCTAACATCCCCTTGTTTCTGAAGGATAGGGACCCTTTCAGAGGAATGACCTAGTATAATCCCCACATTCATAAAAAAATCACACTTTTCTTAACTTAGTGAGAGATTCATTTCAATTCACTTCTTTAAAACTTTACATAGGTTGGAGAGGGATTCTTGGAAATCATCCCCATAAAGAGTGAAGTCATCCATATAAATTTCAACTGTATCATGAACAAGATCAACAAAAATAATCAACACTTCCCTTTGGAAGGTAGCAGGGGAATTACACAAGCCAAAGGGAAGGACCCTATAGTAAAATGTCCCCCATGGGCATATAAAGGTGGTCTTATATTGATCCTTAGGGCTGATTTAGATCTGGTTGTACCCACTGAAACCATCCAAGAATGAAAAGAACTTCTTCCTTGCAAGACCATCTAAAACTTAATCAATAAAAGGTAAGGGAAAATGACCTTTCTTTGTAGCTTTGTTAAGTTCCCTGTAGTCAACACATATTCTCCACTTCCCATTCTTCTTGGGTACTATAACAAGAGGAGACACCCGCTCACTATTTGAAATAGGGTAAATGAATCCTACATCCAATAAATATTGTAGTTCTTATTTCACAATGTATTTAAAGGTAGGGTTCATTCTCATCTAGGGTTGGAGCTCAAGTTTAAATGCCTCTTTAATGTAGATTTGATGTGTACAAACTAAGGGATTCACCCCTTTCATCTCTTTATAGTCGCAAGCAAATGCAATAAGATGTTGTCTCAACAAAGTGAGAAACTTCTCTTCTTACTATGCTGAGAGAGAAGGACTGATTTTTAGGGTTTTAGATAGACTGATTTCCACAATATTAGCATTATCTTGATCAATACCAACAATGAATAGTTCTACACATGTGTTGTATTCATGCTTCCCTAAATATTCATCTACTAGTTCATCGATTTGCATGGCAGCAAGATGTTGGGTTTGTAGAAAATTGTTAATAAGGTCATGTTCATCTAGTCACCCATTTCCTATAATGGTTTCTAATGTACAAATTGGGTAGGGATATGAATGATAAAATTCTTCTTCGTATTCTTCCTCTACCCACATAGGAAAATCATGCTCAACAAGAGGTTGAGCAGGGGGTATAATACAAGTTTCTTAGTGAGATGCCCATTTTTAATTTTCATGTTTCCAGCTCTACAACTGATATAATAATCAACAATAACCAACCAAGGCCTCCCTAAAATGAGAGGATACCTATTAATATATGTCTTGGGTTGGAGTACAAGGAAATATTTGGGGTACTCCTAGTAATTGATGGAGACCATCACATCCTCAATAACACCCTCAGGGGCTACTATGGATCTATATGCAAGTTGCAACACCGTGGTGGTTTTCCTTAGGGCTCCTTGGAGGTTGAGCTTCAACAGAATTTCCCTAGTCATGACATTGATTTCAGCCCCAAGGTCAATCAGTATGTTGGGAACTAAAATACTGTTAATGTGTACATCCATTACTAGGCTACCAGGATCCAAATACTTTGAGGAGATGACCTTCCCAAGCATGAGATCAGCCAGTTTATTAGGTCCCTATAATACTAGTGATTCCCCCATTACTATTGCCATTGTATCCCTTATTGTTATTGTTGTGCCCCTATTGTCCCCATATTTTTATTATTGTGCCCCATAGAATATTGTCCCCATATTGTTATTATTGTGCCCCATAGAATCCAACTATTATTATTTTTGTGCCTTTATATTATTATTGTTAGGTCAGCTTTGGTTATATTGTGACCCCTCAGACTCCTATATATAGAAAGGAGGTTTCGTCATTTGAATCATCTAAGAATTGTTCATTTGTGTAATATAAACGAGGTTTCCACTCGAAGAGGCTTATTTCTAAGGCGTTGATCTATCTTTTCTATCTTTTTGTGAGCTGGTTTCATAACATTTGGTATGAGAGCTTTGGATTCTAGGGTTTTGCTGCTCCAAACAGGTCATCGTGGAATTTTCGCTATAATTTATTTATTTTTATTTTATTTTTATTTTATTTATTTATTTTTTCTGCGAAGTTTCAGAAGCTAAAATAAAAACCCATTTGAGAAGAGATCTCGCTGAACCTTGGGCTTGAATTTCAGATATTGTTTCGCTATATTGTTGGAGATATAATCTGAGGAATTTAGGGTTTTTGCAGACCCCGAATTACATTCCAAACAGGTGACCTTGGGAAAATCGTCATAACTTTCACTCTGAGCATCAGATTGAATTTTCGTAAGAAGTTATAGAAATAGGATGGACTATATTTTGTTTGGGTATAATTTTTAGAACCTAGGTTGAAATAGTGACCCGGGGCACGTCGTATAAAGTTTGCTCTACTGAAAGAGTCTATACTTAGGTCATCGTGGGAGATTTGGCATAACTCTTCATTGGAGAATCTAATCTTGATCAGACTTGTGGGGTTAGAAATATTTCTTAGAGGGTTACTGTAGGAAGAAATTTCAGACCTTGGAGATCCACAATTACAGAGATACATCAGATTCAATATCGAGCTCCTACAAAGTGAAAAAAGGTGTGTAGTTTTTTTAAAATTTTTGCATAAGAATGGTTTGAAAAATTATTTTGAAGGAATTGAAAGGGCATAGTGAAGCATTATTATTGATAATTGATTCCCCGAAGAAATAAAATGGAAACACCTAGTAAGCAACCTGAAAGCTCTAGCATGACTCATGAAGAATAGGAAGGAATGCAACATGATATATCAAAATTACGAGACCAAGTGCAACAAATTTCACTCACACAAAAAGTAACAGAAGCTAAGATGGATGGTTTAAAGAAAGACATAGAAACTATGATGTATGGCGTGGAAGCTAAGATGGATGGTTTAAAGAAAGGCATATAATCTAATATGAATGACGTGGAAGCTAAGATGGATGGCGTGGAAGCGAAGATGGATGGCGTGGACGCTAAGATGGATGATTTAAAGAAAGGAATGGAAGATTTGAAGACACATTTGACAAATTTTCTACAAGAAATGCTTACTAATGGGGAAAGGGTAGTAAAGTAAACTCATGATGAGAACAAAATAAATGTTAATCATGGTTTCATAGACTCTAACGTCGGATCGAAGAACCACCATGTTCCAAAGATCAATATGAGGAAGTTTGATGGCAAGGATCCTGAAACATGAATACTACAGATGGAGTAATTTTTTAATCTCCATAATGTGAAAAACACACAAAAGGTACTCATTGCAACTTTATATTTGGAACCAAATCAGTTTGTATGGTATCGATGGCTTTGCTCTCGTAAACAAATTATCACTTGGGCTATTTTTACGGATGAAATGATAGCACATTATGAGGATACAAAAAGCAACACTTTTTTTAGCCAATTGATAAATCTCAAACAAAAGGGTTCAACGATGGAGCACATTGAGGACTTCCAAAAATTGAATATAAGAGTAAAAGATATTCTAGAGGAGCATAGGATTGATGTGTTCATAGGGACTTTAAAAGATAACATCCAACATGAAGTTTGCCTTTAGGAACTAGATTCATTGGAGAAGGCATTTAGGTTGGCAAGAAAAATGGAAAGCAAAATTATGGCAACAAGGAAGCCTACCTCTCACAATCATAGAGAGGTAATTATTGCTGCCCCTAGCCATCCACAGCCTACAAGGTTGACACCACAACAATTGGAAGAAAAAAGAGCAAAAGGGATTTGTTATAGTTGTGATAGCAAATACACTAAAGGTCATAAGTGTGCTGAGAAAAAAATATTTTACATAGATTGTGAAGAGAAGGAAGAAAAGGAACAAGAAATATCAAAAGAAGAGGATATACACCAGGAAAAAACCCTAGAAAAAGAAGAAATGAATCTGACCATATCTTGTAATGCATTGGCTAGAATTACCACTCCTCAAACTATCAATATAGAAGGGCATATCAAGAAGAAAAAGGTAATATTGTTGATTGATTCAGGAAGTACCCTTAATTTTATTCATTGTAAGATAGCCAAGGAATTGAATTTCTTCCTATATCCAGCACCAAAGTGTCAGGTAATGGTTGTAAGTGGAGGAACCATAAATTGGTCAGGAAAGTGCCATAATATCAAGCTATCCATGGGAGAATATGTATTGAATAGACCAATGCTTTCCATTCCAATGGGTGGTGTTGATGTTGTACTAGGAGTCTAATGGCTACAATCCTTGGGTATAATAGCTTTTAATTTTCAAGGACTTTTCATTAAATTCTCTTCAGAAGGAAAGGAATTTGAATTAAGGGGTATCACAGGGAAACCAGGAAAGATAATCAACTCTAACGGAATGAAAAATATTCTAAAGAAAGAACAACAAGGCATAATTGCACAATTATGTTCACTAGAGGTTCCCACATCGAAATCATCCATTTCTCCAGATCTCCAAAAAGTCTTGGACAATCATTCCAAGGTATTTGAGATTCCCAAAGTCCTCCCACCTATTCGTGATCATGATCATGCTATTAATTTGATTCCAGGAAGTATTCCTTCAAACAATAGGCCTTACAGATATCCCTATGTCTAAAAGAGTGAAATTGACCGTATGGTTGCAGAAATGTTAGAGGTTGGTATAATTCAACCTAGTCAAAGTTCTTTCTTTGCTCCAGTAGTATTGGTTCACAAGAAGGATGGATCATGGCGCATGTGTCTAGATTATAGGGAGCTCAACAAGCTCACTATTAAATATAAATTTCCCATTCATGTCATTGATGAATTATTAGATGAATTGCATGGATCAATTTACTTCACCAAGTTGGATCTTCATTCAGGATATCATCAAATTAGAATGAAGGTTGAAGACATTCCAAAAACAACATTTAGAACTCATGAGTGTCATTATGAATTTTTGGTCATGCCTTTTGGCCTTACTAATGCACCTTCTACATTTCAAGGTTTGATGAATTCCATTTTCAAACCCTTCCTTAGAAAATCTGTGTTAGTATTTTTTGATGATATATTAATCTACAACAAATCTTGGAAGGATCATGTCCAACATGTTGACATGGTTCTCAAACTGTTGGAGGAGAAACAATTATATTCAAAAATCTCCAAATGTTTCTTGGGAGTACAAGAGGTGGAATATCTGGGTCATATTGTATCTCATGAAGGTGTTAAGGTAGACCCTAGAAAAATTAAAACCATTAAGGAATGGAAAATCCCCACATCCATAAAGCATCTATGAGGATTTCTCGGGTTGATAGGGTATTATCGCAAGTTTGTTAAGAATTATGGGAGAATAGTAGCACCTCTAACAACATTATTGAAGAAAGATGCATTTTCATGGACTCCAGAAGCAACGAAGGCCTTTGAATATCTTAAAGAGGCAATGTGCCAAGCACTAGTCTTAGCTACACCGGACTTCACAAAAACCTTTATTGTGGAATGTGATGCCTCTGGAAATGGAATTGGTGTTGTTTTAATGCAAGAAGAAAGACTCATTGCTTTCAAAAGTCATCCAATCGAAGGAAAGTATTTACACAAAGCTATTTACTGGGAGGAGGTTTCAATGGATTTTATCACAGGTTTACCCAAGTCCGAAGGAAAGAGTGTTATCATGGTGGTAGTTGACAGAATTACCAAGTATGCACACTTTTGTGCATTATCTCATCCATTTAAAGAGAGTACAGTTTCTACTGCATTTATGGAAACGATTCAAAATATACATGGAAACCCAAAGATTATTGTAAGTGACAGAGATCCCATTTTCACTGGAAATTTTTGGACAAAATTATTTTCTTGTCTTGGTACTCAGTTAGCTCATAGCTCATCTTATCATCCTCAATCTGATGGATGAACTGAGATAGTAAAAAAATGTTTGGAAGGATATCTTCGTTGCTTTGTATCTGATAAATAGACACAATGGGTCAAATGGTTGCCTCTGGTTGAATGGTGGTACAACACTTCCTTCCATATTGCAAAAAAAATGACCCCATTTATGGCACTTTATGGATATCATCCACCATCCATCACATCATATTTAAGAGAAAATTCTAAGGTTCAAGTAGTGGAAGATCACGTCGAGCATCAACAACAAGTACTCCAACTCTTGAAGGATAACCTCACCTTGGTGCAGAATAGAATGAAACAACAGGGAAATCAACATCACAGTGAAAGAAATTTTGATGTAGGTGATTGGGTATTCCTACGGTTACAACTATATAAAAAATGTCCCTGAAGCAAGCTAAGAAGGATAATAAATTATCACTAACGTATTATGGTTCGTACAAGGTGTTGCAAAAGATAGGTACTATGGCATACAAATTGGAGCTTCCTGCAACTTCCCGAGTGCACCTAGTTTTCCATGTTTCATGCTTAAAGAAGGTTATAGGTAACAAGCTTCCAGTTCAAACAATATTGCCAAAACTTGATGAGGAAGAAAAAATCATATTAGAACCTGAAGCAGTCAAAGAAATAAGAACTCGATAGCTACGAAATTGATCAATTTTAGAGTATCTCATCAAGTGGAAGAAGTTACCTGTTGAAGATTCCACATGGGAAGATGAGAATTTTATACAGAAGCATCCATAAATACTCAATCATTGAGGACAACACTTTTTTGAAGGAGAGGGGCATGTTAGGTCCCTATAATACTAGTGATTCCCCCATTACTATTGTTGTTGTATCCCTTATTGTTATTGTTGTGCCCCTATTGTCCCCATATTGTTATTATTGTGCCCCATAGAATCCAACTATTATTATTTTTGTGTCGTTATATTATTATTGTTAGGTTGGCTTTGGTTATATTGTGAACCCTTAGACTCCTATATATAGAAAGGAGGTTTTATCATTTGAATCATCTAAGAATTTTTCATTTGTGTAATGTAAAGGAGGTTTCCCCCTCGAAGAGGCTTATTTCTAAGGCATTGATCTATCTTTTCTATCTTTTTATGAGCTGGTTTCATAACACATTTGCCCTGTAAAATTGATAGTGGGGGCATCTCTTTTCCTTCTTCCTTGTCTCTTGAAATTTTTTTCCCTAGTGAGTTTGTTATATATGGGAACATCTTTGATGGCCTGGAAGAGGTGTATTTTAAAACACAAGTTCTTCAATTCTCTTAGGAATTCATCTTCGTCTAGGTGTGATGCTTAGGTTGGACCAACCTTTCATGATAGGGAGGTATATGGGCTTGAGAGGTACTTTCTTCCTTATCTTATTTAATATCTTCAGATGGAGAATATGGGTGAGTATATGGAAGTGCCCTCCCAAAACTAAGGTTGATTTCTTGAATCTACACAACATAGGTAGGATAGGATGTTTCCCCACTATAGACCTACAGAGCTTGCTTTTTGTTTGGGTTAAGATTGGGTTGAGCAGGTATTTGAGGTTGCTTGGGTGGATTATTTTGGGGTAATTGTCGTTGAGGAGGAGGAGGAGGAATTAAGGCAAGTGGTCAGGATTACTGAGGTCTCTATCCTTGTGAAGGGTTTCCCCACTGAAGAGGTTGGGATTGATATGGCTAGTAGGGTGGATTGACATGTTGAGGAGGATACTGAGGAGGATAATACCAAGAGGAAGGCATGGAACAGGTGAGTTGGATAAAGGATACCAAGGATGAAAATGTGTACTCTGCTTCGAATTGAAAGAATGATAGTGTGAACCTTGCATGCTTTGTTGATATGGCCGTGGGCCTTGTGGCCTTCTTTGACTGAAAAAATAGAGCTACTCCAAGCCACATTATGTTCCTTGGTATACTTCCTTTAGAACTGGAAGAGAGGGGGATTTGTTAGTTACATGATTCTCTTAAAAAATCAAGAAAATTTCTTTTAGTGGGCACTCATTTTTAGAGTGCCTCTTGGTGCATCTAGGGAAAAATATAGAAAATTCCCTTTCTACCTCCTCTTGTTTCTTCTTAATTTGCATGGTGTCCATTTGTAAAGGAAAAGTGTGCAATATTTCACTTTTAAAATCGTCTAGCATATTACCTATTTCATGTTTTATGGCTGAGGTAGAGGGTGAAGAATTTCCTAGACCTTGACTAGATATACCTCTCTTCCTTGCACCCCTAGAGTGATTCTTAAATACTATCTTGATGCCATCATAATTCAGTTGGTAAATATCTTCTCCAAATAACATGTTAAGGGTTTCCAACAAATCCTCTCTGATCCCTCAAATAAGTACAAGCTTTAGTGACTCAAGGTCAAGGGTGCAATTACCTCTACTATACCTGAGTTGAAACATTGCTTCGTATTCCTCTAGTGATTCATCTGATCATAGGGTCATCTTGAATATCTCCTCTTTTGTGTCCCTTGATCTACAATAATCTCTATATTTCTAATTGAAGGCTTTCTACATTTGAGCCCAAGTGGTGATGTTGCATCCTTCCAAACTCATGAACCAACACAGGACTACATCCTTGAGATTGGAAGGAAACAATTTTAGCTTCTGCTCATCAGAAGTCTAATCATAGGTTCTACAAACCACAACAAACTCAAACATGAGTGTGTCAAGGTCCTCAAAACCTATGCCATAGAAGTGTGGGAGAGACGCGGAGTTTGTGTTTTTCATTATGCCTTCCCCATTGGTTTCTCTATAGGAAAAAGCTCAAGCTATTTGTTTTCATCCATCTCTTAGGTAGGTGATGTAGGTTCTTCCTCCCCTATAGGTTCTTTGAAGATCTCTGTATGCTCACCTAAGTGGTTCTCCAAATCCTCTGTGGTCACAGTAGGAGGTCCAAAGTCACCAATAAGAGTGCTGATTGAATGATTATAGGAGTGGGGCTTTTGGAAAAAAATTCCCTAGGTTATCCCTAACCCTACGAGGCATGAAATACATGTGTTTTTTCTTTTCTTTTTGGATTTTTCTAGATAGACAAAAAAAAATAATGCAAATAAATTTTTAATTTTTTTCAGGAAATAAAATGAAAAAGAGAAGGCAACTCAAAGTAGAATCAACACCTACTTTGAAACCTTCTTCACAACGGCTCCAAAAATTGATGAACCCTAGTATTGCAACAATAATGTTGCAACTTTTAAGGATATTGACTTTAATTATCAACCCAAGGTTCATACAAACTTAAGAGGTGACAATTCTCTATGCCTAATAAGATAAGTTCTACTCAAGCTCCTATGAGGCAGTGAATCAAACAAAGTTGTACATAGACCATTTTTCAAATTAAATCTAGATTTTTGAAAGAAGGAGAGTTGAGTTGTTGCATAAAAGGAAATTCTAATCTACATGCAGAAAATGTAAATGCTGCATAAAAAGAAATTCTGATCTACTTGCACAAAATAAAATGCTTGGAATGGAGCCCCAAACCTAGTATAGAAAGGAAATGACAGAGAATAAAACCTAGTCTAGACGCATAAAGTAAAATATGATGAAATCAATCCTAAACTACTGCATCAAAGGAGATCATATTATAATGACAAAACTCAATAAATGCCTCAAGAAATAACAATGTAAACTATCCCTGCTCTATTAAATTCATGAATTCAATCACTAACCTTAATTGCAGAAATAAATTATAGTGATGAAAAGAAAGGTACTAAGTGGTCTCTGATCTTCCTCAAGCTTCATTTCAAGGCTTAGGAGACATTGTGAAGTGATACGAGGCAAAAATTAGGTTTAAAGGACAATTTTTGTTAAGTTTTGAGGGGTTTTGTGTAGAAATTAATGTGTAGATTCTAAACTGCTCATGAAATTTTCTAAATCACAAGACTAGAAGCTACTCTGCGGAAGTAAATTCACGATTGAGAACACAAATCATTAACATGCATCAATATTCAACACACATACACAAAGATTTATCTAGGGGAAAATAACTGCTCAAAAATCCTTACTATTTGTATTACATTAATCAAAGAATCTAGATGAATACAATATGATCTGCTCAAGCTTGAGCTCAACCTATACTTGTATCTTCTATCCTCTGCCTGACTGACTGAACTTGGAAAATTCTTAGCCAATTTTCCAAGCCTCCAAGCTCCTATTTCCTTGTGTTGTTCGTAAAGGAATTAGCCCCTATTATTTAAGAAATTCCGCAATCTGGGTTTCACAATTCCTCTAGGTCCTTCTCTCACTACATGCATGACATGTACAATTTGGAATTGTTTACAACTGATAGTACACTACCCTTGAACTCCACTATCAACTAGGTAACTCAAATTCTCTGCATGCATAAGTTATTTTGGGCTGATTGATTAGTTAACTAGATGATCACTCAACAAGAAAAAAGTTACACACCCTTAACTTGACCTCCATTAGTTCTACTGACAGTGAGAACTAGTTACACTGACAATAACTCAAATTAATTGAAATGGATTGTGACAAATTAACAATCAATAATGTAGAACTAAACTCAAGTGTCTCCAACTTGAATTTACCAAGTTAACTGAGTGACAAGATCCATGTCACCTCATTTAACTACCTCCAAGTATTATGCTGAAATTGAAATTGAAATTTCTCCTAATTTAATCAAGGAAAAATTAAACTAGGAATTCCTTGTTGCATTTTCAACACTCCCTCTAAGCAAGAAAGGGATTATCAGATACCCCAATCCTACTTCTATGGAACTTGAATTTGCCTCTTAAAATTGCATTTTTCTAAATATCTACATCTTTTTCCTCTGTTAGAATGTACTGCAACAACATAATTCACCTCTGCACTCAATCTCATAGATGGTGATACTAGATGATGACATGCTTGGATAGATCATGAAATAATGGATTTTAAAAGAATATGATACAACTCTGATTATCATAGCAAATCACTGTAGGATCCATCTTTTGACCAAATAAACCAACACGAATCTTTCTCATCCAGATAGCCTCACATGTTGATTGACTTGTAGCCATGTACTCTGCTTCTGTTGAGCTAAGTGCCACAAATCTATGCTTCTTGTTGTAGCAAGAAACTACCGCTAACCCAACACTGAAAATTCCTCCTGATGTGCTCTTCCTATCTTATGGACTCCCTACCTAATCTGGATATGTGAAGCCTTGAAGCTTTACTCTCTCTGTCCATTTGTAGCAAAGACCAAACTGAGTAGTGCCTTTGAGGAATCTCAACACATGATTTGCTGCCTTCCAATATAGTTGGCTTAACCATGACTTGACTAAGATGGCTAATTGCATAACACATGTCCGATCATGTGTTCACCAAATATATAAGTGAACTAACAAACTTCCTGTAAATGGTAGCCTCCACTTACTCACTTGAACTAGCATCCTCTTTCCTCTAGTTACCTATTAGAGGAGTGCCCATGGGTTTGCTACTCTCTATGCAGAACTTCATCAGTATCTCATTGGCATACTCTCCTTGAGAGACAAACAATTCCCCATCTCCTTGCCATACTTCCAAACCGAGGAATAATGCATGATTCCCATGTCCTTCATCTTTAACTCTATTACAAGGTCCTCCTTAGCTTGCAATACCTGATTAGATGCTTATCACCAGTAAGGATCAAGTCATCAACATATAAAACAATAATAATTAATTTAAATTCAACCACAATGTGATAAAGGTTTTCATTTTCTTCACTTTTGGTGAAGCCCAAACTAGTGAGATAGTTGTCGATCCTGGTATTCTAAGCACAAGGTGATTGCTTGAGTCCATAAAACACTCACTTGAGTATGCACACATGTGACTCTCTGTTGAAAGTCTCAAACCCCTTTGGATGCTCAATAGACACTTCTTCCTTAATAACTCCATTAAGGAATGTTGTCTTCACATCCATCTGGTGGATCTTCCACCCCATTTGTTTCGACAATGCTATAATTGACCTGATGGATGAGTACCTTACTACTGGAGAAAATGTCTTCTCATAGTCAATTCCCTCCACCTAAGAGAACCCCATGGACACAAAACTGGCATTGTGTTTCTCTATGCTCCCATCTGCTACATGCTTTACCCTGTAAATCCATATCAAACCAACCACTGATTTTTCAGATGGTCTTAGGACCACTTCCCAAACATTGTTTCTAACAATGGAATCATATTCCTCTACCATAACATTAACCCATATTGGCTGATCTACAACTTCATCGAATGAAGATGGCTTTGTCTCTACCATCTCACCCATTAGAGCCATGTAGCCAATGTACTAATCTAGTGACCTCATCTACCTACATTGTGATGTGGGTTCTCCCACATTCTCTCTAGCATCCTACAATTATATGTTAGCTTCCTCCCTTCTCTAGATGTCTTTGCTTGAGTGGATGTCTGCACTCTCTTCTCTCCGTCTTGTGGCTTCTCCACAACTTCCTGAGGTTATTCCTTTGGAGCCAAAATCTCATGATCAGGCTACAACTGAAGCTCCCTCTCAGGAGAACACCTCATTGCCTTCTCCTCATCAAATTTCACATCTCTTCTGACCATTTTCATCCTGAGAGATGGAAAGTACACACGATAGTTTTGAGGTGTACCAGTGTACCCTACAAATATGCCCAAATCTTCTATAGGCTCTAGCTTTTTCCTTACTTCCTTGGAAATATGGTAGTAAACTTATGATCCAAATATGTTGAAGTGTGACACATCTGGTTTCTTCCATAAAAAATATTCCTTTGGTGTATGTGTGGTGTACTCATGCCAAGAATCTTGTGAGGACTCCTGTTCTACAAATAGACTGCTGCGTTGCATGCTTCAACCCACAAGTGTAGAGGCAGGCTTTGGTCATGTAACATCACTTGTGATTCTCCCACAATACTTTTATTCTTCCTCTCAGCCACCCCATCTTGTTGTGGGTTATGAGATGTTGTCAACTCCCATCAATTGCCTTCCTTTGCACATAAATTTTTAAATTCATTCAACAGATACTGACCACTGTTATCACTCTTGCGAGCCTTTAATTTCCTTCTGGTGTCTTTCTCAACAAGTGCTTTAAACTCAAAAAAATTGGACAATGTATGGTATTTATTATGCATGATGTAGATGAAGCACTTTCGTGAGAAATCATCTACAAATATAATATAATACCTGTGCTTGGCAGTGGAGGTTGTTGAGAAAGGTCCACATAAATATGGGTGGATCGTTTCAAGGATTTCATGCACCCTACTATCTCGATCATTGAAGGTGGATTTTGTGTAATTCCCCAAGGTACACCCTTTGCATGTATCTCACTACTCTAGTGCTCCATTGGAGAGGCCTGTAGAAATATGCTGCATGATCTTGAAAGTGCCATGATGTAAATGGCGAAGTCTTCTATGCCATAATTTGTCAACATCTTAGCTTCACACCTTCACTTCTTTTGTGCTCAATGTTGCAAAATCTTCCACATCTAATTTGTAGAGGTCATTCACTCAAACCTCGATCTGCTTCACTTGTTCAGTGGCGATGTGTCTCAAGAAATCCTTCATTTTGCTGAATATCACATCGTAGCCTTGGTCTTTCAACTCCGCGACAAAAACTAGATTCTTCTTTAGACCTGGTACATACATCACATCGTTAAGATTGAGAGGGGAATCAGATTCCCTCTAAAAATTAATGTACCAGTGTTGTCACGCTATACCTTCCATCATATCCCATCTTGATGTGCATATGGAGATCCTTCTCCTCCAATTCACTGAAAAATTCTTTGTTTCTCGTCATGTGGAATGAGGCACCACTATCGAGATACCACACACTACCATCACTGTGCTTGCCATGCATGCAATGTGTTTGGTCAATTTAGAGTGTTCTAAATTGCTATATTAATTGTCAATCTGGGAGTCGTAAACTGTTGAAGTGCGACGCACTATATGTGCAAGATAACCTATTTCTTACTTTTTGTCGTTTTTGGTTTTTATTTTGTTTTTGGGTTTATCTTCGTTGATTTCCTAATGTGAGATGGAAATTCTAAAGACAAGTATGGATACAAATGTTCAAGGCAATGATGTCCTTTAAAATGATTTCCAAAACTTCAAACTTTTCAAAAAGGTTTTAAAACATGCAATGATGAAATTAATTCCTAAAAGAGAATGAAAATGTGCCACTATTCTAATTAAACAAACAGTGAACTATTGATCATGAAACCATTATCCTTGCTGCTGTCTAAATACAAAAGAAACTGTACTCAAAGAAATCCAAAAATTGCAAGCAAAGTAAAGCTAAAATCAAATTACATCAACTCATATTCTGACCCCTCACCATTAGTCTTGCTATGGCTTTCAGAGGTAATCATAAACAACTTGAGCAATCTAATATCTAATTTGCAGAAAATAAAACTAATATCAAATTACACACTCATACTTCAATCCCTCACCATTAGTCTCGCTATGGCTTTTGGAGGTAATTGATAATGACATGAGAAATTCAATAACTAACTTGCAGAAAAATAAACTAATATCAAATTACACACTCATACTTCAATCCCTCACCATTAGTCTTGCTATGGCTTTCGGAGGTAACTGATAATGACATGAGTAATTTAATATCTAATCTAACTAATAAAGCCAATGAACATAACTGAAATAAAAAAAACAGTGCTGGAATTAAAAACTAAGAAAAATAAATCAGCAGAAAGACAAGATTGATTCCATGTCATTAGTCATTGTAAAACTATGTGCAAATGCCCGAGCTGCCTACTGTAATCTGGAACAAATACACTGATCAGTTAACAGCAATATAAAGCATGTAAAATTATGGACATAAGTAAAACATTAATACCATAAGAAATGCAATATATACACGTGAATAACTATGGCATAATGAATGTAAGGAAACACAGCATGAAACTATACAACAATAAACAAAACCTCGGCGTGTGCAGGGGCCCTCTGCACAACCTCGGGCAACAGCTATCAACCACGAATTGTGCTTATAAACAGAGTCTTCTCATGTATTCAAAACGCAGTCATAAAAACAGTGTCATGGCACAGTGGGCTTTCTTAACAACAAAATTACATTACCAAGACTAACTACTATGCGTATGGAAACACATTATTTATAGCAAACGTTTACATAACTGATTTCCTAAGAACTGCGCTGACAGAGGACATGTGAACAACGACGTCCAGGGATCTAGCATCATGGCTGCCGTGGTGATTAAATCTATTGAGGGTGGCTGTTGGATTCACCTTATGGAGCATTACACATGTGTTGATATGTCCCCAGAGATCTAGGAACGGCCACACAAGTCTTCATGTGGTGAAAAACGGAGTTCTGTCACCGTAGGACTCTTCTGTTGACCACCGCTTGACCACCATTGACTATGGCCTCCTTTGATGAATTCGACTGATCCAATATGACTCGGTCCATGTCCACATCATTTCCAACTTGCCCATGTGGCTCGATTTGCCTGAAGACACCTGCAATATAGACTTTAACAAAAAGGCTGCGGAAAGTGACAATATTCCGTAGCTTATGAGCAAAAATATAATTCAAACAGCATACACAAGACATAGTTAGAAAACCACTTTATGTGCTCTTTTAAACTCAATATGCAGTGATGTTGGCAGCTTAGGAGGTCCAGGTAAATTGAAAAAGTATAAAAAGGTGTATAGGAAAGATGCAAGTTTGGGGCTCAACATAGCCCCACTGTGAAGGTGTTGCATGTCCCCATGCAACCAAAATTTTGATCATCCTCCCTTTAGTCCATGTGTTCTGAAGCTTCTGCCAATACATCCAGCCCTCTTCTCCTCTTCCTTGGTACTACTACCATCCTGGGCTTCCTCATTAAGCATCTGAATTTGAGGTTGACAAGTGTTGTATTCAACCTCTTGCATTTCTTCTTCAATTTCCTGTTCTTTTTCTGCCACAATCCTAGATGTAACATAGTGTTGTCATGAATGATCTTGTCCAATTTTCTTTTCTCCTTTAATGCTTCATTTTCATTTTTAATATGTCTATTTAAAACCTCCAATTCAAAGACTTCTTGTTTCAACGATTGGACTAGAGCTTCTTGTGTTGTGTGAGGCTGAGTGGATGATGTGCTTGGACCTGTAGCTGTCTTCTCTAAGGATTCTATATAATCATACATCTCCTGCTGATTTGGGTCTACCTCGGGTGTAGCCTTCCTTGGGCTGACCCCAAAATCCTGTTGAGAAGGACTGATTTCAAACTCTGGCCGAGAAGGACTCATGTCAACATTTGGCTGTGAAATGGAAGTATGGTGTGGGCTATGGCCAGGATAGGTTGTTGGAGGCTTTTTTGGGGTTTCCCCCTCCAAATCAATAAAGTGGGGCCCTTTGGTTTTTACTTCTTTTAATTTCCCTTTAAGCCTAGAGCTTCTTCTTACATGCTGTGGACTAGTATCTTCCTCCATACTCTGTTTTTCTTTTCGTTTCTTCTTGGCTGCAGCCGCTTGTTCTCGAAGATAAACTAATCTTTTGGACAGTGTTTGGTGGTCTTCTTTTTGAGAAGGCTCTGAAGTTTGATATACAACCTCTATGTTTTGTTTCCCTTTTGATTTTCCTTGGTTTCTATTCTTGGTTCTTTCCAGCCTCTCTTCTTGATCAACTTCTTTGGTTTTGCTAATAGGAGGGTCTTGAATTCTTGCACTTGTCTCCTTCCTCCTACTCCTTCTTGCTGTACTGCTCTCAGGTACCTTGGGTGGCTCTTGAAAGTAGTTTCTCACAAAAAACCGTTCCCAAGTGTCCCTATTTTTCTTCAATTGGTCTTCAATTAGACTTTTCACAAGCCCATGATGATACAAATGGGGCTCTATGTCTTCTATATTCTTTTGGACTGTTGTGCACATCTTTTTCAAGCTCAACAATAAAAAGTAGGGCAGGTTGAGGGTTTGGTTTTCTAAAAATTTCATGAATAACTGGGTATGATACATATACATTTCCCCAAAACGATATTCACAAGTAATGAACTTTTGAATAATTAACAATAAGATGGCTCACTCCTCTTTTAAAGCATGGACAAGAATTCCTCATTTGAATATAGTTACGTCCATACCTGGGTTGTGTAGTATGACTCTCCAAGCCTGCTTGTCAAAGCTCTTGTTCTTGAACCAACGTTCACCTTCCTGGGGAAGTTCTGTAGTAGCTGCTGTGGATGCCTCGGTGACTGTAAACTTGAGGTCCCCAATCTGCACCCCCTGGCCATTAAAAGACCTTGCAAAAGCATTTGTAATCTCCTTATTGTGGCCCTTAAATTTTTGAATGAAACGTAGCCATCTTGCCTTCTTCGATAAGTCTTTCACTTGCAGGTATCCTTCCAAAAACTTAGGCCCTTCCGGTTATGCCCTCAACAACAGACCCATCCCTCTTTCTGTTCTTAAAATTTGTTTGCGTGAGGAGGGTTTAGCGAAAGTGAGATGCTGGTTTATAGGAGTAAACGGAGTTGGAGTTTATGGAGAAAACCAGTGACTGTGAGCAGAAAACAGAGGACAGGCAGTGAAAGTGAATTGGTGAAATGTGGTGAAGGCTTATGTGAGCAATGTGGAAATGCAGTCGTGATGTCAATAGAATAGTAGGGAGAGTACAGTGCATCCGGCGGAATTTTAAATTGAGTGGTTGTGGAGTATATGCAAACATGTTTATGAAACGACTGCGGATTTTGTGCGGCTGAGAAGAGCCGCAGTCAAATTGACTACGTCCTCATGATTACAGGTGGAGTGTTAATATACAACCAACACAAATTAAATCCGAAGGCTAATCATAAGACCGTTTGGAAAATAAATGCATGGTTCATGGAGGAATGTCGTGGAATGGTTATGAAGGCTATCACGGCAATCATTGCATATAGTGGAGCTCATGGTTTAATAACTATGCAAAAATGTGTTTTGATTGCTATTTGAAAGAAATTTTTACTCATACCTTGGAATTTTTGCCATTTGTTATCCATTGACCCTTGATCAGCTGCTCCTTATTGATGCCTTTAGGTGCTCCATGTCTTCATAATATGTCCTCGGTGATACCTGCATTTTCTTTCATGATTATTGAACTAACATCTTGACTGTCAATTTGAAAAACAGAGTGGTGGCTGCGGAAACTGGTTTCAGCTGCGGAAACTGACACAGCAACCACTTGATTGAATGGAGATGGAGAGATGATAACTGACTGAGTGAAAATGGTCATGAAAGAAACTTTTATTGGTGAAATAAAATGAAATGGATGAAATAGAGTGGAATGAGATGAAGTGGAGTGGAATGAAAATGAAATGGAGTGAAATGAAAATGAGGTGAAGTGGAATGAAAATGGGAAAGAAAGAGATTTTTTTTTTGGAAAATATAGGGTGTCAGGTGTTCCTGATTTTTGCTCTATATTTTCTGTATAAGACTGCCAATCAGTGATTGGTTTTCAGGCTTATACAATTTTTTTTATTTTTTTTATTTTTTTTTTTAACAGCAAAGGAACAAAAGCTAGGCTGGTGGAGAAGAAGGATCCTTCTTCACCAGCCTTATTGCAGAACTATCTTGAAACATTTTGACAAATTCCTCTTTTGAGAGTGGCTTATGGTAGATCTTTAATCTGTGGCCATTCACAATAAGAGGAGTTTGAAATTCATCAATGGTTTTGATTCTTACTGCTCCATTGCTAAAGACTTTGTCAATCTCATATGGCCCAAGCCAATGAGTCTTAAATTTACCCTTGAAGTGTTTAAACTTGGAATCAAATAGCAATGCCCAGTCTCCTTCTTGAAACGTTTTTTCTTTGATGTATTTATCATGCCACTCAACTCTTTGATATTGAACTAGATCAATTCTTAGGATTGCTTCTTGTATGATCTCGTCTAGCTCATTCAACTGCTCTATTCTATGCTTTTGGGCTTTTGATAGATCCATCCCCAACTGAACTGCCATCTTGAAAGTTTTGACTTGAAACTCAATGGAGAGCAGGACTTCTTTCCCATAAACAAGTTCATAGGGAGAATGTCCTGTTGTATTCCTCCATGTAGTTCTGTAGGCCCATAAGGCTTCAGGAAGCCTTTCTGCCCAATCTCTTTGTGTAGATGAAAAGTTTTGGTGATGATGCCTTCAATAAATTTGTTTGTAGGCTCCACTTGGCCATTTTCTTGCGGATGGTAAGGAGTCGATTTTCTGTGCTTGATTTTGTATTCTTCCATCAGCTTCTCCACCAGGTTAGATGTGAATTGACTTCCTTGATCTGTCACAATTTCTCTTGGAACACCAAAGCGAGTAAAAATATCCTCATAAAGAAAATTAACAACTGAATTTTCAGTAGCAGAAAGTAATGCTTTGGCTTCTACCCATTTAGTGACATAATCAGTACATACCAATATATACTTCTTTTGTTTAGATGGTGGATTAATAGGTCCAATGAAATCTAAAGCCCATTTTTCAAAGGGTTCGATTAGTACCTGCGGTTGCAATGGCATTTCATTTGAAAGGGTCGATTTCTCTACTCTTTGGCAGCTGTCACACCTTTTGACATATTCTTTTGCATCTTTGAAGAGGGAAGGCCAATGATATCCTAAAGAAAGGATTTTATAGGCTGTCCTTTTGTCAGCAAAGTTTCCGCCGCATGGTTCATCATGACATGCCTTGAGGATGTCAGGCATTTCATCTTCCCTAACACATCTTCTGATTACAAGATCTGGTCCTGTTTTAAACAATTAGTTAGAAATCCATGAATATTTTGAACTATCCTGAATAATCTTTCTTCTTTCATTAGGAAATAGATGTGGAGATAGTTTCTCTGTAACAAAATAGTTAGCAATATCTGCATACCAAGGGGTCTTAGTAGTTACTGCAAATAAATATTCATCAGGAAACTTGTCCTCTACAGGAGAATCTTCTTTAGTATTCTGGATCCTAGACAAGAAATCAGCTACTGTATTTTGTTTCCCTGGTCTATCCAACACAGTAATATTGAATTCTTGTAAAAGTAAGAGCCATATTGTAACTCTGCCATTAGTAACAGGTTTGTTCATTAGATATCTAATCGCAGAATGATCAGTATGGATAAAAGTTTCATAGCCTGTTATATAATGTCTAAACTTATTAATTGCATGAACAACATCTAAGAACTCTTTTTCAATTACAGTATAGTTCAACTCAGTGGGAGTCAAATTTTTACTGGTATAGTAAATGGCATAAGGAACTAGATCTTTTTGTCCCAACACAGCTCCTAGAGCTGTATCTAAAGCATCTGTAGAAATATGGAAAGGAAGTTTCCAAATTGGCCCTCTCAATATGGGTGCTTCAGATATTCTTGTTTTCGAAGTTTCGAATGCTGATTGACAATCAGGATCCCATTTGAATTCACAGTCTTTTGTGAGCGGTTTGAAGAGTGGAGATGCTATTTTAGTGAAGTTCTCTATAAATCTTCTATAGTACACAGTAAATCCATTTGGAATAGGCAACTTGGAGATGACTTCAACTTTTGATCTATCAACTTTAATCCCATCCCCTAAAATGTGATGTCCCAAAACAATACCTTCAGTAAACATCATAAAGCATTTTTCATGACTCAATGAAAGGTTTGTTTCTTTACATCTTATAAAGACTTTCTAAATTCTCTAATGCCTCTTCAAATGAATTACCATAAACTGTAAAATCATCCATATAAACCTCTACACAATCATGGATTAGATCAGAAAAGATTCCTAGTACTGCTCTTTGGAATGTTGAAGGTGCATTACATAATCCAAAAGGAAGTACTCGATAAGCAAAATTTCCCCATGGACAGATAAATGTGGTCTTATCTTGATCTTCAGGTGCTACCTGAATTTGATTATAGCCACTAAAACCATCCAAGAATGAAAAGTACTTTTTGCCTGCTAAGGTATCTAATACTTGATCGATAAAGGGCAAAGGAAAGTGATCCTTCAAAGTTGCTTTATTCAATTCCCTGTAATCAATGCATACCCTCCATTTACCATTCTTTTTAGGTACTATAATCAAAGGAGAAACCCATCGGCTATCTAAAATTGGATAAATGAAGTTTAATTGAGTAGTTTTTGGAGCTCTTCTTTCACTATCTCCCTAAGGTTTGGATTCATCCTTCTCTGAGGTTGTTTGATTGGTCTACTGTTTTCCTTGATGTAGATGTGATGAATGTAAGTCTTAGAGTCAATACCTTTCATATCAGTATACTCCTATGCAAATGCAGTAGAATGTTTTTGAAAGATTTTGGTTAGCTCTCCCTGTTGTGGCTTTTCCAAGTTTTTGTTGATATTCAATGTTTTACCTAGAAAAATCTCAATGGCAGAACTACCGAACTCTTCCATAGAGTAAAGAGACATTTGTCTAGATGATAGATACTCAATTTCAAAATCTATCTGAAATTGTGTGTGGTCATATTCTGAAGATGTTTCAAAATTTTCTAATGTGTTCAGAATTTGACTATCTTCACTGATTTCAGAAATGGTAAAGACAGGTTGTATAGTGTCTTCATCATCGACCCATTCATTATCTCCTACTTCTGTAATTGCTTTTGCTGGAGGATACAAATTGAATTTCTTTATCGAACTACCATCAGAAATGTACATATCTCCAAATCTACAACTAATGAAAGAATCAGCTGTGGCTAGCCAAGGTCTTCCTAAAATGAGTGGGTGCCCTCCTAAATTACTCTTGGAGTCAAAATCATGAAATCTACTGGATATTCCCAAGAATCTAAGGAGATTGAAATATCTTCTAATACACAATCTAGTTTGATAATTGATCGATCTGCAAGTTGCAGTAAAGTAGGTGTAAAAAGAAGATTAGGAAGTTTTAGCTGTGCCATAGTCTGTCTACTCATAATGTTGATAGCAGCCCCTAAGTCAATCAAAGTATTTAGAATTTCTACCCCATTTATATGTGTCTTGACAATTTGACTACTGGGATCTACATACTTTTGCATGGTAATTTTTCCCATCATGATATCTGCAATTTTTCCTACCAAGTGGATTCTTCTTGTATCTCTTTGTTTCCTTCCTCGTCTTTTGAGACTCAACTCCTTTATTGTTTTTGATAGAATAGGAATCTCTCTAATGGCTTGTAGCAAGGGAATCTTGATACAGACATTCTTTAATTCATCTAGGAAATCATAGTCAGGCAACAAGATTTGTTTTTCCACCCCTTTGTCAATTTGTAATCTTTCAGGGAAAGGAGGTGTGGATGAAGATGCAGGTTGCTCAACTATAGGAGTTGTGGGGGTTGACTCTTTTTCTTTTTCTTTTTGAGTGTTTGGGTTTTGAAGAGATGCTTCAGAACCTTTATTGGCTTTAAGAGAATCTTCCTCAGAAATACTTTGCTTTTGAGCATCTATAGAAGGTTTTTCTAAGACTCTACCAGATCTGAGTTGTACATCATTGAGAGGAACAATCATATAGGTAGGAAATTGTTGTCCTTCTACCATGTAAGCATTCTGAGGATTTTTATTATTGGGATTTGGAAATGGCTGGGATGGTAGTTGATTTGTCTTTTGTTGGAATGGAAGCAAGAGTTGAGAATTTGGGTTTTGTTGAGAAGGTTGTTGTGGTTGTGGAAATGGCAATGAAAGTTGTGGGTTTTGATTTGGAAGTTGTGGAGCTTGTTGATTTTGAAAAGATGGAGGATATTGATAAAATTGAGAAAATCTCCCATAAGGATTTTGCATACCTTGTACCCATGATTGACATGGATTTTGAGGTTGGGACCAAGGTTGTTGCCAAGGATTCCAATTTGGTGGGGGTTGAAATTTCATAGGGTTGTTAAACCCTTGATTTTGTTGCCCCTGCCAAGGTCTCCTTGAAACAAAGCAGAGAGACTCTATTGAATTTGGATCTTCTTGAAAGACAACTTTCAGCCCAAGAATTGAAGGACAATCCTTGGTTTCATGGCCTTTTGAGAAAATCATACATGTTTCTACAACTTTTTCATCCAAGGGGCATTCCCTTAGAGCACATTTCTTCCTACATTTTGGACAAAAGATGGCCAAAGCTTAAGCTTTTGTTTTCTGCTTGTTTTGTATTTTAAGGGTGTCTAGTTGCTCACTAAGGTTCCCTAAAATATCAGTTTTAAACTCATCAAGCATATTGCCAATCTCTGCCCTACTTACTGATCCAGTTGCAGATTTGTTTGCTCTAATGAGAGAAGGATCTCTAGGCCCTTTTCCAATTTTAGATTTTCCCCTTGAGAGATGGACACATAGTTCTGCTATGTCATGAAGTGGAAGTTGAGAAATATCTCCCTTTCCCATCATGTTTAAAATATCTATCCATTCATCTCTAATGGCTTTTAATAGAAGGGCTTTCAAGGTCTCCTCATCTAAGTTACTCATTTTTTCTCTTTTCAGGCTGTATTGAAATTTTTCAAGTAAATCCTCCAAGTTTTCATCTTCTTTTTGCACTATTTTCAATACCTCATCCTTATGGTTGGTGGGCATGCAATAGTCCAGGTATCTATCCAAAAATGTTTGTTTCATATCATTCCAAGTCCTAATAGATTGAGTGACTAATCCCATGAACCATTTCAAAGCAGCTCCCTTCAAAGTTGAAGGAAACAATTTGAGTTTTTGAGAGTCTTCCATATAGTCATAAGTTTGGCACACGACTTCAAACTCAAATAAAAATGTTTCAGGATCCTCACTTCGCAACCCATAAAAGTTTGGGAGGACAGATGGTGAGATGTTTTTCATTGTTGTACGAGATTCCTCATCAACTATAGGAAATCCAAATGAGTTATCTCCATCCCTATTTCCCCCATTGTTACCTCTACCTCCTCCATTGTTTCCTCCTCCTCTACCTCTACCTCTACCTCCACCTCCTAATCTGTTTACTACTTCCTCTGTCATGATAGTTTCCTCAGAGATTTCAGAGTCCTCTGGTTCTTCTATTAATGGCAAACGAGGAGGAATTTCTCCCTCTTCTTCTTCAGGTGATTCTACTTCTTTGATTACAATATGTTCCCCTGTAAAAGTGAAGAAAGGTTCTTTTCCTAAGTCAGATTTGGTGGATAGTGTGGGAGAGTCTCCTAATTCAGCTGCTGCCCCTTGAATTCCAAGAATCCTAAGGCTAGGAGTGTGAGTTGGAGATGATGGAGGTGTATCTTGTCTATGCCTTGAAGTAGATGGAGTTGTAAAAATCGAACTCTTGGCCCTAGCTATAAACCTTCCCCTAGAATCTCTTGCTCTATGCATGTCATTTTTTATTTTTTTATCTTCAAGTCGGGCTAATAATTCTCTTTCTGATCTTCCAGATCACTCTAGGTGCAAGAAGAGAGCATACTCAAGAAATTATTGAACCAATAACTCTCTTTTCTGATCCTCCAGATCACACTAGGTGCAAGAGGAGAGCATACTTTGAGAAGTTATCAATTTTTCCCTTCTTTAAATTTTTTCTCTTTTTTTTTTTTTTTTAAGAAATTGGCTACCTAGTTACACTTCCCCAGCAACGGCACCAAAATGTTTGGTCAATTTAGAGTGTTCTAAATTGCTATATTAATTGTCAATCTGGGAGTCGTAAACTGTTGAAGTGCGGCGCACTATATGTGCAAGATAACCTATTTCTTACTTTTTGTCGTTTTTGGTTTTTATTTTGTTTTTGGGTTTATCTTCGTTGATTTCCTAATGTGAGATGGAAATTCTAAAGACAAGTATGGATACAAATGTTCAAGGCAATGATGTCCTTTAAAATGATTTCAAAAAATTCAAACTTTTCAAAAAGGTTTTAAAACATGCAATGATGAAATTAATTCCTAAAAGAGAATGAAAATGTGCCACTATTCTAATTAAACAAACAATGAACTATTGATCATGAAACCATTATCCTTGCTACTGTTTAAATACAAAAGAAAATGTACTCAAAGAAATCCAAAAATTGCAAGCAAAGTAAAGCTAAAATCAAATTACATCAACTCATATTCTGACCCCTCATCATTAGTCTCGCTATGGCTTTCAGAGGTAATCATAAACAACTTGAGAAATCTGATATCTAATTTGCAGAAAATAAAACTAATATCAAATTACACACTCATACTTCAATCCCTCACCATTAGTCTTGCTATGGCTTTTGGAGGTAACTGATAATTACATGAGCAATTCAATAACTAACTTGCAGAAAAATAAACTAATATCAAATTACACACTCATACTTCAATCCCTCACCATTAGTATCGCTATGGCTTTCGGAGGTAACTGATAATGACATGAGTAATTTAATATCTAATCTAACTAATAAAGCCAATGAATAGAACTGAAATAAACAAAACAGTGCTGGAATTAAAAACTAAGAAAAATAAATCAGCAGAAAGACAAGATTGATTCCATGTCATTAGTCATTGTAAAACTATGTGCAAATGCCTGGGCTGCCTACTATAATCTGGAACAAATACACTGATCAGTTAACAACAGTATAAAGCATGTAAAATTATGGACAGAAGTAAAATATTAATACCATAAGAAATGCAATATATACACGTGAATAACTATGGCATAATGAACGTAAGGAAACACAACATGAAACTATACAACAATAAACAAAACCTTGGCGTGTGCAGGGGCCCTCTGCACAACCTCGGGCAACAGCTATCAACCACGAATTATGCTTATAAACAGAGTCTTCTCATGTATTCAAAACGCAGTCATAAAAACAGTGTCACGGCACAGTGGGCTTTCTTAATAGCAAAATTACATTACCAAGACTAACTACTATGCGTATGGAAATGCATTATTTATAGCAAACATTTACATAACTGATTTCCTAAGAACTGTGCTGACAGAGGACACGTGAACAATGACGTCCAGGGATCTAGCATCATGGCTGCCGTGGTGATTAAATCTATTGAGGGTGGCTGTTGGATTCGCCTTATGGAGCAGTCCACAGGTGTTGATATGTCCCCAGAGATCTAGGAACGGCCACGCAAGTCTTCACGTGGTGAAAAACGGAGTTCTGTCACCGTAGGACTCTTCTGTTGACCACCGCTTGACCACCGTTGACTATGGCCTCCTCTGATGAATTCGACTGAGCCAATAGGACTCGGTCCATGTCCACGTCATTTCCAACTTGCCCATGTGGCTCGATTTGCCTGAAGACACCTGCAATATAGACTTTAACAAAAAGGCTGCGGAAAGTTGAATTGGCTGCGGAAAGTGACAAGATTCAACAGCTTATGAGCAAAAATCTAATTCAAACAACAAGACATAGTGAGAAAACCACTTTATGTGCTCTTTTAAACTCAATATGAAATGATGTTGATAGCTTAGGAGGTCCAGTGTTATAGACATTTTTGTGCCTTACAGCATGAAGCATGAAATGTCAATAATCCAAGGGATCCAAAGTCCCTAAACATGTTGTTCCTACCCCTAGAGGAACAAGGTCAGCAAACCACAGCACTAAATATCAGTTCTCCACCTGAAAACACTCAAAAACAAGCTAATTCTGGATCATGTCAACTGCTCCACTGAGCATCTGCGCCGAATGTCAACTGCTCCACTCTGTACCTGCGCTGAATGTCAACTTTAATGAAGGCTACCTGCGCTGAATGTCAACTTTAATGAAGGCTACCTGCGCTGGGCGAGTTTGGCCAAGTGGCACAGTCATTCCTCAATGTTTTACTGTCATGGAATTGTCCAAGGTAATGAAAAGTATCCAATACGGAATGACCCTATCCCACTCTAAGGGTGATAGTACCTCAGCAAAAACCGAATGCAAAGCTATTCGAGATTACTTCTTTATGAGATGTAAGAGAGGGGAGAAAGAGATCCACTAACCGTTGTCTTCCGCTAATGATTGATCCAATCTTCTCTCTTTGCTTCTTGCTCCCAGCTCCTTGCTCTTTCACTGGCCCAGCTACACAAAGATCCTGCAAAATGAAAAATAATGTATTGTATTGTATTTTATTACAGGTCACCTCTCAGCGATTGAATGAACTTCGGATCCTCCTGATAAAGCATTTCACCCGATAAACGACCTCATACTTTAGGGGGCAACTGTTATAGACATTTTTGTGCCTTACAGAATGAAGCATGAAATGTCAATAATCCAAGGGATCCAAAGTCCCTAAACATGTTGTTCCTACCCCTAGAGGAACAAGGTCAGCAAACCACAGCACTAAATATCAGTTCTCCACCTGAAAAAACTCAAAAACAAGCTAATTCTGGATCATGTCAACTGCTCCACTGAGCATCTGCGCTGAATGTCAACTGCTCCACTCTGTACCTGTGCTGAATGTCAACTTTAATGAAGGCTACCTGCGCTGGGCGAGTTTGGCCAAGTGGCACAGTCATTCCTCAATGTGTCAATGCCCAGGAAGCTTCCAAAATGACACTTGGATCAGGGAATTCGCCTTGTGATGAGTAAGAGGATCTTGATCTCCAAGTAGAAGCAAGAACCTCCAAGTGGACTCAAGAACTGAAGAATAACTGAAGTGGGAGAGGACACTAGTCAGCTCCATGCCAAGCTCAAGCTGACTCATCCTTTCTCCAAATATCCTATATATAGATCTCTCTCATGAGGTCTAGGGAGGCTGGAATCTTGTGAATGTAAGGAAGTGTTGTTGGTTTGAGTATAGAACTATTGGGTGATTTGCTTGAAGGAGGTGAAGAGGAGATTTCTTTCTGCTGGGAGGTGTTGCTGGATTGGGCCTCTTATGGTTGTAACACTCTCAGAACTTTACTTCTTCCATTAATAAAGCATTTGAGGTTCTTCTATATGCATGTGTCTCAATGGTGTATTGTTATACTTGTGTATTTGATTTATTCTAATCCTTGAATCAATTATGAATGTATGCTTCTTGTAGTTTCCCTCTCTTGTCATTTTGCAGGATCTTGGTGTAGTTTCCCTCTCTTGTCATTTTGCAGGATCTTGGCTCCTCTTTTAATTTTACTTTTCATTATATTGTCCAGAAAAGTATCCAATACGGAATGACCCTATCCCACTCTAAGGGTGATAGTACCTCAGCAACAACCGAATACAAAGCTATTCGAGATTACTTCTTTATGAGATGTAAGAGAGGGGAGAAAGAGATCCACTAACCGTTGTCTTCCGCTAATGATTGATCCAATCTTCTCTCTTTGCTTCTTGCTCCCAGCTCCTTGCTCTTTCACTGGCCCAGCTACACAAAGATCTTGCAAAAGGGCAAGAGAGGGAAACTACAAGAAGCATACATTCATAATTGATTCAAGGATTAGAATAAATCAAATACACAAGTATAACAATTCACCATTGAGACACATGCATATAGAAGAACCTCAAATGCTTTATTAATGGAAGAAGTAAAGTTCTGAGAGTGTTACAACCATAAGAGGCCCAATCCAGCAACACCTCCCAGCAGAAAGAAATCTCCTCTTCACCTCCTTCAAGCAAATCACCCAATAGTTCTATACTCAAACCAACAGCACTTCCTTACATTCACAAGATTCCAGCCTCCCTAGACCTCATGAGAGAGATCTATATATAGGATATTTGGAGAAAGGATGAGTCAGCTTGAGCTTGGCATGGAGCTGACTAGTGTCCTCTCCCACTTCAGTTATTCTTCAGTTCTTGAGTCCACTTGGAGGTTCTTGCTTCTACTTGGAGATCAAGATCCTCTTACTCATCACAAGGCGAATTCCCTAATCCAAGTGTCATTTTGGAAGCTTCCTGGGCATTGACACATTGAGGAATGACTGTGCCACTTGACCAAACTCGCCCAGCGCAGGTAGCCTTCATTAAAGTTGACATTCAGCACAGGTACAGAGTGGAGCAGTTGACATTCAGCGCAGATGCTCAGTGGAGCAGTTGACATGATCCAGAATTAGCTTGTTTTTGAGTGTTTTCAGGTGGAGAACTGATATTTAGTGCTGTGGTTTGCTGACCTTGTTCCTCTAGGGGTAGGAAAAACATGTTTAGGGACTTTGGATCCCTTGGATTATTGACATTTCATGCTTCATGCTGTAAGGCACAAAAATGTCTATAACAGTTGCCCCCTAAAGTATGAGGTCGTTTATCGGGTGAAATGCTTTATCAGGAGGATCCGAAGTTCATTCAATCGCTGAGAGGTGACCTGCAATAAAATACAATACAATACATTATTTTTCATTCTGCTTTCATGACCTAGCTGAGGCAGGCATTCCCATGCTCAGCTTTATAAATTCATTTTGGTACATAGAACAGACGATCGTCTGATGGTAGACTGATAATTCTCTACTGAAATTATCATCCTTTGAGTAGGATGATCATCTGCTGCAATGATGTACATATCAAATGTCTTTATATTTCCTGAATATATATCGCAGCCCGGATGGATGAAACTAGATTCGGGGTCTTCAAACTCGTTCGATCTTCACTCTAAGTACAAGTCGATCCATGTGAGAATTACGCTGAAGTCGAACATGGAAAGACATCGCTTGATTACTGGTCAATAATGTAAACCGTTAACAAGCGCGAGAGGAATCACCGATAATGATAATGACCCTCAAGGTACTGCAGTACTATTCACGTGGTGTGAATAAAGGACTTGGCGTCGAACACCACGCAAAATCTTCTGGTCGAAGGTCATTGATGTATACCTGTCGCCGGAAGTGAGAAACTTGCCATTGAGGCATGCAAGCTTCAAGGATTAGATTTTAATTGGCGACTCCGCTGGGGATCGTATCTTGTTGGTTGTTTGTGTTTTTGCTATTCATTTCATAAACACAGGGAGTACCGAATCGAACTGCATTTGGGTCTTTCAAATGCAAAGTAGAGGGCAGCTACTCTAGCTCAGTTTCTGGGCAAGTTTATGATTTGAAGAGCTGATCCACAAGGACTCTAAATAGCTCTTAGTGATAGCTTTTCATCCTCCTTTTCATCCCTTAGTGTGTACTTGACTGATAGCTTCTGATTTGGCCAAAAACTGTGAATTTTTGAGCAATCTGTGACCCGGAAACTGAGAAAAACGAAAGTTTGAATCTTCAGTGCAGGCACTGTGAAGGCAGTCTACATTTCAGCGCAGTTCCCGAAGGGGCTACCTGCGCTGAAGGTGAAACTGCCAGTGTTCTACCTGCGCTGGACCAGTTTTGCCTAGTGCTACTGGGGTTCCCTGCTGTTCATTGCCCTGTTTTCACCCTTGTTTTTGCAGCCTGTTAGCAGTCAATGTACCTATCTGAAACCAGCTTTCCTTGCCACTATTCCGCCTCGGTTGTATAAATAAACTGTGTTTGTTCTTTGTGTATTTCTTGTATCATTTGCAGTTTCCCATAACGAAAGTGAACTAGTCTTGTTGTGGCCTCTTAGATCTAGACCTGTGATAAAGTGTCGTTCTGATCTTAAGAGTTAGTTTATTTGTTGTTCATAGCTGATTGAGCTTTTGCTTTCGTCATATGGTTTGAATTTATATATTTCTAGTGTCGAAACAAGTAAATCTTAAGGTGTCTTTTGATTTTGGACAAGCTTGTTTGCTTTCACTTGAAATTGAATTCGAAATTATACAACAGCTTTCTTTTTGTATCGCACCAACATTAAGAAAGAGAAAAGAAATACCTGCATTTTGCATTTTGCATATAAGTTTGTATGTTGATTTAGGGAAAAAGTGCATTAGTGTATGCTCTTTGATCTGTGTGAAAAGATGTTGTCTTTCTTTTCCCTCAGTAGTTAAGATTTTCATAAGTCGAAAAGATTGAAAAAGCTTGCTTCTCATCTTAGACTGCATTTAGGAATTTGTATCAAAACATCTCGTGGTGAACCTTGAAAGGCAAACTTTAAAAAGATCAACTTAAAATATATTGAATGAACATAACAACGCTTTGAAACATAACGCAAACACATAGAGGTCTAAGCTAGAGACGTGTTCCGGCGTCGTTAAACGTAGTGACTGTCGATCTCGACGAAGGTGGGTGATTCCTCCTGAGAGTTGGTGGCACTAATACGGACTTGTGCTCCCACGTACCATCGCGTATATAGTGGGAGACCCCTATAGGCATATATCTTTTATCCATAGGAAGCCGTGTCGGCCGCCCTACTGATCGCAATGCAGTGAACACAGCATTCACGAAGATCGACCACCCGTACCGTAAAACGTATTCTGTGGTTTTGCGAAAGGTTTGGCACACCCTCTGCCTAGATCTCCAGAACAGTTTCTTTTGGCCTTTTTCAAACTCTATAACTGAAAAAGTCCAACCGAGCATTTGTCACTTCGGGCTCGTTAATACATCGAAGGAGACTAGAGTCATCTTTAGCTTTTTCTCGACTCTTAAAAAGTGAAAAAGAAAGTTGTGTCTAAAAGCGTCTAATAAAATTCATTCAATTCGGAAACACAAATTTCCCCTTTTAATATTTTGGTTGATCGAGTAATATGTAATCATGGAAGAAAGTCAATTGAAACCCCGTCATTCGCGGAGGCTTACGAGTCAACCGTCTTTGTCTCCGGAATCGAAAACAGTATGGACAAAGCGAACTCGTTTAACCGGTTCAAAATCTCCTATAAAAGTTAGAACAAGTGTTCCAACTGCATCTGAGATTCCGGTTACTCCTAACATTCCTGGAAACCCTGCCTCTATAGAAGAAGTTCAACAACCACAAAAGGACAGAAATACCGATCCTAGTCTGGGGGCAAATACTTGTATAACTGAACCTGTTCCATCTGTAACCGGTCCAGAGAGTTTTGTTCCTCAAACAACTGTCGCTGTCGAAACAACCACTTCTTCGGCACCAGAAATATTTTACGGACCTGACGGTCTTCCTCTTCCACCGGGTTTGATTGCGATAGAGGAAATTGCAGAGGATCCGCAAGCAAGTACTCCAACTCATTTTGGAGTCGGGGTCACTCTATTTCCTTCATCAGAAGTTAATCCACCACAAGTGGAAGTCCCTGTAGAATCGCTACGCAATCTATTGGATAGACTTAAGATGTCTGAACAGCCGTCATCATCTAGGACTGTGTCAAATGACACAGCGACAGCAGAAGTCCGTGCCGTCACTCCGACGATGTTTGCCGGCATACCAGCTGTCCCAACTAGCTCTCAACCGCTAGAAGGAGTCCACCAAGGGACTATTTCGACAGTGTGGTCTGTTCCAGTTTGTTCATCCGGAGTAATACCCGGCAACTCTTATGTTGAGACTCGATAGATTGATCCTCATGGAGGTCAATTTGGGCCATCTAGTCCTCAAGGACTAACAATCCCTCTGAGTTCTGGATTGCTACCGTATGGGGGGCAGTATGCCCTTTCATTACCTCCTCTAGGAGGATATCCGTATGGCAGTTCTCAACAGTATTCAGGTTATACTGAAATTGCATCAAGTAGTTGGGTACCTATGCTACCTCAACAACCAAGGGTTGTATATTCTATGCAACAGTGTGTACCTATGACGAACATCCCAACCACACCGGCTATTGTAACAGTGTCACAAGTTCAAGCGATACCTGTTGCATGCCAACCTCAGATTTCTCAGGTTGTAATGCAACAGCCACTTGATCATGGGTCACAACCACAATCACCAACTGGTGGGGCGACACAGGTCCAAACGGGTACAATTACCCCACACCTCGGTCCAACGGTTAGCATAGCACAACAGAACATGGCTTCACAACCATGGCTTGTGCAATACCAACAACCGCAATTCCAGCAAGTGTACCAAGGTTCTGAGCAGCAGATCTTTGCGAACAGTGGACAACCGTATATCCAAAACGGTCAAAACCAACCACTTTACAGTGGTCAAGTCCACCAACCGTATCAATCATACCAACATCAATTACATTATGCTGGTATGCAAAGACCCACTGCTCAAGCGATTCCATCGTACCCTGGTTACGCTTCACCTAACCTGAATCAACAGTTACCATTCGTGGCAACTTTAGAGTTACCCGATTTACACCGGTTAACCAACGATCCGATTGCTTATGCCCCTTGGTGGCCAGCGATTCCTCACAAACTTCCATCTGACATTCCTAAATTCAATGGAAATCCAGGTGAAGACCCATCGAATCACGTGATGACTTTTCATCTGTGGTGTTCGTTGAACACCCTAAACGACGATTCGATAAGGCTTCGCCTCTTTTAGAGGACATTGACAGGTCCAGCGGCTAAATGGTATATTGAATTGCCAAGAGCCTCTTTCGACAATTTTAGTTCCCTAGCCACGACTTTCTTAACCCATTTTCAATAACCGATAAGGTATGAAACGGGAGCAGAAATATTAACCAACTTCAAGCAGACAACTGCCACCCATATATCTGATCATCTACATGAGTGGCGTCGTCGTCGTAGGATGGTGAAAACATATGTTCCCGATCAGCTGTTAGCTGAATAGTTTATAAAGTCGTTACTTCCTGCTATTACGGAAGATGTGGCCAAGGGGGGAGTCGTAACAGAGGAGCAAGTAATTGCTCGTGCACAGTATTTGGACTTAGTTTATACTCAGTCCGGCACACTCTACGACAAAATACCTGACGCCCCTAGACCAGAGTTTTCAATTCCTCCTCCCCCTAAATCAAATAGTGACTCTCATGCCGGTGACGGCGTGATTGGCACGGCAAACACGAAATCGATAAAGGCTTCGTCAAAGAAAGCCCGTAAGAATTCGGATCAAAATGCAAAAGAAGAAATTCTTGCTTCGGAAGTAAATGCCGTATCAGAAGATAAAGGCAAAGAAACCAATCAACCAGGAAGCAAGAAAAAGCAAAACAAAGGGAAGAAGAAAAAACAAGGTGAATCATCTCCTCGAAAAAATTCTTCAAACCCTCCTGGCAAAGGGAAACAAAATTATCCATGTCAAATATGTGATGATGAGGATCATTACACAAAGAATTGCCCATTCAAAGCTGAGTTAAAGAGGTTCTTTAAAAGCTCCCAAACCTCAGCTGTGTTAACTGATCCATTTCCCAACCCAGGTCAAAATCTGGTTGATAGTGGAAATGCTTCCCCGTCACAAGTACTTATGTTGTCGGTTTCGAAACAGCAAAATGATGCTTTGATTTCAACAAGGAACAAAGATTATGGGAATCCTCAGCTGTCGAACGAAAAAGGTAAAGATCAACCAAGTAGTTCGACAACAACTTCGACAAAAGTTGTACCACCCATCATACCTGAATTAACAATAAAACCGCCAAAGGGTGTAGTACACAAGTCGACATTTAATCCTCGCGCCAGAGCGGCACAGCATTATAACATAGTGGAAGATTTGGCCCAATCGCCATCCGCTATGTCGACTCTTGAGGTGCTACAAAATTGTCCAACCCAAAGGCAGGCATTGTTATCAGCAATTGGTGGGGTTGATCCTAAGGATTCCAATCTTGTACCCTTTGATCACAAGGGATATGATCCTCATTTACCAGCTCAGCTAGCTTTCCTTATTCAAGTGAAAGCCCTCAACAAAACTGTTCACAGAACAATAATTGATGAGGGAGCATCGACATGTATTATGATGATGAGTTGCTGGAAAACTTTAGGATCTCCAACCTTGTCGCGATCATCGACGACATTAAAAGCTTTCGACGGAAGGACTTATACCCCATACGGTATCCTTAATAACTTGAAAGTTGAACTAGGAGGAAAGACAATAGAAATTGATGTTGAGGTCATTGATGGAAATCTTGACTATAACATTCTACTGGGAAGACCATGGATTTATGCCATGGTAGCTGTCGTGTCGACTTATTTTAGGAAGATCGCATTCCCGTTTGAAGGAGGGATTACGATCGTCGACCAACAGAATTTCCTCCCTAATGGTTCACAAGTTACAGGAAGCATTCCCATGATCCATGAAAGCAACCATTCAATTCAAGATATCGGAGTAGGATTATTGAAAGACCCCACCTTGATGGGAACTTTCGCGCTACCGCCTCCTATTTATATAGGAAATGTACCGTTTGTAGCAACCTGCAACATGATATCTTCCACGAAGGTCAACATGGATCATTCGATGGTTTTGCCCCCAAGCCCTTTAGAAATATTGTAGCAATCAATGTTTCAAGCATGGGAGGCGAGCCCAAATCAACGCTCGTCAAGCGTTTGGGTAGATAGGTCTAGAGAATATGGAACCCCATTAGATCCTTGGTCAAAAGTACATGGGACTGACGAAGGAATCTTACAATCAATGATGATTGAGGGGGCACCATGGAATGATCACCACCATCGTTCCCTTCTTCCAGAATATGAAGAAGATACTCAAAGTGACCTTTATCACCCTTCAGTTTTTGAATTCCTAACAAATACTGTAAACACGGTGGATTCCGAGCGAAACTTATCCAATATTGAAGAGACTATAGCCATAAATATCTCGACTAAGACAGATGTTGTAGAGAATATTTATGTCGGCAAAGGTTGTTCCCCTTCAGAACTGGAAATATATAACGCTCTTTTTCGCGAATTTAGAGATGTCTTTGCTTGGTCATATGATGAAATGCCAGGCATTGACTCGAGTATCGTTGAACATGAAATCAAAATGTATCCTGATGTCAAACCAGTAAGACAACGGCTTCGGCAGGTGCACCCCAAGAAAGCCGCTGCCATTAAGGCGGAAGTTGAAAAACTCCTCCATGCTGGATTCATCTACCCGGTTCCTCTAACCGATTGGGTATCGAATATTGTCCCTGTTATGAAGAAACAAGGGACGATTAGAGTGTGTGTTGATTATAGGGATGTAAACCAAGCTTGTCCGAAGGACAACTACCCTACACCCTTCATCGACCAGATAATTGATGAATGCGCCAGATGTGAAATCTTTTCATTTATGAATGGATTTTCCGGGTATAATCAAATAAATATCCGCCCACAGGACCAGTCAAAGACTGCATTTATTTGTCCGTGGGGCACATTCGCTTATCGAAAATTACCCTTTGGTTTAAAGAACGCAGGGGCGACGTTTCAGAGGGCAATGAATTATGCCTTCCATGACATCAAGAACATTGTTCAACCCTATCTCGACGATCTTCCGGCTCATTCGCGAAAGCGGACTGATCATTCGCAGCATTTAAGAGCGATATTTCTACGTTGCTGACACTACAAGATAAGACTCAATCCACACAAATGTGTGTTTTGTGTCGGTTCTGGTCACTTACTTGGCTTTGTAGTCTCTAAAGATGGGATTCGTCTCGACCCCTGTAAGGTTCAGGCAATCATTAATTTGCCTCCACCTTCAAATTTGCTTCAGATTCAGAAACTCCAAGGGAAAGCAAACTTTCTGAGGAGGTTCATTCCAAATTACGCAGAACTTGCTAAGGGTTATACTCATCTTTTGAAAAAGGATGTACCTTTTGTCTGGGACCAGGTGGCGCAAGCTTCCTTTGATGCTCTGAAGGATTGTCTAGTAAAAGCATCATTAATGTACGCCCCAGACTATCAAAGAGATTTTAACCTGTATCTGGCTGCAGCGGATACGACCATTGCAATGGTTTTAGTTCAAGAAGTCGATGGAATTGAACATCCTATCTATTATTTAAGTAAAAACTTAAATGATACAGAAATTAAATATTCTTATGTTGAAAAACTAGCGCTTGCAGCTGTTCAAGCGATTCAAAGGTTTCGACATTATGTCCTCTTTCGGAAAACTACCATCTTGTCAGATTGCAACCCCATGACTTATATACTGTCGCGACAGTTGCTGGGGGGCAAATATTCAAAATGGATAGCGATCCTTCAAGAGTTTGATCTGGAATTTGTGAAATCCAAATCAAAGAAAGCTCTAGTTTTCGCAGAATTATTGTGTGATCTCCCATCGTCGTCCAACGATGAAACATCGGAAGAGTCAATCGTGGACGAAAGTTTGTTTCTGATATCTGTAAGCGATGAGTGGTATGGAGATATCATAGTTTATCTCCAAACCCAAAAGTTCAGGCCTAACACCTCTCGCTCCGAACAAAAACGTATACGATACCAATCAAAAGACTACATGATCGTCGGTGATACACTTTACCGTCGTGGTGTCGATACAGTTCTGAGGAGGTGCCTTACCCATGAAGAGGCCGAAAAGCCCTGAATGAATGTCATTCAGGCACATGTGGGGGGCATCAGTCTGGATATGCAACAGCACAAAAAATCTTACGAGCAGGATACTTCTGGCCAACCATGTTCAAAGAATGCATAACCGCAGTCAGAAGTTGCCATGCTTGTCAAATTTTTGATAGCAAAACCAGACGACCACCCGCACCTTTACAGCCGATAGTCGCTGTTGGGCCCTTCGCCAAGTCGGGCATCGATTTCATGCAATGTAACCCCACCTCAACCGGGGGGCATGGGTATATTATAGTCGCTGTTGACTATTTTACCAAATGGGCCGAGGCGATGCCTACATTGGATAACACTGGTGAAACAACTGCCCTTTTCTTTTTCAATCATGTAGTCGCCAGGTTCGGCGTACCACAGGCTATAGTTACAGATCATGGGTCGCATTTTCGCAATCACATGATGGTCGAATTAGCTGCCAAGCTAGGGCTATCTCACGACAGCTCTACCCCATATTATCTGCAAGCCAACGGACAAGTTGAGGCAATCAACAAGGTCCTGAAGCGTATGTTGCAAAGGATGATCGGGGTTCATAAAAGAAGATGGCACCTAATCCTGTACTCAGCTTTGTGGGCTTACCGAACCTCAGTAAAGAACGCAACTGGGTTCACACCTTTTCAACTGGTGTATGGCCTGTAAGCAGTCTTACCAATCCAGTGCGAAATTTTGTCGCTTAAACTCGCAATCGATCTCCTCCCCGGAACTTCAAAAGAAGAGGCTCGTTTCTTGGAATTAATCCAGTTGGATGAAACCCGTCGTGATGCCGCTTTGGCTAACGAAGCCCATAAGAAACAAGTCAAGGCTCAGTTCGACAAAAATGTCAAACCCCATGTCTTCTCAGAAGGTGACTTGGTCTTACTTTATGACCAAGAATCCGATAAATTGGGAGCAGGTAAATTCAAGTCCTTATGGATGGGCCCCTATATTGTTAAAAGGGTGTTAGCAAAAGGAACCTACGAGTTAATGGATTACGATGGAATTACACTGGCGCAGCCCCGCAACGGGTTGTACCTCAAGCGTTACTATGCTTAAATAGTAACCTGCATGCTTTTGTTGTATTTTGTTTTCGTTAAAGCGTTTGTTCTGGTCGAGTGATCCACCTTTTCCATTTGTGGCAGATGTCGAACCTCCTGGAGACATGTGTTGGATATGCCGACGGAGCGAGTCGTAGTTCGCGGAACCTATCCTCTGCAGCCTGGGCCATTTTTGATCCAAGCGGCGAGTTAGTAAGTTTCAGAGGTGTATGTATTGGGCAATCAACGAATAACATCGCTGAGTATAGCGCATTGATAGAACTACTCTCTGATGCCATCACACATGGCATACGCCGACTAATTGTCAGGCTAGACTCACAGCTCGTAATACTACAACTCAATGGTATATATTCTATCTGCAATCCAGCTATTTATCGCATGTTCCTAAGGGTTAAGATCTTGGAAAGACGATTCGATTCAATTCAATATCAACATATTTCAAGAAACTTAAACACATTAACCGACTCATTAGCAAACTATGTGTTAGATAGACATTTGCAACATTTATAAAAAGGACACATCATCAAAGATTGTACATATGGATCATATAACTCAAACAGAATAAAACTCGAAAATCAAAATATATAAGCTGTTTATATAAGTTCATACATAATGTTCTGTAACCAAGACAAAATTGGTCATATGACCTAAAACTCAAAAAGATGCTAGGGGGCACCCTAGCCTAGTGGTGCTCATGATAGCACGTCACGGCCTGTGCAATCATGCGCAAGAGACGAGTCCATCGTCTAGGTACACCAGTGGTGTGTCGCTGCAGCTGTAAAGGTAACTCATCAATCCTCACATCGGGAATGCCGAGAGTAAGGCTCTCAACCTGCTCCTGCACAGCTGTAAGGGTCTCAGTATCGTCAAGGTCGTGAATAACAGCTCTCCTAGCAGGCTCCACTGCCGGGGCAGCAACTGGCGGTCTCGGACGAACTGCTGGACGAACAGGACCAATATCTGCATGCACCCAAGAGTACGATTAAAAGTCTTGATAGAATAAAGCACAACAACATTATAAATAAGAACAATAAACAGTAATATGGTCAAAGAGTTTACCAATGGCGCCCCACTGTTCGCCATCCGGTAACACCAAATCCGGATCACCTCGGAAATCCATACCCACATATGGATACTCGGAAAACGCCATCTCCTGGCACTCGAACCACCTGAAGAAGGCCTCAGTAAAAGTAATCTGAGGTTGACCAGCATGCCTAGACATGTGATCAACCCACCTCTGCATGCGTGGCTCGGTCGGAGAAGGCAAGTCGAGTATGATGTACTGAGGCTGCATCAGTGGGATTTTCTCCAAGGCGAAGGCAGTCAGAATAGAACCAAATCCAAAGTTCTTCAGCTTCCCGTCCTTTACCTTGGTCAATTGACTTTTCATCTGAACAAGTACTGCATCACACCAGTTGAATACTTTCGGTTGGAGACACTCCAAGGCGTGCTGCATATAAGATCTGTTGGCAACATGTAGAGCTGCGCTACCGGCCATCCTACCAATAGTGTATAGAATGGACCTGAGAGCCCGATCAGTAATCTCACGGATAACAATCTTGCCGTCTCTGCTCGGCTGAGATCCTTCCCTGCAATACTGGCGGACATAATCTCTGGTGGAATCAGTCCCCCGAGCCGTACCTGACAAGGAAATGGGGGCACCTCGTCTTGACAACCCAGTCAAGAAGTACATGTCCTCCATGGTCAAGGGGATGGACTTTCCCCTAATCTGGAATACTTGGTTAACAGGATCCCAAGCATCAAGCATATACTGCAGTAAAGAAATCTGTGCTCTCATGCTAGAGATACGGAAGAACTTCAGTAGGCCACAGTTCTGCAGCGCGTTCACCGTGACCGGGTCATGGAGGGCAATCATGTCCTCCTCTTCATGTTCTCGTTCTCGCCATGTAAGGGACATTTTGTTAAAAGTTCCCTGCAAAGCAAACAAGAGAAAGAGTAAGTTCCTGATTTTGATGAAAAACTGGCAAAAAATCATCAAAAAATGACCTGAAAACTCAGTTTTCTGAGCCCAGCGCAGGCAGAGAGTGTCCCTCCTGCGCTGAAGGTCAGGCTGCCCTAAGGCAGCTTGACATTCAGCACAGGTTTCGAAAGGGGAACCTGCGCTGAAGTTAGGGCGATTTTGCAAAACCCCTGGGGCTCAGAAACACTGAAAAACAGGCCTAAAACTGGAAAATGAAACCATGAAAAGAAAGAGCTAGGGTTTAGCTCCTACCTGGTCCAGACGGCGCCGAAAATCGTCCGCAGAATCTCCCGGAATTAGCTGGTGAAAATCAAAGGGGAAGAGGCACCTCCAGAGCTCCAACAAACTAAATGCAAATGAAATGGTAAATGAGAGGTAAAAACACCTTTTAATGGCTTTTCACGCAGTTTAAAGTGAAATATTAGGGTTATAATCTCATTTTCATGCAAATATTATTCATTTCTAACAAAGTTTGTTGCAGCAATTGAAAATGCAGTACTATACTTGAAAAGAGAAAAGCTAGTAATGGTAAAAAATCAAAATTTGACCATATAATCGAGCAGTTTTACCGCGGAATTTATGCTCGTTAAAAAATAGAAAAGCGAGATCCGAGCAGTTTTAGCACATAGTTCCTGCTCGTTAAAAAATAAACATAAGATTGAGCAAGAGTTTCCTCCAGAGTTTAAGCTCATTAAAAAATGAACCTATTCCGGTAAATAACCATTATGATCGTAAATTTATTAGCCATAAAAAGCCTTGGTCGTGTTTGCACCTGCCACCTCCATTCCATTTGGCCGATCGTTCACCCCCATATGATTGTTTACCCATTTTGAGGAACAGCTGCGAAGAGTGATTTCACTTAGCCATCCTTGTGACACTGCCGTGATTGGAAAATTCCAACCTGTACCTGGAATCTGCTGCTATCCTTGTTTATCACTCGTTCCTCAAAAGACGAGTCTTCTTTGAGCTCTTTTCTCCTGACTCGTAAAATATGAAAAGTTTGCCGAGTTTTGGCCTTCCAGCTCGTTAAAGTGACCGGAAGAGCTATCCCTCCTCTAGATTTAATCTTTTTGGACCTGAGGGATTATTACACAAAAAGGTCGAGTGCTTGTTTTATTCGGCTCGTTAAAGTTACCGAAAACTCATCCCTTCTGTATTGTTTTATACTTTTTCGAACTTAAGGGATTAGATGACGAAAAAGGAATTTTGGAGTTAACTTTCTGTACCTTTTCAGACTCTCTAAAAATGAAAAGGACCGAGTTTTCTTTGTCATTAGACTCGTTAAAATGATTAAATAGCGACAAACTTGTCTTTAGACGAGAACGAGTTTCCCTATCGCTAGGCTCGTTAAAACATAGCGATGGGCTTGCCCGAAGGGCAGGTTATAGAACAAGCATATGTTATCCTCCTCAAGCTTGACAAAAATAAAGAGGTACTGGTCAGAAATGACTGGGGAAAAATTGGGAGAACCTCAAAGCTCTAATGGTAGCAAGTCGCTCTTGAACATGACACTTTTCCTCCGTATCATATCAGGTTGGGTTGTTTCATTCACCGGTCTCATCACCATGGTCTTCGCCAAACCATCCACATTTGGGGTAATGCTACCGATCCATCGCATCAGTGTCGTTATATGTTCAAGAGACGTTGTTCAGAAAGAGTCAACCATGTCCCATCCACTGCCATACATTATCCTTCATCCACCCATGATCGCCACCCTGAATCATATCTCACAGATTGTTTTCACCTCCACTAAAATCATTAGCTCCGTTCCGTGTCACTGATGTGGGATTCATTAAGGCCCTCCTTTGACGGATCGCTTCTTGTCGACTTCAGCTCATTATCCAAGAAGTTGATCTAGGAACACCCCCTTAGTACTTTGAAGCTTGCATGCCTCAATGGCAAGTTTCTCACTTCCGGCGACAGGTATACATCAATGACCTTCGACCAGAAGATTTTGCGTGGTGTTCGACGCCAAGTCCTTTATTCACACCACGTGAATTGTACTGCAGTACCTTGAGGGTCATTATCATTATCGGTGATTCCTCTCGCGCTTGTTAACGGTTTACATTATTGACCGGTAATCAAGCGATGTCTTTCCATGTTCGACTTCAGCGTAATTATCACATGGATCGACTTGTACTTAGAGTGAAGATCGAACGAGTTTGAAGACCCCGGATCTAGTTTCATCCATCCGGGCTGCGATATATATTCAGGAAATATAAAGACATTTGATATGTACATCATTGCAGCAGATGATCATCCTACTCAAAGGATGATAATTTCAGTAGAGAATTATCAGTCTACCATCAGACGATCGTCTGTTCTATGTACCAAAATGAATTAATAAAGCTGAGCATGGGAATGCCCGCCTCAGCTAGGTCATGAAAGCAGAATGAAAAATAATGTATTGTATTGTATTTTATTACAGGTCACCTCTCAGCGATTGAATGAACTTCGGATCCTCCTGATAAAGCATTTCACCCGATAAACGACCTCATACTTTAGGGGGCAACTGTTATAGACATTTTTGTGCCTTACAGCATGAAGCATGAAATGTCAATAATCCAAGGGATCCAAAGTCCCTAAACATGTTGTTCCTACCCCTAGAGGAACAAGGTCAACAAACCACAGCACTAAATATCAGTTCTCCACCTGAAAACACTCAAAAACAAGCTAATTCTGGATCATGTCAACTGCTCCACTGAGCATCTGCGCTGAATGTCAACTTTAATGAAGGCTACCTGCGCTGGGCGAGTTTGGCCAAGTGGCACAGTCATTCCTCAATGTGTCAATGCCCAGGAAGCTTCCAAAATGACACTTGGATCAGGGAATTCGCCTTGTGATGAGTAAGAGGATCTTGATCTCCAAGTGGAAGCAAGAACCTCCAAGTGGACTCAAGAACTGAAGAATAACTGAAGTGGGAGAGGACACTAGTCAGCTCCATGCCAAGCTCAAGCTGACTCATCCTTTCTCCAAATATCCTATATATAGATCTCTCTCATGAGGTCTAGGGAGGCTGGAATCTTGTGAATGTAAGGAAGTGCTGTTGGTTTGAGTATAGAACTATTGGGTGATTTGCTTGAAGGAGGTGAAGAGGAGATTTCTTTTTGCTGGGAGGTGTTGTTGGATTGGGCCTCTTATGGTTGTAACACTCTCAGAACTTTACTTCTTCCATTAATAAAGCATTTGAGGTTCTTCTATATGCATGTGTCTCAATGGTGTATTGTTATACTTGTGTATTTGATTTATTCTAATCCTTGAATCAATTATGAATGTATGCTTCTTGTAGTTTCCCTCTCTTGTCATTTTGCAGGATCTTGGTGTAGCTGGGCCAGTGAAAGAGCAAGGAGCTGGGAGCAAGCAGCAAAGAGAGAAGATTGGATCAATCATTAGCGGAAGACAATGGTTAGTGGATCTCTTTCTCCCCTCTCTTACATCTCATAAAGAAGTAATCTCAAATAGCTTTGCATTCGGTTGTTGCTGAGGTACTATCACCCTTAGAGTGGGATAGGGTCATTCTGTATTGGATACTTTTCCCAACAACATCCAGGTAAATGGAAAAAGTCTAGAAAGGTGTATAGGAAAGATGCAAGTTTGGGGCTCAACACAATGAGGGTAAAATCAAGTTCAAATTGTGAAGATAAGGCTTCACTCACTCCTCCTCCTGTGGTCTTCTTTCTTTCTTTCTTGTGTGGATATTTTATGGCAAAGTGTCCCAGTTCATGACAATGAAAGCACTTGATTTTGGACAAGTCATTCTTCTTTCCCCCTTTACTAGATTCTGGTTTGGATTGGGATTTCTTCCCTTTCCCTTTCTTTTCCTTTCCATCAAAGGCACAATTTTCTTCATCCTCGCCCCTTGTCGAAGTCCCATATTTGTTGCTCTTCCTTATTTCTTCCTACACTAGATCTAACCATAATCGCTCCCAACTTGGTAGTTTCTCTCTACCATTTACTGAATCTTGATAACTATTTCAACTTTTGGGAAGGCCCAAGAGGGCTAGAGATACCAGATCTTCTTCAAGGACAGTAATATAGACCCTGCCAAGTTCATCATGACATTGTGTAAACTGGCTTAGGTACTGCAGAATTGTTTCATTCTTTTGCATCTCAATACTTCAAAGCTTGTCCTTGAGTGCCAGCTTCCTGTGGTCACTATTGTTCTAAAAAACTTCTCTCAGTGTTTTCCACATTACGAACAAAGTCTCTTTATCATGGATATTCTAGACAATATGATCTCGAACACCCTCCAATATGATCCTCCTTACTTTAGCCACATCCTTCTTCCACTGAGCAAGATCCCGAGTATCAGATGTCTGGGGTTTTGCTACATCTGTCTTGATGTTTTATAGTAGCCTATTATCACCGAATATTGCCTCCATGTGGATCTTCCATGCCGCAAAATTTGTGTTTCCTTCCAAAGCATACTCAAGCCTGATTCCATTGAAAGCCATCTTCTCAGTCTTGGAGAAAACGTGTAACACTGATATTCAAATTTGAACCTCTTGCAATGAAAACTTTGAAATATCTTCTCTACCGTGAATCTAGATCTGGTACCATGTAAAAAGTGATGTGTAGATTCTAAACTGCTCATGAAATTTTCTAAATCACAAGACTAGAAGTTACTCTACTGATATGTGGAAGTAAATTCATGCTCGAGAAGACAAATCATTAACATGCATCAAGATTCAACACACATAGACACAGATTTATCTAGGGGAAAGAAAATGCTCAAAACCCCTTACTATATGTATTGCATTAATCATAGAATTTGGATGAATACAATATGCTCTGCTTAAGCTTGAGCTCAACTTGCACCTGTGTCTTCTATCCTCTGCGTGAATGACTGACCTTGGCCAATACTTAGCCAATTTTCCAAGCCGCCAAGCTCCTATTTCCTTGCATTTTTCCTCAAGGAATTATCCCCTATTATATAGGAAATTCCTCAGTCTCGATTGCACAATTCCTCTAGTTCCTTCTTTGACTGCATGCATGACTTGTATAACTTGGAATAGTTTAAAACTGATAGTACACTACCATTGAACTCCAATCTCAATTGGGTAACTCAAATTCCTTGCATGCATAAGTTATTTTGGGTTGATTAATCAGTTAACTAAATGATCACTCAGTGTGAAAAAAGTTTCACACCCTTAACTTTACCTCCACTAGTTCTACTAATAGTGAGAACTAGTTACACTAAAAATAACTCAAATTAATTGAAATGGATTGCTACAAATTAGAAATCAATCATGTAGAACTAAAATCAAGTGTCTCCAAATCAAATTTACTGAGTTAAATGAGCGAAAATAGCCATGTCACCTTAGTTAAATACCTCCAAGTATTTTGCTAAAATTGAAATTGAAATTTCTCCTAATTTAATCAAGGGAAAATCAATTTAGGAATTTCTTGCTGCATTTTCAACATTCTGTGCAGTGCTACAAGATTGCTACAGGATGCTATAAGATTGCCCTGTATTTCTATAAGATTGAATCCATGAGATTTCCAAGGGTTTAGAAGGTGATATGAAGGTGAGGATGGATGGTATAAGGTAAGAGAAGGATATGGAAACCCCTAAAAAGATTAGTAATCCTCAAGATCCCATCTTGCACAAGGAGGGAATGCAAAGAATCGCCTCTAACAAATATGTCCTAAATTTTTTGTATGTAGACCATTTGAAGAACTTGATGAGAATGAAAGGAGGGTTCTAATGGTAGGATTACAAATGAAAATGACATTTCTCTGCCCTACAAACCAATAGTATTACATGCACACCGGAGGATTATTCAACTTGAAAAACATCTAGAGAATGCTAACAATACTAATTGTATAAAATCAAACTAAAAAGGAAAGGACGAGTTGAATTTTATCCAAGATATAACTAATACATCAAAAGAAAACCTAGCTTTTTTTGTTTGCCAAGACAAAGTCTACAACCACATTTTCTAAGAGATATAATTGACAAATATCTGGAGTAAACTTTTTACATAAACAAAGCTTGCAAAAAAAAAAATATTGCTAAACTAAGTACATAAGAGAAAATGCATAGAAAAAAGTACAAAGGAGAGAGACTAGAGTTCTTGGGTCGGGATCTAACCCAAGGGAACTCTTCCCTCTAAAACACACTCAAAATGTAGTCAACAAAATTCTTTCCATTGATCTCATAAAGTGTTCCAATACATGATATAGAAACTAAAATTATAAGAAACAAACTCCTAGCACTAGCAGTCACTATTCTACTCTAAAAAGTCGAATCTTACTGATCTCTTGGGATCCATTATTTATAAAAAACGAGTGACGGGGAAACCTCCTTGGAAGAAGGGATGCTTCCCTCCAAAATCCGTATAAAAGTGGATCTAGTCTCCTAATATCCTTGCAACCATTGAGTGTAGTAACTACCTAATAGCCAACCAAGTTATTTAGTGAGTTAATCTAGGGAACGAGCCTCCTACATTTCCTCCAACTGGTCTCCAATGTACTTTTGCACAATAAATACTCTTTTTCCTGCACATTAATAATGTTAAGCCACATTATATGATAAATATTCCCTAATCTCCCTAATAAACACATTATAGTCCAAAAATGTGTTATCAAATGTAAAGAGAGAGCTAAATATATGCCGAAGGATGGCCATATGGGCCTTGATTTATACCTATTTAGGAGGCCCACCAATACTTAGAAAAATGAACAAAAATCTAGGCAACTTAACCTTTTTTTCTTAACATATATTTCTAGTCGGTTCTCCTCAAATAAATCATTTATTCCCTCAGGTAATATCTCTTTTTGGCAATGTTAGCTGCCAAATCCATTCCTAACTCTATTCAGAGTCTTCAATGATATTTTCTTTGGGTAGGAATGAAAAAAGAAAGAAAATGGGCATTGGTAGCATGGGAAAATATTTTCCTTCCTAGGCTTAGAGGAGGACTTGGTCTACATGATCCTGATATGCAAAGCACATTCATGGGAGACAAACTAAAGTGCACTAGATTTAAGGGGGAAAATCCTTATGGAGATAAATACCAGAGTGTAAATATAGCAATGGTGTGACCACTAGACAACTTATCCATGTGCACTTCACCTAAACTTGGTTATTAGTTGAGTCACCAAATTGTCACCTTTTTGTCATGATAAACACCAATTTTAATTTTTCACTCTTTTTATCACACTTCTTTGCCTGCATATTACTTGTTGTAATGACCCCCTTGTCTAACTGGATGAGGTTATTAGGTCACCTGACTCTTGAATATGGTTACAAGAAAGAGGTACTTGTCTCCTTTTTTTTTCTTCTCCATGTTAGAGGATTAAGCATAGTTACAACCCTCCCCTTAACTCGATACCAACTTCTCTATTCAATTGTAGTTTCACATTCCTTAGTGACAATCTTAGTGAGAGTATTCAAAGAAACAAGGATTGGTGATAACAACTTCTTAATCCTTAAATAGGTATAAAAGTAGTAATAACAACATGACTTATGTAAGGAACCACTAGGGATATATTTATGAAAGCCCCCAACAGGGAGATACCATACTCTCCCCCATAGAGGGATATAAGCTTATGATTATTGATAATGACCTAGGCTTTAGTATCACCACCAAATCCATAAGTAGTCCCGTAATCTTGTAACTCCAGTAATTAGTTAAATTTAATAAGATACCTCACAATGGGCATTAGGGTGAGGTTCATAAGTTTCCTCCCAACCATTGGAAAGTTTCCAACAATGTAGCTTCCACCCCCTAGCTGATGAAACCTGCAGCAATGTAGAAAGCAGGGATTCTAGAGGTCTGACCCACCTCCACCTTACATGTAGGTGCTTAGTGATAGGCTAGTATAGGGATTCCAAAGGTAATTTCTCTCCCACACCTTATCCCATGATGGACTCCAGAGATGAAAACCCCCATCCTTGCTTAATTTAGGGAATTCATGGATTTTCCTCCACCCTGAATTTGTTCAATAGCTTCACCCAATACTAAGAATCCAGAGCATGCTAGCTTTGAGAATTCAACGAGAAGCCTAACCTTGGGAATTCTAGAGGCCCCCATCCTCCTTGCAAGTCGCGTACCACTCAATCAATAATTTAATCATCAAAGTTAAATATCTCATAAGTACAAGGTAGTGATACGAGGCATAAAGTGTGTCTGAGGTGTTAAGGTGTAACAACCTTGGTGAAAATTCCATGTAATAAAAGTTAAAAACAATAACCAAGGATGAATGGGATACTTATTCCAAGCAATGTTGGGAAAAACATCCTAGGGGGTGTTCATTTGGTTGTTTATGGCTAAGGAAATTGGCAAAGGCAATGGCGAAGACTTTGGAAAGGGAAAATGGCATTTTGGCACAATTATTTATGAAAATAATGGAAATTAGGAGAAAAGGGAGGTGAAAACTCACAGGTTGCATGTGAGGAGGAAAATGAAGGAAAATAATGGAAAATGAAGAAAATAGAGGCCTCATTCATAAAAATGCTTCTGAGGATCAGTTGGTAACTTTTTGTTTGTTTAGTTTTGGAGCACTCTCATTATTCTCTCTCTCATACCCTTGGACACTTAGATTTTTCTTGGAGCACTTTGGCATTGGAGCAAGAAAGGAAAAGAAGGCAAGAGGAAGAAAAGATCAATCAGGGAAAGGCAGGATCAAGCAGCTACAACAAAATTCATTGTAGGTATCGACTTTCATGTGTATTTTCCTTGCTAGATTTGGCATGCATGACATTGCATGTGGTTATTTTCTATCATGGCATGGGTTTTTCCAGGTGTAACAATGTTTTTCAACCTAGCCTTTCCATTTTTGGATAGCCATGGTGTGATGGGGTTCTCATGTTCCTTTGAGATGGATTGTTAAGTGGATTAAAAGTTGAGTGAGGTGGATCTCCGAAATGATAGAACACATGGCCTAGTAACCCCTGAACCGAACTGTGGGTTGCGGTAAAGCCATATTTTGTGTTTCCTTGGATGGCCTACGAATCCTTGTCGGTGAATGGTAGGATATATGGTAAATTCTAGAGATAGTTTTCTCTCCGTTGGCCCTAGTAATCCCGAGTTTAGGATATGCGGTAAAGCCTAGAGACTGGGTCTCGGTTTTTTGTGTAGTGATCCGGGTTTGGATTGCAGTAAGTCCTAAGAGACTAGGAGACAAGCAAATTCCTCATAGTGTAGGTGGATAAATCCGGTGGCATCCATGCTTGTTTGGCCTAGTGATCGGTTGGAGATCACGGTAAATCTAGTTATGATGTGTTCATTGTGTTAGCCTAGTGATCTGGGATGGATTACTATAAAGCATGATTTCTATTGATGAGGGTGAGGTGGTTTAGCCTCAATATGCCATGGTTAAGTTATTTTGGTTTGAGTCACACATTCATGCTTGGAATATGGCACAGGGGTGAATCCCTGAAGAGAGATTTGGCTTAGCCATTCTATGGTTGGGTGGAACGTGGTAGTCCCATCTCCAATTGGTTCATTGCATTGATTAATGAGAAATTCATTCCCTTGATTTATATGTGCAAATGTACTGATGTATATATGGATTTTGATGGCTGATATGTTTATGGTATTTCTGTTCCTATTACGCTGGTTATATGCACATTTTGTGACAATAGTTATGTATGGATCTCAAAATATTTTTACTTGTATTTGAATGGATATGGTATCTATGACCTAATAAGTAATAAGGTAGAAAATGGAAAGAGGGAGCACTGTTGCATATCGATTCTCAGATAAGTATGAGATCCATACACTTAATTATGTTGTTTACACCTAAAGGCTACATCTTAACAATATGTTTGATGAAATGCCTGTCATGGCTAGTAGGGGTCTGGTTAAGGTCTTAATCAACTTATTTATTTTGAATCATTGTTTCCCTATACTTTACTTGATTCTGAGCTTTCATTCTGTTATCACTTAGAACTATAAACATTTGTATATATAGTCTTTTGTCCAAATTAAAGTTCAAAAGTTGGTGTCAAATTGTTTTTATTCTATGTTTCTTACTTAGGTTTGGAGTTTTAAAGGGGTTTGATGTAAAACGTGCTCTAATCTTATTGGTCATCCTCCGCCATCATGGTTTCATAAGTCATGTCTTGTCTCATTCATATCACCAATCCTTTCCATAATTTCGCAGCGCAGCCTCCTATTGGTCAGTTTTGCAGCGTATTTCCGTAATTTTGCAGCGCAGTTTCTTATTGGTCAATTTCGCTGCATAATCATGGTTTAGCCATTCCGCAGCATGTCACCATCAAGCCGTTTCGCAGCACATTTTGACAATTCTAAACTAGCCGCGCTGCGAAATCGCGGATTCCTGCGTTTTGCAGCAGATATTTTTCAAAGGGTCAAGTCAGTTGTTGAGTCATCGTTCCCGTCCGTTCATGTCAGTTGGCGTACCTCCCAAATACTCATAAACCATCACTCCACCAATAGGTTTGTAGGCATGCACATTAATATTATTCAAATTGGTTTTGCCGTGCATAGGTTTTTCATGATGATCTTAAATGCTGCGTAAACGGCCAGCCTGGGTAATGAGATATTTGAATTGCAAGCGAGCCCGAGTTTTTCAAGTGAGCCTGAATTGCAAGCGAGCCTGAGTGAAAAAGAATTGAAACATCAGTTTAGTTGAAGCTGTTGGTAATTGACTGTGCGGAAATTTCAAAGGCAAAATGGAGAGGAAGGGGCATAGGTCTGAAAAATTGCCTAGAACAGAGGTGGCAGAGAAAATCAAGCAAAAGCACTCCAGTAGAACAGTCATTATTTCCCAAGGAGGCAATGTAATAGCCATAAAGGACCAGCTGGAGGCAGAAAAGATTGAAATTGATAAGGTGAAGAAAGCCACTAGGGAGGTTGCAGTCAGATATGCAAACTATCGGAAAGCTGTGTTGAAAGGAAGTAAAAATCTAGTAAGCCAGGTGGATTCAGTAGCTGATGTCTACACATGGACAGTTCCAGCTCTCAAACAGGCCCAATCCATCAGAAAAATAAACATGTGTTTAAAGGCCGAGAACAAAGCCATGAAGAGGAGGATTGAAGACTTGGAATCACAGCTAGGTCAGTGGAAGAAGGTGGAAGACTTAAAGGCTCAGCTAGATCAATTAGCTGATAAATAAGGTTGCTACTCAAAGAGAGGTATTGTTCTAAGTTTTGTAAAATTTTGGCTTAGTTTCATTATTTTGAAGGCATCCAGACCCCTGCCATATATAAAGGAGTTTTAACAATTGGAGGTATAAGCAGTAAAAAACTCAGAACAAATACAAGCTGTTTAAACAAAAACAGCAGTTTCGTAGCGCGCTACGAAACTGCTGTAGGTGCTGTTTTTGAACAAAGACAAACAGTTTGATGGGAGGATCAAATATTTGCCAAAGGAAATACCTAAGGAACATTAAGAAGACCGCATGAAGTTAACATAAGCCATTCAAATGATGACAGGTGTGCCTCTTTTGTAAAGTGAAGTGTGTTTGTCTCAAGTTAAAGTTTTCATCATAAAGGCACTTTATGTTCGGTTATTAGGGTTTGGAAGGAGGTGCATACGAGGAGTATTGTTTTGGCTTGTACACATGTTCATCAACGAAGCCTCCAACACATCTGAAATATGGTGATGCTCATCATTTTTGGGGTATTAAAGAGCTGGAGACATGCTGCTACATTTTCGAAGAGTGGTGGAAGACAAGGACCGGAAAAACAGGGGTTTTCTTTCCTAATATTATTGAACCGTTAATGCATCCAGTATCCAAAGCTCGCTTGGAGCATTGCATCCTCTTCTCAGCTATCTCGGCCAAACTGAAAGGAGACAGGTGTCAAAGAGCAAAGAAGAATCATCCTACGAGGAAGACAGAATTAGAGATATAGTTTAATTAGGACTCTTTGTAATTCCAGTTCAGCATTTAATGTATTTAATGAGTCAGTTAAATAGCAGATAGGGGTAATTAGTAGCAGTCATCGAGCTCCCCTCATGCTGGAGGAGGAAGCTCAAGGTAGTTAAGGATATGTTTCTATATATAGAGAAAACTTTGATGTAATGGGGGTTGGAGACTTGAGAAAACAGAGTTTATTTTTGGCTTGTGTAAAAACTTATTTCAGTAATACAAATGACTGCTTTTTCTTCTCAGGATTCACACAGTGTTTCAAATGCTCAAGATATATGTGGTTTTGTTTTATCTTTTATGTTTTACAGCTGTATAAATACACAATCACTCAGAATTCACATTGTTGCTCTGACTTCCTGTGTGTATTTGTAAGTTGAGGTTTCTATGAGAGGTATTTTGAGTGTTTAAACATTACATGCCCTGACTTCTATGAATGAGTAGTTTTATAGTTTGCAGAAGTGATGATTAAATCCATGAGCCCAATGGAAGTCTTTGTAATGTCTGTCCAGCCAACATATGTGTTAAATTTACTTTGAAAGAGTTAGCCATCTCATCAATAATTAAAATCAATAACCTTTTGAGAGAGCCCTCTCAGGCTAAGGAGGCTAAGCCTTAGTCAAAAGTCTGGTTTGAAATAGTTACACAGAGTCTTGCTGATTAGCAGCCTTTCAGTGCTTGATTTTGTGATAACATTTTGGTGCGTCTGTCGGGAGCTTGAAGATTACTCATTCCCGAAATTGTAAGACTGAACTTCTGAAGGTAGCAGGAGCTCAGGAAGATTTTCGAGGCTGCATTCTACCTTGGTGACTCCATTAAATCTTAAAGTTCAAAAGGTGGCTTCGAGAGGAAGATATACAAGGAGTAATCCTGACCCAAACCCACCTAGTCCTGTGGATAATCCTAACATCATCTCAAGGAGTAGACAAAGATTTTCTGATATACCAGGTACTTCAAACATTTCAAAGTCTTTGTTTCCTGAGTTTTCTAGAAGTCCTGAAGATAAAATTGTTGATGATAAAATTCAAGAAGTGTTGTTGAGGTCTGAAAATGAAGAAGAACTTATTGGTATCATTCTAGATTTACAAAAGAAAGGCATTGATACTTCATCTTTAGTGTCACAAAAAGATAAAGAAGACTTTTGGGAAATTGTTACTTCTGAATTGTTATTAGAGGAGGAGGACTTGAAAAAGCTCAAGGAGCTTGACCCTTTTGAAGTTTTGCTTAACTCTAAAATTGGTCTACCTCTTCCAAATTGGAGCTCTTTTGTCAGTGGTTTACAAAGTCCAAATAGCCCTTTCCGTACTCATACTTTATCTTCTGCCTCTGCTAGTCCAAATAGTCCTCAGACCACATCTTATACTAGTTCTGGTTCCACTAGTCATACAGTACCTGTTATCCCTGCTCCCCCTTTCATTATGGCTGTACCTGCTAGGTATGCTCCTCTAGCTCTCCCTGCTATTTTTCATGATCTTCCTAGTAAATATGCTGCTAGGATTCCAACATGGGGAGGTGATGAAGATATTACAGCAGAAGAACATGTGGATAGGTTCAATGATTTTGTTGATAGGGAAGAAGTGGATGATGAAGATGTAAAACTAAGATTGTTTGCTCAGACTTTCATTGGGGAAGTCAGAAAATGGTATAAAGCCCTTGGAGCTGGAAGCATTCATAGTTGGGTAGAATTTGAAGACAGTTTTCTAAGAAAATGGGGAAGCAGAACTAACCCTGTCCAAGCCCTTACTGAGTATAACAGTCTTAGGAGAGCTCCAGAGGAAACTGTTCAAAGTTTCTCTAAGAGGTTTAACAAAGTTTATAATTCTATTCCAGCTCATTTGAAGCCTCCTGGAGCCCTGGCACAGTTGAGATATGCTGAATCATTTGATTCAGATTTTTCCCTTTTACTCAGAGAAAGGGAATCAGCCTCTCTTGCTGACATGCAAAATGATGCAATTAAAGTAGAGGTGAATATGCTTGCTGCTAAGAAATCAAAAATGGCAAAATCTAAATTAAAAGAGGAAGAGAAGCCTTCTACATCTGCTCAAGAAGACAAGTTTGAAACAATGATGAAAACCATGGAGAAATTGATGGACAGATTAGCCCTTGGGAATGCTTCTGCTCCTCAAACTCAGCAAGAACCTCGGTTTAGAAACCCACAGTTTAGGAGACCTCAAAATCAGCAAAGGCCAAGAGATAACCGAGATCAGCAGGCAGATCCTCCAGTGAGACCTCCTTTCCAGCAAAATTTGGTAGATGAAGAGGATGAACCTGAAGTTCCTGAGGAATCAATTCATTGTTTTGATGAAGAAGGGTCAGGAATCTTTTTGACCAAAGAGGAACATGATGAATCCAGCATGATAAAGTCAGAAGAAGAACCTTCAGATTTTTTAAAGGGTTATCAGCATGCTATTTTTGAGATGCAAAAGCAGTATAATCTCAGGAATAGAGAGGTTCCTATTACAGCAAACAAAGCACAGTTCAAGAAGAATGTCTCAAAGACAGCTGATGATAAAAAGGGAAAAGCAAAGGTAGGTGAAAATAAAGAGGATCCTTCTCTTGACAAAAAGGACATTCAGATTTCTTCTCCTCCCAAAGAAAGTGACAAGTCTACCTCTGTTTTTAATATTGAGAATGAGATGGCCAAAATTAAAATAGCAGTCCCTTTTAATGAAATTCTCAAGGTAGATAAGTACAGGAGCAAAATTGTTGAAATGCTGAATTCACAACCAGGAGTGGCTGATATTCTAAATGTACAAGAAGATAGTCCTATTATATGCTTGGGTCCAAGGCTTGAGGATGAACAAAATGAAGAATTTCCTCCTTTCTACATAAGCATTACTATCCATGACATGACTCTACATAATGCTATGTTAGATTCAGGGGCATCACATAATCTTATGCCTAAGGTAATTATGGAAAGATTGGGGTTGGAGATTACTAGGCCTTATAAGGATTTATTCTCTTTTGATTCCAAGAGAGTTCATTGCATTGGTTTGATAAAAGATGTTGTTGTGGGTCTTACACAAATTCCAGCAAAAACCACTGTCATGGACATTGTTGTTGCAGACATTCCACCTAAGTTTGGAATACTTCTTTCAAGGTCATGGGCAGCCAAAATCAAGGGCACAATGCAGATGGATCTTACATATGCCACTATTCCAGTGTTTGGTGAGCAAAGAAGGTTGTACCGTGAAACAAGGATGGCCTACATGGTGAGTAGTAAAGAAAAGCCTCAGAATTTTCCTATTTACTCATGTGATACTGGTCTTGGTTCAGCTATTCTCTTCAATGAATCAGTTGGGAGAGAATTAGAAGATAAACCTGCAGAAAATCAGAGTCAGGAAGGACAGCAAGGAGAAGGAGAAGATATCATGGGCTGTTGGTCATTGTACTTTGATGGAGCAGCAGGAAAAGAAGGGGCAGGAGCTGGAATTTGGATCACTAGTCCAACTGAAGAAAGTAAGTTTCTGTCATTCAAATTAAACTTTGATTGTACCAATAACATGGCTGAGTACGAATCTCTGGTGTTAGGCCTGGAAACCTTGATAGAATTGAAGGCAAAAAACATTGCTGTTTGTGGAGATTCTGAATTGATTATTAAGCAAGTAGAAGGTGCATATCAAACAAAGGATGCTAGGATGAGAGCTTACAGAAATTTAGTTTTGGAGTTGTTGGAAAAGTTTCAATCTTACTCCTTCACTATAAAAACCAGAGATCAGAATTCTATTGCAGATTCTCTTGCTGTTGCAGCCAGTCTTTTTATTATTCCCAAACATTCTTCTGATAGCTATGAAGTGAAAGTTCGCCATAGGCCAGTCATCCCAGATAATATCATAAACTGGCAAGTCTTTGAAGATGATCAGCAGGTAAGAAACTTTCTTGAGTTGAAAGAGGAGTTTGAGCATAATCAAATAGATCAGCAGAATATGTTAACAGAGACAAGGGAAAAGTCTGAAGTGTTGCAGCTACAAAACAACCTAATTCCAAAAGGCCTTATTCCACTTGAAAAATTATTTGATCAAAATGATGTGTTTAAAGCACCAAGATTGCAAGCTAATGAAGAGGAAATAGAAAGCTGTAATTTAGGTGACTCAGTTGTGCCCAAATTAGTCAAGATTTCAAAGTTCTTATCAGCTGATATGAAGGTCAAATATGTTGAAATGATGAAGAAGTTTATTGATGTTTTCGCATGGAGCTATGCTGATCTAAAGCAGTATGATTCCTCAATCATACAACATACCATCCCAATTAAGCAAAATGAGAAGCCTTTTAAGCAGAAATTAAGGAGGATCAATCCCCTTCTGATGCCACTAATTGAAAAAGAAGTGAAAAAACTTTTTGATGCAAAAATTATTGTTCCAATCAGATTCTCAAATTGGCTTGCTAACTTGGTACCAGTCAGGAAAAAGAATGGGGAGATTAGAATTTGCATAGACTTCAGGAACTTAAATAAGGCTTCACTGAAAGATAATTACCCTCTTCCTAAAATGGATCTCATTTTGCAAAATATTGTTGGTTCCCAAAGAATGTCTATGCTGGATGGCTTCTCAGGGTATAATCAGATCCTTGTTCATCCAGATGATCAGGAGAAGACAGCTTTCACTACACCATGGGGCACATTTATGTATGCAAAGATGCCCTTTGGCCTCATGAATGCAGGAGCGACTTTCCAGAGGGCTATGGACATTGCTTTTGCTGAAGAAAAAGATAAATCAGTGGTGGTATATCTTGATGATATCACAGTCTTTTCAAAGAAGGAAGAAGATCACTTAAAGCACCTTGAAAGGATCTTACTAAAGTGTAGGAGGTTTGGTATTTCTTTAAACCCAACCAAAAGTATCTTTGCTTTAACTTCTGGCAAATTGCTTGGACATATTATTTCTGAAGAGGGAATTAAGATTGATCCTAATAGAGTTAGTGCTATTCAAAGGCTAGATTTGCCAAGGAGCAAGAAAGAGGTTCAATCCTTTCTTGGAAAGGTTAATTTTGTTAGAAGATTTATTCCTAACTTTGCTGAAGTGGTCAAACATATAAAAAAGATGTTAAGGAAAGGAGCAGATTTTAAATGGACAACTGAAGCCAAGAAATCATTTGAAGAGATCAAAGGGGCACTTTCTCAAGCACCAGTCCTTATCAGCCCGGATTTTACCAAGGAGTTTCTGGTCTTCACATTTGCTTCTGAAGATACAATTGCTGGAGTTTTATTGCAAAAAGGAAGCCAAGGTATTGAACATCCCATTTCTTTCTTTAGCAAGACATTGGCTAATGCTGAATTGAAATATAATATCTTAGAAAAGCAAGCATATGCACTGGTGAAAGCAATTAAGGATTTCAGAATTTATGTGTTGCACTCTCATATTGTTGCATATGTGCCAAGTGTTATCATAAAAGATATTCTTACACAAGCTGACCCAGATGGAAAAAGAGGGAAATGGATAGCAAAGCTGTTGGAATATGACATTGAGATCAAGCCCACCAAGTTGGTGAAGGGTCAAGGCTTAGCAAAGTTGTTGACTCAGTCAAATCTTGATTGCATTGGTATCAATTTTAGCACAGAAATCTCAGAAATTTCTGAGAATGAAGAAGAATTGGTCCAAATCAGTGAAATTTTTTTGATTTCAGAATGGTATAAGGATGTAGCATTTGTTTTGCAGCACAATAGAGCCCCTGATAACCTTTCAAAATCTAAAGCTCGGTTTACTAAGCTGAAATCTCTCAGGTATTTTGTATATGACCAAAATTTATTTTGGAAGGATGCAGGAGGAATATTATTGAATTGTCTCATTGAAGAAGAAGCTGATAAGGTAATAGATGAATTTCATAAGGGAGATTGTGGAGGCCATCACTATTGGAAAGCCACTGCAAACAAAGTTTTGAGAGCTGGATATTTTTGGCCAACTATTTTCAGAGACATTTATAAAAAGATAGCATCATGCCATGAATGTCAAGTATTTGAAGGAAAAAGAAAGCTCGTGCCAATGTCGTTGGTTCCTATTTATGTTGAAGCCCCTTTCCAGCAGTGGGGATTAGATTTTATAGGGGAAATCCATCCTCCTTCATCAGGGCAACATCGCTGGATTCTCACAGCCACTGATTATTTTACAAAGTGGATAGAGGCAATACCTACCAGTTAAGCAAATGATTCAGTGATAATTTCCTTTTTAGAAAATAACATCTTATCAAGGTTTGGTTGTCCACTAAAGATTATCACAGACAATGCCCAGGCTTTTAAGTCCAAAAGAATGATAAATTTTTGTCATCAGTACCACATTTCCCTTGGTCATTCCACTGCTTACTATCCACAGGGAAATGGCTTAGCTGAAAGTTCAAACAAGAGTCTTGTGAGGATTATTAAGAAGCTGCTGCAGGAAAATAAAAAGGCTTGGCATTTGAAGCTGAAGTATGCCTTGTGGGCTGATCGCATTTGCACAAAGAGGTCCATTGGAACATCACCATATGAACTTGTGTATGGAGCAGAGGCGATATTCCCAACTTCTCTCGGGGTACCTGTTATGAAGCTGATTCAAGGATTAGAAGAGGAACCAAATGCCATACAGCGAAGGATAAATCAGCTAATAGCTTTGCAGGAAAAAAGAAGTGAGGTGATTGAAGGTCATCAACAAAACCAGGATCGGGTCAAGAGAGCATTTAACAAGAAGATCAAAGAGGTTACATTTCAGATTCATGATAAAGTCCTGAAATGGGAAGTCAGAATTGAAGAGAAAGGTAAACATGGTAAATTTGAAAATCTGTGGAAAGGGCCATATCAGATTTTTGCTTTCCATGGAAATAACACCTACATTCTGCAGGAGGTTGATGGAACACCATATGCTGGAGGGCCTGTTAATGGCAGGTTCCTAAAGCATTATAATCAATGAAAGTCTGCCAAGTATCTCATCAGCATTGTATATAACCATTTTATGAATGTTTCCTGTTGAAAATAAGTGACAAGCTGAACAGAAAAGCTTTAGCCCGAGGAGAAGGCCCATAAAGCTAGAAAGGAATGCTTGTCAATTCTGTGTGTGTGTTTTTAAGGAATGGATAAAAGCGCTGAGTCTGCAGGTTCTTAGTGTACTACAGGAGCACACTATCCCAAGTGGAGCCACGTTCTTCAGATAAAAATGATTAATGGCTTCAATCGGAGAATTTCACCAGCAATGCAAGCTCATCCATCAACCATGATATAAGTGATGAAAAAGGTAGCTTTCATTGGTATTGAAACTCCAATAGTCTTTGGTATCTCGGTAGAAATCCTTGAAGAAATGAAGATGATGGGCAGTGGCCTGGGCTCTGAGCCTGAAAAAGTGGCTTAATTTCCGGGGTCGTTGGTAGGAAGACCTATGAGAGCAACTTTAGATCTCTGGTCGCCCTATTTCCCATAGCATAAGAGCGACTATGGCCTAAGAGGTCCAGAACATTAGTGGGACCCAGGGATAGGTTGTCTGAGTGGATGACTTATCTCCTGAGGGTTCTATTGATGATGTTGGATGACTGTGTGTGATTGTTGGGATGGGGTCCCCTGGGTCAGTTTTGGGGTAAAAGCCCAAGTTTTGATGTAAAATATGATAAAAAGATGTAAAGTCTCCGCGAAATGTGGATGTAGAGCGCGTAGTTAGTTAGAAGTCAAAAAGGGTTTTTACCCTCATTTATGTAAAGTTGAGTCAGTTCTTGAGATATACCCATGGTCCACAAACCATGGGATTATATAAATAGGTGTGTCTTAGAGAGTCTAAGGCAAATCTATGTCTTTGTCTATGGGTACGATGGAAGGAGTCTAGAGAGTTAGCACAGGGAAGTAAGTATTAGAGGGGGGAAAGGCTCTGCAGCTGAGTGTGCAAAGGCCTAGTGTAGTGTCTGCAGCTGAGTGCACAGACCCATGCAGCTCAGTGCACAGGGGATTTTTGAGTTTGTAAACTTACACTGAAGATCAATAAAGAAGGTTGTTGTAGAAATTCCTATGTTTTATCTCCGTACTTCTGTTATTTATGATTGCGATATATGTTGTAATGAATATTGTCCTTATGACAAATGATGTATTAATGCACAAATTTGATGGATTCATCTTATTAACTCAATGCAATTAATTTTAAGTGATTACCGAAGATCATAACACTTTTTGTTAGGTTTATTGAATGCTTGGGTAGATTTGAGTACATACTGGTCTAAGAGTAATCTACGGTGCATGTAAGTAGCTAATTCATCTATTCAGGGTCCGCAAAAGCCAGTCGTAGACCTTCGTGAAGGTTTAAAGGCCGTTCGAAGGGAATTGCAGTACCAAGCCCTAAGGGATTATAGATCAACGTGGAGGTAGATATAGGGAATAAAAAGACATCAGTGAGCTTCCCACCATACTGCTTCGGGTGAGACTTCAGTCAACACTACGCGGATTGATGCTGAAAGGGCCAGTAGTATAGGGTTTTGTTTGGTGCAACTAACTCTGAACCTAGGTTAGGACCCATTAAGCCAAAAAATGGTTTTGTTGTCGGGTCTACGATCTGCATAAAGAGATGTGTGATGTCGCATCACTGGAATTTGACCAAAAAGAAATTTGAGAAGTGGTTGGATAGGAAGATCCACGAATTTGCGGTGCAAGAGAATAGAAATCCAAGCCTAACAAAAGAGTAGTGGCTTGAAATATATTTGTGCATATAAATACACACAATTTTCTTCTGCACCTTCCCGATTGAACTATATGAGTGGATAAATAAATTGGCAGATGACCAAGGAAGGTGGAGGCTTGAGAGTCCAATAGTGTGGACTCTGAAGCTATTGCGGAGGTTGGAAGCCTATGAAGATAAGATCACGAGCACTATTGACCATTGGCTTGATCGGGTTATAGGAGGATTTGTTATAGAGTTTGCGGTTGACACCTTAATCAGTTACAATGATGCTTCTTTAAGGGACCGCGAGGTAAGTATTTGAGATATTTGAATACCAGGATTAAGATGCTCTAGTGTGAAAAATGAGTTATGCCATTGAATTGATGTTTAGATATACACGAAGTTGATGAAGCTTTAGAAATCAAGGAAAAGAAGGTGCTGAATATAGCCTGTTGATTGAACCTCCTTCAAGTGATGACGAAGGAGCAGTATAGGCCTTGCCATGGAGCGTTGCCCAGTTGATAAGGCAGGGTTTTCCGCGGATACATCATCCATCCACACCACCGCCACCTTCATCTCTACAACAAACACCCTCGCCCACACCACCACCACCACCATCATTCAACATGTCAAATACAATGAAGTTTCCAGTTTTCAAGGGCCTAGGAAGTGAGGATGAAGATCAATTTTGGTTTGTTGCAAAGGTTGTGTGGACAACGCAACAAATTATGGATGATAATATAAAGAAGGTGCAGTTGGTTACACTTTGTAGGATTGTGCACTGACATGGTACATTAAGTATTGCACCGATAATCCGTTGGCATCATTAGTAGACGCTCAGGCCGCTTTACACAAAGAATTCGGTAAGCCTAAGTCTAACTCACAATTAGTAATTGGATTTAGGGAAATCACGATGAGGGCCGGTGAAACGCCATGGGAGTTAGATCAAAGATTGAAGTGCGTGATTCGTGAAGCTAATATGCACCTCACAGATAGTCAGCACCACGAGTGGTTTATAGACTCTGTCCTGCCCCACCTAAGGATTGCTTTATCGCAGAAAAAGATAGGAACTCAGGTGGAAACTCTCGAAATTACGATGAGATTACATGAAATGCCTATTTAGGATGCGTCTTTGGGAGTCCAACAAATTCACTCATAGTTGCAGAACTTCTATTTGAAATTGTAGAACTTGAAAAAGGAAAAGGAGGCTAGGCCAGAGGTGTGCGAAGAAGTCTGGTGCCTCAAGTGTAAGAGCCAGGGGCATGATAAGGATCATTTCCATGTCTTCGCGAATTATATCACAGGAGGGGGACCGATGCCCTTGAGGTAGGAAGCTCTAGTAGTACCAAGTACGGGGCACGCACTATGGTGTGCTATTTGTCAGGTGGCTGGAAAACATGTAACAGATAACTGTCATTTACTGCGAAATTTTTTCCAAACACCACAGCAATTGTTCTGCGATTTCTGCAAATCGGTGCGCCATGATGAGCGCCATTGCTATAGCTATGAATTAATGATGGAGAGGATGCCTATGCATCGGATGCAAGCAGAAATGTGGCCTCCAGATTAGGTGTAGGATATCAGGGGTGCAGACGAGGCTGAGAAGGAGGAGGACCTAGTAGAGGTTGTGGAATCTTCATTTGCTATAATTGTGGAACACCAGGGCACTATGCATGAGAGTGTACGAGTCAAACACGCTCGTCATGTCAATATTGTACTAAATTTTACCACACAATAGAAGAATTCCTTGTGCTGATGAATAAGATGCAGGAGAAGATGGCGCAACCTCAACAGCCTACCCAAAACTTATAGATGATGAGGGAGGAGCCCTGCGAAGAGGATCCAAATGTGAATATCGTGTTGAGAAGCAGGATCATGACTGGTGACGATAAAGGAAAATGAACTGAAGAGGATGGATGGGTCCGCAAGGCCCTAGAAAAATGAGATTGGGTTTGATTTGGAGTGCACGAAGGAAACGTTTATGGAGGTGAAGAAAAGCTTTGCTGAGGCTTCTACCTTAGGAAGTCAGGACAAATTTCCAGAAACCGGTGCACCTCCAGAGTTTGACCCCTTTGTACTTACCACCTTCTTGGAGACTTGTATGAAACTACTGCGTGATAGAAAGGTTGTGAAAGGGCTACAAGAATTGATAAACAAGTGTGCTATTATGGAGAATGCTCCTGAGGGACACTGCGTAGTCTGAAAAATCGGAAAACATAAGGCAAGAATAGGGTACGAGAAGAGGCTCACCGCACAGATAGGAGAATATGAGATGGAAGAGTTTTTTTTGGATTTAGGATATGATGCAAACGTTTTTCCTAAGCAGACATGGGAAAGAATGGGAAGACCTACACTACAGTGGTATTCGATTCAACTGAGGATGGTGAACCAACAAAAAATTATCCCTATGGGACAACTGCATGGAGTCATTGTAGATATAGAAGGTATGAGCGCGTTGGCTGATTTTGAAGTGATAGAGATCATTGATGACATCAACCCATACCTCGTACTCTTTGGGATTGACTGGGCCATTGATATGAATGTAGTCACCAACTTAAAGAAGCGGACGATGTCGTTTGAGAGGAAATATCTCCACGTTGTAGTACCATTGTACCTTGCAGAAGGACCGCGCTAAACCAAACCGAGCTGTGACTATGAAGAAAGTGATGACGATTTGGATCAAATCTATAAAATTACAGCACGAGACCAAGACTGGGTTAATGCAATGATTGATGGATGGATTGCATGGGACTGCGAAAGTTCCTGTACCTCAGATTCAGATGAAGAGTTGGAACATTGGCAAAACAGACTGCATGAAGTATCTACACTACGTTGCAACATGATGATCAAATCGTTGCGCTGTGTGTCATTAGAGGTAAGAAATTTACCTTATTACAATGGTTTAACTGATGTAGATAATTTTTTGGATGCTTTTGAAAGAGAAGTCCTAGAGGATCATCGCTTCCAAGCGTTGGATTTGGCACTGTGCACTATGCCCGCATGATGGTGGGGTGCACACAAGGACAGCTTTGATGAATGGCACAATTACAAGAGAAATATGATGGGAGAAATGATCCACGTGATCATTTGGCAAAGTGGAATAAAGTCTATGGAATAGAGCCACAACCAGAGTGGGTGCACTTATTCTATCACACTCTGGATATAATCCCTATGAATTGGTACCTGGAAATGAAACTCCGCTGTGACACTGTAGAGTGGGATATCTTAAGGGAAGGATTTGTGGTGACTTTCAGTTTTGAAGATGGGTTCAAAAGCATTTATGAAGTCTTGCAAGAGGTTAAGGCAACGATCTTCAGAATTCTGCAGGATCCTTTGGAATTGGTTCAACCGTATTGGAGCACCCAACTATGCCATGCACTGGAATGCTATAATATGACTACTGAAGGGGAGGATGAGTATCCAAGAAATATCAATATCCCAGAAGCAGAAGGCCACTGCGAGGTCGAAGGTCCGCAGATAGAGAACCTGGATATCACCGCGCCATTGAAGACTAGGCAAGTAAACATAGGTACTGAAGAAGAGACTAAATTTTCAAAGATTAGGGATTACTGGGATGATGCCACAGTGGATAATGTTGTTGAATTGCTCTGCGAATATCAGGATTTGTTTTCAGACCTGAAGGGCATCATAGGCGATTTGGGTGTGATGAAAATAACTTTGAAACTGAACGCAAAGCCCATTAAGTAGAGGCCATATCACCTTAATCCAAAATATAAGGAAAAGGTCCACTTGGAGTTGGACAAGATGCTTGAGGCATGCATTATCGAACCTATGGAGGAATATGATTGGGTGAGCCTAATGGTGGTTCAAGAAAAAAAATAGAAGGGAGAAATATGGATTTCTGTAGATCTTACGAAACTTAATGATGTCTGTGTCCATGATCCTTTTCTGACACCATTTACATATGAGGTATTGGATAATGTTGGAGGGCAGGAGGCCTATTCATTCACTGATGGGTTCTCTGGATACCATCATATTAAGATCACACTAGAAGACAAGATTAAAACAACCTTTGCAATGGAATGGGGGTGTTTCCAGTATACTGTGATGTTGTTTGGACTAAAAAATGCATCGGCTATATTCTCTCATGTAGTCATCGCGGCGTTCAAAGAATTTATTCACAAATTCTTGGAGGCATATTTTGATGACTAGACAGTGTTTGGGTTAGTAAAGCGCCATGTAGCCAGTTTACGCCTAATGTTGGATATGTGCCAAAGATATCAAATTGTGTTGAACTTGAAGAAGTGCTTGTTTTGTGTCCCCTTTGGGATTCTGGTAGGTCATGTGGTATGCAAGCAAGGACTAATGGTGGGCCTTGCTAAGATCGCGGTAATAGTCAATTTGGAGGCCTCACAGAGTGTCAAACAATTGCGCGTAATGCTAGGCCATACTGGATATTATCGAAAATCCATCAAGGCTTATGCTTAGATTACTGCGCCTATGGAAAAGTTGCTGAAGAAGGACACTACATTATGTTGGGATGAAGAATGTTAGCGCAGTCTAGATGTATTAAAATTAAAGATGATCACTGCACTAATCTTGGTATTCCCAGATTGGAAGAAGGAATTCCATGTACACGTTGACGCCTTGTGTATTGCATTGGGAGCAGTATTGACACAAGCTGGTGAAGGAGAGATGGACCACCCTATAGCATTTGCAAACAGAAAGTTATCGAAGGCTGAGAAGAATTACTCAACGATAGAAAATGAAGGATTGGCTATGGTGTATGCGCTTCAAAATTTTAGGCACTATCTGTTGGGCGGATATTTCAAGATGTACATGGATCATTCCACCTTGAAGTACCTGGTCAATAAGACTGTGTTGGGGGGAAAGATATGCAGATGGCTGTTGCTGTTTCAAGAATATGAATTTCAGGTAATTGTGAAGCCAGGAAGGTTGAATGTAGGACCTGACCATTTTTCGCGCATTGAGACAGGGGAGAAACCTACTAATTTGGAGGAAGGGTTGCTCGACACTCAACTCTTTGTGGTGCACGTAGCGGATAATCATTTTCTAGATATTATTCACAAGTGGAAGCAGCGCAAAAAAAAGAGGCAATGCTTAAGGCCAGATTAGATCCTTGGTTGGAATAAGCCTACCAAGTCTCAACCAAAATTTAGGAAAAGTTGACAAACTTGCAGATCACACAGCAGAAGATCAAGCTAGACATGGAAGGACTAGCTACAGAGAAGCTAGTCAAACAAGTGAAGCAGGCAGCCACGCAGAGCTTGGCTGAAGTAGTAGTTGTGTAGGTGGAGCTAGAGGATCTTCATAGCAAGATCAATGCACCATCTGAGTGACTTGAGGGTGAGTCATGACCTTTGTGTTGGGGGCCTGTTGGGATGGGGTCCCCTGGGTTAGTTTTGGGGCAAAAGCCCAAGTTTTGATGTAAAATATGATAAAAAGATGTAAAGTCTCTGCGAAATGTGGATATGGAGCGCATAGTTAGTTAGAAGTCAAAAAGGGTTTTTACCCTCGTTTATGTAAATTTGAGTCAGTTCTTGAGATCTACCCATGGTCCGCGGACCATGGGATTGTATAAATAAGTGTGTCTTAGAGAGTCTAAGGCAGATCTATGTCTTTTTTTATGGGTACGACGGAAGGAGTCTAGAGAGTTAACACATGGAAGTAAGTCTTAGAGGGAGAAAAGGCTCTACAGCTAAGTGCACAGAGGCCTAGAGTAGTGTCCGCAGCTAAGTGCGTGGACCCCTGCAGCTCAATGTGCACAAAAGTTTTGAGTCTTTAAACTTATAATGAAGATCAATAAACAAGGTTGTTGTAGAAATTCCTGTGTTTTATATCCGTACTTCTGTTATTTATGATTGCGATATATGTTGTAATGAATAATTTCCTTATCAAATAATGATGTATTGATGCGCAAATTTATTGGATCCATCTTATTAACCGAACGCAATTAATGTTAAGTGATTACGTGAAGATCATAAACTTTATGTTAGGTTTATTGAAAACTTGGGTAGATCTGAGTACAGACTGATCTAAGAGTGATCTAAGGTGCACGTAAGTATATAATTTGTCTATTCAGGGTCTACAAAAGCAAGTCGTAGACCTTCACGAAGGTCTAAAGGCTGTTCAAAGGGAATCGAAGTACCAAGCCCTAAGGGCTTATAGATCTGCGCAGAGGAAGATCTAGGGCATAAAAAGACATCGCACTGATCTCTAGATGCAGAAACTTGGTTCCAGCATCCCCGCATACTTCTTCAAGTGAGACTTTAGTCCGTGCTACACGGATTGATGCTGAAAGGGCCAGTGGTGTAGGGCTTTGTTTGGCGCAACTAGTTCTGAACCTGGGTCAAGACCCATTAAGCCAACAATGATGTTCCATCAATTCCAATTCCTTAAGGTTACCTATGAGGACGAATCTGATCATAGTAGCCTCTCGTCTAATGTTTACCTTGGTTGGCATGGTCACTTGGGTGGATGTGGGAGGAGGGTGTTATAGAGTCATATCAGAGCATGGTTCAACTCTCGGATTGGATGGGTTGAATGTGTTGGTAATGCATGCATGTCAGTTGCATGTGTGTCTCTTACACTTATATACTTGTTGCATTTGCTTGATGATGGATTAGGGTTGTAGTATGATTATCATGCACAATTTGATGTTGAATTGATGAAGCATATTTGACATAAGTATGTGACCGATTGCATAAGGTTATTTTTCACTTACATTGATCCAGGTGGATATTGGTGGCCACCTTCCAAGTCCACCTGGACCCCCACCATTGTCTTTCTCAGCATTTTCAGTTTCCTTAATTGTAGCACAACTTACTATTTTTAGCAGTTTTTCGGGTCCTGAGCTTCCGGAGCCGTTTTGAGGCCCTAAACGACGTTTTTGGGGATTCCGGGGGCAACATGGGTCCATGGAATGGACCGATTCCAACAATGATAGTGCTCGGATAGATCTTTCTAATGAGCTATTGTACGTGTCAAACGGAGATCATATGCCAAAGTTACGACCCCGGGAAGTTGATGTACCAATTTACCCCCAAACGGGGCCCACAGTTTGGCGTTTCATCTCCTAGGGTTAGGTTTTGGAATGTTAAGGGTTTTCCATTGTTTCTCAACAATAAATAGGCCTTTGAGCCTCATTGTAACACAGTTCAGAGGCATGTAGCCATCACATCTCTTCTCAGAGATAAGCTACCATCGCCCTAGCTGGTTTATTTCCATTTCTGGTTGTAAGCATATTTCAGTATTTTCCATTAATGAAATGAAGTATTATTTCCACTGCATCTTTGTGTATATGGTTATCTCTGTAATTTGTTGCGTTCCTATTTAAATCCAGATCAGTGGTATTAGAGTGGTCTGCTTTTTCTCTGTTTTTCTTTGCATGTCCCCAACAAGGTCGGGATATAAGGAGTTAGGGCTTGAACTGGTTGAACCTTTGCAAGACCAGCCTCGCAAATCCCGACGGCCTCCCATGGTGGACGAGAAGAAAGACGAGGGGGCAGGAGATCCCATCAAAATCTTGCTCGAAGAAGCCCTCGAGCGACAACGGAACGCGATGATGGACAACTTTGCCCAGATCCTTCAGCGGCTACCCAGAAGCAATGCATCGGCTTCCAGCAGCTACTCTGGAAACGCCACACCCTTTAAGGTACAAGTTAATTTTGAAATCCCCATATTCGAGGGTCAGATAGACACAGATGCCGTAGATAAATGGTTAAATCTGCTAGAGGGTTATTTTTCTGTTCATGAATTTTCGAGTCGGGAAAAGATTGTTTTTGCTCTTCTCAAAGAAGCCCCCCACGTCAAGGATTGGTGGGAAACCTACTGCGAGCAGAAGGATGAAAGTACTGGCTCACTATTTTCAGCCGCACCCACCTGGGATTCGTTCCGGGATGCCATCAAGGAGCAGTACTACCCTGTCGGAAGCTATGAGGATGAATACATAAAGTGGACCACGCTGCGGCAGGGAAAGGACCAAGATGTGCCGGAGTTCACCAATCTTTTCCATACCCTTCGCACAAAGTTGGGTATCAAGGATTCGAAGCAACATTTGATACTCAAATACCGTGGCTGCCTGCACAAGTACATCCAGGAAGAAATACAAATCCTAAACATCCCCTCGCTCGGCGCAGCGTACCGATATGACGTCAAGGTTGAGCAGAAGTTTAAACAAAAGAAGTGAGACTTTGGATCTGCGAATCTAAAGCAGGGGAAAGGTGCCCCTAGACCACAGAACAAAGGACAAAGCCAAGGTGGGACAGCCCAAGACAACCAGCCGAAGCTGCAAGCAAAGAACAGCGCCATGAAGCCGAGAAAGGACACTGGAAAATGGTGCGAGTTCCATAAGAGCTCCACTCACAACACAAGTGAGTGTCGGGCCAAGCAGTCACTGGTGGCTGAGCTAAAGGTTTGAGAATCAGATGCATGTTCCGACTCTGAGTCAGAACCCGATAAGGGGTATGAAAAAGGGAAGCAGATCATTGATGCGGATCCCAGCGCCACTGTTGCTACCGCAAAGATCCAGAAAAATGAACCCGAAGATCCAGAGGAGGAGGAGCGTCTCTTCCACTCCCAGATGTGGGTAAAGGGCTCCTCGATACAGTTCATTGTTGATAGCGGGAGTCAAAAGAACCTCATTTCGGCAGAGGTCGTGAAGCGGTTGGGCTTACCGACCACAACACATACACAACCATACACCATTGGGTGGCTTCACCAAGGACGAGATCTTCGCGTGAGCCAGCAGTGTCGCCTTCCATACAACATCAAGCCCTTCACGGATGAGTTATTGTGTGACATTGCTCCCCTTGAAGTTTGTGATGTATTTCTAGGACAACCATACTTGTGGAAGCGACATGCTATGCATGAATCAAGGCCCCGTGCTGTTATTATTACATTGGGAAATAAGTTGTTCAGGATACCAGAGGTAGCACCACCTGCCGCCATCTCTTTGATTACTGCAAAACAATGCAGTAAGATCATTTCCAAAACCAGGAAATTTGTTTTCCTGATGATACGCCCTCAAGGAAAGAAGAAGACAGTGGCCGCGGCCTCCAAACGGGGTCCCTCTGCACGACAACTACAGATGGACAAGGTTGTGGAGGAGTACGAGGACATCTTCACCTCCCCGGTAGGGGTTCCTCTGCACTGTCAAGTCAAGCACTCCATCGATCTGACCCCAGGTGCACCGCTACCCAATGGACCAATTTATCGGCGCTCCGTTCTGGAGAACAATGAAATCAAGAGGCAGATTCAGGAGCTCCTGTAGAAAGGTCACATCCGTCCGAGTTCATCGCCCTGTGGAAGCCCGATCATGTTGGTACAGAAGAAGGATGGGACGTGGAGACTCTGTATTGACTATCGGGCGCTGAACAAGATCACTGTCCGTAATAGGTACCCGATCCCGCGGATTGATGACCTCCTAGACCAACTAAAGGGGGCGAAATATTTCAGCAAGATTGATCTGAAGTCAGGATATCACCAGGTACCAATCGAACCCTCCGATGTGTGGAAGACTGCCTTCAAATCCAAGGAGGGCCTCTTCGAATGGTTGGTCATGCCTTTTGGATTGACGAATGCTCCTGCAACCTTTATGAGGCTAATGGATGACATCTTGCGGCCATTCACCAACTCCTTTGTAGTAGTATACTTGGATGACATTCTGATCTTTAGCCAGAGTTGGGAAGAGCACCTCCACCACATCCGACAGGTTCTCCAAACACTGCGGCAACACAAGCTATGTGCCAATTTGGAGAAATGCACTTTTGGCATGACCCAGGTTCAGTATCTGTGATACATCATTGATGAACAGGGGGTGCATGTCGATCCAGCCAAGATCCAAGTCATTCGGGATTGGCCCTCTCCAACCACTCTAACAGAGCTCCGTAGCTTTCTAGGTCTTGCCAACTTCTACCGCAGGTTTGTGTTGGGGTTTTCTCATATTTCTTGGCCCTTGAGTCAAGTCACCAAGGGCAGGGCGAAAGCAAAATTCTTTTGGTCTGAATCTCAACAGAAGGCATTCAGGGAGTTGAAGGATCGCCTCTGCACGGCACCAGTGCTCGCATTACCAGATTTACAACAACCATTTGAGGTCGAGACAGATGCCTCTGACTATGCTATTGGGGCAGTCCTTACTCAACATGGACATCCAGTGGCATATCACAGTGAAACACTTTCAGACACAGTCCGGAAGTAACCCACTTATGATAAAGAGATGTATTCCATTGTACAGGCCTGCCGAAAATGGAAGCATTACATTTTGGGGAAGGAAACGGTCATCCACACAGACCACCGACCTCTACAGTTCATACAGACCCAAGGGAAATTGCAAAATGATCGCCATCAGAAGTGGTCTACATACCTGCAACAGTTTCACTTGAATATCAAGTATAAAAAGGGCAGCACCAATAATGTTGCAGATTGCCTCAGTCGGCCACCGATCATGGCGCTAACCACCGTGCTCAACTATTATGGGCACGAGACTTTTGATTGGCCACTTCTCTACAAAAGCGACCCATAATTCGGCCACACATACCAGACACTCTTGGAGGGTCGGCATGTTGCAGATTTTCACCTCCAGGACGCCCTATTATGCCACCTCGGTCACCTTTGTGTTCCTGCAAGCGAGCGTGCCAAGATGATTTGGGAAGCACACTACAGTCGGGCTGCTGGGCATTTCGGGGTCGAGAAAACAGTGGCAGTACTGCAAAATTATTTCTATTGGCCGAATCTTCGACAGGATGTTGGGAAGTACATCCGATCATGTACTGCCTGTGCCATTGCCAAACCGACCATTAAGAAGCACGGCCTCTATACCCCGTTGCCTACCCCTAGTCGACCTTGGGAATCCATCTCCATGGATTACATGTCAGGACTTCCTTCCACTAAGCATGGAAATGACTGTGTTTTTGTGGTTGTCGACAGGTTCTCGAAGATGGCCATTATGATGGCCTGCAAGAAGAATATCACAGCAGAAGCCACTGCTAAACTCTTCTTTGAACGAGTGTGGGTGCACTTTGGGATCCCACGGTCTATCATCTCAGATCGGGACAGTCGGTTTCTCATCACATTTTGGTCCAGTCTCTGGTCAATGCTGGACACCAAACTCACGAAGTCCACAGCCTTCCATCCTCAAACTGATGGCCAGACAGAGGTTGTCAACAGGATGATTGTGCACATTCTGCGCATGTATAACTCAAAGCATCCACGCACATGGGACGAGAGCCTCCCCTATGTTCAGCACAGCTACAACCGAGCTCTTCATAGCTCCACTGGCCATAGCCCTTTTCAGGTGGGTTTGGGATTCCAGCCACTATGCCCCATTGATGTGGCCATGCCCCTTGCAGCTACTCACATGAATTCAGCTCATGTCCAGTCCGAAACAGATAAGGCCACCAGCTTCATTGAGCGCATCCAACATATTCGCCAGCAGGTCCATGACATTCTTGAAAAACCAAATGCCAAGTACAAGAAGCGACATGATCAACACCGGGTGCCACACAAGTTTCAGGTGGGCGACAAAGTCTGGTTGCATTTGCAAAAGGAACGCCTTACTGGAGCCTATCGGAAATTGAGACCACTCCGATATGGTCCTTACACCATTACTAAGGCTATGGGAGACAATGCATTTGAGCTCAGCATTCCCCCATTCCTTGGCCTGCACCCAATGTTCAATGTGGACCGCCCTCGGCCATACTTTCCACCATTGCTAGACACATCCGACATTGCAGAACAGCTCAAACCCACAGAATTAAATCCAGATTGCATGGAACAAGCTGCAACTGATCGGATCATGGACACACAGATCAAGAACACTCGCCAACAGAATATCCAACTGTATCGAGTTGTCAAAGCAGGCCAACTCCTTTAGCAGGGCAAGTGGCTCACCAGGGAACAAGTTCAGCAGAAGTTTCCTCATCTCATGGAGGAGCTCAACGCAATGGGGACCATTGCTTCCTAAGGGGGGAGGAATGATCCAGGTGGATATTGGTGGCCACCTACCAAGTCCACCTGGACCCCCACCATTGTCTTTCTCAGCATTTTCAGTTTCCTTAATTGTAGCACAACTTACTATTTTTAGCAGTTTTTCGGGTCCTGAACTTCCAGAGCCATTTTGAGGCCCTAAACAACGTTTTTGGGGATTCCGGGGGCAACATGGGTCCATGGAATGGACCGATGTTGCATGTTCCAACAATGATAGTGCTCGGATAGATCTTTCTAATGAGCTATTGTACGCGTCAAACGGAGATCATATGCCAAAGTTACGACCCCGGGAAGTTGATGTACCAATTTACCCCCAAACGGGGCCCACAGTTTGGTGTTTCATCTCCTAGGGTTAGGTTTTGGAATGTTAAGGGTTTTCCATTGTTTCTCAACAATAAATAGGCCTTCGAGCCTCATTGTAACACGGTTCAGAGGCATGTAGCCATCACATCTCTTCTCAGAGATAAGCTACCTCTGCATCTTTGTGTATATGGTTATCTCTGTAATTTGTTGCGTTCCTGTTTAAATCCGGATCATACATGTTGATTTTATGTTTCCTACTTACGTCCTTATATATTAGGTTACATTTTGGATATTTTGATTATATGTATCAGTCTTGTAGGTTGATTACAAGATTTGATCTCTTATGTTCGAATACATGCGTTTATGCATATTTGTAGTTGGCTAGGAATTGATTATGCATATTGTTGGTTGCATGTAGAAATGTGTATAATGGAGTAATGGTTGTTTTCATGCATGAGGTCATAGCATGCATTGTTGATATGGCCTTGCATTGATGACTGAATCCTAGTTAGAGTGATGTTTATGAGTTGATACATTTACTTGTGTATGTCAATATGCTATTATGACTATGTTATACATGTATCACACTGATTTGATGATCTTGCAGACATGGTATCTTCCCCGAGCTATACTGAGGTGCGTTGGTTTATTGTGATTTGATTTATCAGGCATATTATGCATTGCAGGAAGAGAAAGATCAAATGGCTAGAAAGATGGTTGATGACAATGACTCTCCCTATGAATCTGAAGGATAATATGGTGTTGGGAACTCTTTAGATTTGGTAGTTACATTGAGAAGTTTGAAGGAAGAGACAAGGAGTCATAAGGAAGATAATCATTGGATCATATAGGCACAAGAGAAGTAGGAAAAGGTGAATGCTATACTTCTTCATAGTTTGTTGGAATTGCAACGACAAGGGCCGCTTCGAATTAGCCATGGACATGAGGATAAAATTAATGGAGAATATGGTAGTAGATCTCCTGGTAGACACATGTCAGATATATATGATATAGTGAGAGATGGTAGGTTTTTGGACACTCCAGATAGGACAGGTGGTGAATACAGGTATTATTCTAGTTCTGGATTTATATACATCATGATCGTCATCGCTATCATCCTTATAGGAGGAATGATAGCGGATACTTTCCAGATGAATTCAAGAAATAAAAACCACCTACTTTTGACGGAGATATGAAGAAGTCAGAAGATGCAGAGGCTTGGATACTTGTAATGAACAAATTATTTTAGTTGCATGAGTACACAGATAACATGAAGGCTAGAATAGCTATTGTCATCTTGAAAGGTAAATCAAACATCTGGTGGGAAGATGTTAAGCGAGTTAGAGGCATCAGGACAAAGGACTTGAGCTGGTGAGAGTTCAAGAGAATTTTCAGGAAGTACATGTCAGAAAGGTACTATGACAGTAAAGAAAAATAATTATACGAGCTAAAGATGGGATCAATCACAGATGAAGAGTACAAGACCAAGTTTTTGGAGCTATTGAGGTATGCACGATATCTTATTGATGATAAGGCTAACATTTAGAGATTTGTCAGTGGTTTTCCATTAACATTTAGAGATCAGATTGAGTATGATGAGCTTTGGTAAATTGAGGAAGTTATTGGGAAATTGAAGCATTGCTATGAAAAATAAAAGTGTAAGAATGAATCTCAAAATAAAGGTAAATGGAAGCCTAAGAGAACAAGGCCTCAACATGCAGATGAGAAAGAGAATGTGGCACCACAAAAGAGATTTAATGTAGCTAGACATGGACATGAGTCGCAACAACATCATAGAGGTGCTGGTATTGGTCGGTTAGAGTGTTGGACATGTGGCAAGGAACACCTTAAGACAGATTGTCCATAGAACTAGGGTGGTAGGCCTCAGATATACAGTGCATACGAGGCGCAGACTATTGGGGATGTTGATCAGAGTATTCCACATATCTATGCAACAGAACACCATGCATGCATAACACTAGGAATCTATCATTGAGATGGAGGGTAAGCTATGTAATCAAGTATTTCTATTTTGATTGACCCTGGATCTAATTATAGCTATGTTAGTCCTGATTTGGTGGATAAGCATGGTTTGAATAAGGAATTGCATGAAGAGTATTGGTTAGTGCAGTTGGCTACAGGTACAAATAAGTGAGTTCATCATTAGGTAAGAGCTTTCACATTTGATTTAAATGGTATGCATACAAAAACACATTTGAAAATGTTACCATTGGGATCATACAATATGTTGTTGGGCATGGCTTGGTTGTAACTACATAGAACCAAGGTTTATTTTTATGCCAAATCTATTGAGTGTGTTGATGACAATGGAGAACCAAGAGTCTTGAAAGGTAAGAAGAAAGCCACATTAGTTAGGATGGTGAAAACTATGCAAGAAAAGCATAGCCACAGAAAAGGGTGCAAGCTATTTGCAGTACAAATTTCTAGTGATAAGGGTGAGGTGGTTGAGGATGAAGATGTGTTGAGTAGATACCTAGTGTTGCAACAGTTTTATGATGTATTCCTTGAGGACATTATAGAGTTTCCACCTCACAGGGAGGTATACTTTTCTATTGAGTTAGTGCTAGGGGTAACTCCAACATCTAAAACACCTTACAAGATGAGAACACTTGAGTTGGTTGAGTTGAAATTGCGGCTAAAGGAAATGTTGGACAAGGGATACATTAGGCCAAGTGTATCACCTTGGGGTGCACTGGTCTTGTTTGCGAGGAAGAAAGATGGTACCCTCAGGTTATGCATTGACTATAGGCAGTTGAAAAAAGTGACTATCAAGAATAGGTACCCTTTGTCGATGATTGATGGCTTGTTCGATTAGTTGAAGGGAGAAGCAATGTTCTCAAAGATTGAATTGATATCTGGATACCATTACACAGACATCAAATATGAGGACATTTACAAGACTACGTTTAGGACCAGGTACAAGAATTATGATTTTTGTTGTTGTTCCATTTGGCTTAACTAATGCTCCAACTGCATTCATGTGTTTGACGAATAGTGTGTTGTGTCCATATTTGGATAAGTTTTTTATTGTGTTCATTGATGATATACTGGTATATTCTAAAAATGAGGAAGATCATGTCGAGCACTTAGCAACACTATTGAGGTTGTTTAGAGAGAATCAATTGTATGCTACGCTTAGCAAGTGTAGTTTCTTTCAGACTAAGGCACATTACTTGGGGCGCATGGTCTCCAAGGAGGGCATTGCAGTAGATCTAGAGCAGATAAAGGCCATCATTGAGTGGGTAGCTCCTATGAATGTGGATGAGGTGATATCTTTCATGGGGTTGGCGGGCTATTATGGGCGGTTCATCAGGAACTTCTCACAGATTGCTGATCCTATCACATCATTGCAAAGGAAAGGTTAGAAGTTTGAATGGACGAAGGAGTGTGAGGCTAGATTTGAGTAGCTTCAGTTGTTGACACATGCGCCAATATTACGGATTGCAGCTCTGGACAAAGAGTTTGTGGTATGCACGGATGCTTGCAAGAGAGGGCTTGGTGGATTCCTTAGGTAAGATGGACAAGTGCTATGTTATGAGTCCCTAAAACTAAATGAGAACGATAAGGACTACCCAACACATGATTTTGAGTTAGCATTGATTATACATGCACTGAAGATGTGGAGGCACTATTTTCTTGGCAGGCGGTTTGTGCTTATGAGTGATCACATTGGGTTGAGGTATTTGTTTGACTAACCAAATCTAGACACCAGGTAGGCTAGATGATTGGCCATGATTAGCGAGTTTAATTTTGAGGTCAGGTACATCAAAGGTAAAGAGACCATGGTGGCAGATGCTCTCAGTAGATGGATACAGGTACATCACTTGGAATCTATGAGCTCCTATGGGACAAACTTATAGGATAGGATCTTGCAGGAAGGACAAAAGGATGCCAGGTATATGGAGATTGTGCACAGATTGCAGCAGGGTGATGGTAGAGGTACATGTATAGGTGCAGGTACAGGTACATGTAGTGGTACAGGTACAGGTAAAGGTGCAAGTACATGTACATGTTGTGGTACAGGTACAGGTATAGGTGCAGGTGCATAGGGCATGGACAGATGGATTGGTCAAGTTTTGAGACACGATATATGTACCAGATAGCAGTGAGATCAAGAAGGTGATCTTGAGGGAGTTTACTGTGAAACCATATTCAGGTCACCTACGTTATCAGAAGACACTGACAATAGTGAAGAGATATTATTGATGAGCCTCAGTATTGCAGCAAGAATGCTGCAATTCCCAAGGCTACCAACTTTAATTATCAACCTGGGGTTCGTACAAACTTAAGAGTTATCGACACCATATGTGCAACATGCAATGTGTCCTTCCTTCATTGTCATGATGTAATGGAGTGAATGTAATAAAATCAGATCCTAAACTAATTTCAGAAATGGAAATGCTTGAAATGGAAAAGAAATTAATCCTAGGTAAGAACAACAAATTGTAATTGAAATCTTAAGAGCATGAATTTGAATAAATAGGCCTCATCTACATTGTAAAATTCATGTCCTAATTGGTGTTTATTCTTCCTCAACCATTTATTTATAGCCTAGGGGTCATGATTCAACCCTAAGGGACCAAAACCAATCTTCTTGAGTGAATATGGGCAAGTATATACATGTTGGAAGGCTGCTACAGGAGATCATGTAGCTACTATAGGATGTTACAGATTTTCTACAGGAAGTTATAATTTACTGAATGACCAAGAAAATAAAATAAAAATTGGATGGGATATATATATATATATTTTTTTATTAACTAGGGTGTCTTAGGTCTCCATTCCAAGTGTAATCACTCAAAAATACCTCTGTTAACACATGCTAAAAAATAGCAAAAAATTACTAGTCTAAAATCTAGAAATTTGAGAACTAGTGAGCTAGTAAATCTATCAAATGCCTAACCTAATCAACTTGAAAATGAAATGGAGTAAATTTTTTATTAACTATAATTTTTTGTGATCTAATTCAAGTGGAATCAACTCGGTTGAAGCTCATTAGAATTCCCTAAAAAATAGCAGAAATTTACTGTTATTTGTCACAAGGGACTTTCAAAAATCTAGATTTGGGAATAAGCAAACTAATTCAAGTAGCTCAATGATCACTCTGACCTTACAAAGTTATTCCAAGGATGAAATGATGATTTCCATCCTACAAAAGAAATTAATTCAACCATTTAACCCAATCCTACAATAAGAAATCATCAATACTAAATGTAGAAATAGAAAAAAACAAGAACACGAGATGCATGTGAATAAGAAATGAAAGGAAGAAAATAAATAATAGAAAAGGGCTCTAAGACTCCCAGGATGACCAAGCCCAAGGAAAATCAGAGTCCTATAAAGGAGACCAAGATTTAGAAGCTGAAAATGACACCAATATTCATTATTTCCATTAATACAATTACATCCCTACAAGAAATGAAAGTGGATCTGCAAAAATACGAGTTATGTCCACAAGAAGACTACGAAAAGTCCACCCCTAGAGGAAAATTCAACTTGGTACTTATGCAAAATGATTAGGAAGCATTCCCCATTAAATGAAGAAGCTTTCCCCACCAAAATCCCTCAAATAGTGGATCTCGTTCCCAATACTAGGAATATGCATTAAATGACAATGAACACATTCCTATATTTTCTCAATCATTGGAGCTCCAGAATCTATGAAATACTTTCATAATATCTTCTTGATTTATTATTTAATATTGATCCTCCTATAGTAGGGAGTAGGTTCCTAAATTATCTCCTCCTCCAAATCTTCATAATTTGCCCAATATTCTCACAATATTCCACAAAAATAAATAATATTAGCCACAAATATGCAATTATCCATAAACCTTCCTAATGAACATATTAAAGTTAAAAATACATTATCTAATGCAAAAAAGAGAGGTTTAATGTGTTGAAGGATGGTCATATGGGACTTAATTTATGTCTAATTTGGAGGCCCATCATACCCCCCTGCTGAAAGTGTTGCTCATCCTCTGAGAAACTTAGTGACCTCATTGTGCCTCATTCATGGCCCTGGTGGCCTCCCTGATTTGTACATTCCTTCCTTTTTCTCCTTATGCAAGATGGGTTCTTTAAGATTTTTTGGTTTGGCAAGGTCTTCCACATCCTTTTCCAATCTCATGCTACCTTTTTCCACCATTTGGACACCTCTGGAACCCTCAAAATTCCCTTAGATGATATCCTATGGTAAGCTAGGACATCCTTTAGTAACTATAGGAAACCCTGTAGTAATTCCTGTAGTAACTACAGGAAACCTTGTAGTTGCCTATTTAAACCTGTTTTGAGTAGAAATGATAGTTTGAGCCTAGGGTAGGCCCTCAACTTGACTTCCATGCCTTTCACCCCTTTCTATAACATCTTTTAGGCCTTGGACAAAAGCTAGAAAGACATTAGAGACCTCTTGGAAAGTATCTTTTCATTATTGCAGTTTGAGTTCTATTTTGATGGTCAATGCCTTCTTGCCTTTTTTTCCTTCTTCTTCTCTTTTCTGGCCTAGATGATTGCCTAATGGCCTTGGAGTTCTTTGTTTTGATTAATGTTGGGTGCTAATAGGTGTCTTTTAAAAATCCCAATTGCCTCACATTAATTATCAACCCGGGAAAGTCCTTTTATTCCAAGAGTGTACACAATATGTGCATGCTATGGATCTAGAGAGTAATGCTTTTAAAATGAAATATAAAACTTTGATACAAGAGCGAACGGATGCATTATAAAACTCAAACTACAACTGTTAACAAAAAATATTACATCTAAGAATCAAGACTTAACCCTCAACTGAAATCGTAATCAAATCTCAAAAAGGTAATTCAAATGGAAATGATTTCAACCGAGAGTTTAGTAGCAATAACCAATCTCTTTCCATTGATTCTATCTAAATCACACTCAATCTCAATTAAGAAATTCAGATGGAAATGATGTCAACCGAGAGTTCAGTAGCAATAACCAATCTCTTTCAGCTGATTCTATAATAACCACACTCGTATCATAATCAACAAGATTCAATGCCTTAACTGATAATCAATTTAATCTACAATAAACATAAATGGAATCAATTGACAAAGCTGCAAATCACATAAGGAAAGTAAACTAACTTCAATATAGGAAATCGGAAAATAGCAAACAAGATAAACTCACAGAGAATGGAAAAACATCAAACCAATCAAACTTACACAAATTAGAAAGATATAACACAAAGGGTAGCAGTTTCATCCACCAAAGGCCGGACCCTTAGCCACCAGCGAATACTGCTGAGCTACTTCAGAGAATACGAATGAACAACAACGTAAATTATGTATTAACCATTGAACTCAATCCTCATTACAATACAATCATGTTCCTCAAAAGCACGAGTCTGTAACTTAAAATTACAATTTGAAATAAAACAAAGATCACCCCTTTTCTCTTACAGTTTACACTTTTATAGTAAAAAAAAAGGGTAAAAGATAAATGTCCTCTGGCCTGACTGCAACCGACGTGCCTCATTCATCCTTTGTTGGTTTACGTTGTTCCATCTCTAGGGAACAACAACTGTTCCTTTCATCGTTTTTCTGTATAAAAAGGAATAAGAGTTAGTTACAGTGGCTAATTCTTAATCGAGAGTAGTTCATTTGTTTCTTAGCATAATCCATCAATATGTTAGCGTATCAAGGTAGAAAAGAGATAAGAAAAGAGGGAAAAGGAAATGTAATTGAGTGTAAATACATACCCATTGCATAACTCAACAATTAGGTCTCTCTTAGGCACTGCCATTTTGGGTTTTAGCACAATTTGTTCCTTTCTTCCTTCTTGTAGCAGCGTTTGCCTTCCTATAGCAGTCACTCCTTCTATTTCAGGGTCTTCTAATTGTATGGGGGTGAAGAGAAATGATGTAGAGGGTTTGGAGGATGATGCTAGGGCTCATAGGGAGTAGTGTAAGTTTGTGAAAATGGAGAGGATGTACTATGTGGGTTTGTTTTTCAAGAAATTTTCAGGGTGAGACAAAGTGTAGGGTTTGTTCTTGAAAAATATATTTTTTTCTTATGAAATGTGATAAATGAATGATGGATAGATAGTGGATATGAAGTGGATGGAGGGCTTGGAGTGCTATGGTGACTTGGCCTTTGCACAAATTTCCTCTTTTAACTGTTGTCCCCATTCCTCGAAATCATCACCCTTCCTAATTTGGTTTTTCCACATTGCATGAGTGAAGGACTTAGTTGTATTAACTAGTTGAAGGTGGTTGAGACTACTAACCCATCCTTAGATTATAAAACCTCATCTCTCATGAATTGACAACAAATTTCTAACTATAATATGCTCAAGAGAAGAGGTCAAGAATTGCATACCTGTACTTACCTGATGGTTGTTGGAGAGGCATGCATGCTGCTGTTGATTTGATGATCGATCCATGGTCCTCAATAGGTGATAATTTCCTTTGTTTGCTTCTGCTAATTTCTTGTAAAAAACTAGGACATCCTGTAGTAAACTAGGACATCTTGTAGTAACTACAGGAAATCGTGTAACAGCCTGTTTAAACCCATATCTCCCAAATGGTATACTGGATTGACCTGAAATTTTCTAATCATGTTTCCATCATCCTTATGCACCTCCCCATAAAAAATTTGGCCAATGGATGCACGAATGTCGAGAAAAATTAAAAATAACTGTAGGTGATGGAGGTCGATTTCTCGAAACCTGTGCATTGGAATTTGTTGAAATTTCTTGGGCATGTTACCATCATCCATATGAATCTCCCCATGAAACAATTTTGCAAATGGACGCACGAATATCGAGATAATTCAAAAATGGTTACAGGTGATGGAGGTCTATTTCTCGAAAACTGTGAATTGGAATTTCCTGAAATTACTTGGGTATGTTACTATCATCCATATGCATCTCCCCTTGAAACAACTTGGCAACCTAATGCATGGTTTTCAAGATATGACAAAAATAATTTTTTGCTCTATTTATTTTTGTTTCCTATAGCATTTCAAGAGAAGAAGGAAAATGAGTGGTAAAAGCTTGGGAATGATGAGTGGATGGTGCAAATAGATGAGGGTGATGGATTGGCATGGCCTTGGTCCTATTGGAGCATTTGAGTAAAGTAGGAGAAATTCAAAATTTTACTTCTTTTGACTACGCTTCTAATCAATTTTTCTTTTGGTGTCTAACTTGTTTTTGTTGCTTGCAGAGGTTGGAGAGAACCTGCATTCATGAGAGAGAGATACATTGAGCAAATATTTTTATTTTTTTCTTCTTTTTTATTCTAGGCCTACTAGTTGCCTCAAAAAAGGTTTTCAACTAGTAGGTCTTCCTAGGTGCCTCAAAGGAGGTTTTCACAAAGGATCTTTTCTTTTTCTCTTTTTTCCAAACCATTGACTGCCTCATGGAGGTCTTCAAACAATGAGCCAATCTTAGGCGCCTCAAAGAATATTTTCACCAGAGGTTTTATTTTTTCTCTTATTTTCATTTTTTAATTGCTTTTCCTATCCTACTCTACTTGGAAAAAAACAAAATCATTTTCAAGTGCAGGAATACTTCCAATGGAGCCACTTGCATAACTGGATGACATCTAAAATCATGTGTAGGCTCGAAACATATTCTTTGACATGTATCTGAATGTAAGAGACCAAATGCTTTAACTTTGATGATATCAAGCACAATTGAAGAAGAGAGTATTGTTGCAACTTAGTGACTGTCTAGAACCATATTTCAATATAGTTGTGATGCCCCTGATCCACTTGCTAATTTGGATCATCTTGGATGTCTTCTTCTTCCATGAAATTCAATTCTTCTTCTGTTTGTTGATTATTCTCTTGAACACATAGATGATCTTATGATAAACATGCAGGCATTTTCCCAATCTCTGATTCTGATGTTTGCTCTTCGTTAAGTGCAACCCATGATTATTTGGTCTTCTCATTTGAATCTTCTTTTTCTACATGTTTCCCTTCAATGATATCAAGAGAATCTATTTTTTGTGATACTCTTCCTGAGCTAAGATGAATACTATTTATATCAAGAGGATATGTTTGGAAGTGTTGTACCTCAGCATTGTAAGCGGGATGAGCTACTTCATTGTGTGGGTTCGGAAATGGTGGTACATGTAGTTGAGTGGGAGTGGATATTTGATATGGATGTGGTTGGGGTTGTAGTTGTGGTGGATGTGGATGGTAGGGATAGCATGGAGATGAGTATGGAGGATATTGATGAAAATATTGAGGATATTGTGGATGGCTTCCATAAGTTCCTTGTCAAACTTGTTGCCAAGATTGGTTTTGGGGTTGAGATGGTCAAGGTTGCCAAGGAAAGGGTGTGTTCCAATTATTTTGAGATGGATGTGCATAATCTTGAAATTGTGAATTTTGGTCTTGCATCATATCAGGTTGAATAGGCTGCCATGGTCCTCTTGGAGCTACATAACATAGCTACATTTCCAATTGACTTGCTCCATTGTCCTCTTGGCAAACTTCCTTCAACCTTGGTAATGAGGGGCAATATTTAACATCATGTGATTCTGCATGGACAACACAAATATCAGCGTCTTCGTTTTTCTCATTTTATATTCTTAGCATTTCTACTTGTTCACCTAGATTGCTAAGAATTTCTATTTTAAAGTCATCAAAGAAAATTCCAAGTTTAGCTTGACTTACCGATCTTGGTGTTGAAATACTTACTCTTGCCCTTCCTCTTGATAAGGGCTTGCATGTTTCACAAATTTCTTCAAATGATAATTGGTATATGTCACCTCTACTCATGAGATCAAGGAAATCAATCCACTCATCCCTAATTGTTCTAAGCAAGAGGGTTTTTAGTGTGTCAAATCCTAAATGATGTAATTTTTCCCTCTTAACATTATACATGAACCTCTCTATTAGATCCTCAATGCTCTAATCTTATTTTTGATTCATTCTAAAGATTTATTCTTTAATATCGTGATCTTTATATTTTTCTAGAAATATATTTTTCATATCATTCCATGATCTTATTGAATTAGTCCCTAAACTCATGAACCATTTAAGATCTTTATCCTTCAATGTTGCTAGAAAAAATCTCAGTTTTTGAGTGTTTAATAAGTAACCATAAGATCTACACAGGATTTAAAATTTAAAGAGAAAGGTTTATGGATCCTGTGACCTTAGACCATGAAAGTTTGGAATAAAATATGAAGGGATGTTCTTCACATGCACACTGACATCAGTATCTTGAATGGGAAATCCAAGAGAATCTTCTTCATTGTCATAATTTCCATCCATTTCTTCTTCCTTCTTTGCCACCTCTTCTTCTTCTACCTGCAAAAATGAATGGTGATGTGGCTCTCACTGCACCACGTGATCAAATGTGGGGGGGTTGGTGTTGGAGAAGTATTTTTAAATTATTATTTTTTTGAAGAAGAGTGCTAATGTAATGCAATTTTCTATTTTTGAAATGAAATATGCCAAATGCAATTTTTTTGTTTATGCAGAAAGTAAAAGAAATGAATCAACTAGGGAAGAAAACAATGCATACTTTGACACCTCCCCAACAATGGCGCCAAAAAGTGATGAGCCTTGGTATTGCAGTAAGAATGTTGCATCTCCCAAGGCTATCAACTTTAATTACCAACCCGAGGTTCGTACAAACCTAAGAGGTATCAACACTATATGTGCTGCATACAATATGTCATTCCTTCGTTGTCATGATGTAATGGAGTGAGTGTAATAAAATCATATCATAAACTTATTTCATATGTGGAGATGCTCAAAATGGAAAAGATATTAATCATAGGTAAGAACAACAAATTGTAATTGAAATCCTAAGAGCATGAATTCGAATAAATAGGCCTCATCTACATTGTAAAAAGGCATGTCCTAAATGGTGTTTATTATTCCTAAACCATTGATTTAGAGCCTAGGGGTCATGATTCAACCCTAAGGGACAAAAACCAAGCTTCTTGAGTGAATATGGGAAAGTATATACGTGTTGGAGGATGCTATAGGAGATCCTGTAGCTACTACATGATGTTACAGATGTGCTACATGAAGTTATAATTCACCGAATGACCAAGAATATAAAATCCAAATTGGATGGGACAATTTTTTTTATTGACTATGGTGCATTAGGTCTCCATTCTAAGTGGAATCACTCAAAAAGACCTTTGTTAACCCATGCTAAAAAATAATAGAAAATTTCTAGTCAAAAATCTAGAAATTCAAGAACTAGCGAGCTAGTAAATCTATCAAATGCCTAACCTAATCAAGTCAAAATGAAATGGGGTAAATTATTTTATTAAATAGATTTTTTTTTTTGTGACCTAATGCAAGTGGAATAAACTCGGTTGAAGCTCATTAGAATGATATAAAAAATAACAAAAATTTATTGTTATTTGTCACAAGGGACTTCCAGAAATCTAGATTTGGGAATAGGAAAACTAATCCAAATAGCTCAATGATTACTATGACCTTCCAAATATTTTCCAAGGATGAAATGATGCTTGTGATCCTTCAAAGAACTTAATTAAACCATTTAACCCAATCCTACAACAATAAATCATCAACACTAAATGCAGAAATAGAAAAAAATAAGAACAAGAGATGCATGTAAATAAGAAGTGAAAGGAAGAAAAGTAAATGATACAAAAGGGCTCTGAGGCTCCTGCGATGGCCAAGCCCAAGGAACCTTAGAGTCATATGAAGGAGACAAATATTTAGAAGCTACACATGACACCAGTATTCATTATTTCCATTTATACAATTACATCCCTACAAGAAATGAAAGTGGAGCTGCAAAAATACGAGTTATGTCCACAAGAAGACTAAGAAAAATCCACCCCTAGAGGAAAATTCGACTTGGTACATATAAAAAATGATTAGGAAGCTTTCCCCACCAAAATCCCTCAAGTAGTGGACCTGGTTCCCAATACTAGGAATCTGCATTAAATGACAAGGAACACATTCCTAGATTTTCTCAATCATTGGAGCTCCAAAATCTGTGCAATAATTCCATAATATCTTCTGGATTTATTATTTAATATTGATCCTCTTGTAGTAGGGAGCAGGTCCCTAAATTATTTCCTCCTCTAAATCTTCATAATCTGCCTAATATTCTCATAATATTCCACAAAAATAAATAATATTAGGCAGAAATATGCAATTATCCATAAACCTTCCCAATGAACATATAAAAGTTAAAAATACATTATCTAATGCAAAAAGAGAGGTTTAATGTGCTGAAGGATGGTCAGATGAGCCTTAATTTATGTCTAATTTGGAAGCCCATCAATTATTATTGGCTAAACTTGAAGAGGGATGTAGCAGGGTTTGTGGCTAGATGTTTTGACTGTCACTGAGTGAAAATAGAGTGTAAACATCCATGTGGACTACTACAATTGATTCCAATTCCAGAATGGAAATGGGAGCTCATTTCCATGGACTTCATCATAGAGTTGCCGAAGACAGTGAAGAAATATGATTCCATCATGGTCATTGTGGACATGTTAACAAAGGTTGCACACGTCATTCCGGTGAAGTATACGTTCTAAGCTAGTGATGTGGCATAAGTGTTCATCAAAGATGTGGTTAGACTACATGGTGTTGCAAAGAATATTGTGTCAGTCAAGGATGAGAAATTCACTTCCAAGTTTTGGAAGGAGTTATTTGTAGGTTTGGGCACAAAGTCGATCTTTAGCATGACCTATCATCTACAAATGGAAGGAAAAATAGAGAGGGTCAACAGGATATTGGAGGATATGTTAAGGATGTATGTGATGTATCAGAGGAGGAAGTGGGAAGAGTATCTCCCTTTGGTATAGTTCGCATACAACAACATTTATCAAGAGTCACTGAGGATGAGCCATTTTGAGGCATTGTATGGGTGGAGTTGTAAAAATCCCATCAGTTGGAGTGATCTTATTAGCAGAGTATTGATTGGAACAGATATGTTGGCAGACATTGAACAGGACATCCATGTGTTCAAGAAGAATCTCAAGGTAGCACATGACAGGCTGAAGAGTTATGCAGACAGGAACATGTTGTTCAAGGAGTTCCAGGTTGGGGAACAGGTGTACTTTCACATCAAACTGAAGAAGAGATCCTTGTGGATTGGCTCATGTGCTACGTTGGCACCACATTTTTGTGGACCCTTTAGTGTCATTGAGAGGATTAGGCCAGTAACCTATCGACTTGCAGTGCCTCTGACAGTGAAATTCCACAATGTTTTCCATGTATCTTTTCTTAAGAAGTATGTTAAGGATGTTGATCATGTGATTGACTGGTCTGTATTGCAGGTGGAACCAAATGGAGAATTCCACCCGGAGCCTCAACATATATTGCAGAAAAAGGTGCTTATGCTCTAGAACTGAGAAACGAGCAAGTTAAAGTGCAATGGAAACAATTTGGGCCCGATGAAGCTACATGGGAGATGGCGGATCAGATGTTGGTCTTGTATCCTTCCTTGTTTTCTAGTTGAGGCAAAGAAACTTGACATGGTGGTTTGGTATTTTATGGTGGTTTGATATATGTTATATGATGTTTTTGTTAGATGTGGAGCCTCATTATCTTCTGTATTCAAAGGTATCGCCACATTGGACCCTAGTTCGAAATGGGGCGGTAATGCCGCCCGTAAAATATTCGCTGCAGGGGGGTCCAAGGGGGGGCGGCTGCGACCTTTGGGGAGCCCTCCTTGGCGGGGGGTTTTGGGGGTAGCGACCCCGAAGCTAAAAAATAGATGTAAAATTTCCTTGTAAAAGTATAGTAATTTCTAGTCAATCTAGGCTGTTCATTAGGCAGATGATCTGACGGTAGAACTTATGTTTAGTTTAGGGATTTTTTCCCTAGAAGGAAACCCCTCTTTTTGTATGAGGGCATTATATTGAGCCTGTGTAATATATGTGTATTCTCTGAGCGAGAAGCAGAGAGGTGAGACAGTGAGAGAAAACAGAGGATATTACAGTGGATCTGCTGTAGGTTGTGTCTCTTCATTTTGCTGGATAATAGAAGGAAGGACTAGCTGTTCGGGGTGGACGTAGCCCAAACTGGGTGAACCACGTATATCTGTGTCTCTCTTGTTTTATGTGTTTTCTGTGTTTAAATTTTTGCAATATTTTATGTCTTCCATTGCTCTGTAATATATAATTTTCTAACAACTGGTATCAAAGACGAAGGTCTATTTGGCTGATAAACTTGCAGGAAAGAAGGGTTCCTCATTCGAGTGGGAGCAATGGCAGAAGATGGTAAGTTTAGGGTCGAGAAATTTAATGGCCAAAACTTCTCACTGTGGAAGATGCAGATGGAATATTATATGTATCAGAAAGATCTGTACCTACCATTGGGTGGAAAAACAAAGATGCCGATGGGAATGATAGACGAAGAATGGAACCTTCTTGATAGAAAGGCACTCGGAACAGTACGGTTGTGCCTCGCAGCGTCGGTTGCCTTCAAAATTTCGAAGGAAACAACGATAGAGGGTTTGATTAAGGCGTTGGAGAAACCATATGAAAAACCATCGGCCTCAAACAAGGTATTTCTTATGAAATGGTTATTTAATATGAAGATGTCGGAAGGTGGATCTGTTGTAGACAATTTAAATGATTTTAATACTATTACAAGTCAGTTATGTTCTGTAGGGGTAAACTTTGATGATGAAGTTAGAGCTTTGTTATTCTTGTGCTCATTACCAGAAAGTTGTAATGGTTTAGTAATGGCCATTAGTAACTCTGTTTCTAGATCTAGTACTTTAAAGTTTGATGATGTTGTTGGTGATATCCTTAGCGAGGAAATGTGACGGAAAAGCTCCGGTGAGACAACAGGTAATTCTTTGAGTGCAGAGTCTAGGGGAAGAAAAATGGAAAGAGGAAAGAGCTCAGGATATCGCAGTAAATCAAGGAAAGCCAGATCCAAGTCTAGATCAAGGATATTGTGCTGGAAATGCGGAAAGAAAGGACACCTAAAGAAATACTGTAGATCTCGGAAGGGAAAAGAAGGAGAGGTGACAGGTGAGGTGTTACAAAATGCTTTGATTCTTTCTTTCAAAAATATTACTGATTCCTAGGTGGTAGATTCAGGGGCCTCATTCCATGCCACACCTGATAAGAAATACTTTCATGACTATGTTCAAGGAGATTTTGGACAAGTTCGTTTGGGTGATGATAAACCCTGTAAAATTGTTGGAATGGGTAAGTTTCTTGTAAAACAGCAGAATGGAAACCAATGGCTACTAAAGCAGGTAAGGCATGTTCCAGATCTAAATAAAAATTTGATTTCAACAGGGCAGTTAGGCGGTGAAGGTTGTGTGACAACTTTCACAGATAAAGCTTGGAAGGTTACCAAAGGAGCCCTGGTAATAGCAAAAGGCGAAAAGGTTGGTACATTGTATTTATGCAATGGTATTTCTAACTCTATTAATGCTTTAACTTCCAAAGGAGTAGATGCAGCATTATGGCATCATAGGCTCAGACACATGAGTGAAAAGGGGATGAAGATTCTTCACTCAAGGAATTTTTTGCCAGGTTTTAAGAATGTTGATTTGGACTTCTGTGAGAATTGCATTTATGGAAAACAGATGAAAGTCAGATTTCTTAGAGTTGGGAAAGAAAAGAAGAGCGAAAAATTAGATCTTGTGCATACAAATGTATGGGGACTTGCTCAGGTATCATCTCTCGGTGGCTCTCGTTATTGTGTTACTTTTATTGATGATGCAACTAGAAAAACTTGGATTTATTGTATTAAGAATAACATTGATGTATTTGATACTTTCAAGAAATGGAAAGCTTTGGCTGAGATTGAGACAAGAAAGAAATTAGAGTGTCTCAGATCAAACAATGGAGGTGAATATTGTAGCAAAGAGTTTGATAGGTATTGTTCAGAGCATGGAATTCGCAAAGAGAAGACAGTTCCAAGAAAACCACAAGAAAATGGTGTGTCAGAAAGGATGAACAGAACAATCATGGAGCGTGCAAAGTGCATGAGATTGCATGCAGGATTGCCTTTACAATTTTAGGAAAATGTTGTAGACACTGTTGTTTATCTAATAAATAGAGGGCCTTCAAGTTCCTTGGATGGTGGTGTTCCAGAGGAAGCATGGATAGGTAAAAAGGTAAACTACTCTTTTTTAAAGCCTTTTGGTTGTGAGGCCTTCGTCGATATTGATAAAGAAAATAGAACAAAGCTTGAGGAAAAGTCAAAGAAATGTACCTTTATTGGATATGGTGTTGATGATTTTGGTTATCACTTATATGATTACGAAAATCACAAAATCATTAGGAGTAGAGATGTAATATTCAATGAAAAGGTCTTGTATAAGAATCAGTTGCAGGAAAAGAAACAGGAAAAAGAAAACAAGAAATACGCAGTTCTTGATGAAATCACTGAAAAAGTAAAGGTGCCTGAAAATAATAATAATCAACAACCACAACAACAACAATCACCACAACAACAACAGGCACCAGGATAAGTAGACCCCCTGAACGATACTCTCCTTCATTATATTATTTATTGTTGACTAATTTTGGTGAACTCGAATGTTATGAAGAAGAAATGCAGGTTGAAAGCAGGAAGAAGTGGGAGGTAGCCATGGAAGAAGAGATGGACTCCTTAATGCATAACCAGACTTAGGACTTAGTCAGGTTTCCTGCAGGAAAAACTACATTTAAGAATAAATGGGTTTACAAGTTCAAGGAAGAAGATGGAGGAAAACAGAGGCACAAAGCTAGACTTGTGGTGAAGGGGTTTGCACAGAAGAAAGGTATTGATTTTGATGAAATATTTTCTCCTATTGTTAAAATGAATTTAATCAGAACTATTTTAAGTCTAGCAGTAGTTGAAGATTTTCATCTTGAGCAGTTAGATGTAAAGAAAACCTTTCTCCATGGGGATTTGGAGGAAGAGATATATATGCAGCAGCCATAAGGATATGAAGTGAAAGGGAAGGAGAAACTAGTGTGCAGGTTGAAGAAGAGCTTGTATGACTTAAAATAGGCTCCAAGGCAGTGGTATCTAAAATTTGACAATTTTATGTCTGAACAAGGTTATACTAGATGTCACTCTAATCATTGTGTTTATCTGAAAAAGCAAAATGATGGTAGATATATTATATTGTTATTTTATGTAGATGACATGCTTGTTGCAGGGTCTAACATGCAGGAAATAAATGTGCTCAAAAGAAAATTGGCAAATTAATTTGCAATGAAAGATTTAGGAGCTGCAAAACAAATCCTTGGTATGAGAATAACTAGAGATAGGAAAAATCATAAATTAACATTGTCTCAAAATGACTACATACAAAAGGTGTTGAAAAGATTTAATATGCACAATGCAAAACCAGTTAGTACACCTTTTGCTAGCCATTTCAAACTTAGTAAGGAAATGTGCCCAAAGACCCAAGAAGACATGGATTATATGTCTAAAGCTCCATATGCATCAGCAGTTGGAAGCTTAATGTATGCAATGATCTGCACAAGGCCTGATATTGCACATGCAGTGGGAGTTGTAAGCAAGTACATGAACAATACAGGAAAGGAACATTGGATTGAAAGGTACAACAAATCAAACATTATGCTTTGGTGGTTCAAACATTTCTCTACAAGGATATGTTGATGCAGATATGGCAGGTGACAGAGATAATAGGAGGAGCACTACAGGATATGTATTTACTGTTGGTGGAACAGCTGTCAATTGGGTTTCAAAAATCCAAAGTGTTGTTGCACTTTCAACAACAGAAGTAGAGTATGTTGCTGCTACAGAGGCTAGTAAAGAAATTATTTGGTTACAAAGGTTTATGGGTGAATTGGGTAAGAATCATGATATGGGCACGTTATACAGTGATAGCCAAAGTGCCATTCATCTTGCAAAGAACTCAGCATTTCATTCCAAGAATAAACACACACAGCTCAAGTACCATTTCATACGATCAGTGTTGGAAGATGGAGATTTGAAGCTGGAAAAGATACACACTAGCCAGAATCCCGCAGATATGCTAAAAAAAGTTGTAACCATGGAGAAACTGAGAATATGCTTAGTTTCAGTTGGTCTTCAAGGATGACGATGAAGATGAGAAATAACCAGGTCCAAAGAGGAGTCATTGTCCAGCAAATGAAGCAGTGGTGGAGTTGCTATAATCAGTCTCCAAGTGGGAGATTATTGGGTGTGGAGCCTGATTATCTTCTGTATTCAAAGGTATCACCACATTGGACCCCAGTTCGAAATGGGGCAGCAACGGCGTCCATAAAATATTCGCTGCAGGGGGGGTCTGGGGGTTGGCTGCAACCTTTAGGGAGCACCCCGAAGCTAAAAAACAGATGTAAAATTTCCTTGTAAAAGTATAGTAATTTCTAGTCAATCTGGGCCATTCATTAGGCGGATGACCTGACGGTAGAGCTTATGTTTAGTTTAGGGTTTTTTGCCGTAGAAGGCAACCCCTCTCCTTGTATGAGGGCATTGTATTGAGTCTTTGTAATATATGTGTATTATTCGAGTGAGAAGCAGAGAGGTGAGACTGTGAGAGAAAACAGAGGATATTACAATGGATGTGCTGTAGGTTGTGTCTCTTCATTTTGCTGGGTAACAGAAAGGAAGGACTGGCTATTCGGGGTGGACGTAGCCCAAACTGGGTGAACCACGTATATCTGTGTCTCTCTTGTTTTATGCATTTTCTTTGTTTATATTTCTACAATATTTTATATGTTCCATTGCTCCGTAATATATAATTTTCTAACAATTTTGATATGTGGTCAGATATGATGACTAATATATGTTTGATATATTTTTTGGTATATGATTTGGCATATGTTTTGGTATCTATATTTATGGTGATGTTTCTAGATGTATCCATGTGTATGGATGTAAATACCATAACGAGCTATGTTATAAAGCTCCACTATGCGGTATGGGTGTCATGTTATTATGTTATCATGTGGTTATGTTATCATGATGTTATGATGTTATATGAGTTGGCACTCAGCATGATGATCATTGTAAATACCATAATGAGATGTGTTATAAAGATCCACTATACGGTATGTTGTCATGTTGTCATGATGTTTTTCTCTTGAGTAGATCTTTCATTGTAAATACTGCACCGAGTTGTGTTATAAATCTCCATGAGCAGTATGTATTTTTTCAGTAGGTTGTTGAGGTATATGTGTGATTAAACACCAATGACGGTATCCCCTGAGGGGGAGGGTTCTGTAACAACCTTGGTGAAAATTCCATGTAATAAAAGTTAAAAACAATAACCACGGATGGATGAGACACTTATTCTAAGCTGAATGTTGGGAAAGACATCCTAGAGGGTGTTCATTCGGTTTTTTATGTCTAGGGAAATTGGAAAAGGCAATGACTAAGGCTTTGGAAAAGCAAAATGGAATTTTTGGCATAATTATTTATGGAAATAATGGAAATTAAGAGAAAAGGGAGGTGAAAGGTCACAGGTTGCATCTGAGGACAAAAATGAAGGGAAATAATGGAAAATGAAGAAAATAGAGGCCTAATTCATAAAAAGGCTCATGAGGATTAGTTGGTAACCTTTTTTTAGTTTAGTTTTGGAGCACTCTCATTATTCTCTCTCTCTCTCATACTCTTGGACACTTAGAGTTTTCTCGGAGCACCTTTGCATTGGAGTAAGAAAGGCAAAGAATGCAACAAGAAACAAAGATCAAGCAGGGAAAGGGAGGATCAAGTAGCTACAACGGGCTTCATTGCAAGTATCGACTTTCATGTGTACTTTTCTTTCTAGATTTGGCTTGCATGGAATTGCATGTGGTTATTTTCTATCATGGCATGGATTTTGCTAGGTGTAACCGTGTTTTTCAGCCTAGCCTTACCATTTCCGGATAGCCATGGTGTGATGGGGTTCTCATGTTTGGTTGAGTTGGATTTTTATATGGATTCAAAGTTGAGTGAGGTGGATCTCTAAAATGATAGAACACATGGCCTAGTAACCCTTGAACTAGACTGTGGATTGTGGTAAAGCTGTATTTTTTGTTGCCTCATATGGCCTAGGAATACTTTCTAGTGAATGGAAGGATATCCGGTAAAGCCTAGAGGTGGTTTTCTCTCCTTTGGGCCTAGTAATCCTGGGTTTGGGACATGTGGTAAAGTATGGAGAGTGGGTCTCAGTTTAGGGCCTCATGATCTGGGTTTGGATTGCGGTAAAGCCTGAGAAACTAGGAGATAGGAAAATTCCTCACAATGTAGGTGGAGAAATCTAGTGGAATCCATGCTTGTTTGGCTTAGTGATCGGGTGGAGATCATAGTAAAGTCAGTTATGATGTGTTCATTGTGTTGGCCTAGTGCTCCAAGATGGATTACAGTAAAGCCTGGTTTCTATTGATGAGGGTGATGTGGTTTAGCCTCGGTATGCCCTGGTTGAGTCCCACATTCATGCTTGGAATACGGCACGGGGGTGAATGGATGAAGAGAGATTTGGCTTAGCCATTCTATGGTCAGGTGGAATGTGGTAGTCCCATCTCTGGTTGGTTCATTGCATTCATTATTGAGAAATTCATTCCCTTAATTTCTATATGCAAATGTACTGATGTATATATGGATTTTGATGATTGATATGCTTACGGTATTTCTGTTCCTATTATGTTGGTTATATGTACATTTTGTAATAGAAACTATGTATGGGTCTCAGCATATTTTTACTTGTATTTGAATGGACATGGTATCTATGACCTAATAAGTGATGAGGCAACAAATGGAATGAGGGAACAATGGTTCATAGAGATTCCTAGATAAGTATGAGATCCCTACACTTAATTATGTTGTTTACACCTATAGGCTACATGTTGACAATATGTTTGATGCAATTCTTGTCATGGCTAGTAGGGGTTTGGTTAAGGTTTTGATCAACTTATTTATTTTGCATCATTGTTTCCCTATAATTTACTTGATTATGTGCTTTCATTTCATTCTGGGCAGTGGCCTGGGCTTTGGGCCTAAAAAAGTGGCTTAATTCCCAGGTTCACTAGCACAATACAAGCAAGTTTGGTCCACAGTTGTTGGTATGAAAGCCTATGAGAGTGAATTTAAGTCTTTGGTTGCCCTCTTTCCAATAGCATGAGAGCGAATATGGCCTAAGAGGTCAAAAACAACAGTGGGACCTAGGGACAGGCTGTTTGAGTGGCTGATTTGTCTCTTGAGGGTTCTGTTGATGATGTTGGATGATTGTGTGTGATGTTCCGTCGATTCCACTTCCTTAAGGTTACCTAGGAGGATGGATCCGATCATAGTAGCCTCTCGTCTCATGTTTACCCTAGTTGGCATGGTTACTTGGGTGGATGTGGGAGGAGGGTGTTACATAAGGAATTCCCCAATTAATATGTGGCAAAGAGGACTAACTAAAGAAAATACAAACCCCACATTCCTTGAGAAGGTAATCTATTTTACATCGAATCAATTTAGTTAGTAAGTTGTGGGGATTATTGTCATTTAAGTTCTTCTAAGAAGCACCTCCTTCATTTATAACACTTGTAAAATTTGGATGGGTAATGGGACATAGTCTACACTTCTTCTCCCAACCATTTGACAAGCTACTATTGCAGTTATCACCCCCTAGATCAAGAATACTATCCTAATGACCAAACATTCATGGATTCCAGAGGTCTATTATAACCTCCACCCTTCTAGCATAACAATGTTCAGGTACAGGGACTCCATAGATCTAATCTGATCTTCGCCTTTTTGGCATAATAGTGTCGAGTAAAAGGACTCCAAATATCTAATTTGATCTCCACCCTTTTGGCATAAGAACATTAAAGTACAGGGATTCCATAGATCTAATATTATCTCCACCCATATGGAATAACAATGTTCAAGTACAGGGACTCCAAAGATCTAATATACGTTGAAAAATGTAACAAGAAATTTTCAATTTGTTTTTTCCTTAATTAAATTGATAAAATTCAAATTTCCACATCAACAGACAACTTGGATGTAGTTAACTTGTGTGACATGGTTTGTGTCACCTAGTTTACTTAGTAAATTTGAGTTGGAGGAGTTAGAGTTCATTTAAGCATGTTTAATTTCTAATTTGTATAATCAAGGTCAGTAATCTCAAGTTGTTATTAGTTAAACTAGTTCCAATTTTTGGACGAACTATTGGAAGGTCAGTTGTGCAGTGGGACTTTACTCAAACTCAGTGATCATCCAGTTAACTAATCAATCAGCTCAAAATAGCTAGTGCATGAAGAGAATTCAAGTTCTCCATCTATGGTGGAGATTCCAAGGCAGTGTAACATTAGGTGTAGACTATTATGGAGTGTACAGGTGTTGCATGCAATCTGATGATCAACCTTGGGAATTGCACAATTCATTTTGGAGAAATTCCTAAATAATAGGGGCCTAATTTCTCAAGGAATTGCATAAGGAAATAATGGCTCAAGCAGAGGATAAAAGGGATTGAATCTGAGTTAGATCTTTTTAGTGAGTAGAGAGATAGGTTATTCACTTGCAGGTTGTGCTCAGTTCAACAAACAAATTGTAATACATCTATATTCATCAGATTAATGCAAGTAGACATTGGGGATTTTAGAATATTTCTTTCCGAGAGAAAAAAATATTGTTTGCATGTCTGCTATTTCTCATTGCATGTTTGTGATTGATGTTTTAAAGTGTGAATTACTTTCGTAGAGCAATAGAGTAGGTTTGTGTCTTGTGATTTTGATTAAAAATTCATGAGCAGTTGCAAATCTACACATAATTTCTACATGGTATTAGAGCAAGATTCACAGTAGAACAAGAATTTCGAAGTTGTTTCTCAAGAGGTTCAAATTTAGAGTTCATTGCAGCAGTATCTCTTCAAATATGACAAGATGACCTTCAATGACATGAGGCTAGAGTATGCCTTGGAAGGAACCTCTAATTTCATCGCATGGAGGCAATATTGGATGACAATGGATTTCTAGAATACATCAGGACAAATGTTACAAAACCACCATAATTTGATGCCCAAAACCTTGCTCAGTGGAAGAAATGTGTATCCAAGGTGAGGAGAAAAATCTTGGAGGGAGTACGAGATCACATTGTATTAAATATCCATAGAAAAGAAACTCCATTTGTAATGTGGAAAGAAATGATAGAATTGTTAAAGAATAGTAGTGACCACAGGAAGCTAGCACTCAAGGATAAAATTCGAAGCATCAAGATGCAGAAGAATGACACTATTCCGAAGTATCTAAGCAGGGTCACACATGTTGTGATGAACTTGGCAGGGTTGTTCTAAATGTTCTGGAAGATGACTTGGTAAGATTAGCCCTTCTAGGCATTCCCAAGAGCTAGCATAGCTACCAAGATTTGGTGAACGAGAGGGAGAAGCTACCAAATTGGGAATTATTATGGTTCGATTTGGTACATGAGGAAATAAGGTAGAATACCAAATATGGGACTTCATCCAAGGGTGAGGATGAAGAAAAAATTTGATTGGATGGAAAGGCAAAGAAGGGAAAAGAGAAGAAATCTCAATTCAAGCTAGAGTCTAGTCAAGGGGGTAGGAAGAAATAATTTTCAAAAATTAAATTCTTTCATTGTCATGAATTTAGGCATTATGCCACGAAGTGTCAACACAAAAAAGAAAGCAAGAAGACCTCAGGAGAAGTAGCTAGTGAAGCCTTGGATTCATAGTTCGAGCTTAACTTTACCCTTATCTCATGCATGACGAACATAATGATGGGGAGCATGTGGTACTTGGACTCAGGTGCCTCGTTCCACATGATAGGGCGTAGAGACTTTTTAGTGATCTAGAGTAGAAATAATTGTAGATGCACATCGATATGGGGGACGACGGAAGTATATCACGATCGAGGTTGGTACAATCACCTTTCAGTGGGAGTCAAGATCTCCCCTCAAGCTCAAGGATGTTATGTTCATTTCGGGCCTAAAGAAAAATATCATCTATGCTGCAATTTTGGAAGACCATTGTTATGATGTGATCTTCAACAAAGGAAAGGCATTCTTGAGACACATAGCCACAGGATATGTGAAGTAGATCAGGGTTCGTGTAAAGAACCTGCATAATCTAGATGTGGAAGACTGTGTTGCATTAAGCACTAAGATGGAGAAGGTGTAGAGCCGCGATGCCAATGAAATTTGACATAAAATACTTGACCATTTGCATCATGGCACCCTAAATATTATGTAGAAAATAACCACAAACCTCCCCAAAGAAGCACTTGAGCATGAGTATGAATGCAAAGGATGTACCTTGGGGAAGTACACATGATCCACATTCCATGATCGAGACAAAAAAACACATGCAGTCCTAGAAAGCATCCACTCTGATGTTTGTGGACCTTTCTCAACATTCTCCACTGTTAGAAAAAAAAAAAAATCATTTTTATTGATGACTTCTTATGGAAGTGATGGATCTTCTCCATGCAGGTGAAATATGAGACATTCTCCAAGTTCATAGAATTTAAGGCATTGGTTGAGAAAGAAACCGACCAGAAGGTGAAGGCTCTCAACAACGATATTGAAGGTGAGTACGTGTTGAATGAATTTAAAAATTTCTGTGTGAAAGAAGGCATTTGACGAGAGTTGAAAACACCCAACAACTGATAGCAAAATGGGGTGGTTGAGAGAAATAATTGTAGCATTGTGCGAGAAATGATGGTGATTTTGCATGACCAAGGCCTGTGGGCCAAGGCATGCAACACAACAGTCTATTTGCAGAACCAAATTCCTCATCGGATTCTAGGCATGATTACACTGAAGGATGATTTCTTAGGGAGAAAGTCGGATGTGTCACACTTCGGGATTTTTGGAGCCTTTTTTTACTGTTATGTTTCCAAATAATCAAGGAAGAAGCTTGATCTGACAACATAATTGGGGATATTTGTGGGTTACATAGAAACTCCCCACAACTACCATGTGTACTTTCCATCGATCAAAATGACAATTGTGTGAAGGGATGTAAAATTTGATGAGGAGAAAGAGATGTGATGCTCTCTTGAGAGGAAGCTTCAGATCCCACCAAAAGAGGAGATTTTATATCCAAAGGAGGAGCCTCAGGAAGTTGTGGGGAAACCACAAATTGAGGAGAAGAGAGTGGAAACAACCACTCAAGTAGAACCATTGAGAGAAGGAAAAAAAATAACTAGGGTACCTAAGAGACTTGTGTAGGATGTGAGGGAGAATGTGGGTGCTCCTTCAAATAAGTGCAGGTAGAGAAGGTCACGTGTTTAGTACACTGGATACATGGCTCTTATTACTGATCTTGTAGAGACTGAGCCATCCTCTTTTGAGGAAGTAGTAGAGAAACCTTTATGGGTTGATGTAATGATGGAGGAATATGAATCCATTGTAAAGAACAGTGTTTGGGAAGTGGTCACAATACCAACAGATAAATCAATTATGGGTTCGAGATGGATATTCAAAATAAATAAGGAAGAAGATAGAAGCGTAGAGAAGTATAAGGTCGAATTTGTGGCCAAGGGGTACTCTCAAGTTGAGGGAATTGACTATGAGGAAACCTTTTTTCTTGTAGCAAGTTACTCATCCATTAGATCAATTCTTTCTTTTGATGTGCGGATGGGGTGGAAGATCCACCAAATGGATGTTAAAACAACATTCCTCAATGGATTTGTTGAGGAGGAGGTGTACATTGAGCAACCAAAACGTTTTAAGACATTTGATCAAGAGTATCATGTGTGCAGACTCAAGCAAGCATTGTATGGTCTCAAACAAGCACCCCATGCTTGGTACACTAGGATTGATAGCTATCTCACCATTTGGGCTTCACCAAAATTGAAGTGGATGTGAACCTCTATCATATATTGGTTGAAGGTAATTTATCATTATTGTCTTTTATGTCGATGATTTTATTTTAACTGGTGATGAAAAACTGATTAGATCTTGGAAGAGAATTTGAAATGAATGACATGGGTCTCATGCACTACTTTCTCGAATTGTAAGTATGGAAAGGTGATGGGGAACTGTTTGTATCTCAAGTAAAGTATGTAAATGAGATACTACAAAGATTTTTCATGGAGAGTTGCAAACCCATGGAGACATCTCTAGCGACCAACTGGAGGAAGGAGGATTCCACTTCAAGTGAGGAAGTGGATGCTACCCTTTATCAGTAGCTAGTGGATTCACTAATGTATCTTGTGAACACACGACCAGTTATGCGTTATGCGGTCAAACAACTGAGCCAAGCTATGGTTATCCCAACCAAATTATATTGGAAGGAAACTAAGCATGTTGAACTATGGTGTAAACAAACAGAGGGAGTGAAGTTGTGTGACTTCACACATGTAGATTGGTCAGGGGTCCATCAAACCAAAAGAGAACATCAGGTAGAATTCTCAATGTTGGGTTCGTAGCAGTTTCCTAGTATAGTACGAAGCAAATATCTATGGCAGGAAGCATGACAAAAGAATAATACATGGCTGCAAGTCAAGCAACATGTGAAGCAATCTAGATGAGAAAGATACTTGTTGGATTGTTGGATAATCAGAGTTGCATCAAGCTCTCTAAGAATCCTATTTTCATGATAGACCCAAGCATATATATGTTCGGTATCACCATATACAGGACTGTGGAAAAGGGTGGATAATGTTGCTTCAGTACATCCTGATAGGGGAACAAGATGCTGACATTTTGACAAATGCCTTTTCAAGAGGGAAATTCAAGTTCCACAAGTGCAGGATAGGGGTGGTTGATAATCCCTTTCTTACTAAGAGGGAGTGTTGAAAAATGAAGCAAGAAATTCTTAATTTGATTTTTCCTTGATTAAATTGAGAAATTTTGAATTTCCACATCAACAGACAACTTGGATGCATTTAACTTGTGTGACATGGCTTGTGTCACCTAGTTTACTTAGTAAATTCGAGTTGGAGGGGTTAGATTTCAGTTAAGAATGTTTGATTTCTAATTTGTATAAATCAAGGTCAATTATCTCAAGTTGTTTTCAGATAAACTAGTTCCAACTGGTTGAGGAACTAGTGGAAGGTCAATTGTGTAGTGGGACTTCAATCAAACTCAGTGATCATTTAGTTAACTAATCAATAAGCCTAAAATAGCTAGTGCATGTAGAAAATTTGAGTTCCCCAGCTATGGTGGAGATTCCAAGGTAATGTAAGATAAATTGTAGACTATTATAGAGTGTACAAGTGTTGCATGAAATTCGATGATCAACCTTGGGAATTGCACAATCCATTTTGGAGAAATTCCTAAATAATAGGGGCCTAATTGCTTAAGGATTTGCACAAGGAAATAGGGGCTCAAGTAGAGGCAAAAGTTGACTAATTCTAGGTTAGATATTTTCAATGAGAAGAGAGATAGGTTATTCACTTGCAAGTTGTGCTTAGTTGAGCAAAGAAATTGTAATATATCTCTATTCATCAGATTAATCCAAATAGTCATTGTGGTTTCTAGCTGATAGCCTTCCTTGGGAAAATATATTATTTTCAGGTGTGTAATTTCTCATTGCATGTTTGTGATCGATGTTCTAAAGTGTGAATTACTTTTCGCAGAGCAGTAGAGTAGGTTTGTGTCTTGTGATTTGATTAAAACTTCATGAGAAGTTGCAAATATACACATAATTTCTATAATATGATCTCCATCCTTCTGGTATAACATTGTTCAAGTACATGGACCAAAGATCTAATCTGATCTCCACCCATATGGCATAACAATGTTAAAGTACTAGGATTCCAGAGATCTAATCCAATCTCCACCCATTTGGCATAACAATGTTCAAGTACAGGGACTCTAGAGATCTAATCTTATCTCCACCCATATGGCATAAAAATGTTCAAGTACAGGGACTCGAGAGATCTAATTTGATCTCCACTCTTTTGATATAACAATGTTCAAATACATGGACTTCATAGATCTAATCATATCTTCACACTTCTGGCACAACAACATTCAAGTATGTAAGAAGTTTCTAAGTTTTCAAATGAGTTTCAGTGTTACATTACTTTAGAACAATCTATCTATTCTCTGTGGTAGGTGCATTTTATAAGTTTTTCCTACAGATACTACTTTTAATGTTTCCACATACAATAAAAATCTCCAAAATAATTTATAACTTTAATAGCAAACTTTAGAGTTCCAATGCATCTAATATTACAAAATGGCACCTACATGGTAGACATTTCTTATTTAAAAACTTGGATAAACAATGAACAAGTTAGGAGGATAGAACCTAGTGTTGAAGATAATCAATAATAATGGGTGCATGTACCAAGTAATAGTCCATTAGAATAGCACACCAACAATGGTTATGATATACACTGGCCAAAAAAACGTATATAGGCTCACACTTGATGACAACACTCGTAGCTTCATGCAGAACTGGTCTATGAAGTAGCACATAGTCCAGGATGAATCTACAACAACGGTAAGTATGCACGAGTGGCCCTTGAGATACCAAGATAACCCACTATTGTATGCTACCTATTACTCACAAAATGATGCTACGATCAACAAACAATCTCAATTATACTTTCCCAGTCAAACCACCAACTCGGTTTACCCTACTAATAATTATTTCTAAGTAAAATGAGTCACCCAATAGTCAAAAAGGGAATATAGGAACACATTTTGTGCAACTTATTCCTTCAACAGAAATGCATCTAACAAGAGAGATAAAGGAACGTGGCCCCAACCAAAAATAAGATATGGATCTTACAGTCCAAACTGATCCTCAAATGATATCTTCATGTATTTTCCCACATATGCTTAGCTCCTCCTTCTGAGAATAACAAAAATCATGCCTTCACTAAGCCATGAAGCTCGTACCTTCAACCAATTGATTTCAACTGCATTGGGAGTAGGTAACTCACCCTCATGAGATGCCAAATTGACCCATGCTTGTGATAACAAATAACTCCTTCTGTATTGACTAATTCAACCTCTTCTTTGACAAAGATTTGTGCTTTAGATATGGCTTGGGTATTTATCCCTCTATGGAGACAAGCTTCACCACAAAACTTAGATGTGCTCTCCATTTTTCATATCTACTCTCTTTCTTTCCCACGTTGGGTGCCATCTTCCCTCATTCTAGGGCCTATTCTCCAATTGACATGGTATGTCCCAAAAGAGCATGTGCCATAATTTCCACAACATCCACGTGCTCTCCATTTTTGAATCTCCCCTCGGTGAAGGTTTGTTGGTCTCAATATAGTGTCCTCCATGTAATGAAATTTAATGTCAACGAAATCCATTGCTTTCGTGATTAAGAGATGTCCATAAGAGTTTATGCCTTACTAGTTTTAAAAGGTGGACCTATATCTAGGGTTATATTAATAGGCCTATATTAATTAATATTTAGAAATATAATAAATGTGTCATAATAGATAAATAGGGTTTACAAAGCTATATACATAAATTTATATATTTATATTATTCCCAAATAACAATTACCCATTTTAATTCATGTTTACATACACATCTATGCATATGTGTATTTATTAGCTTCAATATGTATACACATGCAACTAATCACCATATCTACCTACTTTGCAAGATGATCGGGGTCATTACACGTCTTGTTATGTTTCTTCGTGAATGTGACACATTAAGCTTACAAATGTTAAAGTACTTCATTATAGTTATTTTCCTTTATTTTTTATGAATTAGAAAGGATTTTCCTGATGATGGTTTGCTTAATGTTGTACCTGTGGCTCCTATGTAGTTACTGTAACCAACTTCCATGGTTGGCATAACTATGCAGATCCAAGAGAAATTACTAAACCTGGGCTTTGTTCCTAGGGATGTTGACATTTTTATTACCTAGGTCGACTCCATAAGGATCCAACTCATGATCTATAATTCAGACAACTCATGCCAGCCAGAATAAGGTAATTAACTTCAGGTGTTATTTTTAGAGAAATGAAGATGAATATGGAAAATTCATAATATGTTTTGTCTAGAACATCCCCAATTAAGTGAATTGTGGGCGGATTCTCCAAAAAGTGCATGTTTTGAGAGCTATACATAGTTATTTTAGGAATATCTTTCTTGTTGCAGCTATTGGAAAACTACAATCCAAAAAGAGTGAGAAACTAGAAAATTTAATGAATCAAACCTATTCTTAATTGATTGTATGTTATATGGATTATATGTAATCTAATATTGAGTTTTTCTCCAACCAATATCTACCAAAAATAATTAAATACAATATTTTGTAATATGTCCATAACTTTGACAGATTAGATTTGGGGGAATTAGTTCCAATTCACCCCTTGCTTCTTTGTATAAAATGTATGGGAATATCAAAGGAGAAAAGGTAGTAAGTCATTTAGAGAGAGATGTTGGAGTAGAGTAGTAGGGAGGTTGCCAAAGATTCCAGAGAGAGAGGCTAGGATTGCTAAATCATTCACCTCTTTGTAATGAAGGTATTGATGATAATTGGAGTTGTTGGTTTTTATTGTTGAGGATTTATCTTTAATGAAATTTTTGATTATTGATGTTTACAAATCATGGGTTAATTTATTACTTTTCTTGTCCTTTCCAAAAAGTATAAAAGTTTAGTTTCATTTGCTTTCAATGCTTACATTATGTGGCTTTATGTGAAGACTGTGAGTAGATTTAGTCTCCTATCAATTTTCCCTACATTTTACTTCGTTTGGTGTACATTTTTTCAATGTGGTCCACAACACCGGAGATCAGTGATTATTACATCCATGATAACTATCTGAGTAGATCTACCCAAAGGGATCACTTCCCACTAGGTCATTAGAAAAACCTAACCCCAAGAGCATAAAGGAGAATTGACCCTGTGACATCCCATTAGCAAGGTGATTTTAATGATAAGAACTCAACCAATTGAAATAACCCTTGGGGCTTCGTGTGCATTTACTTTCTGCATGAGTGATTTACATTCCACATGAGTGATTTATTTTCTACATGAGTGATTTACTTTCCACACGAGTGATTTACATTCCGCATGAGTGATTTAATTTCCACACGGGTGTTCTTAGATAGTTGTGAGTTTTATACTTTGGTTTCCATTCTACAACAATATGATGGGAAGGCTATCAATTCCTTGATCTCCACACATATAGTGCAACATCTCGTAGTTTATGAACATCTTGGTAGGAAATTAATGTTTGAGTGTGAATTTATTTTAATAGATAATTAAATTCCCCATATTGAACTTGGTAAAAAAGGATGCATATCATCCAACAACATTGTTTTTGGGAAATCAAATACAGTCAAGAAGCACTTTTTTTGGAGGACTCCTAGTAACAAATCTTGAAACTCAATACTCTTGATTCCCTTTAGGATTAAAATCCCAACATGAAAGAAAAGGATAAACAGATAGTAGCTAATTATTGGGTTTATAATAGCTCAAGTGACCAATGGAGACAATGGATTCAAGTGGAATATTGTTAGCCACAACCATAAGTGAGACATTGTGAAACCTTCTAACAATCCATTTAGAAAAGATTCATTTTTTCCCATGATCAAGACAAATTATGATGGGGTTACAAACCACTCAGCTCCTTGAACATCAAGGAAACTTATCATTTGGAGGATGGGAATGATAAACACCCCAGGGAAGAAATTTTGAAGATTATATGGGGACAAATTTTCTAGCCAAAATTTTCCCTCTCCCTTTGGTTCCTAATCTGAGGGAAAACCCTTACCTAGGACAAACTTCTCAAGCGGAGACTTTTTGGCTCGTCTTTTTTTCATCCTTGTAGATATACATAAGAGGATTTAGAACATATCTTCAACCACTGTCTATTTGAGAAGTTTATTCTAACATAAGTTGTAGCCATAATGTGCCAATCTAATTGCAACAAGGACACCATAATTCTGAGTACTATCAAGAACTAGAGGAAAACAACTTATTCAAATTAAATTATTAATAAAATATGGGATCTTATTCTTGGTTTCATTATGTCGGTTATATGGAAAGTGAGGAACCAAGGTTTTTCTCACAATTTCTCTTACCTATTGTTAGCCATTTGGAATCGAATTAAAGATAAAATTTGGGAATCAATATCTTGTCAACATTGTTCACAAGTGATTGACATTCAAAAGATCAACAATCTAGAATTATTAAAGGTTGGGCTCTCTCATTTGGCTCACTTCTAGATAAACATTATACTTCTTACCAAACCCCTTCCATCCCCACTTCTTGGAAGATTCCTCCCCCTAACTTTACAAACTTGAATTTCAATAGAGCCTCTAAGGTAAACCTTAGAGTTGTAGGATTTGGAGTTTTTTGTGACCACTCAGAAAAGATCATTCATCTCTTTACTTGTCCCATGGGCCTCAATATTATAAATGTTTCTCAAGTTAAAGATTTAGAATTTGACTTTCGGCTAGCTATCTCTATAGGATTCCACAATAATTGTAGAAGGATATTCCTAACTCATAATTGCAATGGTTACAAAGAATTTACACAGAATGAGCCCTTGTAAAGTCTTGACTAGTTGACACTTATAAAGCATCTTGGAAAGAGTTGCAAACATCCTTCTCACAACTCCTGTGATTATCACTCTACACATTCAAAGGAATAGGAATAAAATAACAAATTTTCAAGCTAATGGGGGATGTAAAGAGGGAGAATACTTCTCAATTCTTCTTGGGATACTCTTTCGACTTCGGTTCTAAAACAAGAATGTGTTGATCTTCAAATGAAAGACATGTCCCACCGAATGGGGTGATACAGGAGCTGGTTTTCCCACAAAGCAGCATAAGCAAAGATGTGTCAGTGTGCCTTCCCTAAAGATGAAAGGTGGTAATTTTTCCAAATAATGACACACTATGTGCCATTACTCCACTTCAATGCCACACTAGTCTGAAATTTATGGTGATGTGATAAGGAAATTTTGGTTGTAATGCTACATTTCTTTTATTTGGAGATGCTTGTGGGAATTGTCTTAGCCTATCCCTCCATGCTTGATTATCATGATTTGTAGGGGTGTTTAATAGGTTTAGGAGGCTACCATACCTTGTAGATAGAATTTTCTCCATCCCAACATATCACATTGATGGTTCTGCACTCATTACTTACCAATGTCCTAATATTTCCATTCTCATCAAAGCCACATGAAGTGATTATACTGGAGTTTATTCTAGGATATTTCCATAGACTACTAACTTTTCCATAATATTATAAGTCTATCCTTCGAGCACACTATCTTTTACGATATTAGCCTCTGAAGTTTCTCACATATTTCGCTTTCTCCTTTATTTATGATGTTTTGTCTAAGTGGTGTCTTATTCAGCTTGCCATCTTCTTGAACCTGTATCAGGGTCTGTCCTTTCTATTTGTAGATTGAACCCTGCTTGGTCACCATAGTCATCAATTCCTTGCGAGTAGAAAATTCACTATGACAAGATAGTGTGCTCGTTGTTGTCAGGGAAAGCATATTCTTAGAGTAGGGGGTAAATCATGCTTTTTATCAAGAAGATTCCTCAACATGACACTACCATGAGCACACAATACAGAATATATAGGTCGAGATTGATGAGGCATAGAAAAATATCGTTGGGGAGCATGGATTCTTATCAGACATATCCTAGATGAGGTGAACTCCTGGATATTCAAAGTGGGTCACACTTTAAGAGGTAGACACAACCAACACATGCATATTGTCGATCTATACCACTAGCACAAAATGTCTAATTAGTTACTAAAAAAAATGACTAAAATTCTCATATAAACAACCATTTTTCATTCGGTGACTAGTAGTAGCTAATTTACAGTATCTTATAACGCGACCAACTTTTAGTCATTTTTAGCTTAGTCATTAATTTGTTGTCTCAATTTCATCATCTAGTAATATATTTAGTCATAAATTTGGTCATTAATTTAGTCATTGATTTAGTCATTAATTGCCACAATTAATGACCAAATATACAACAAAATATATTACTATATGATCACCCAAGAAAACCAATTAATGACCAAAGAAATATAACCAAAAATGTTGGTCATGTTATAAGATACTATAAATTAGCTACTAATAGTCATATATATGCAAATTTTAGTCATCGTTTGAAACTGTTGAAGGCCCGAAAATCGGGTCTACAACAAGGGGGATAACCACCTGGTCCGGACCTTGAAAGCAACTCCTTTTCCGTTTGGAATAGTGGCTCTGACTGGGGATGATGGGACCAGTTTCCCAATCTGTTTATGATGGTGAACTAACAGGATGATGTTTTTCTTTTTTGGGTTTATGGGGTAAATGCTTTATTCTAAATTTAATCTATCCCTTAACTAAAATATGAAATTTATTCTAATGAAATAAAACATCGAACTTTAAACTATCCCAAGAGTAACGCTTTACTTATGTGATCTAAAATAATTTCCAATAGCAATTGATAATAAAAATCATTCAATTACTACGAGAAAGGAATCCATTAAAAATGATTGTTTCGTATAAAAAATTAGCCGAAACAATTATGATAAACATATCGCATAAGAGTTATTCATATACTCAGCATAAAAAGAATAGTTATCACCGTAAAAAAGTGAAATAATGACAACTGAACATTCAAACTTTCATATATCAATAATTGAAAATAATTTATCACTTGACACATAAGTAAAAAGTATTAGGAGAAAAAAGTACCATTGGTAATAGGTTCTACTCATGAGCTTCAACAATATAGATTTATCTTCAAAGAACTCAATATCCACTAAGAGTACAAAAGTGAATTTCAGTAGCAGACATCAAACCCAGATATAAATAAATCTCGTTCCATTCATTTATCAAAACCTCCTCAGTGGGGGCAAACTGCACGTTTTGAAGATTTGTTTTTGATAAAATTCTAGACCCCTCTCTAAATGCATGAGAGGGGTTTAAATACTACTATAATGAAAACTAAAAATAAATACTACAAAAATAGATGAGGAGGTTTAAACTACCTTCCTCATTTTAAGCAAAAATGAACTAAAATCAAACTAATATTGTATCGATGCTAAATCATGCATGTGTTATTTTAAGTTGCAAATATCTAGCATGGGCTTCAAGAGCGTCGATTGGTCGATCTCAGATTTTAATCGTTGTTATGAAACCAGCTCATGAAAAGATAGAAAAGATAGATTAACGCCTTAGAATTCAGCCTCTTCGAGGGGCCAACCTCCTTTACATTACACAAACGAACAATTCTTAGATGATTCGAATGACAAAACCTCCTTTCTATATATAGGAGTCTAAGGAGTCACAATATAACCCAGCCGACATAACAATAATAAGGTAAGGGCACAATAATAACAATAGTGGGCTTCTATGGGGCACAATATTAAAAATATGGGCACTACATGGGCATATCAATATAATAAGGGGGTTGTACTAATAACAATAAGGGGTTACACTAGTAGTATAGGGGCCTAACATGCCCCTCTCCTTCAAAAAGTGTTGTCCTCAATGCTTGAGTAGTTTTTGATGCTTCTGTATAAAATTCTTGTCCTCCCATGTGGAATCTTCAGCGGGTAAGTTCTTCCACTTGTTGAGATACTCTGAAATTGATCGATTTCGTAGCTATCGGGCTCTTGTTTCTTTGACTTCTCCAGGTTCCAATATGATTTTTCCTTCCTCTTCAATTTCTGGCAATATTGTTTGAATTGGGATATTTTGCAACTTTTGAATAAGTGGCCATACTTCTTTGTCCTTCTTCCATTCATCCCTTGCTTCGTTTATCCATTCTGGTTAGATAATAGAAATAGCACAAAACAATGCTTCCACATCCTCATCCTTTCTTGAGAGTGCATCTGCAACAAAATTTTGCTTCCATTTTCTATAGATGTCAAAATCATTACCCAACATATTTGTGACACATTTTTCTGTTCTTCTAAAGATAATAGTTGTTCTAAAAATTATTTAGGACTATCATGATCCATTTTTACCTTGAAGTGTCTTCCCATTCAGTAAGGTCACCATTTTTTAAGTGCATGTAGTATTTCCAACATTCCCTTCTCATAAATAGCTTGCTTGAGATGTAGCCGTAAAAATACCCAATCACCTACATCAAAACATTTTTCACTACGATGTTGATCTACCTATTGTTTCATTCGATTTTGCACCAAAGTGGCGTTATCCTTTAAAAGTTGGAGAGCTTGTTGTTGATGCTCGATGTGATATTTCACTGCTTGAACCTTTTTCTTCTTGATATGTCCTTCTATCTTTAGAGTTTGAGGAGTGGTAATTTCTTCCAATCCTTTACAAGATATGGTCGGATTCATTTCTTGATGCTCGATGTGATCTTTCACTTCTTGAACATTTTTCTTCTTAATATGTCCTTCTATCTTCATAGTTTGAGGAGTGGTAATTCTGACCAATGAATTAAAAGATATGGTTGGATTCATTTCTTCTTTCTCGATGTGATCTTTCACTTCTTGCACCTTTTTCTTCTTGATACTTCATTCTATCTTGAGAGTTTGAGGAGTGGTAATTCTTGCCAATGCTTTGCAAGATATGGTTTGATTCATTTCTTCTTTCTCTGGGGTTGGGTCCTGGCGTATATCCTCTTCTTTTGATGTTTCTTGATCCTTTTCTTCCTCCTCTTCATACTCTATGTAAAATAATTTCTTCTCAACACACTTACGACCTTTAGTGCATTTTCTATCACAATTGTAACAAAGCCCTTTTTCTCTTTTTTCTTCCAATTGTTGTTGTGTAACTCTTGTGGGTTGTGGAAGGCTAGGAGAAACAACACTTCCATCTTTATACTTGTGAGGGGTAGACTTCCTTGTTGCCATAATTTTACTTTCCACTATGTCACAAAGCCTTTTTACTCTTTCCAATTGCTGTGGTGTTTCTCTAAAGAAGGTGTTGCTCTTTGTATCCTCATAATGCGCTATCATTTCCTCCGTGAGAATTGACCATGTAAGAAGTTGTTTACGAGAACAAAGCCCTTTATACCATAAAAATTGATCCAGTTATAAACATGAAAATGTAATACATACATTTTGTAACAGAGATACACCATGTAGATCAAAATATTGCTCCATTTGAAGAATCCAATTTACTGGATCCTTGCCATTAAACTTCCTCATATCGCCTTTTCTTGATTTTAGGAGCTCTATCTTGAACTGACTATAACTCTGTAATTTTGGTTCTTCCAGTTCTGAAATTGCGACCTGTAGTAGCCCTCTGTGTCCTCTTTCCAATTCCACCAGTCTAATCGAATTTAGATTCTCCAAGAAAGAGTTATGCCAAATCTCCCACAGTGACCTGATTATAGACTAGTTCAGTAGTGCGAACTTGTACGACATGCCACGAGTCACTATTTCGACCTTTTTCTCTGAAAAATATAAACAAGAAACTACAATCCATCCTATTTCTGTACCTTCTTATGAACTTTTAATCCGATGCTCAGAGAGAAATTTATGACAATTTTCCCCAGGTCACCTCTTTGGAATGTAATTTAGGAGTTTGCAAAAAGACCAACTTCCTCAATCATATCTCCTCAAATATAGCACGAAAAGCTTTGAAATTTGGACTCGAGGTTCAGTGCGATTTCTTCTCAAATGAATTTTTTTCTTAGCTTTTGAAATGTCGCAAAAAAAAAGTTATAGCAAAAATTCCACGATCACCTATTTGGAGCAGCGAAACCCTAGAATCCAAAGCTCTAATACCAAATGTTATGAAACCAGCTCACAAAAAGATAGAAAAGATAGATTAACACCTTAGAATTCAGCCTCTTCGAGGGGGAAACCTCCTTTACATTAAAAAAATGAACAATTCTTAGATGATTCGAATGAAAAAACCTCCTTTCTATATATAGGAGTCTAAGGAGTCACAATATAACCCAGCCGGCATAACAATAATAATGTAAGGGCACAATAATAACAATAGTGGGCTTCTATGGGGAACAATAGTAACAATATGGGCACTACATGGATATATCAATATAATAAGGGGGTTGTACTAATAAAAATAAGGGGTTACACTAGTAGTATATGGGCCTAACAATCGTCCTATGAATACGAAATTGGAAAGTGTTGGCGCTATCTTCTCGGCGGACGTTATGAGGCATTTCAGAGTCATCCACTGGCTATGTGGTTTTACCAGGAACTGCCAGTATCCCAGTTTAACTTGCTTATCTGTTTAATTGACTCTGCCTTTTCCTCTGTCGTTTGCTTCCACCTAGTTTGAAGCTGCTGTGCCTTTGGGAGGAATCCTGGAGTGGTTTTTGATATTAAATTTGTTGTGTGCAGATTTTTGTTGATGCTATCGATTATATTATTTGTTGCTTTTGTTGCTTCCTCCATCGGCTGCTCTGCTTCCTTGAGCTGTGCATCCCATTTCACAAATAATATTTCTTTATGAGATTCATCGATCCTAGGAAATTCTACTCATTTTCCTTCCTCTAATTTCTGCCAATTCAAAAAGTCAAAAACTTTCTTAAAAACTAAATCATAATCAAGTCATAAATCTACGACTTGATTTGTAATGTTATTGCTTTTTTCGCAATGGGAATTCCACTGTGAGATCCTTTCACAGAGTGTTTCTTCCTGTTGCAAGAGTTGTTCATTGAGGGCAAGGGCTTCTGTGATGAATTCTTCAATTTTAGGATCATCCTTGTGCAATGCTATCATGGTCTGTAATTGTTCTTCTTTATTGGCAACACTACTTTGATAGTTCAATTGCATTTTCTGGAAGTCCTGTTGGAGCTTTGCCAATTGTATCTCTGATTCTCCACTGACGCTGGCCTACTATAGTTGTTGTTCCAAAAATAGGATCTTATCCTCCTTTTCTTTTAATAGCATTTGAACCTCAGTTGCTTTATCAATTGTTGCATAAGCATATGCCCCTGCGATCTGAGAGAGCCGAGTTAGGTTTTCCAATGGATTGGTAGTTGGGTCTTGCCATAGGACATCCAAAGGTTCAGCGTTTGGGGAGAGTACAATATCTATTTTTCGTTTCTTCCTTTTTCTCCTAACAACAACCTTATGTTACGGGCTATAAAATACATCCAAAGGAGGAATCTCCTCTATTTTTAGTACAATTTCAGACGACGGAGCAACAGGAATATGCTCTGTGTCTTGAGTATTAATAACCTCTTCTATTATCATCTCTGTGGCTTTCTCACCTTGGTTAATCAGTGGCTCTGTACTCTGTTCCTCGGTGTTGATTAACTCATTAAAATTCTCCCACTCCTTTTCTAGATCTACTACAATTGGCTTTGTTGGCTTCGCGAGGGGAGCGGGAGTCTCGGCCTGTTTTGGGGACAAAACCTACTGATCAGGCTTTTCTATGGACTGAGTTATATCTTTGATTGACCCTTCACTTCTGCTATGTTCACTCTTTGACTGCTTATTGAATTTTTCAGCTAATTCCCTTTTGGACTTTGATTTAGACTTCTCTTCTCCTGAACTTCCACTTATGCTAATATTGGGAGTGGGCTCCTTTATTGGTTCAATGCATAATTTGTCTAATGGGACATTTGCCAATATTTTTTCTCTGTAATGATTAAACTCTTGAAGTTTTCCTTGGTCAAACTAAAGTTGTGCCATATGTAGAATCTCTCTGAGAGTGCTCTTCTGCTGAAAGACATCGTCGAAAAGATCATCTTCTTTAGTAAACACTTTTATTTTGACCATCGTTGTAAAATTATTTATAACATCAAAGGGATTGTACTGCCTCCCTGAGAACTTGGGTAGATGTAAACATAGCATATTATCAACCTCTTTAAATCATGCCCTAAATCAAATAATGCAAAAGCCTCGCAAAATACAAGGAATTGAGGCCAAATGGCCTTCTTAGAATTATTGAGTTCTCTGCTCATTCCCCCAACACCACAAGTCTGGTAAGCTATTTCTTAGGCCATTAGTTTGTCGGGGACATACAGAGGAAGTATGTGAGGTGAAGCAATGCTCCCAAATACCCTAATGTATGTGAATAACTCCTCCTCGAACCACCTTCCCACAGGGAGAATGTCAATTTTAGCTTCTGGGGAGAATCTTGGGGTGTCTTTGTTATATAGCATTTTATGAATAGGAAGCATCACTCCATGAAAAATCTTGTAGAAATGTGGGATGAAATTGGATTCCCACAGTTCTTTGTGATAAACCTGAATAGGCAGAGGGTTCTGTACTGTCCATTTCCACCCCATGATAGGGAAATCAGAGACGAAACAAATGGCATCCATGACATAGGCAGCTAAAAAGAATGGGGGGTAAAACCTCTGAGCAAAACTTCTTTTAGTTCGATAACTTAAAATAGCAAAAGCTAAATTATCTGATAAAATTTGGGCCCAATCCATTATGGTGGCATTGGTGGCCGCATCCAATAAAGGTAACCATTCTGATGAAAACTTATTGATATTTGGCTTCCCAAATAGTCTACACAACATTGCAGCGGCAAAACAATAGGGAGAAGAGAGAGAACCAGTGGTGTACATACCATTTTTATCCTTCTTTAATGGTTCTTCCTTCGTGGACCAGCTTTTTGTGCAGTCTGCCAAATCCTCGTTCTCTTTGGCGAATTTTTCCACAAACTGTTTGTTATAACTGGCCTGGGGTTCTGGCAGGTGATACATACGCCTCAAATTACTTGGGGTAAATGACCCCATGACCTCCTGGTTCCGTGTCTTGAATTTCCTATCGGATATATCAACGTGGTCTATAATCCATTTTACCATATCCGTGTAAGGGAGTATCTTCGGCCTTGCTACAATACGGTGCAGAAATGAGCATGCAAGCTCTGTTAGTGATGCTTCGGATGACCCACGTCCATCTGTCGTAACTGTAACCTTCATAACTCTCAGGTTTTCTTCTTCTAACAGTCGGTACATGCCTTCCCAAGTAGATATCCCTGCTTCCTTGGTACAAGTGGTGTCTGTAAATAATGGAGTCATCTCTGATTTTTTAGATGTGAGAGCTTTGCCTTTCTTTCCCATTACGCTTTGCGTGCTGTTTTGCGTACTGCTCCTGAAAATTGTAAGTAGAGAACAAAGATACGATAAGGATGATGGTGAATAATGAACAACAATAAGGTGACGGGAAAGGTTTTAATTTTTAAAATCATATCAAAGATATCACCTTACGTGAGATGGTCCTTTAAACTAGATCTAAATCATTTTTAATAAATAACCATCAATGGACCGTTAAGCTACAATTTAATTCTCATAACTCTGCATCGAACGACGAAAAGTACTGTTATTGAACTTTAAGCCCTTAGGCTTGTGATAAAGCGATTTTGCGATTTGATTTGCAATATCGCAAAACCTATTATCTTTAACAACCATTTGTTTCACCGGGTGGTTGCGAGATGTGATTTGTGAGAAGCTTTATCACATTTCGCAATATTTGGGTGCTTTTACATTAAGTAGTGCTACAGTATTTTTGAAATCTGCGATATGCGATGAGTTTGTAAAGCTTACGATTTCGCATTCTCACATTCTCGCATTTTCGCATTTTCGAAGAGTTACTTGTGTAAGGGATGCCTGCCATGACCTTTTCTGCGATGTGATGCTATCATTAAAAAGTGAGTTTATTAAAGTTTTTCTTAGTACTCAACTTTCCATGTACAAGGGTTTTCCTAGCTTTTGTGGTTATATGGCGCTTTTCATAAGGGGGCTCAACACTTGTAATGTTTTTTATGCGCATGAAGCATGAAAAGGTAGGAATTCATATTGTTGGGAGTTTTGCTTTGATATCATGTTTTATTGAAAACAAAAAGGCAATCTTAAATGCTAAGTTTTGATTTTTTGGAAGGGTCCCCATTTATTAGTGTTATTGCTAACACTAATAAAAAGGGGGTTGTTGATGGTCACAACAATTGGCGATTCACTTGAAAGAACCAATTATCTCTGATAGTTTTTTGAATTTTCATAAACTTCTGAAATAGAAATGGTTTTGGAAAATCAAACTTTATTGTAGAAATATAAGGTACACAGTGCTATTTGCTAACAACAACATTTTGTTCCATCTATCTTAGTTCTGATTATCTTCTTCCCAAAGTTAGTCATTGTACTTACATCAGTCATTACTTGGTTTATAAAGATAAAAACAAGGACATCTCTATAGATCAGTTTTAGGCATACTCATTTGTCGTAGGTAGAGCCTCTGCTGCCAGCAAACGTTCATAGCCTCGACAGGGTTACTTGTTACCCATCAATTATCTAGTATCCTACTTAAGAAGCATGCAATTTTCAAAGATAAATCCTCATCTACACTTATTGTTTTTTCTTTTCTTTTAATTATTAAAGAAAAATGTCTTGGTTTGGTGGCCAAATTTGATAGTGCCATTCACTTGATTTATAACTTAACTGAACAAGTTGGCTCGTGATGAGACCCCTTGTCTTTTGATTGAAACAATCTCGAGTCATTACCCTGTTTTGGTATGCAGTTTGGAAATGTTAGTTAGTTATAATCTTTATGATCATGATAAGTCGGCTCTTGATGAGACCTCTTATTCTTTAAGTTTATAGTGCATAACTGGATTATTCTTTGAAACTTGCAATTTCCTAAAGTGGGGAGGAAGTCATTGGCTCCTTAAGAGTTCTTCTGGATGACAATTGTAGAGTTTTAAAAGTAGCTTTTCTGTAGAGAATATTTGTCTTGTTATTGATACTTTTCATGACTGATATGAAGCAAACTCCTACTAAAGGTTGTTTTTAATCAAAACTTGTAAAGTTGAAACAAAAGAACAAGTAAAACCTTCAGAATTATAGCACTTGACCATATTTTTCAAAAATAAAGATTAATTTTCCTAACCAACTCCACTTATACAAGAGAAAAAACAAAATTAACAAGAGACACTACTTTTTTCATGGAAAACAAAGGTAAACATTTTCAACATGTTTTATTATCAAAAATAAAAATAAGCTAAAAATAATAATTTACAAAAATAGAAGAGGTTATCTTCTATGGAAAGTATTTTTTAAGGATCTGTCCATTAACAGGTAAAGACTCTCTTTTCCCTGCTAAGTCTTGTAACATGAAAGTCGATGGACCTATGATTTCAACAATTTGGAATGGTCCAAGCCACATCCATTGGAATTTAGTATGCTTTCCTTTCTCTTCATGAGCTTTATCCCATTTCAATACTAAATCTCCAAGCTGAAAATCTTTCCTAGATACCAGGTTTGAATCAAAAGAAGCCTTTACTAATTGTTGATGATGTGCATGGGTAATTCTGGCCTGTTCTCGTTCTTCTTCTAGCTTAAGAATCTGCAATTGTCTTAGTTGCAAGGATGAGGAAGGAGTTTCTTTGATGAACTGAACTAAGGCTAAAGAAGGAATAGCTAGGTGTGTTGGGAGAACCACTTCTTTCCCATAAACTAAATTAAAAGGAGAAGTTCCAATGGAAGTTTTTTGAGTTATTCGATCTGCCCAAAGAGCGTACATTAAAGACTTATGCCAATTTCTATGATTTTGATCAATAGTCCATTTAATGGTTCTGATCAAGTTTTTGTTTGTTGATTCGACCAACTCATTCCCTTGCGGGTAATAACTGGAAGAATACTTAAGTTTAATGCCTCTTTTGAGCGCAAATTCAGTCATAGCATTACCAGAAAAAAATGATGCATTATAAAACATTAAAGCCGAAGGTAAGCCAAACTTGGTAATGATGAATTGATCAATAAAATCGATGATACTCTCAGAGTTGGCTGACTTGAGTGGAACTGCTTCTACCCATTTAGTAAAGTAATCAGGAGCTGTAAGGATGTACTTAAGATGTTTAGAAGAATGAGGAACGATCTCACCTATTATATCTAATCCCCATTGTTCAAATCGCTAATCGATGTTGACCAGCTGTAATGGCAATGATGGTTTCTTCTGTCTTCCAGCATCAGTTTGAAAAATCTGACATCTTCTTACATAACTATGTGCATCCTTAAATAATGTTGGCCAGTAGTAGCCTGCACACAAGATTTTGTGTGTTGTCGCATCTCCTGCATAATTTCCACCTGCTGGTCCATCATGAAGTTCCTGCACCACTTTTTCAACTTCAGATTTCTCAAGGCATCTAAGAAGAACGGAATCATAATTCATTCTAAAGAGTACATCATTTACAATTTGATATTGTTTGGCTTTTAATCTCAAGGCCCTTTTCATTGTATGATTCAAATGTGAAGGAGCATATCCATTCTTTAAGTAAAACATGATATCAACATATCTTCATTCATTATCATTTAGGCTTACCTCACACATTTGTACCTCACTGTCTGGGGACTGTATCTCTAATATGTGTGATGCTCCAGCCAACATCCTGCAAAAAACTTGACCTTTTACAATATTTGCTGGCTTGATTTCAACGTCATATTCTTGCAGGGCTATGACCCAGTTTGCTCTCTTTTCACCCACGTCTTTTTGTACAAAAAGATTTCTTACCGCTGGAAATGGTACTACTATTTTTGTATGAGTCTTGAGAAGAAAATGCCTAAAGTGTTTGATTGCTTTGAATATAGCACAAACCTATTTCTCATCGTCGGAGTAATTTAATTCAGCTCCTTGCAAGTTTGAACTGAAAAAGGCTATTGGGGCTTCTGCTTTATCTTGATTGGCTTGTGTGAGTATTGCAACATACGATTTCTCAGAGGCAAATGTATACAAAATGAAAGGATCAGAAAAATTTGGAGTCGCTAGAGATGGGGCATTTAGAATCACTTGTTTTATCAAGCTGAATGCTTCATGTTCTACCTAACCCCATTTGAAGAGTGAGTTTTTCTTAATCATTGCTTGGAGAGGTGACACAATTCTTGAGAAATCGGGGACAAATCTTTTAACGAAATTTGTTGTGTGTGGAGCATGATTGTTCAGAGGTCTTTATTTCAGCCAGATGTATACCCCTGGAAGTTTGCACACCCCTCCACGCGGGGGGGTGCGGGGGTCCGGGGGGGCTGATCCCCCTCGGCTAGGGGGTCCGGGGGCCAGCACCCCCGAAGCTAAAAACAAATGTAAAATTGCCTTGTAAAAGTATAGTAATTTCTAGTCAATCTGGGCCGTTCATTAGGCAGATGATCTGACGGTAGAACTTATGTTTAGTTTAGGGTTTTTTGCCCTAGAGGACAACCCCTCTCTTTGTATGAGGGCATTGTATTGGAGGCTGAGATATAGATGTGTATTCTGTGAGCGAGAAATAGAGAGGTGAGACTGTGAGAGAAAACATAGGATATTACAGCGGATTTGCTGTAGGTTGTGTCTCTTCATTTTGCTGGATAATAGAAAGGAAGGACTGACTGTTCGGGGTGGACGTAGCCCAAATTAGGTGAACCACGTATATCTGTGTCTCTCTTGTTTTGTGTGTTTTTTGTGTTTATATTTCTGCAATATTTTATGTGTTCCATTACTCCGTAATATATAATTTTTCTAACAAAATTGATCTGACCAAGAAAGGATTGCATTGGTTTTTTGTTATGGGGTAAGGATATCTCAGAAATCTCCTTAATCCTATCTGGGTCAATATGGATTTCAGATTTAGACACTATGAATCCAAGAAGCTTTCCTTCACTTAATGCAAAAAAGGACTTTTTTGGATTAAGTGAGATCCCATATTTTTGACATCGTTGAAAGATCTGCTTTAAATCTCTGAGGTGACTACTACATTTTTTAGAATACACTGTTATGTCATCTAAGTAAATCACCACTGACTTATTCACTAATCCTGTAAATACAATATCCATGGCCTTTTGAAACGTGGCACCGACATTAATCAGTCCAAATGGCATCTTTTGATATGCATAAGTGCCCCATTTCGTTCTGAATGTAATCTTCAATTGATCATTCGGATGGACTAAAATTTGATTTTATTCGGAGAAACCATCTAAAAAGGACATCAATTCAGACCCTGCAACTGATTGTAATATATGTTCCATAGGGGGTAGTGGAAAATTGTCCTTTTGGCAGGCTTTATTGAGATTTCAAAAGTCAATACAAATCTGGATGTCTCCATTTTTCTTTCTGACTGGTACTAGGTTGGAAACCCATCTAGAATGTTGAACAGGAAAAATAATTTTAGCTTTCAGTAATTTGTTCAGTTTAGACTTAATCTGGCTTTCCATATTAGGATGGATTTTCCTCAACTTCTGCTGCACTGGTTTTTTGTCAGCGATCATCAGAATTGTATGCTGTATGATTGAAGTGTCATAGATTTTTAGGTCATCGTAATTCCAAGCAAAAACATTTTTATACTGTTTCAAGAGTCGAATGAAGGCTGATTTTTCCTCGGGAGTTAGATGAAGACCTAAGTTGATATTCTGCAACTTTATGTCAGTTCCTAGATTCACTAATTCATATCTCAGAGTTGAACTCTGAAGTTTTGAATTGTTGGACCTTTTGAATCTGTCCTTTAAATCATATAGGTCTTCCAATTTGACTACAGATTTGGGTATAGTATTATTGGTGCTTCCTTGTTGTAACTGTTTGTCATGTTGGTCTTCATCAATTATCTGATTATTGTAAGAGCCTTCTGAAATCAGAAAAATTACAATATCAGGGTCATCGTTAAAAACTCTCCAGTTGGTAACATTATCCGGGATGTAGGGTCTAAAGATCAATTCGATTTAGAATCTGTGTGAACTATAGTCTTCTGAGGGAATGAGCTTGGAAGCTACATTATCCAGGAGGTCAGCACTGGCATTTTGGAGTCTGGGAATAGATGAAATATTGAATGCTATAAAATGTGAATTCAGGTCTTGTACTAAAGATTGAGAATGCTTTAGGTGACCTGATAGACAATGTATAGTATTTCGTACCTGCTTAATAACGATCTCAGAATCCCCAAAGACTTGTAGATATTTGATGTCAAGTCCGATTTCCTTGTACAACCCTTGAACGTATTATTTGTGTAATCGAACTCGAGTCTACAGGTTAGCATGGTTTTCTCTCCTTCTGGACTAATTAATATACAACCTGATCCTGCTCCATCATTAGACTTAGAACTATCGAAAAATAATTTCCAAAACAAAAATTTATTTACAGGCCTATCTACAAAATTAATGCATTTAGAAGTATTTGTTTGAGAAAAAATTTCTATCTAAGATAAACCTGAATTTTCTAAAAAAGGTGAAGTATAAGCATTGAAATTCCCTAAGAACGAATCAACTGAATAGTTTCCAATTATATTATTGTTGTATGCTATAGGTTCATTTTCTCCTTCTAACTTCGTCACTATGTACTTTTGGTGTCTTTCTTGCTCCACCTTTATTTGATTTGGTTTACCATTGTAAGGAAGCCACATATGTGAGTAGTCGGTTGCGAAGTAACTGTGAAGCTTTTCTGACCAATCCCTGCTAAGAATTAATCCATAAAACTCAAGAATATCTGCAACAAGTATATCAATGACTTGACATACCTTTGGATTCGATGAAAGCCTTATGGTCACTTGATTGAGTTCGCCAATAACTTCGACTTGAGACCGATCCAGCTGTACTATGCACACTGCAGACTTTTGAGGTTGGACATTTAACTTTGCACAAACTATCTTAGGCAAAATATTAGATGAAGCACCAGAATCTACCAAACAGTTATGCAAATTTTTATTGAAAACTTCAAAGGTAAGGAGGAATGGAGGAGTATGGGATTTTGACCTTCCTCCAATTAAAGCAATGTCATTTGGATCGACTTTATTTGACATACCAGTCGGAGGTCTTCCCATTTCATTAGTAGCTTGTGAGATTACAGCGGCAGGTAGAGGCGCAATCGGTACTGTATGCAGTTCTTTTAAAAGTAGTTTTTGTTGATGATTTAATTTATTCAGCTCATGAAAAGTAATGTTGGCCCTAGTCTCCTTCATGTCCTCAACAATATTATATTCCATTTCATCGAAAATGATGAGTGTTTTAGATGGAGTTGTTGAATCAAAATGGATTGGGTTTGTCTGAGTAGCCTTTGGTGAGGATTTCTTACCTGTGATTTTATCTTTAGAAGTTAGGCTTGGGTTTTTCTGTTTAGAACTAGATTGTGGAGGATCAAGTTGATTTCTACTTCTGGTAGTCACTGGAAATGCATCTTGATCTTCTTCATCTGGAAGAATGAAGTCCCACATACCTTGTAGTTCTACAACCTCATCATCATCAGTATGTTCCTCATTTGAAACTTCCTCTTCTTCCCCTTCTGGAACTGCATTTGTTATAGTGTTGGGAGGCTTCAGATCGGTTGAAGGATTCTTCCTAAAAGGTTTGAAAGGTTTCTTGGAAGAGGTTTCTTCCACTTGTTTCTTAATATCAACCATTTTGTTGGACATGGTTTTTAAAACTTTCTCTAACCCTTCCAAGTCGAATGGGTCCTTTGATTGTTTTTTCTTAGGGTCATCTCTAAAAGAAACCTTTTTAGATTTTCTTTCATCTACAACATTTTTCTTTTCTAAAGCTAAGATACGTTTTTCCACCGCTATCGCTTCTTTCATGTTTTCAGCCAATGTTGGCTTAGCAACCCTATCTACAAAGATTTCTATATTCGAAGGTAAGGCAGATATATACCATTCACTTCGAACCTCTTCACTAGGTTTAGATGCGGTAGGAATCTTATTTAAGAGTTTATTAAATCACGAGTTGAAATCTTTGATAGGTTCTCTTGATTCGGTTTTAAGATTTGAGAGATCATTGATTAATGTCGTTGTAGACCTATCATCACCGAATTTAGTCAAGAACTACTCTTGGAAAATGTTCCAACTAGTAATGGATCCTAATGGTAATGAAAAATACCAAGACCCAGCTACTCATTGTAAGGTATACAAGAAAGGCCTAACAACAACATCTTCTTCAGTAACTCCATTTAAGTTTATTGACAACATAAAGTTGTTTATGTGTTCTTCTGCCAGTACACCTACATTTGGCTTAAACTTTGGCAGCCATTTTTCGAGATGAGTCGACAATTGACTCAAAGGTGTAGGCATTGTGACTGCCCCTGGATTGTTCAATGGTCTCTATGCCATTGTTCAGATACTAACAGAGGAAAGCGCAGATGAAGTTACAAGTGGTTGGGAAGATGATGTTGAAGTTACAGTACCCTGTTGAACAACAATATGGAGTTGTGGAGTGGATGGTTTACTTTGCAATGGATTAGATGGAATGGATGACGATGATGAAAGAGTCTCACTATCAGACCCTTCTGGTGTCTTCCTTGCTCTTTTTCTTTTAGGTAGAGGAAATTATGATGGTTTAATACCAAGCTTTTCACTCTATAATTTGGTAAGAGGATGGGAAGGAATGTATTTCGAAGTCACACTACCTCAAGATAACTCAGATTTCTGTGGTGATATTGAAAATCCTTGAAGTTTATGAATCAAAGATTAAACTTCAAGAGGTTCAAGAGTCAATTTATCTGAGATGTTCAAGTTTTCAGCAGTGGTTGTTGTTTTCTCAACTTCTTACTTAGAGATTGGAGATTCAGAATGTGATGGAGAAGTCGAGGGAGATGATGAGGGGGAATTTACTCTTAGAATGGGTTTTGGATTTAAATTCTCTCTCCATTCATAGTTCAGGCCCTCCTTCTAGTGCCAAATATGTTGAAGGCCCAAAAATCAGGTCTACAACAAGGGGGATAACCACCCGGTCCAGACCTTGAAAGAAACTCCTTTTCCATTTGGAATAGTGGCTCCGACTGGGGATGATGGGACCAGTTTCCCAATCTGTTTATGATGGTGAACTAACGGGATGATGTTTTTATTTTTTGGGTTTATGGGGTAAATGCTTTATTCTAAATTTAATCTATCTCTTAACTAACATATGCAATTTATTCTAATGAAAGAAAACATCTAACTTTAAACTATCCCGGGAGTAACGCTTTACTTATGCGATCTAAAATAATTTCTAACAACAATTGATAATAAAAATCATTCAATTACTATGAGAAAGGAATCCATTAAAAATGATTGTTTCGTATAAAAAATTAGCCGAAACAATTATGATAAACATATCGCATAAGAGTTATTCATATACTCAGCATAAAAAGAATAGTTATCACGTACAGAAGTGCAATAATGACAACTGAACATTCAGACTTTCATATATCAATAAATGAAAATAATTTATCACTTGGCACATAAGTAAAAAGTATTAGGAGATAAAAGTACCATTGGCAATAGGTTCTATTCATGAGCTTCAGCAATATAGATTTATCTTCAAAGAACTCAATATCCACTAAGAGTACAAAAGTGCATTTCAGTAGCAGACATTGATGAGCCCCAAAAATGGATAATTATTTGGGCTCATTCAACCTCCTAATTCGACTTAATCCACCATTCTCATTAGTTTATTGCATGTTTTTGATTATATTTATGCTAATAGAGTGAATTGGGCTATTCATTATGCCAACAAGTCTAAGGTGTGCTTTGTGTAGCCTTTTTGGTCAATTTGGATACAAAATCAAAGGTGTAAATGAGCACTTGGCAGCCAAATTCGTGGGAGAACAAGGGAGAGGATTTGTAGGAAGCTGTCCCCTTCATTTATGGGCCCTTACCTCGAATTCTCCACCATCAGCTCGGAGTTCAAGGGCCACCAAATCAATTAACACAAGGGCAGCCAAGCAAGTCAAGTAAGACTGCTGTTAACTGCAAGTTTTGGGCAGTCGAGTCCCTAAAGTTTAGGAGGACTGTTGGGGTCCTCAATTTGTATAAATAAGAGGGCTTAGGGTCTCATTTCAGTTAGTCACTTTATAGTCATTTTGTAGTCATTTTGTAGTTCGATTTTTAGGCAGTAGATTAGCTTTGCTTTCAGCACATTTTCAAGTTCTCCTTGTGGACAGTTTTTGGAATGTAACATTTCTTGCTCAATAAAGATGAATCCAGCTTTGCACCAGCTCTAAATCTCTCTTAGGAGGCTGTAGCTCTTGGGGTTGGGCCCATCTCAAGTGCCCAGTACCTCCTTTGTTTACTTTCATGTGTCTTTGCTGCATTCTTAGAATAAAATCTGCTATTTAGATTTAAATCTTGTTTTGTTATTTAGGTTGTTTTTGATGAGTAAAATAACTTTTCATGCTCAAATTTAGTTGATCGGTTGCTAACAGAAAAAGCTTCAATAAAAGGGCCAACAAACATCTGTGGTTTCACCTCTCCCTCAGTGGGATCAGGAGCTGTGACTAGGATGACTTTGCTGCCCACAAAAACACTGATTTTGCTTTGCCATGCAATCACTAGTGTTTGATCTTCATGTGTAGAAGTTGGTTACAAGTTCAGACTTTCGTTTGCTTAGTTGCATGAGTTAAAATACATGGTTTCATTGCAGGTCACACTTCTGTTCATTCTCTTTACTGACATCTAGCAAATTAGGTCAACATAACTAGGTCTTTGACTTTACAAGTCTTTGTTGGTTCAGATTGGAAAAACGACTTGCAGAGCACCTATACAACTCCTTCATCTGCTTTTTCTCCATCAGCACCATCCACTCCACCCTCTACTTAGAATCCTTACCTCACGTTTTCCACATTTGCTCACATAACCCTAGTTTTTGTACATCATTGTTTAAGCCTTCTTTGAGCCAACTTAGCTATCTACACGTTCTCACCACTCCATCCACCAGTCCCTGGGACATTTCAGACCCCTATCCTACCTCCATATCCATTCATGCATATTCCCTCACCCATCCTCCAAAATCCAATTTTAAAACATCCTGTAGAAATTTCTGAACATCCTGTCGAAATTCCTCAAACATCCTATAGAACCCCCGTAGACTTCCTGTAGAAGCTCACGAATGAGGTTTCTTGATAGCCAAACTCTGTGAAACTCTCTGGAAGGGTGTTAGGACCCCTTAGGCCCTCTCTGAACCTTCCCAACCTCTTCCAAGCATTTCCTCTCACCAATCCACCTCTGCACAGTCACAAACAGTTAAAAGCACATGCATGATGATTCTAATAACTTATTCAAAAATACAAAAAGATGTTTTCTTTAGGTAGAGGTAGTCTAGACACATGTATTTTACCTTCATAGAAGTAATGGCATCTCTTCCAGTAGTTTGCATTCTCTCCTTTGCATCAGTAGGACTAGCTGGTAGAATTAGGGTTTGCTAGGGTTTGCGTTACTTTTTGGCTTTCAGTTCTTTCCGCAAGTAGATTAGCTTCCTTTGAGTTAGCTTTCGTCCATCAGTTAAAAATATTCTTCTAAGAGCTCATAGAAGTTGGCTTAAGCCCCTAGCGGACTTGTGCCAGCTGACCAAGTGACAGCTGCGGCAAGAGCTAGTACTTGTGCATACAACACCGTCGCTTCCAAGTTTGTTACGAACTACCGGGTTGATAAAAGTAAAGAAGGGAGTCCCAGGAGTTGCAGCATTATTGCTGCAATACTGGAGCCCACCATCTTTTTGGCGCCGTTGCCGAGGATTGAACCCGGGTCACCCGCGTGACAGGCGGGAATTAATAAATAAATCTCGTTCCATTCAGTTATCAAAACCTCCTCAGTGGGGGGAAAATTGCACGTTTTGAAGAATTGTTTTTGATAAAATTTTGGACCCCTCTCTAAATGCATGAGAGGGGTTTAAATACTACTCTAATGAAAACTAAAAATAAATAATACAAAAATATATGAAGAGGTTTAAACCACCTTCCTCATTTTAAGCAAAAATGAACTAAAATCAAACTAAAACTGTATGTATGCTAAATCATGCATATGTTCTTTTAAGTTGCAAATATCCAACATGGGCTTCAAGAGCGTCGGTTGGCCGACCTCAGATTTTAATTGTCCTGTGAATACGAAATTGGCAAGTGTTGGCGCTATCTTCTCAGCGGATGTTATGAGGCATTTCAAAGTCATCCACTGGCTATGTGGTTTTACCAGGAACTGCTAGTAAGTATCCCAGTTTAACTTGCTTATCTGTTTAATTGACTCTGCCTTTTCCTCTACCGTTTGCTTCCACCTAGTTTGAAGTTGTTGTGCCTTTGGGAGGAATCCTGGAGAGGTTTCTGATATTAAATTTGCTGTGTGCAGATTTTTGTTGATGCAGTCGATTATATTGATTGTTGATTCTGTTGCTTCCTCCATCGCCTGCTCTGCTTCCTTGAGTTGTGCATCCCATTTTGAAAATAATATTTCTTTATGAGATTCATCAATCCTGGGCAATTTTGCTCTTTTTCCTTCCTCTGATTTCTGCCAATTCAAAAAGTTAGAAACTTTCTTAAAAATTGAATCATAATCAAGTCGTAAATCTACAACTTGATTTGTAATGTTATTGCTTTTTTCGCAATGGGAATTCCATTGCGAGATCCTTTGACAGAGTGTTTCTTCCTGTTTCAAGAGTCGGTCATTGAGGGAAAGGGCCTCTGTGGTGAATTCTTCAATTTTAGGATCATCCTTATGCAATACTATCATGGTCTGTAATTGTTCTTCTTTATTGGTGAGATTGCTTTGATAGTTCAATTGCATTTGCTGGAAGTCATGTTGGAGCTTTGCCAATTGTATGTCTGATTCTCGGCTAATGGTAGCCTACTATAGTTGTTGTTTCAAAAATAGGATCTTATCCTCATTTTATTTTAATAGCATTTGAACCTTAGTTTCTTTATCAATTTTTGCAGAAGCATATGCCCCTGCGATCTGAGAGAACCTAGATAGATTTTCTGATGGATTGGTAGTTGGGTATTGCCACAGGACATCCAAAGGTTTAGCCTCTGGGGGAAGTACAATATCTATTTTTTGTTTCTTCCTTTGTGTCCTGACAACAGCCTTATGTTGCGGGCTATAAAATACAACTAGAGGAGGAATCTCCTCTATTTTTAATACAATTTCAGACGATGGAGCAACAGGAATATGCTCTTTGTCTTGAGTATTAATAACCTCTTCTATTATCATCTCTGTGGCTGTCTCCCTTGGGTTAATCAGTGGCTCTGTACTCTATTCCTTGGTGTTGATTAGCTCATTAAAATTCTCCCACTCCTTTTCTAGATCTACTACAATTGGCTTTGTTGGCTTTGTGAGGGGAGCGGGAGTCTCGGCCTGTTTTGGGGACAAAACCTGCTGATCAGGCTTCTCTGTGGACTGAGCTATATCTTTGATTGACCCTTCACTTCTGTTGTGTTCACTCTTTGACTGCTTATCGGATTTTTTAGCTGATTCCCTTTCGTACTTTGATTTAGACTTCTCTTCTCCTGAACTTCCACTTATGCTAATACTGGGAGTGGGCTCCCTTATTGGTTCAATGCACAATTTGTCTAATGGGATAATTTGCCAATATCTGTTCTCTATAATGATTAAACTCTTGAAGTTTTCCTTGGTCAAACTGAAGTTGTGCCATATGTAGAATTTCTCTGAGAGTGCTCTTCTGCTGAAAGACATCGTCGAAAAGATCATCTTCTTTAGTAAACACTTTTATTTTGACCATCATTGTAAAATTCTTTATAACATCAAAGGGATCGTACTACCTCCCTAGGAACTTGGGTAGTTGTAAACATAGCATATTATCAACCTCTTTAAAAGCATGCCCTAAATCAAATAATGCAAAAGCCCCGCAGACTACAGGGAATTGAGGCCAAATGGCCTTCTTAGAATTCTTGAGTTCTCTGCTCATTCCCCCAACACCACAGGTCTGGTAAGCTATTTCTCGGGCCATTAGTTTGTCGGGGACATACAGAGGAAGTATGTGAGGTGAAGCAATGCTCCCAAATACCCTAATGTATGTGAATAACTCCTCCCCGAACCACCTTCCCACAGGGAGAATGTCAATTTTAGCTTCTGGGGAGAATCTTGGGGTGTCTTTGTTATATAGCATTTTATGAATAGGAAGCATCACTCCATGACAAATTTTGTAGAAATGTGGGATGAAATTGGATTCCCATAGTTCTTTGTGATAAACTTGAATAGGCAGAGGGTTTTGTACTGTCCATTTCCACCCCATGATAGGGAAATCAGAGACGAAACACATGGCATCCATGACGTAGGCAGCTAAAAAGAATGGGGGGTAAAACCTCTGAGCAAAACTTCTTTTAGTTCAATAAAGTAAAATAGCAGAAGCTAAATTATCTGATAAAATTTGGGCCCAATCCATTATGGTGGCATTAGTGGCCCCATCCAATAAAGGTAACAATTCTAATGAAAATTGATTGATATTTGGTTTCCCAAATAGTCTACACAACATTGCAGTGGCAAAACAATCGGGAGAAGAGAGAGAGCTAGTGGCGTACATACCATTTTTATCCTTCTTTGATGGTTCTTCCTTCGCGGACCAGCTTTTTGTGTAGTCTGCCAAATCCTCATTCTCTTTGGCGAATTTTTCCATAAAATGTTTGTTATAGCTGGCCTGGGGTTCTGGCAGGTGATATATACACCTCAAATTACTTGGGGTAAATGACCCCATGACCTCCTGGTTTCGTGTCTTGAATTGCCTGTCGGATATATCAACATGTTCTATAATCCATTTTACCATATCTGTGTAAGGGAGTATCTTCGGCCTTGCTGCAATACAGTGCATAAATGAGCAAGCAAGCTCTGTTAGTGATGCTTCGGATGACCCATGTCCATCTGCTGTAACTGTAACCTTCATAACTCTCAGGTTTTCTTCTTCTAACAGTCAGTACATGCCTTCCCAGGTATATATCCCTGTTTCCTTGGTACAAGTGGTGTATGTAAATAACAGAGTCATCTCTGATTTTTCAGATGCGGGAGCTTTGCCTTTCTTTCCTATTATGCTCTGCGTGCTATTTTGTGTACTACTTCTGAAAATTGTAAGCAGAGAACAAAGATACGATAAGGATGATGGTAAATAATGAAAAAAAATAAGGTGATGGGAAAGGTTTTAATTTTTAAAATCATATCAAAGGTATCACCTTATGTGAGATGGTCCTTTAAACCAAATCTAAATCATTTTTAATAAATAACCATCAATGGACCATTAAGCTAAAATTTAATGCTCATAACTCTGCATTGAACGACAGAAAGTATTGTTAGTGAACTCTGAGCCCTTAGGCTTGCGATAAAGCGATTTTGTGATTTGCTTCGCAATATCGCAGATCGCGATATCGCAAAACCTATTATCTTTAACAACCATTTGTTTCATCAAGTGGCTGCGAGATGCGATTTGCTACTAATAGTCATATACATGAAAAATTTTGTCGTCATTTGTAATAATAAATTTATCATTTGTAGTAGTCATTTATCTTTTTTTGGTAGTTTCATATTCATTATATAAACGACTAATTTAGTAGTTTATATTCATTTCGTTTACTTTCATTAATAGTCATTATAGACAACTAGTTTAGTCGTCTATTCATTTTATTTGTGTTCATCATTAGTCAATATAAACTACTGATTTAGTAGTTTTAGATTGATTTTATGTGTTCATTATTAATCAACATAAATTAATTAGTATGCTTTTGCGACTAAAAAAAAATAAAAAATCATACAATGTGCATGTTTATGTAATATAAAAGTGCAAAGTTACATAAGTTAATTACTATACTAAACAATATCAAGTGCACCTATAAATAATTTTAACCACATAAATTATATTATATGAAATGTCAAGTATTAAAAGATGAGTTTCCACTTAATATTGGTTGGACTAAGATTTACACATGAAATGTTGTTTCATTACTTCAAAACATTATCATTGTGTTTCCAAAGCATTGCAAGTGAATTCACCAACTCTGAAGACTTGACCATGAATCTTTGTATGTGTCTTATGCGGGATATTGGCTCTAAGGGTATCACTAGACCGATTCTCTTCTCTCTCTCTTCTTGCACTTGTCACTCCATTGTTATTGTTCTCCTCTTTCTTCAATTCTTGCTTCTTACCATCAATATTGAGTTCCTTTTCTGAAAACAAAAGAAGATACAATGTAGAGTGTAAGACATGAAAGAAGATGAACACTAGAATATAAACTAAAGTAGACTATAAAGGATTTATCCGATATATACCTCAACATCAACAATGTCAAAGCCATTTTTCTCCATAAAAGCAAGAAACTTGAATAATTTTTCTTCAATTGGGTGATAGTGGCTACTATGTGGCTACTTGACTTGTATAAATAAAAAATATAAAATGTCACCATAGAAAAGAACACCTTAGTAACTTAGTATTCAACCTTCAGGGAAAGCTTACACACAATCATGCCAACTAAGTTACATGCTAAAAAGCTCAAGTTGTAGATAACTTGTGAAAACAAATAATATGAGATGTGATGTCTAATCCTTGTCATTTTATTCGAAACAACATTTCATTCTCTAACGCATGAACTCAATCAAGTATATAAACAACATGAAAGTAAACTTTTCTAATAGTCATGAAAATATTTTAACACAAAACAACTAAAAGGATTTCAATCAATATCGTGTAATACTAATTTCATCTTCAAGATTTGGTTGTTGTTTAAATGGACATGATACCAAGTATTTTCAATTTCATAGTTAAAAGACAAAAAAACAAAAGAAATGTTCAAAATAAAATCAAACAATAAAGAGAAGATATCATGGAATGGACATTGCAATTATAAAAAAATTGTTTACCTATCCACCAATGTCTTGTCTGGCATTCCTAAAACATTTGCTTGCCCAAAATAACCAATGAGGTGAAAGAATCACAACATTAAAAACCATAGGAATCCCTACTAGAAACATTTCCAAAGTCAATGGCTCAGGTGCCTGAAGGATCTCCAATAAAAAATGAATCATATCCAAGTCATGCTCTCCATTGTCTTCCCATCCTTTTTCCAATCACATTTCCTGTAACCTGCCCACACCAAAGTAAAGTAACAATCAAACGAATGCATTGATATTTGTTTTTAACTTTTATATCTATAAAATTTGAATATAAAAATCTTTTAACACAAAACAACTATAATCCTAATATTATCTTCAGGTTTTGGATGTTGTTTAAATGGATATGATACCAAGTATGTTAAATTTTATAGTTAAAAGACAAAACAAAATCAAAGTAAAAGTTCAAAATACAATCAAACAATAAAGAGAAGATATCATGGAATGGGCGTTGTAATTATAAAAAGTTTTTTTACCTATCCACCAGTGTCTGGCATTCCTAAAATTGCTTGCCCAAAATAACCACGAGGTGAAATAATCACAAAATTAAAAAAACATAGGAATCCTTCCTAGAAACATTTCCAAATTCGATGGATCAGGTGCTTGAAGGATCTCCAACAACAAATGAATCATATCCAAGACATTCTCTACATTGTCTCCCCATCCTTTTTCCAATCCCATTTCTTGTAATCTTCCCACACCAGAGTCCAGTAACATTCAAACGAAAGATTTTATATTTTTGTAGAAAAAAATGGAGATTTTTCAAGCATGCTAACTGCATGGTATAGATACTCATAAATATTTGCAGAAAATAATATTAAAAGGTTTTATATTTTTGTAAAACAAAATTGGATATTTGTCAAGTAGCCTAATTGCAAGGTATAAATTTTTTTCTGGCAAATGTATCCATAAATACGGTGGATCTTACTCATAAATATTTGTAGAAGATTTGTCAAGCACGAAACATGTACGACTTTGGAGTCCTAGTTGTGTGAACTTTTGACATATTGTTAGAAAATTATATATTACAGAGCAATGGAACACATAAAATATTTCAGAAATATAAACACAGAAAACGCATAAAAAAATAGAGACACGGATATACGTGGTTCACCCATTTTGGGCTACGTCCATGAAGAAACAACTTGTCCTTCCTTTTATATTATCCAACAAACTGAAGAGATACAACCTACAACAGATCCGCTCTAATTCTCTCTTCGCTCTCAATCTCCCCTCTTTTCCTCATTTAGAATACAGATCTACATAGATGCAATACAATTCCCTCATATATAGCGAGGGGTTGTCTTCTAGGGCAAAAAACCCTAAATTAAACATAACTTCTACTGTCAGATCTCCACCTAATGAACAACCCAGATTGACTACGAAATTACAACATTTTACAAGGAAATTTTACATCTATTTTTAGCTTCAAGGGGGTGGCTCCCAAAGGTCGCAGCTGCCCCCCGCTGGACCCCCTGCAGCGAATATTTTACGGGCGGTGTTGCCGCCCCATTATGAACTGGGGTCCAATGCGGTGATACCTTTCAATACAGAAGATAATCAGGCTCCACACCCCACAATCTCCCACTTGGAGACTGATTATAGAAACTCCACCACTGCTTCATTTGCTAGACAATGACTCCACTTTGGACCTGGTTGTTTCTCATCTTCCTCATCATACTTGAAGACCAATTGAAATTGAGTAGATTCTCAGTTTCTCCTTGGTTACAACTTTTGTTAACATATCTATAGGATTCTGGCTAGTGTGTATTTTTTCCAGCGTCAACTTTCCATCTTCCAACGCTGACCGTATGAAATGGTACTTGAGTTGTATATGTTTAGTCTTGGAATGAAATGCAGAGTTCTTTGAAAGATGTATGGCACTCTGGTTGTCACTGTATAACCTGCCCAACTCCTACTTCTTACCCAATTCATCTAGAAACCTTTGTAACCAAATCATTTCTTTATTAGCCTCTGTAGCAGCAACATAATCTGCTTCTATTGTTAAGAGTGCAACAACACTTTGTAGTTTTGAGACCCAACTGACAGTTGTTCCACCTACAGTAAACACATACCCTATTGTGCTCCTCCTGTAATCTCTATCACCCGCCATATCTGAATCAACATATCCCTATAGAACAATGTTTGAACCACCAAAGCATAATACTTGATTTGTGGTACCTCTCAAATACATGAGAATCCACTTCACTGCCATCCAATGTTCTTTTCCTGGATTGTTCATGTACCTACTTACAACTCCCACTGCATGTGCAATATCAGGCCTTGTGTAAACCATTGCATACATTAAGCTTCCAACTGTTGATGCATATGGAACTTTAGACATATGAGCCATTTCTTCCTGAGTCTTGGGACACTCCTCCTTACTTAATTTGAAATGGCTAGCCAAAGGTATACTAACTGGTTTTGCATTCTGCATATTAAACCTTTTCAACACCTTTTCTATGTACTCACTTTGAGACAATGTTAATTTGTGATTCTTCCTGTCTCTAGTTATTCTCATACCAAGGATTTGTTTTGCAGCACCCAAATCCTTCATTGCAAATGAGTTCGCCAATTTTCTTTTGAGCACATTTATTTCCTGCATGTTAGAACCTACAACAAGAATGTCATCTACATACAATAACAATATAATATAGCTACCATCATTTTTCCTTTTGAGATAAACACAATGATCAGAGTGGCATCTAGTATAACCTTGTTCAGACATAAACCTATCAAATTTTAGATACCACTGCCTTGGAGCCTATTTTAAGCCATACAAGCTCTTCTTCAACCTGCACACTAGTTTCTCCTTCCCTTTTACCTCATATCCTTGTGGTTGTTGCATATATATCTCTTTCTCCAAATCCCCATGGAGAAAGGTTGTCTTTACATCTAACTGCTCAAGATGCAAATCTTCAATTACTACTAGACTTAAAAGAGTTCTGATTGAAGTCATTTTAACAACAGGAGAAAATATCTCATCAAAGTCTATACCCTTTTTCTGTGCAAACCCTTTCACCACAAGTCTAGATTTATACCTTTTTCTACCTCCATCTTCTTCCTTCAACTTGTAAACCCATTTATTTTGCAAATTTGTTTTACCTGCAGACAACTTGACTAAGTCCCAAGTCTGGTTATGTGCTAAGGAGTCCATCTCTTCTTTCATGGCTTGCTCCCACTTCTTCTTGGTTTCTACCTGTACTGCTTCTTCATAACATTCTAGTTCACCAGATTTAGTCAACAATACATAATATAATGAAGGAGAGTATCGTTCAGGGGATCTACTTATCCTGGTAGATATTCTAACACCACTTTCAAGTGTTTGAGGCGCTTGTTGCTGTTGTGGTTGTTGTTCTAGATGTTGATCATTATGATTTTCAGGCACAATCACTTTTTCTGTGATCTCATCAAGCACTGTGTATTCTCTGTTTTCTTTTTCTTGTTTATTTTCTTGCAACTGATCCTTATATAAAACCTTTTCATTGAATATGGAATCTCTACTCCTAATGATTTTGTGCTTTTCATAATCATAAAAGCAATAACCAAAATCATTAACACCATATCCAATAAAGTTACATTTATTTGACTTTGCCTCAAGCTTTGTTCTATTTTCTTTATTAATGGATAAAGGCTTTACAACCAAAAGTCTTTAAAAAATAGTAGTTTACCTTTTTACCTGTCCATGCCTCCTCTGGAATACCACCATCCAAGGAACTTGAAGGCCCTTTGTTTATTATATAAACAACAATATCTACAACATCTTCCCAAAATTGTAAAGGGAATCCTGCATGCAATCTCATGCACCTTGCACGCTCCATGATTGTCATGTTCATCCTTTCTTACACACTATTTTCTTGTGGTGTTCCTGGAACGGTCTTCTCTATGCGAATTCCATTCTCTGAACATTACCTATCAAAAATTTTACTGCAATATTCACCTCCATTGTCTGATCTGAGACACTTCAACCTTTTTCCTGTCTCATTTTCAACTAAAGCTTTCCATTTCTTGAAAGTATAAAATACATTATATTTATTTCGAATACAATAAATCCAGGTTTTTCTGGTTGCATCATCAATAAAAGTAACATAATAATGAGAGCCACCAAGAGATTATACTTGAGCGGGTCCCCATACATATGTATGCACAAGCTCTAATTTTTCGCTCTTCTTTTCTTTCCCAACTCCGAGGAATCTAACTCTCTTCTGTTTTCCATAAAAAAAATTCTCACAGAATTTTAAATCAACATGCTTCAAACCTGGCAATAGATTTCTTGAGTGAAGAATCTGCATCCCCTTCTCACTCATGTGCCTAAGCCTATGATGCCACAATGTCGTATCTTTTCCTGTAGAGGTTAAAGCATTAACAAAATTAAAAATACCATTACTTAAATACAATGTACCAATCTTTTCTCCTTTTGCTATTACCAGGGCTCCTTTAGTGACCTTCTAGGTTTTATCTGTGAAAGTAGTTACGCAACCTTCACCTCCCAACTGCCCTGTTGAAATAAGATTTTTCTTCAGATCTGGAACATGCCTTACCTCCTTCAATAGCCATTGATTTCCATTCTGCTATTTTATGAAAACTATACCCATTCCAATGATTTTAAAGATTTTATCATCACCCAATCGAACCTATCCAAAATCTCCTTGAACATAATCATGAAAATGTTTCCTATTAGGTGTGACATGGAATGAGGCCCCTGAATATACCGCCAAGGCATCAATAATATTTTCTAAAGAAAGAATCAAAGAATATTGCAACACATCACCTGTTACATTCGCTTCATGATTATTTTGTTGTTGTGCGTCTTCTTCTTTTCCCTTCCGAGACTTACAGCCTTTCTTCAAGTGTCTTTTCTTCCCGCATTTCTATCACACTATCCCCGATCTGGACTTAGATGTGCCTTTTCTTGACTTACTGCGATATCCATGGCTCTTTCCTCTTTCCATTTTTCTTCCCCTAGTCTGTGCAGTCAAAGCATTACCTGATGTCTCACCGAAGCTTTTCCATCGCAATTCCTCACTAAGGATTGCACCGACAACATCATCAAACTTTAAAGTATTAGATCTAGAGAAAGAGTTACTAATGGCCATAAGTAAAACATTCCAAGTTTCTGGCAATGAGCACAAAAATAACAGAGCCTTAACTTCATCATCAAAAGTTACCCCTACAGAACTTAACTGGCTGGTAACTGTATTAAATTCATTTAAATGATCATCAACAAATCCACCTTCTCACATTTTCATATTAAATAAACGCTTCATAAGAAATACCTTATTTGAGGCCGAGGGTTTTCATATAGTTTGGCCAATGTCTACATTAAACCCTATGTTGTCGTTTCCTTTGAAATATTAAACGCTACTGACGCCGCTAGGCACAACCGTATTGTTCCAAGTGCCTTTTTGTCGAGAATATCCCATTGTGTGTCTGTCATACTCATTGGCTTCTTTGCCTTTCTGCTCAATGGTTGGTACAGATCTCTATGATATAGATAATCTTCCATCTGCATCTTCCACAATTGGTAGTTTTGGCTGTTAAATTTTTCGACCCTAAACCTACCATATTCCACCATTTCTCCCACTTGAACCAAGAACCCTTCTCTCTTATGAGTTTATCAGCCAAATAGACCTTCGACTCTGATACCATTTGTTAGAAAATTATATATTACAGAGCAATGGAACACATAAAATATTACTAAAATATAAACATAGAAAATGTATAAAACAAGAGAGACACGGATATATGTGGTTCACCCATTTTGGGCTACGTCCACGGAGAAACAACCAGTCCTTCCTTTTATATTATCTAGCAAACTGAAGAGATACAACCTACAACAGATCCACTGTAATTCCCTCTTCGCTCTCAATCTCCTTTCTCTTCTTCATTTAGAATACAGATCTACATAGACGCAATTCAATTCTCTCATATATAGTGAGGGGTTTCCTTCTAGGGCAAAAAACTCTAAATTAAACATAACTTCTACTGTCAGATCTCCACCTAATGAATGGCCCAGATTGACTACGAAATTACAACATTTTACAAGGCAATTTTACATCTATTTTTAGCTTCGGGGATGCTGCCCTCGATCCCCCTGCCAGGGTGTGGCTCCAAAAGGTCGCAGCTGCCCCCCCCTCCTGGACCCCCCTACAGTGAATATTTTACAGGCGGCGTTGCCGCCCCATTATGAACTGGGGTCCAATGCAGCGATACCTTTGAATACAGAAGATAATCAGGCTCCACACCCAACACATATTTGATGCAGATTTAGTTTTGTTCTTCTTTATTTTAGCTTTAGAGGCCCTTCATTTAGTGAGCCTATAATAAGACACCTCTACCACCATAACCCTTACACGAAGTTAGTGTTTGACTGCTTCCAGTCCTGGAAGTTTCTACGGATGAAAAACAACAAAGGTCCTACCCACAAAGTATAAATTTATAGGATGACTGTTAACCCAACCATTTTGAGTGTGAAAGGTACTTTTACTACGTGGAGAATTTGGAGGGCCTAGAAGATTTCCTAGAACATCACCTCTGTACTCTTTGGAGTTGGACTTCTAGGTTTCTAGATTTGATTGTGATTTTAATTCTGGTCTCTTTGTTTTAAATAGGAGTCAATTTGGAAGTCCCACTTTGTATGGACATCATTGTACCTAAAACAGTCTCATTGACCTACTTCAATAATCACTTGTTGGACATTAATGCATTTATCTAATATTTTCTTATTTTATTTTATCTACCGGTCTAAAATATCTAGAAATTATTTTACATCCAAACAAAGATGCTCAATAGATACACTAATACAATCATCAATCATCCAAGTGAAGCTTAAAATGTCAATTTAGGCATAGGCAGCAAAAGAAAACAACTTTCTATTGAATAACCAACCTTGAATAATACTTTTGAAATTCGATAACATAAACAACTGGGAACAAGGTCAACACACCTCTCTTTTAGCCCCTCAACAACTAGCATTAACCTGCTATAACAATAAAATATGATGCCCAACCAAGAAGGAATAAATCTGAAATGAAATGATGATGACCTTGGGTGAAAACCAACCCTGAATATTTTTCCAGAATGAAGCTTCAAACCTGCAATTTTATCTTCAACCCCAAACACAAGTGTCTATGCAATTTCTCCACAATGAATTATTGCCAATGGATAGGAGGCCTCCTTTTATAGGCTTTCTTTACACTTTATATGGAATAAAATATAAATGAACAATATAGAATTTCCTAGATGTGGGGTGCTCCAGTAAGCAAGCCTTTATTATGACTTTGCGATAATCAAACCATCCAAGTGTCCCCCTTCTATACCGAATGCTCCACTAAAATATTGTTTTTCTTTAACATTTGTGCCTTTCTAGAGGCTTCTCCATGCAACAACCCCTTAAAATAGGGTTGATTCATCATAAATAACATTATAATATTCCAAACATATGCATACAATTTTGTATGAAACAAAAACAATATTAAACTACAAATGTATGTGAAAAACGGTTCCATCAGTACAAAAAAGATTAATTAAATTAAGGACACACTTTAAGTTTCAAAAATACAATAAAAAATAAATATTAAAGGCTCATATGCATTTAAATAGGTATTAGAAAATGTTATAAAGTGTTACATGTTCTAGCCCTTACCATCCACCATGTTAAATAGCATCCTTGCAGAAGCATCCAACATGCCAACCATTGAAGAGTGTACGAAGATTGTCTCCAAAAATATACCTTCTATATATTTGGCCTAAGATCCAAAAAAAAGAAGGTGCACTATTTATATTATTGTCTGATGATACTCTAGCTTCCTCATTGATATCTTCAAAGTAGCCAACAATTTTACTAATCAAAGAAAAAATATAATAAAGAATTCTTACATGTGAATACTATTTAGGCTGGGGAATTGCAAGTTTGTTGAGAACACCATAACCAATGAATGAGTTTTTCATGATAAATATTAGCAAGTATGAAAGCTATATAAATATGGAAGCTAAAAAACACCTATGCAAAAACAGGAAAAGCATGAAACAACTATGAGAAGTGGCCCTAAATATAAGAGAACCAAAAAGTACCAAAATAGGAATATAGACGTAAAAATCAAGATCTTTCAAATTTATGCATCAACTATAATTTCATATTTCCCAAGAAGAAACAAAACCCAAATAATAAGATCCATCCAAGTTATGATGGTCACAAGTAGATCCAACTGCAAATTTCTTCCACTCATATAGGTAGGAAAACACTATAAGACATGGATCATAGTGGGTTACATGGCTTCTCACTAATCAAGAGAGTGCAATAATATATTCTTGATATTTCCATTATGATCAGATAGGCAACTGCCTCTATTTGATTCATTTCCTATGCTTCACCTTTGTCAGGGAAATCCAACTAGGAAGAAAGGTGTGTTATGAGCATAACCCTATTGCTTGCCATCCAAGCAAGGAGCTTTGACATACCAAAGTATAGTCTTGTGCACTTTGCTATAAAGTGAAAAGGTGGAATGATATGGGAGCCACCAAGAAAGGCTTTGTCTTATGGTATTGTTGGGGTATGATTGATTATATAGTGCTAACCATTGGAGGAGGGCCCAAATGGGAGGAGGATTTGCTGGTAATACAATATTTCCTAGAAGTAGGACTACCCAATGCATGCATAATATTGGATTCAATTATCACATAACTTAGGTGCTTGTGTAAGCTTACATCCATGCAAACTCAGGTGATCTCAATTGTACTTGTGTAATAAATGTGGGGAACTGCTCACTAACAAGAATTGTCAACCCAAACATGGTGAACTAAAGGACTAAAGGAAATGATAAGATAACATAAGATAATATAATTACGTTAATGTCAAATAAATGACCACACAAGTATGTCAATGGGACTGCTAAGTATAATGATCTCAATACAAAGGAGGAGTACTAAAAAGTATCCTATATAAAGAACAATAAGTAATGTAGAAACATGAAATCTATAAGCAAAAACACGAGAACACCCTTAGATTCAAGTGCAGGCAACCACAACATGAGGGAGATGTGTAGAGGGAAATGATCTAGGGACTAGGTCATGATACACTAGATCTACCTCTCCAAACATTAGAGGTTGAATGAAGGAAACTCAAGATAGGATGATGCCCTAAAGAAGAGTTAGGAGAAAATTTGAAGCCTCTTCTATGTGGTTGTGTGGCTGCTGTAACTTACTGCTAATGTCTAGGTGATTTGATTTGCCTGTTGGTAAGGGATCTAGTATGGTGACATCTTTGACATCTCTAGGGAGGGGGAGTGGTCCCTATGGTCTGCGATGATATGGAGCTAGAAGAAATGTTGTCATCATCCTATCTCTTAGTGCCCCTAGCTGATGGGAGCACTGTAAAGGAGGAGGTAATCCATTGAACAAGATTCGGCTTAGGAGGAGACTGAAGAGTGTGGGTACAAAGTTTGAGGGCCTCTGGATAGTAGCCATAATGGATTAAGAAACTTTTGCAAAAAGAAAAAAGTTGGAAAATAATTGTTAAATATCAAAACACACTAATGCCCATATCCACGAATGTTGATAACCTTAAAGCTCGATTCAACCATGGAGTCACAACATAAAATAAGATTACATAGCATAAAGGGATAGATCATTTGGTTCAACCATTTTTACTAAGGAGTAATGTCCAAGGAGATCATGGGATCCATTCCCTCTGTGTCCTATAGGGTTTAGTAGTTTCCATTGCAGTTGGTAGTTAATACCACCTTCCATCATGAAAAATGGAGTGGGGGGGAATATGAGGGGCATTGAAAACATACCAACATCCTCGCTTTGAGATAGTGGAATTATTTCTCCAGAATATATATATATATATATATATATATATATATATATATATATATATATATATATATATATATATATATATATATATATATATATATATATATATATATATGATTGTAGAAGTGGCTAACCTAGTCATTCCAGATTCAAAAATCTGAATAAAAGCAATTGAACTAGAGATGCAACAAAATCACAAGGGTAATGACGTATTGACCATCTATTTGTACCTAATAATGACGCTTTTCTATTTGAAGGCTGATAAAGAGAATGAATTAATAGTAAGTTGTATTTCTTTTGTCAACATGCAGGGCTTGGTTGGTAGGAATAGAGAGGGTGTTGTTATTCTCCACAAGATTCAAATTCCCATGTACATATTCACCCTTGATGGGGGCATGTTTTCCTCTCATGGGTTCTCATGCCTGTACAAGTGGGCGGTTGAATGCACTTGGGTGAGTTGCAACCTTTGGGTGATTTTGACTGAATAATTTTCCTTCATGATAGTTATATAGCCTTAATATTAGCTTTTATAGCAGTCAAGGGTATCTGCTTCTTTGTGATATCCTATATTCAAAAGTGTTGCTTGCTTGTGTCCACTTGAAGCATCTACTAAAAATAGTGTAATTCGTTACAGAATGCTCTAGAAAATTTGCATTTCTAAACACATCCTCAACAATATTTATTTAACCAAATATTGGTGAGGCATGAGTGTAAGAGTTTGATCTGTACTTTGCAAAAGAAAGGAGGGTAAGAGTTTGTCTCGGACTTTGAAAAATTAAGGAGGATAGCTAGTAGAAAAACTTGGAATTTTTTTAGCACCAAGATGCATGTTTTTATTTATTTAAGTGTTTTGCGAGACTGGGTTTTTCAATGGTCTAGGAATAAAATTAGACAAACTGTGAAAAACATGAATTGTATTAGCAAGTCAAAGTCTGACCCACGAGTACTTGTGAGTCAAACTCATTGCCTACAAGTCAGATTCCTGGGCAGTGAATTTGACTTCCCTCAAGTCAAAATAGCTCATCCTTTTGAGCCAAGCTAAGTTTAACTTGTGAATCTGCTTCAATCTCAAAAAAAATTCTACTAGGCAACCATATGTTAAAATAAATAAATCATAAGTCCCTTTATAAACAATAACAGTTGTTCTTTGTTGTACAAGGTGTCTAGTTTCTATACAACATTGTTGTATGAAATCTGTATGAGTGTACAAATGTCCATACAAGACTACATGCTATTAGAAACAACTTTCCTCACTACCCGCTTTCTCTCCCTCTTTGTGATCAACTTTCTCAACTGCTTGCGTGAGACAACCTCTACCTTACCCGATCTTTAGAATCTATATTTAAGATTTATCCTAGTCTAAGTCATGCAGGAGATACAATTTTAGAATCAACTTTCACTTTTTCGTTAAAGTGAATTACAAAGTAAAAATTACTTTTCCAGAATTACTATTTGGAAAAAAAAACCTTTCTCAAAAATATATTGAATTACTTCTCACATGTTCACTTGGAACATGCGTGAAAATACCTATCCAAGCTATAACTCTCTCAACATGACAGAATACAAGGATAGTTATCTCAAGACCAAATCTAGAAGGATATTTCACATCTAATGAATAAGACATCAGGGGGCATTGTCATTAAAATATGAGTGACAAGATATTGAGAAACAAAGGGACCAATAATTGGCACTCAACCACTAATCAAACTAAATGTTTTGTCAAGTTAACTGATGAATTGATGGACTAATAGACTAAAATGTGTTTGTTTCAACAGAGGCCATTATTGGGTAGTTAAGATGTCACTCAATATAAAATATGGTTATAATATAAGAAAATGGTTCAAAAGTAAAGATATATAATAAATATCTAGAAGTTGGAAGTTGAACAGGAAAGAACTCTCGGAGTCTTGCTCTGCAAATATGATAGTTCCTCTAAAAACACTAGAAATCAATGTTCAAGGATTACAAGGTTCTATAAATATAGACATTATTCAATAATGGGATGAATTGCAATTTTTCCTATTCTGTGTAAGACTCCCAACTCAATATATTTTTTGCTAGCTCAATTTCTAAATGTTTGTTGTGTACATGTTTTGAGACAGACGTTCATGTAAAAAGGATAAACAATCAGCTGCTTTCCAATAGTCATAACGCAACAACATAATCCATGTTCAATATCAGAAGTTGGATCCTGTTCTTGTATAATTATGAGTCAATTACTTTAGGTTTTCAATGGATAATACCCTAGGTTACTTGATACTTTACATGGAAGTAATGACAATGAAATAGTTCAAAAATGTGCAATAAATCACTCCATTCTCTTAAAAAATCATCACCAAGGATACATAGTTTACTATGTGGTCCTTTTAGTTTTAAGTTCTTATTACCATCATTTGGGTCAACATGGTGTACAGTGGAATAAATTGGGGTTGGACATTGATTCATTTTTCAAATATGTTATTTAGCTTATCTAACACGTCGTAGGAAAGTAATATTTATTTTTTGTTACAAAAAAAAATCTATTTGCAACACACTTCACCACTGAGTGCATATTATTAACACCAAAATCAACTCTCTCACAAGGGTATGTTGTTCAACAAGATAACTTTGGTTCAAGCTTTAAAACTTTATGACAATGAGTTTTTTCCCAAAGAAAACCTCACAGGATCCCCACACTCCCCTGTAATGAACCTGTGATTTATGGCCTTCCCCCATTAGCAATATACATTAAGAAGGTGGTTCAACTAATTGGGCTAACCCTTGGGGATTTTACGGCAATGGTTTATATAGTTAAAGCATGCAATTCCAAAAAGTGGTAAACATGCATTGCATATTAAGCCACCAACAAAAGTTTTACATTGGAAATTGTTGCAGTGGCTACAACCACCCTCTAAAATTTTAGCCTGCACCCAATTTCGGAGCCTCCCTTGAGAGTTTCGCTTGATGATTGTGCACACTTGGGTTCACTCCATGAGCCCGTGTGAGTCTTTGCATCCGCCTTGCTTGTTCATTTCATCCAAGTTTTTGCATGTTGGTATTGAAGTCATGCTTGCGACCATGTTTTGGTCATGCTCAAGTTCTTTGCTTCGTGTGTACATGTTATGTTCGCTATAAAAGCATCTATCACACTCACACACGGAATCACACTCACTGTTGCACAAGCATCGTCATGGTCAATCAACGATCAATCACAAGTGTCACGCTTGTCTCTCACACCGTCGGTCAATCATGTTGAGCATGTGTGTCTGGATGGTTTGGGTCGTCTCATCGTTAAGTCATGTTGGTGTGTGTTTGCAAGATCACATGTGCATATTTCATTCATTCACACACTTAGTCATTTTGCTAAAGTTTCGACGACTGGACTTCCCTCTTCCAGCCAGACCATTACCCTGCCATCTACTCGATCAACTGTCACCCAGAACATCGCAGAAGCACCAAGAAATTCATTTCAAGCTGTGTTGCCCGCAAGCATATCAATCAGCCTTCAAGTTGGTCGATCAGAGGACTTGATCCGACAGCCACTCCAGGGCTCATTCCCCTCAAAATTTGCGCAGAGGCTGCAAACCTTACTCGCTCCACTGATTGAGAAGATTGCACAGATAGGCCGGATAGACACCAAGTGCCTGTCCTTGTCTCCCTCAAAAATTGCGCAATTTTTTGAGCCAGTCTTCCCAACAGTCGACCAGCTGCTCATCCAGAAAATTAGGCAGTATGCATGAGCAGGCCCTCTACTGCCCAGCAGTCCGCTCAGCTCAAAAATTTCACAAAGATGATCAGCAGGCCGGCCTCCCAGCCTCAGTGCAGTTTCTCTTACCAGCAACAGACTGCAAGTTCCCTCCAGGAATTGTGCAGTTTCTGTTGCCAAGCTCCTGGCAGTTGACTGTCAGTTCCCCTCAGGAATTGCGGAGTTTCTGCTACCAATGACCTAGTAGCCATCTGCTATTTCCCTCCAAGAATTACACAGTTTTGGCTGCCAAGATCTTGGCCCATTCCTCTGGAAAATTACGCAAATCCTATCTGCTAACCCTCCCTGCTACTCGGCTGGTTCCTCCAAGAAATTGCGCAAATTTGGCCGTCAAGCCCCCACTACTCACTCGTTTCAGAAAATGCATAGATTTTTTTTGTCTTGCCTTCCTGAAGCTTGTACTGTTCCTCCCAAAATTTACACAGTTTTTCCTTCCAACCGATCCAAACCTCACGGACATTCAATGTCAACTCGGATTGCCCATCTCCATCACCTGGTGACTATTGCGTAGTTTTCATCAGCACTTCCCGGAGCCATCATCTCGCTTCGCAACCTTGCTACCTCTCCCGGTCAACTGCATCCGAAATGATAATTTGTCATGGTAGACTAAGAGGTTTTTGGATTTGATGTCATCTCTTCATGAGTGACTGCAGGTATAGGTACACTAACAAACATGGTGTGACGACGAATAGGATGAACGAAGGGAGCACATGTAGAAGGACAGGTTCAACGACGGATGAATGAAAAATGCATGCGAAGGCATGTGTGCATGAACGGATGATCATGAAAATATGTGTTTGCGGACAAAAATACAAGAAAACATGCAAGATGTGCTCACGGACGAACGAACATACAAACATGCACCTTTCACAAACAGATGATCATGTCACGCCTTCCAACATACAAGCAAGGAGCAATGTGCCAAAGCAACATCAAACGAACCGATGACCATCGAAGACTCCACACACCTTGCCATGTAGAGGTGAAGCTGTGACACACCATGAAGAAATCCATCACCCAGTAGCACTGCAACTCGACATGCAATCCAGCAACAACACGAATGTACCAGCATTGTCATATCGAGTTGTGTCATGAGTCATGTCATCCACATCTCTATTGTGGGCCATGTTTTCAATTAGTGTAATGTAATGTGCAAGTCCAAGAGACCCACTTGTTGTGTAAATAATCATGTAAAGTCAAAAAGTCATGGAAGTCAAACAGTCATGAGGGTAGTCGAACAACACAAGGGTCATTTTCACCCTTGGTTATAAATGCCCCCTCATTTGTACATGCAAGGGAATTTTCACCTCAGCTCCTCCCACATAGCCAAGAGATTCTGTAATCTTTTCTTTGAGGAGTAAGTAGTGGCTCCAACGCCCCTCACATGGGGTTAGTGATGTATGGTGTAACGATGTGTCTTGGAACTTTCACTTAATACAAAATCCTGCTAACAAACCAACACGTTTTCACACTGTATTGTATATGTTGTAAGACTAATCTTTAACACTTGTAATGCATGTTGCTTGAACCTGTGTTTAACACTTGAAGTAATTCACTTGTTGTAATACACATATAAAAATGTGTTGTATATGATGTTAATGTTGTCTCGCCTGTATAGACTACTCTACCGGACATCAAACAAACCTTTTACATGAAACTCGCTATAACAACTATTGCACTCATGTGGACTCATCCGCTGAGTGTTATACGTGTTATCTTCCCTTGTGTATTGTGACTGTCGCATCCGTGTGGACTGTTCTGTTGGAAGCTATGCATATCTTGTTGTGTTGTGTGTTCCTAGCAGAGTTGGGACTTCTCCCAACCGACTTGGGACTCACTCTCACCCTCTCCCTCTACAGTGAGAGAACCACTGACACAAGTAACACTTACACTCACAAGGCACATGAACATCACTTCTCGAAGACAAAGCATACCACTCTCCTATGCTGAAAAGCAAGACTTGAGGCAAATCCTTAAGATAATGGCAACCGGACCATCATACTAGATGGGACTCCCACACCAAACGGTGTGAGGTCTAGTTGGGACTTCATACTGGGGTGATCCCCTGAATGTTGGCGGGTCCAGCACTGTCAACAGTTCTGGCACTAGAAGGAGGGCCAGATGACATGTTGTGTCCTCTCATCCTATTTTGAACCTTTGTATATCTATGATGGAGTTTGCACTCTTCTCCCTCCGCGATGTTTTTCAAATGCCGAAGATGTCACCATCACAAGGGAGTTTTTTGATCACTTGTCCACTTACACATATGATTGTGACGGCAAAGTGGCCTGGCTTGAGTTCTTACATGACTTTCTTTCCATGCTTCATGAGGAAGATGGATATTCTAACGAACAGGCCAGTTTTTTGCTTTCATATACACTTCGAAAATCTCCACATCGGAGGTTATGCAGCCTACTAGCTAACCGCGTGCACTCACTTGAGCACTTTTTTGATCTCATTGAAGACACTTTCTGTTATGAAACCAACTCACAAAAAGATAGATAAGAGAGATAAATGCCTTAGAATTCAACCTCTTCAAGGGGGCAACCTCCTTTACATTACATAAATGAACAATTCTGGAAGGTTCAAATGACAAGGCCTCCTTTCTATATATAGGAGTATATGGGGTCATAATATAATCAAAGCCAACATAACAATAATAATGTAAGGGCACAATAATAACAATAGTGGCCTTTTATGGGGCATAATAATAACAATATGGGGACTACATGGGCACAACAATATAATAATGGGGTTGCACTAATAACAATAAGGGGTTACACTAGTAGTATAGGGACCTAACATGCCCCTCTCCTTCAAAAAGTGTTCTCCTCAACACTTGAGTAGTTCTTGATGCTTCTGTATAAAATTCTTGTCCTCCCATGTGGAATCTCCACTTGATGAGATACTCTGAAATTGATCAATTTTGTAGCTTTCGAGTTCTTGTTTCTGTGACTGCTCCAGGTTCCAATATGATTTTTTCTTCCTCGTCAAGTTCTAGCAATATTGTTTGAACTGGGATCTTCTACAACTTTTGAATGAGTGGCCACACTTCTTCATTCTTCTTCCATTCATCCCTTGTTTCGTTATCCAATCTGGTTGGATAATAGAAATAGCACAAAACAATGATTCCACATCCTCATCCTTTCTTAAGAGTGCATCTGCAACAACATTTTTCTTCCCTTTTTTGTAGATTTGAAAGTCATAACCCAACATATTTGTGACCCATTTTTTCTGTTCTTCTAAAGATAATCTTTGTTCTAAAAAGTGTTTAAGACTATCATGATCCATTTTTACCTTAAAGCATCTTCCCATTAGGTACGTTCACCATTTCTTAAGTGCATGTAATATTGCCAACATTTCCTTCTCATAAATAGATTTGTGTAAATAATTTCCTTTGATTGGATGATTTTCGAAAGCAACGGGTCTTTCATCTTGCATTAAAATGACACCAATTCCATTTCCTGAAGCATCACATTCCATAATAAAGTTTTTTTTGAAGTTCGGCGTAGCTAAGGCCGGTGCTTGGCACATTGCCTCTTTAAGATGTTCGAAGGTCTTTGTTGCTTCTGGAGTCCATGAAAATGCATCTTTCTTCAATAATGTTGTTAGAGAAGCTGCTATTCTCCCATAATTCTTAACAAACTTGCGATAATACCCTGTCAACCCAAGAAATCCTCACAGATGCTTTATGGATGTGGGGATTTTCTATTCCTTAATGGCTTTAATTTTGCTAGGGTCTACCTTAACACCTTCATGAGATACAATATGACCTAGATATTCCACCTCTTGTACTCCAAAGAAACATTTGGATCTTTTTGCATATAATTGTTTCTCCTCCAATAGTTTGAGCACCTTGTCAACATGTTGAACATGATCCTTCCAAGACTTGTTGTAGATTAGTATATCATCGAAAAATACTAGCACAAATTTTCTAAGGAAGGGTTTGAAAATGGAATTCATTAAACCTTGAAATGCAAAAGGTGCATTGGTAAGGCCAAAAGGAATGACCAAAAATTCATAATGACCCTCATGAGTTCTAAATGTTGTTTTCGGAATGTCTTCAGTCTTCATTCTGGTTCGATGATATCCTGAATTAAGATCCAACTTGGTGAAGTAAATTGATCCATGTAATTCATCCAATAATTCATCAATGACAAGAATGGGAAATTTATCTTTAATAGTGATCTTGTTGAGCTCCCTATAATCCGGAAACATGCGCCATAATCCATCCCTCTTGTGTACCAATACTACTAGAGCAGAGAAAGAACTTTGACTAGGTTGAATTATACTAGCCTCTAGGATTTCTGCAACCATACGTTCAATTTCACTCTTTTGGGAATAGGGATATCTGTACGGCCTGATGTTTGGAGGAACACTTCTTGGAATCAAATGAATAGCATGATCATGATCATGAATAGGTGGGAGGCCTTTGGGAGTCTCAAATACCTTGGAATGATTGTCCAAGACCTTTTGGAGATCTGGAGAAATAGATGATTTCGATGTGGGAACCTCTAGCAAACATAATTGTGCAATTATGCCTTGTTGTTCCTTCCTTAGAATCTTTGTCATACCGTTAGAGCTAATTATCTTTCTCGATTTCCCTGCAATACCCCTTAATTCAACTTCATTTCCTTCTGCACAAAATTTCATGAAAGGTTCTTGAAAATTAAAAGCTATTGTACCTAAGGATTGTAGCCATTGGACTCCTAGTACAACATCAACACCACCCATTCGAATGGAAAGCATTGGACTATTCAATACATATTCTCCCATGGATAGCTTAATATTATGGCACTTTCCAGAGAAATTTATGGTTCCTCCACTTGCAACCATCACTTGACACTCTAGTGTTGGATATAGGAAGAAATTCAATTCCTTGGCTATCTCACAATGAATAAAATTATGGGTACTTCCTGAATTAATCAACACTATTACCTTTTTCTTCTTGATATGTCCTTCTATCTTGATAGTTTCAGGAGTGATAATTCCAGCCAATGCATTACAAGATATGGTCGGATTCATTTCTTCTTTATCTAAGGGTTGTTCCTGGAGTATATCCTCTTCTTTTGACATTTCTTGTTCCTTTTCTTCCTCCTCTTCACAATCTATGTAGAATAATTTCTTCTCAGCACACTTATGACCTTTAGTGTATTTGCTATCACAACTGTAACAAAACCCTTTTTCTCTTTTTTCTTCCAATTGTTGTGGTGTCAACCATGTAGGTTGTGGAAGGTAGGGGGCAACAACACTTCCATCTTTATATTTGTGAGTGGTAGGCTTCCTGGTTGCCATAATTTTGCTTTCCATTTTTCTTGCTAACCTGAATGCCTTCTCCAATGAATCAGGTTCCCAAAGGTGAACCTCATGTTGGATATTATCCTTTAAAGTCCCTATGAACACATCAATCCTACGCTCCTCTAGAATATATTTTACCCTTATGTTCAATTTTTGGAAGTCCTCAATGTGCTCCGTCATTGAACCCTTTTGTTTGAGATTTATCGATTGGCTAAAAAAGGTGTTTATTTTTGTATCCTAATGTGCTATCATTTATTCCATAAAAATTTCCCAAGTGAAAATTTGTTTATGAGAGCAAAGCCATCAATACCATACAAACTGATTTGGTTCCAAATATAAAGTTGCAATACATACCTTTTGTGTGTTTTGCACATTATGGAGATCGAAAAATTGCTCCCTCTGTAGTATCCCTGTTTTGGGATCCTTGTCATCAAACTTCCTCATATTGATTTTTGAAACATGGTGGGTCTTCAATCCAACATTAGAGTCTATGAAATCATGATTAACATTTCTTTTGTTCTTATCATGAGTTTCCTTTACTACCCTTTCACCATTAGTAACCATTTCTTGTAGCAACTTATTCAAATTTATCTTCAATTCTTCCATATCAGCGTCCATGCCATTCATCTTAGTGTCCATGCCATTCATCTTAGCTTCCATGCCATCCATCTTAGCTTCCATTCCATCCATCTTAACTTGCACACCATTCATATTGGCTTCCATGCCATTCATCTTGGCTTCAGTTACCTTTTGTGAGAGTGAAATTTTTTGTACTTGGTCTTGTAATTTTGATATATCATGTTGCATTTCTTCCTCTTCGTCACGAGTCATGCTAGAGCTTTCAAGTTGATTACTAGGGGGAAACCTCCTTTACATTACAAAAATGAACAATTCTTGGATGATTCAAATGACAAGACGTCCTTTCTATATATAGGAGTCTAAGGGGTTGTAATATAATCAGATCCGACATAACAATAATAATGTAAGGGCACAATAATAACAATAGTGGGCTTCTATGGGGCACAATAATAAAAATATGGGGACTACATGGGCACAAAAATATAATAAGGGGGTTGTACTAATAACAATAAGGGGTTACACTAGTATTATAGGGACCTAACACTGTCTATCATTTTGATCCAGAACATCTTGACCAAAAAAAGATACAACAATGGAAGGCTCTGCATGAATCACCTATGGATTTTTGGCAGCACTTCTGTGGTTTGCAGTTTCAAGCTCCGAAGAGCCAGATAAAATTTTTCTATCTTTGGGACCAATTTGAGTACTATCTTAAGAAATATGCTCATCCCAAGAAGAAGTTCAAGCTAAAACCCTGCTTAACATTCTTCAGTGATGGAGCTACGCAATCACAGATGGACACGATCATTGTCACAAGTGACTCTCCATTGTCCCCTAATCAAACAGCTCCACCACTGCAGAGTGATTTCGGAGAGCATGAACACACATTTGTTGAAAAGTCACGACCTCCCAACATCGCTCCTTCCGATTTTTGCGAAAGTTGGCTGTGAGTCCCAAACCTCGTCACATGTGTTTTGTACCTCAACCTCCATCTTCGTATTCTGATCATCCTCCAAATGACAGTGTCTGTGTTCTTCCATTCTGGACTCTACACTTGTTTTGAACGAGGATCAATATATCGACGAAGTTGGTGCTACACAAATAACATGTGCATGCATTCATGAAGAGCATGATGGGGGTATTGAACATCCACCGGAAGCGGGGGACTATCCATGTATGTCCGTACCTCCTCCATTTTTTCTTGGCATCCATGTTGATCTTGCCATCCCTGATTTTTCATGTGTATCCCCATCCACATATGCACCCATTGTTGATCTTTCGCAGGACACACCATATGTTAGCCCATCATTCAACAACAAAGAGGACCAATCATTAATTGAAAATCCACTTGATCTTTCATCTGCTCTTTCCAAAAACACAGACGGTGAACATCCTTCGTTCTCATCTACCCCTCTATGTGATTGATCAAACCATGAGGATGCCGACCAACATCCTAAATTTTCTGATATTGGTTGTCGTGATCTCTTCACCTCATCATCTAATCATGACGTTGATTCACTCGTTGTTAATCTGCCTAATCCACTGGTCTATGAAGATCCATCTGTCAATGAAGTCAAAACCCCACAGATTATCGAGGCACTTTAGCCCGAGATGATGGTTATGTCAGGCCCTCACTGTCCTAAGGTTGGTTTCACTTCTGATCAGGAAATTTTTCAAACACTCAAGGCTCCTCATCACTCATCTGTATGCACTCAAGATCAATCTAGCACTCATATTTTACTTCCTCCACTCGAACTACACGATCGCGTCGCTCATGCATTAGAGGAATCTTACATAGCAAGCACACTTGCGCAACGTAAGTGGTCTACCTTTCTCACATTTTCTTGCATATCACAGTCAAGGGAATGCATACACTCAACATCTGCACACAGTGTAGCACAACACCATGGCAATTCCACAGAGTGCATGACATGCGCTTTCACTCATTTTTGTTTTGTGGATGCTTGTAAGCTTGGAGTGTGTCTATTTTCATTGTTGTATCTTTCACATTTACTAGTTCGCACAACTGGGTTGCTCACGGACCAAGCCTTCACCAAAATGGGTCAACCAATGCGTTGATGGCTGCATTGGAAATATCACTTCACGTGATTAGGCCCATGCACCGTTAGCTTAGGAGTAGGAGTAGTGTTTTCTTTCAGTTTGCTTGCTTGCATGCTTGTTTTCTTTCTTGCTTTGCATGTTTGTTTGTTTGCTTGCTTGTGTGTTTTCTTACTCACTTTGCTTTCACTTTTACTTCTGCTTCTACTTTGCTTTGTTTGTTTTGCTTGCTATTTTTGTTTATGTTCATTTTTTTTTCTTGATATATTACTATTTTTGTTTCCAAAAAAAAGTGCTGCCAACTACTACATTCTGTCTTTTGAATATAGTATGTGGCTGAGATAGGAAGATACTTGTGACACTACAACACTTGGCCAATATTGTGTCTGTATTCTCTGTGCTTGGTTACAACCTTCGGCCGATGAAGTCTTGAAGGAAAATATGAACCGTTTGCAAGGGAAGTTTTGGTCCAACCATGAAACTGTGTCCACACTGGGAAGCCCCATTCCTATACTCAGTCTTCTGCTCTGTGTGTTCAAGCTCATCCAACTAGTAGAAATGGGGAAGGGGAAAATCTAAACGGGCAAACCTATGTCAGAGGTATTACATGCTTCTCTGAAGGAACAACCTTTTCTACTCTCAATAAGGCGAGATCCCTCTTCCACCCCAAAAATAAATAAGTTCCTATGCACAATCCTCTTGAAAAATACACAGGCGAAAGAAGAGAAAGGCTTCCTACGCAAAGAGGTGAAGCGTGCAGCTCCCTCGAGGTACTGACCAAGCTCGCTGGTAGTGGAGCAATGTGTGTGTTCCTACGTGACTTCATTGGGGTTCTTTCCAGGCTTGATGGCAGGGGAGCAACACAAGAGATGAAAACTTATACTCTGAAAATTTTCAACTCGTAAGCTAAACTACCCTTCTTTGATTTGAAACAATATGATCAAGCTAAACCTTTTATTTTACCTGACTGAGTTGGAAAAAGGGAAACCATGTATGTCTATGGGGTAACTAGGGAAGCTGGAGCCACCCGCATAATGATTTAATACTCCCTGAGGGACCAAGGCCTTGTATTGTCAATGAACCAAAGCAGAGAAGCTTGAGTTCTACAAGTGTGTCACCAAGTGTTGTAGCAGCTACAACCACCCTCCAAAATTTTGGTCTACACCCAATTTCGGAGCCTCCCTTGAGAGTTTCACTTGATGAATGCACACACTCAGGTTCACTCCATGAACCCATGTGAGTCTTTGAATCCACCTTTCTTGTTCATTTCATCCAAGTTTTTGCATGTTGTTATCGAAGTCATGCTTGCAATCATGTTCCAATCATGCTCAAGGTATTTGCTTCGTGTGTACATGTTGTGTTCGCTATAAAAGCATTAGTCACATTCACACACGTAGCCACACTCACTGTCGCAGAAGTGTCATCATGGTCAATCAATGATCAATCACAAGTGTTGCGCTTGTCACTCACACCGTCGGTCAGTCATGTTGAGCATGTGTGTCTAGATGGTTCAGGTCGTCTCATCGACAAGTCATGTTGGTGTGTGTTTGCAAGATCACATATGCATCTTTCACTCATTCAAACACTTAGTCATTTTACTAAAGTTTCGACGGCTGGACTCCCCTCTACCAGCCAGACCATCACCCCACCATTGAATCGATCGATTGTCACCCAAAACAGTGAAAAAGCACCAAGCAATTCATTTCAAGTTGCGTTGCCCGCATGCATATCAATCACCCTTCAAGTTGGTCGATTAGAGGATTTGACCTGGTAGCCATCCTGGGGCTCATTCCCCTCAAAATTTTTGTAGAGGCTATAGACCTTTCTTGCTCCGCTGACTGGGAAAATTGCACAGACAAGCCAGAGATACACCAAGTACCCGTCCTTGTCTCCCTCATAAAATTGCATAGTTTTTCTAGCCAGTCCTCCCTACAGTCGACCGACTTCTCATCCAAAAAATTGCGCAGTCTTCATGAGCAAGCCCTCTGCTACCCAGCAGTCTACTTATCTCAGAAATTGTGCAGAGATGATCAATAGGCCAGCCTCCCAGCCTCAGTGCAGTTTCTCTCACCAGCAGTAGACTGCGAGTTCCCTCCAGGAATTGTGTAGTTTCTACTGCCAAGCTCTCGGCATCTGACTACCAGTTCCCCATAGGAATTGTGTAGTTTCTACTACCAGTGACCCAATAGCCAACTACTAGTTCCCTCCAAGAGTTGCGTAGTTTTGGCTGCCAAGCTCCCGGCCTGTTCCTCCTAAAAATTACGCAAATCCTATTTGCCAACCCTCCTTGCATCCCTACTTGTTCCTCCAAGAAATTGCACAAATTTGGTCATCAAGCCCTCGCTGCCAGGTAATTCCAGAAAATGCGCAGATCTTGTTTGCCTTACCTTCCTGCAGCCTAGATTGTTCCTCCCAAAATTTGCGCAGTTTTGCCTTCCAACTGAGCCAAACCTCACAAATAGTCACTGTCGACTTAGATTGCCCATCTCCATCACCCAATGACTATTACGAAGTTTTCATCAATAGTTCCCAGAGTCATCATCTCGCCTCGCAACCTTGCTACCTCTCCCGGTCACCCACATTCGAAATGATCATGTGTCATGGTAGACTAGGAGGTTTTTGGATTTGACGTCGTCTCGTCATTAGTGACTGCATGTACAGGTACAAAAACAAACATGGCATGACAACGAATGAAATGAACGAAGGGAGCACATGCAGAAGGACAGGTTCATTAATGGACGAACGAATGATGCATGCTAATAGATGTGCTCATGAATGGATGATCATGCAAATATGTGTTCACGAATGAACGAAGGAGAAAACATGCAAGATGTGCCCACAGATGGACGAACGGACGAACATGCACCTTTCACGAATAGATGATCCTGTCAAGCCTTCCAACATAAAATCAAGGAGCAACATGCCAAAGCAACATCGAGCGAACCAACGACCATCGAAGACTCCGTGCACCTTGCCATGCAGAGGTGAAGCTGTGTCACACCTTGAAGACATCCATCACCCAGCATCACTGCAAGTCGACATGCACTCTAGTAGCAACATGAATGTACCAACACTGTCATGTCGAGTTGTGTCATGAGTCATGTTGTCCACATCTCTATTGTGAGCCATGTTGTCAATCAATGTAATTTAACGTGGAAGTCCAAGAGACCCACTTGTTGTAAAAAGAGTCATGTAAAGTCAAAAATTCATGGAAGTCAAACAGTCAAGAGGGTAGTCAAATAGCCACAAGGGTCAGTTTCACCCTTGGCAATAAATACCCCCTCATTTGTACATGCAAGGTACTTTTCACCTCAGCTCCTCCCACATAACCAAGAGATTCTGTAATCTTTTATATGAGGAGTAAGTAGTGACTCCAACGCCCCTCACATGGGTTTAGTGATGTATGGTGTAACGTGTGTCTTATAACTTTCACTTAATTCAGAAGCCTGCTAACAGGCCAACACATTTTCACACATGTATTGTATCTATTTTAAGACTAATATTTAACACTTGTAATGCATATTGCTTGAACCTGTATTTAACACTTCAACTAATTCACTTGTTGTAATACACATATGTTAATGAAAATGTGTTGTATATGTCATTAACGTTCTCTCGGCTGTGTAGACAACTCTACTGGACATCAGAAAGACCTTTCACATGAAACTCTCTATAACAACCATTGCACTTGTGTGGACTAATCCGCTGAGTGTTATACATGTTATCTTTCGTTGTGTGTTGTGACTGCCACATCCATGTGGACTATTCTACTAGAACGTGTGCATGTTTTGTTATGTTGTGTGTTCTTAGTAGAGTTGGGACTTCTCCCAACTGACTTGGGACTCACTCTCACCCTCTTGCTCTACAGTGAGAGAACCATTGACACAAGTGACACTTACACTCACCAGGCACGGGAACCTAACTTCTCGAAGACAAATCAGACCACTCTCCTGGGATGACAAGCAAGAGTTGAGGCAAATCCTTAAGATAATGGCAACCAGGCCATCATACCGGATGGGACTCCCACACCAAACAGTGTGAGGTCTAGTTGGGACTTCATACCAGGTGACCCCCTGAATGTTGGCGAGTCCAGCACCGTCAACAGAAATGAAAAAGGTTGACTCCACAAACTAATAACATAACTCATAAAGATTATGTTATCACAAAATCTGACCCTGATAGGCTGCTAATCAAGTAGACTCTGAGTAACTCTTTCAACCCAATCTTTTGGTTAAGGCTTAGCCTCCTCAACCTGAGAGGGCTCTCTCAATAGGTTTAAGATTTTTTATTAATGATTGAATGGCTAACTCTAGTAGTAAAATCAAAAAAAATATATTACTTGGTTGAATCAACGATTAGCAAACATTCATTGGGCTATGGAGTCAAGGTATTCTTCAACAAAACATCATGATCAGCAAGCATGGAAGTCAAGTCACTTGCAGTTCAGGTTTACAAGTGAAGTAGTAACACAGTAAATCAACATAGTTTACAAGCATGTGAAGGAAGTTAGAGCATTTTCCAATGAATTCTAAGTATCACAAGCTCATACCACTGCAAATAAGTAATTGAACAAGGCCATAAGAACATCAAACACATAAAACTCCTTGTGAATCTTGAGTAGTCAAACTGATCTCTGTATTAGGTATGAAAACCACAGTTTCTTACAATAACACAGCTTTGCTTTTGCTAATAAAATTACCAACCCTGAGGAATTTGATTCTCAAGCTTTATATAGAGTTTTACATTCTTGGATACCATGATCCACCTTTAGAGGAATTCAAATTCCTAACTTAGACACCTATCTATTCACAAAACAAACTATTTAATTACAATTTGACAGCTAGCTGTCTTTAAGAGTCCTAATCCAAATAGGAGTAAAACTCCTAAAACATGTTGTCAACAACCTTATCTGAGTCTTCAATACATTCTTTAATCAGCTTCCAACCATGTCTTCGAGTTTGATGATGTCCATAGTGTTGTTGCAAAACCTATTGAGTCATGACCTAACTGTCCTAAAAACTAGGAGACAGAGTTCCTCCTTTTCAGGCCCTTAACCCTTTGTGCTTATCTTCAAACAGTGTTTTGCTAGTGTATATGTGGCATGCATTAATAATCTGTTGAAACATCATTCTCCACCTGTGCAAAAAGGAAACTCGAGCATATGGTGTAAAGGATGAAACATGATTGTGCTACGAAAATACTTTGTTTTCATAGCACAACCTTCATATTACCTATGAAATACTCCTTGAAGCTTTGCTATCTACACCACTGCTATCTGAGAGTTCATACATGATCCCATGTCTACCAGCAACCTCAAAATTTTGGAACTAATCCAACCTTACCTCCGGAAAGCATCCATAAGTGCTAAATGATCATCTTCAACAGTTTCATAGTGCGCTACGAAACTGTTGTGTATGTTATTTTTTCAACATGACCTTCAAAAATCTGTAGTTTGGGAGTTTTTTTTTCAAAATTCCAAGAAGACTGATATGATCAACCCAAAATCAAAATCACTTACCCTTATAGATGTTCTTCTTCACAGTTGTTCTTCCTTTATATGCCAAAATTCTTTTGTGTGCCAAAACTATTTTAATATGTCTCCTTCACTGCCTCTTTTTAACACCCTGTTTCATTATTGTTGTAGACCCTTTTCCAGATTGGGTTAGTTGTATTTCCAGATCTTCAATTTGCCTCTTCAATTCCCTATTTGTAGCTCTGAGCTGAGTATTAATTTTCCTTACAAATCTGGCTTCTTTGATTGCAGGAACAGTCCAGGTGAAGTATTGATTTTCACTGCTAACTACTTCTGGTTTGGACACCTTTTCAGCCTCCCAGAGAGCCTTCATCCTTTTGAAGTTTGTCTTTTCAGCAACATGCTCTCTTGCTCTCACTCTTAGTTTAGAAATTTCATTGTTGGCAGCTTTTAACCTTTCTTCCATAACTTCATAACTGGCTTTTTCTGTTTGAGTGGCAGGAACTGTGTTTTTGTCTCCTTTAGGTTTTGGAGATGGTAAGTCTATCAACTCTTCTTGAACAGCAAAGGCTTCTTCTATTCTCTCCAATTCAACATTGGGCTCCTACATCTTCTTGGATTGCCTGGTTAAGGGCTTTCTAGGTTTAAAAACAAAAGTTGTAACATCATCCTCAAATTCCAGTTTCTTGGAGGGTTTCACTTTCTTTGACTTCCTTTGATCAAACTTTGTCACATCTACCTGCACCAAAGGAGATTCTGTAATGTCAATGGCCTTTAAGATATCATTTAAATCACCCTTCAAGCTTGTACCTTCTCCCGAGATCACTGTTTTGCCTTTCTCCTTTGCAATTTGGCTTCTAGTCAATCTGTTTTGAACTGGTTTGTTGGTTAACTACTCGTGTCTTTCCTTTAACCTTAGATATCTTTTCCTTGGCAGATTTAGGAGTTTCAAGAATGACTGTTGGGGTTTTGACTGTTGGCTCTTTCACTTGCTTCCTAGGCTTTAACTTAACATACCTTTTTGCCCTAGACATTACAGACTTGCTGGTTTCTGTTGATGAAGTTCCTTTAACCCTAGGGCTAGTGTCTTCACCTTATTTTTCTGTTCCAAAGTCACATATAAACATAAACAAAGACCAATCTTTGTTGACCCTTTTGAGCTCATGTAGAACTATCAATTTAATTACACCATGATGAAACAGGGAAGTATCAGATCCTTGGGATTTTAACTGTACTTTATCTGCCATCTTAGCTATACTTCGAAATAATAAATAAGGAAAATCTAAAGAAATCATACCAGTAAAATGTAAAAGGAGTTTAAAATGATATGAATAAACCTTTTGGTATCTACCTTCACAGGTGAAATAACGTTGAATATTGAAAAGCAAGTTGGTATAGCTATCCTTGATGTAGTCTTTGGGAACTGCCTTGGTTAGGTCGGTTTCTGAAAACTGTGGCTTCAAGAACACCTTACACGGTTCCATGTCGAATCTGAAGTTTTTGAACCATGTCTCTTGCCCCCTAGGAATTTCTGTCACCAATGCTATGACCTCTGGAGAAATTTGCAAATTAAGCATTCCGACCTTTGTACTTAAGCCACTAAAATTGAGTGCAAACTCCTTTGTCACCTGGGTATGCCCTCCCTGCAGTTTCTTACAAAACTTCCAGCACCCTGCTTTCTTGAAGGCTTCTACAACTACTTTGTCTCTAATTAGGACCTTAGTGCTTTCAGGCTCTATTCTCAAGCAATGACCAAACTTGTGACATTTCTTCTCCTCTGTCATCTTTTCTTCTGAATTCCTGTGACAAAACTGGCCTCTTTTGAAACTCAACTGATCAGCCTCGCTTGCCAATGGTGGTCAGCCTCGCCTGAATGATGAATGAGGAAAACCTTGGTGAACAATTACCAAAGCTTACTGTTCGAAAACAATTTCTGTTTGAGGGTTTGCATGCAAACTAACACGATGAGACTAGCCAGCCCTTTCAAATTTGAAAATATCTAACATAATGAACCCTAAATTCGAAATGATGAGTTTGGATGGCAGCATGCATAAGGACTGACTCCTAGCTGACACCTAATAATGAAAATCATAATGGAATATTAACGGATTGATGTTTGACAAGACTGTTCTCTGAATCCGTGCTTTCGTAGCGCACAGGGAAAAGCGCTACGAAAAGAGCAACATTTTCGTAGCGCAAAACAGACATTTTACATTGTCTGTGCTATGAAAACGTGGTTTCAAGGCTAATTCCAAAAATTTTCAAAATTGGTTTAAGCTATGGGTTTCTAAAAGAATATAAGACTCATGAAACATGGGATTAGGTTGTTGGACTTTATTTGGACATAAAAATTGAAACCTTTGAGACTCCTAACCTATTACCTACCCATCAAAACATAAGGTGACTTGACACTTATCTAAGACCATGACTAAAACAAATGTAAACCCTTATTTTGGTGATAACAGATTACATCAAAAGGCCATGGATTTTAATAAGGTGTGTCAAATTTACCGCTAATAGAGTTTCTTGTCAAGTATTGGTTTGAAGTTGCAAATTGAAAGCTGTTAGTATCGGGCATCAACCCACATACTCACAAATGTACAATGCACAAGATAACAATAAAAAACAAGGGCTTACAACATGTGAACAATCTGTGCTAAAGAAAAAATAGGACCATGCTGCCAACTGTAGTGATAATAAGTGAAACAATTTGATTCAAAGTAGTTGCAAAGTAAAATTTGAACTGATAAACAAATCTAAACCATGGAACAAAGAGGGTTAGATTGATGGTTACTGGAAACATAACAGTAACAAGGTTAATCTCAGTACATCATGCACCATATATATTGCAAAAAATCAATAACAGTATGTACCATAATAGAGATAATTTGGGCTTGGAAATGAAGTCTGTAGAATAAAAACCGACTCACATAGCCTGCATTGCAAAAGCACGCAAAGGGCCATATAGACAATATCCAAGTTCTACAACAAAAACATGGTTTAAGACCCAAAACATATACCACTGGAACACCCAGTTTGAAAAAAATATTCACAACAAATACAAGTTAATCAAGAGCCACCATTTACTACGGGTTGTAGTCTAGTGGTAAGTGGAACGATTACTACTGCGTGACCCAGGTTCAAAACCCAATAGACATGCCCACACCAATTAACGAGTTGTGTTGAAGCAGTAAATGAATGGCGTTTGCACCATTATAGTACATGGAACAAAATTTATTAGTCCCCCCTCCCCCCGCAACCCCCCGCCCCACTCTAAGAAAAGGGCAGAGTTCACTAAGTGGTAAACAAAATAATGTAATGTACAATATTTGATCTGAAATAAAAATATTACTCTATATTCCTTAGGAAAAAAAACCAACACTTGTGTATTTGGGATTAGGGAAAATTTTATTGTGTAGCATTCCTGCTTTTGCATATCCATGAGGAGGCTTGAGCATTACATCATGAAGAACTAGGAATTTCTTCATCTATGAGCTATTTTCCTTTAATTATCAAACTCACCAAGAAATGCATCTCATTTTGACTTGAAGACAATAGAGAACATCCAAGGTCATAATTTTTTTCCAAAATCCCTATAATGAAATGACATTGTGCAGGATCTAGCACTATTGTGCATTTTTCAATGACATAATGTGAAAGGGGAGTTACTACTACCTATAAATTTTTCAAAACTTCACAATCAAACATAATTAAAAAATTGTTTAACATGGAGTTTACACTCTACCTTGAAAGTGAGAGAAAAGCACCTTTACAAAAGAATGTTAAAATGTAAATTACAACAAATTGATAAAAACTTTTACATTTTGGATCCAATGCCATTTTGTTAAAATGGTATGCTATTTATTTTATTTATTTTATTTATTTCTTCTTTAGCAAGAAGAAGCCCTAGGCACTCCTTATCTTGTTATTTTACTTTGCAATATTTTTAATTCCTTTGACTTGTTTTGGTCATCAAAGGTGATCCATAAACAAGGGACTATATAGCCAACTAGGTTCACCAACATGAATACTTTGTGAAATTCACTTTCTATTATGTTCTTAGTCTTAGACAAGATACCAGTCTTCAGAATTGCTATAAGTCTTATGTTATTTTTTCAATTTTGAGTTCAAATACTTCACAACACTACTCAAGACTGGTAAGATGGGTTTTTCTCTGGTGTAACCTTAACAAAAGCAACCACTAGCTGACAAATACAACAATAATCATAGCTCTGCAATTATCCTATCACTAAAAATTGTCTTTAGTGCAACCCCTTTGCACATTGATATCAAATTGAACTAAATCTCTCAAGTTGCTCGAAGTTGAGACAACATCATGGTTTTAAGTGTGTGTGTTTAGTTCTAATTCTAGTGGCTTGATCGATGATTAGTTCACAAGTCATAATGGTTTCTTGATTGAAACAAGGTAATGGATATGTCCTCCTGTGTTTCACAACTTCACAACTGTAAGAAGACCATGTTGTGAGATGACATAATATCTGACCATCCACCAAGGTTTCAGTCACATGGCAGTCTGCCTCATCTACATGGCATGCGTTTTCAAAGAGATGAGGAATGGTGCAGAACTTAGGAAATTTTAGAAGAGTAGACACCCCTCATACCTGAAGTTTGGCACCTAAGTCAAATGATCTGTCTTTTGCAATGCAACACCTCAATGCATTTACTTGAAGCAATTCCAAAAAAAAAAAAATTGTTGTTAGGAAAAAATTGACAGTTCCTTGGTGTGCGAGAAATGATGAAAATCCATCAAAGTTTGTCAAGAATGTTTTAGGTACATGAAATACTTGGAAAATACACTTTTCATGGTTAAAAATACAGTTGTCAATGGGGCCTTGGTTAGAGGGTAAAGCAGGGGTGTTTCACAACCCCCCACGAAGGCTCAAATCCCTTGAAGTCATATTTTACCCCTCATGGGTTGTCTCACAAGTGCAAGTGGGCTGCTTCAAGTGGTTAGAACCTGGTTAGTTCACAAGTCATAATGGTTTCTTGATTGAAACAAGGTAATGGATATCTCCTCTTATGTTTCACAACTTCACAACTGTAAGAAGACCATGTTGTGAGATGACATAATATTTGACCATCCACCAAGGTTTCAGTCACATGGCAGTCTGCCTCATCTACATGGCATGCATTTTCAAAGAGATGAGGAATGGTGCAAAACTTAGGAAATTTTAGAAGAGTAGACACCCCTCATACCTGAAGTCTGGCACCTAAGTCAAAAGATCTGTCTTTTGCAATGCAACACCTCAATGCATGTACTTGAAGCAATTCCAAAAAAAAAAAAATTCAGATTGTTGTCAGGAAAAAATTGACAGTTCCTTGGTATGCGAGAAATGATGAAAATCCATCAAAGTTTGTCAAGAATGTTTTAGGTACATGAAATACTTGGAAAACACGCTTGCCATGGTTAAAAATATAGTTGTCAATGGGGACTTGGTTAGAGGGTACGAAGGCTCAAATCCCTTGAAGTCATATTTTACCCCTCATGGGTTGTCTCACAAGTGCAAGTGCACTGCTTTAAGTGGTTAGAACCAGGTGCAAGTATGAGGCGGATTTGGCAAAACAGAAACCCCCCACTTGCAGTTTCTTAGCCTAAGGGATCTTCCTTGAGTGTTGCAAGTTGGTTAGATTTCATTGTAATATTCCCAAAAGGGGCACACTTTCCATAGTGATAATAGGAAGAATTTTGTAAAACAAATACATCTTGAAATTAATTTGAGGAATGACCAAAATTATTTTCCTCATATTTTTCTTGATAATGGAAGTTCAACATTATTGATATTTTCTTTCCCTAGCAAAATTGTCAGCATAGACTAGTGTGCCTCATCTGGGAGGGTTCAAATTGGGCACTTACTGGCATAGAAATAGTTAATTTCCTAACAACTCTAACAACTACTAGTTTAGCCAACCCCTTGGGCTATGTACAGGGTACACTTACATTTATGACTAAAAAATATATTGGCTGAAATATATTATTATATCTTAGATGATTCTTGTATACGTAAGTGACAAGTATCCACCACTTATCAATAGGTGGGATGTTGTTTATACTGTGTGGTGTGCGACCACCTAGATCAACTTAACTGCCATGATGTCTCAACTACCAAACAACACTCCCCTTGCAAGAGCACAATGGCCATTTCTTTGAGGAATCATACACTAGAGGGGGATATTGCAGCACCTCACCCTCACCAATTTGACTTGCCTCTCAAGGTTTTATTGCTTTAAATTTGTTAAAGAGGACTAAGAAAATATATTTTAGAGGGAATTCTCCTAAGAATGGAAGTTGTGAATCATATTATAGTTGTGAAATATCTCCTCTTGGATATCTCCAATCTGCTAATCATGTGTTTTGATGATTTGTGATCATCAAAAGCAATATTTGTCAGATTATTGGTTACTTTTTCAAGCTCCAAATTATACATTATTTTCCTATACCCATTGTTCAGATGCCTTACTTTTCCACAATAAAAACACTTCAAATTCTTAGTTATAGATTTACTTTCTGCTAAATCTATACATGTAGATTCTTTTTCACCACTGCTTGTACCTCCCTGAATTAATTGTCTTTTTATTTTTCCACAAAGGCACTTTTAGGGGTACTGCCATTGCTTTCAACCTTTCCTTCTATAACATACTAATAACTAATTTGACCATTGCTCACAATTAGTATTAGTAGATTCAGAAGTGATGTTAAGAGTTTCAATAAAGTTGTCAAATGATGGAGACAAACCTTTAAGGTAACTACAATTGTCTCCTCATCCTATGGCTAATAAGTGAACCCTGATATCTTTCATCATTAGTAAATGTTCTAAAATTGATTCCCCTTCTTCCATTTGCATTGCAAACATGTTTTTAAGGTAAAAGGCCCTACCATTATATAATTTTTTGTCCATTTCTAGTAGCCACTTTCATACTCTGCATGCATCTTCTACATCTTGACCCTGAAGTAGCATCTCATCCATCTTTGACTACATGGTCCAATTACATTCATATTTCTCATCTCATTTTGTTACAAATCTATCAGTTGTCACTCCCAACCGACACCAGTACTAAAGTGTTGAACTTATGCCTCATTAAAAATCTAATTGGACCCAATAAAATTTAAGTGTGCTCATCTTTTCCATTAAAAAAAATCATAAGCACTGGAATAAAACTTCATGAAATCAATTAAATCAATATTGTTGCCCCAGTTGTGCTACCACTTGAAATATGTTGTGTTACTACATAAATATTTCATCAAATATTTAAAACTCAAAACTCAGAAAATTAGTTGTTGCCTACTAAGAAATTTTCCTGCTCCTTGTAGGTGACAGTTCATATTATGTGTGCATCTCAAATTCCACAAAAGAGTGCCACTAACTGTGAACTTTGTTATGGTTATTCCACACATTGGGACATGTGTGCCATGAAATTTGTGTAAGAAAATCCTTTTCACAAAATATCACTTTCAGCATGTTCCAAGCCTGTTCTACACATTTTAGGTTTTGTTCATGTCCAACGATGTTTCAACATTGTTGTAGCCTTACAACACCAGCATCATAAGGAGGGGAAGAAAGAGAGTAAATGGAGAGAAAGCACCAATAACTAGTTGAAAATAATGTACCAGAAAATGTGTAGTATAAGCCATGTACAACTTGGGCAATATAATTATTGTGCCCCATTACTCAGCCCATTTATAAGATATTTACATTGCATACATGAGTGCAACCAATTGGGGTTGTCATAGTAATTATATTGGATATTTTCTGATAATAACAGGTATGGAAACTCCTTCATAAACTACAACAACATGAACTTGTTTTTTTTATTACAAGCTCGTAGTAGCGTTGTTGTAATATTCCTATTGGAAATATCTCAAAAATTTTCCAATAACTCCCGAGTTTAAACAAATTTATTTAGTGAGGAATATTTTCAAATGTATATGATGAGCATGTTGTTGTAGGTGATCTTCATTATGTTTACTTGAAGGAAAAATCATCATTTAAATAGTGCCCATATGAAAAGACTTTAACTCAATTGCTCTCTTTATTAAACTCAAAATTTTATAACATTGCACCAGCAATAACAATACTGAGAGATTCTTCAAAGTCTGAGAGTTGATACATGCCTATACTATGATTTCAAAGTGGTATATGAACCTGGTTATAACAACAGTGTGAAGAGACTTTTCTGGGAAAATATTTGGCCTTAGAATCCACACAATCTGCCCTCTTGAAGCCTACGAACAAAGGTGCAATTTCAAAGTGTTTTCAACAAAATTGTTTCCAAAATATTCAAGTACTTAATTGACATCTTGTAGGTTTTTTTTTTTTGTTTTTTTTTTTTTTTTTTTTTTTTTTGTCTATTTACACTAATAAGAAATGCACAATATCAAAAATAGGACTAATAACCACTACAAATCAGTGACACATGTTTGCATAATGCTCAGGAAATGTGCAGACTTCACAAGTAAATAAGAAACCAACAATTGATGTCTTTCATTGTGATTCAAGCCATTAATATGGACCATTATAGCACTCAATAAATAATATCATGCCCCTTCAAACTTTTTCAACAACCAAACACATGTATTACAAGCAAAGTTTAGAGGAACTTGGCATTCTTCTACATGTAAATATCAGTCCATTTCAGAGATCGTTCCAGTAGTACTATAGGAATGAATACGCTGCCCAAAATTCAATTTTCATCCTTAAAAGGTTAGAGCATTGGGTAGATAGGGTCGGAACCCTAGAGCTTGGAGCCTCGTGAAGTCCAAGTCGGTGCTTGGAAAAGTACAGGTTGGAGTCTGGGTGATTGGAGATTGGTGTCTTCTGCCCTGCTTAAATTTGAGTACTTGTTTTGTGGCCTCCACCTAGGTATGCATGTTTTGAATTTCAGTCTTTCCATTCTATACAGGTCAGTTCTGCCATCAGTTCCCCCTTCATGAATGTTTTCTCAACTAAATTCTAGCTTCAATATCTCTGCCCACAATTCGTTGGACCTGTTTCTCTTAATTTTTCTGACAAGCGCTCTATATATTCTCCCATGCAAAAAAAAGGGGCCTCTGCCATTTCTCCATTGCTCCATTCTTTTCCAGTTATCGAATATGATTAACGCATTCTCTGCATTGTAACACCTAGTCTCTACAAACTAGAGGCATACTCATTTGAAAACTTTGGCTTACTACACATCGACTGAGAAGAAAACCGAACCATGCCTTATCTAGCATGTAGAGGCTTTCGCTGCACGAGTGTAGACCGGAGTACCCAAAGCCATCAAGAGATTTTGGATAATTGTTTCAATCTTCGGTCTATGAGGAGATACATTCTAGAGCATAGGTGGGACAACTGCCAGAAAATTCATTACATTATAGACATAATTCGACCTGACGAAGCCGAATGATATCCCGTTGTTAAGGATCTCGGCTGTCGGATACAGCAAAGGATTGGATTTGGTTGTTGGTGTGATGGTCACGTTGCTGAAAATTCCAGATTCGACAATATTTTCCAGTACTTGCCATTGCCATACCTGTAGGCATGCACGATGTCATTGAATAGTAATTTTGTCTCTCTAACCAAATGCGCACCAGTGGTAACATAATACCTTGAAGAAGCTGGTATGGCCAACACATGTATATATGCATTTCGCCGAGAGAGGAGGTTGTAGGACGGAGCTGGTATGGCCAACCCAAGATACTGGTTTTCGGCGTCCAAGGTGGAGGAGAATTGTGAATGTGCGACATACCACCATTGAGGAATATCCCTTTCGACAATGTGAACAATGCCTTTGAAATGTTCTCCCTCGTCACCTGTGGGTCACGGTTCTGTTGGTTTTAGCCCAGCCTGACCCAAATAGATTGATTATTTGGGAATTTCGTCGAAATTCTTCTTCGTTGTGGGAGGATATTTCCCTAATGCCCCTCGATATAAGGGAGCTACTTCCAACGGTTTATGGAATCTTGTGTCAATAATGTGTGTAGATGTCTCGGGTGATAATAATGTGTGTAGATGTCTCGGGTGATAGTTTGATGGACGTTCCTCGTAAGGATTGCAAATGAACAAGGAAGCTCCCATCGCTACTAGTAACCTCCCTGTAGCTAATCTTTGCGAATGTAAAAATTCATCATCATCTCCAGATATGAGAGAAAGGGAGAAGCTAGGCTCCCAAGTTCCTCTATAGAAGCAATAAGCAATAGATACCTTGGCAGGTATCCAGCATTATTCGGGTCTAAGATTTGGAATTGGACAACGTATTTCTCAAACTAATGCTAGAAAACCCATCCAATTGTGTTATTTCATATGTATATGCAATATTTGTTCACTACCATCTAAATATCAGGAGGAAGACCCACTCCTTGTGCAACACCTCATACACCATTTTACAGTCCTCCTCAGACAATTGTGCATGCTCCTCCTCTGGTGCTGTGAAGAAGGAAATTCTATGGGTGGAATCACTAAATTATTCAAGAGACATTTATGCTTGCATTATATATTCAATGATGGTTTGATGCACAATTGGTATTCTTCATTTTTGAAATCTTCAATAGTTGGGGTTTGTCTAGCCTTGCTACAATCTCCACTAGGATTGTTGAGCCTTCATTTCTTTGCTGAGACAATGGTTAGAATTGATGATACATTAGAGTTATTAAATATCCTAATTCATTCCACTGTTGATGGAATGGTAAAAATTAGGTTCGATACACTTTCTGAAATTAAAATTTGTCTGCAAAATGCACATGAGAAAATTGTTTTTTTTGCAGCTCAAATCTTAATTCCAGCAAGAAGAGCTACTTCAAAATAAACATCATTCTGGACCTGTTTTTGTTCATAACATTGAGACATCCACCCATCAGCAGCAAGTTAACATTGTTGAAGTTCATTCAAATTTAGTACCCAATGAAGCAGCATTTGTACATGCAAATGCAGAAGTTTAGTTTGCACTTCCCAAGGCCATCATCAGACCTTGGGAAGAGCTTGTACACAACAAGAATAAAATAGGACTTGGATATGATAAGGAGGTTTCCTTTCATATTCCAGATTAGTCAAAGCCCATCCAATTTCAGAGTGTTGGATTCCTTCATGACAGTTCACCTTCAGTTGTTCCAGATTCTGCCCCTCTTCCACAACAACAACAACAAATTGTGAAATGCCAACACTGTGACCGAGTTGGCCACATGAAAGATCATTGTTTTGATCTTCATCCATGTAAGCATTGTCATAAAACCAGTCATTCTTCAAAAAGATGCTTCAGAAACAAACCTCCTGCAAGAACAAAGATTCATCTTGAATGGATCGCTTCTTGGCAATGGGCTTCAACAACCAAAAAGATATTTCGCTCATACAACAGGATTTGTTCTTGAATATTGAAAAGTATTGTAGTTGAGATCTCTTCATCTTTTCACCTTGTATCTAACAGGGGGGGAAATGATGGTCATATACAAGCTTCAAAGACACATCAAGTGAGCCTAAGCCACAACCTTCCATACCAGATTCAGAGTTGTAGCTAGAGACAAAGATGCCACTGAGCATGCCTTCAGTCGATGATACCTCTTCAAATAATTGGGGACACTTTCTCTAACATAAAACTTCAGCTTCTTGCCATTTTTGTAAGAGTTCCAGGAATTTCATTAAGCATTCCAAAGTTGTTGGTCATCCTTAAACCATCACAGGTTGAGACCTCCCTTTTTAGGTTGAGGTTCTTCCTTTTATGCGGGGTGAGACCTCCCTTTTATGGTTGAAGGTTTCCCTCTTCAAAACATCAGGAGTACTTCCTCTAGCAAAAAACCTGAGCTTCATTCCAGACTTGGAAGAGTTCCGGGAACTGCACTAAGTATTCCAGTGTTGGTGGTCATCCTTACACCACCACCCTTATACCAACACTTCAGATAGCACATTCAGCCTAGTGCTGCCATGCATGTTTTTGCACATTTTGTATTACAACTCTCTTCTTGGACTCATACATACCCCTTCAGATTAAGGGGGGAATGTTTGACACCTAATCCTCTATCGGTTGGTGTAGAATGTGAACAACCACAAGAGTCCAAGAGACCTTGGGATGTGGAACCAAACGGTCACACAAATGTACTATAAATGTATATCATGTCAATAATAATGCATTCAATGTTTTATCATCCACCTTTGTTGTTTACATTCCATGTGAATTTAACCATAAGCATGAAGATGATGCACATTCCCTAGCTACATGATAAAACCCTAAATCCATATCCTCATGATGCCCTAGATTCCATGAAACCCTAGCTCTGGATAGCTCTTGATTATTGATCATAAAGCCCTAGTCCTAAATTCTTGATGCAAGCCCTAGAACTAATGCTTGCTATATGATGTTCTAGCCTAAGTGAAAATGCCATAGCATTAACCATATACATTGATGAAACCCTAGCATTTGACCTTATGAAATAATGATGCATGAATGATTGTTGGATGGAAAATAAGATGAAGCCCTAGCCTTCTTAATTGATGCTCATGATGCCCTAGTCTTGAAGGCCTAAGTCTATGAAGAAGGAGCCCTAGACATAAAATACCAAAGGCTGCCATGGATAAATTAATGATGATAATTCACAAAAATATAAATTTATTGATGGAAAAATGACTCATTTAAAGGTGGAATTGGCACCAGCTTGTAGAGGATATTTTTCTCTTTCCAATGAGCTGTCACTCACCCTCTAACTCCTTATAGTTTGAGATAAAACAAATTTACAAGTCAGAATAATGTATTTTCTCTGTTAGCTGACCTAAGCCTACCTATATATGTCAACCTCACTACCAAGAGACATGTCTCTTCATCAAAAGTAAAAAAACAGTATAAATACAAGTTGAAACACTTCATTTCAAACAAGAAATTCAGTGAAGATAATTACAAAAAGAAAGAAAGGTGTTCACATCTCGTGAACCAAGGAGGCCGAGGAATATTTTTGGGCTATCCTTCTCAAACTCGGACAACAAACTTCACCTATGGAAGGAATACTAATCTCGGACTGTTGGAATATAGTCTTGAAGTGTGGATCTCAGTCAGTAAGTGTCTAGGCTCGACATATTAAAAAATCACTTATTGGACACCTTTTGAGCTCAGATCTGTGTTTACAATACCTCAGTATTGTCATCAAAATCTTCGGACCTGTTTCACCTTTCAAAAAGCTTGGACAATCTGCCTAAATAACTCAGATTAGTTAGCACGGACAGGGTCATATTTGTGGTGCAAGCCTTGCTATAGACCTTTGGAGCTACAACAAACCTATGACAACCACATTTGAAGAGGCCCGAACTATGTGAAGTCAAAGACTTGTGCACATTAGCTCGAGCCTAAGAAAAGGAGTCTTAGATTTGTGGAAGAGGAGGCCCATAAACTCGGATTACTATACATCCATATACTTTGGATATTTCATCAGGCAACTATGTGATATATCAAGACACATTGACTTGATATCTCAGATAGTAAACAAAGCCTCAGACCTTGAGATAGAGAATAGTCCCTTTTTTGGAGGCTCAATTAATAACTTACCTGTGGTCATCTCTTGGAAGCTCGAATATCTTGTGGAGACCTATGGTAACTCATTTCAGAGACTCAGACTTGTTACCAAAACTTGGAGAGGGCTTAGTTTCACCTGTGGAGAAGCAAACATCAAGGACAATCAGCTAGGTACTTCACCTCACCTCAATCTCAAGCTTGGACTACATTGTAGACTTGTGCAAAGGAGCTTAGACTAGTGATAATTATCACTACAACTAGGATACCACAGTGACCTATGGAATTGCAGACTTTGGAGCAGTATTTGTTAGGCCCGTGGAAGGATAAGTAAGGAGGCTCGAAACTATAGTAACATAAAAACTCAAACCTGTGGTTATTCAACCCTTGAAGACTTGAAGAACATAAGGTTTGAGCATCCCTTGAGGAATATTAATTGAACCTTTTTAGAGCAACCTTTGAGAAGAATTATTGAACACTGTTGGAGCAGACTTGGAGCAGTTTTGGATAGACCCCTGTAGACTTGAAGACATCTTGTTGGGAAGCAATGTAGAAGCTGATCTTTGAGACACCCTTGGAGACCATGATACATTGTTGAAGTCATCATGAGGTAACCTTGGAGAAATTGTTTGGGTGACATGAAGAGCAGTAGTGACAACTTCTAAGAAGACAAAGTTGTCATTGATGAGCTAAGTGCCTTGGATAATTTGAGGGAAATGTTGAAGGTGAAGATATTGTCAAGGTTTGTTGCAAAAGATATTGGGAGCCATGAAGAATCATTGAATCCATATTGAAGAATTGAAGTCATGGGCTGCAACCCTAGAGGATAGGAGTCCTCAAGAAGACTAAGTTGGAGCTTCTACCAGAGATAGGGTTGGATCCCTAGAGGTCGGTGTCTCAAAGTGACAAGGTTGGAGCCTTTGGTAGATAGGGTTGGAGCCCTAGAGGTTGGAACCTCATGAAGTCCAAGTTAGTGGTTGGCAAAGTACAGGTTGGAGCCTAGGTGATTGGAGATTTGTGTCTTCATCTAGGGTTGGATCCCTACACTACATTGTACTTGATTTATTGAAAAGAATAGGATTGAAGTCCTCGTTATTACTTATTAACAAAAATATTTATTCTTATTGTTCATTATTCGTTCTAATTATAAGTAATCTTAACTAGTAAAATTAACAATTGAGCAGAAACACTGAGTCACCCCCTCTCAGTATTTCTAACATTGTGCATGCATCGTTAAAACCTCCATGATCTTGCTAGCTTCCCCATAGCTTGCCAAGATCATGCTCTGATACAGTTTCATGTTGTTTCCTGGTATCCAGATCTTGACTTCTGAAAAATCCTTGTGGTTTTGTATCATCGTCCATACCCACTTCCATGCAAGTTAGGGTTCAATATTCTTCGAATTGCAGAGTCCACCTACTCATGTCACATGCATGTAAAGTGTCACCCTGATCTTCAACTTAATATCACTTGAAATATTCTTCAAAAAATTTCTTCTTTTATATCCATATATGTTACTATTTAAGAGTGATCTATTTGAAGCATATTAATTAGTATCACACACACATTAATATTGTTGTAGAGTTCAAAAATTGTTTTCTTAAAAACTATCAACTCCCTGAAATGCCAATACACAAATAGGCTAAAAAGTAGTAGAAATATGTATTTGATCTAAAAGGCCATACCCTATTTAATTTCATCAGTGTTGGTTTCTAGCTAGCAACCACCAACCTGCTCGAGAAGATAGGGAAGCAACAAGATAAGAAGCATGGGAAAGCAAGAAAAAGAACTTGTAATGCTCCAGAATTTAAAATCCTAAATGGACCATACCCATAATTTATGAATGTTTGTAGGTTGCCTTTTTCTAATTTTCCATATTTTATCCTTGTACACAAAGAAATCAAAAGCATCACTGGGTGTAAACTTCATATTGACTTGAACAATGGTAAAAAAATCCTATGCAGGAGATATACCTGAAGAAGGTAGCACAATATGGAATATCCAACCATGCTCTCAACAAAGTTCCTCTGCATAAGAAGATAAAATTAAATTAAAATCATGTCAAATGCAAAGAACTCTCACCCATCCCCTTATAGAATGAACTCAACATCTCAAAAACGTACGATCAAGCCACACAATGGACACAAAGGAAGGAAATGAAATTGTGATTCAAAATGAAAATACTTTCAACTTTATCCTCTGTTTTGTTTGTAGAATGAACTCAACATCCCAAAAACATATAAGGTCAAGCCACACAATGGACACAAACGTCAAAAAATAAAATTGTGCTTCAACATTGTACCAACTCTGTAATTCTCTATCATGTTAGTGCACCTTAGAGTTTCTCTTTTCAATAGTTGTCTTTTTTATCCATCAAAATCCTAAGTGATTGGACTCCATAGTGGGTCAAGGTCATTGTGGGGTTATGAAGGTTTCACTTTATTAATATTTTCACAACGCCAGAGATTCAAGACAAGGAATTTAGACACATAATCACAAGTAAAGATGAGATAAGAAAGTTATGGGAGGCACTACAAATTCCAGGGATAGGGAAAAGAATTTGTAGGGAACAAAAGTAATATCTAGTTGCAAGAATGAATTTGCACATCAGGTTGCAATCTTTGAGCAGACTGGGTCCAAATTCAAAATCAAATCACTGATTTACAAGTTGGGTTGCAATGTATGTGTAAGTCATGGGGTGCCCAGTACAAGTCAGATCTTGGATTCCATATGCAGATCTACTTGCAAGTGCCAGGTGTAGGTTGGCTCAAAAGTGCCTCCTTGCTCTCCATCTTTCAAAGCCAAATGCAACTCAACCAATGTGTTTAGGGTAAATTGTCCTTCCTCTACATGTCTATCATCAACTTTCCCTGGAATAATGTAGTGCTTTTTCTATTTGTCTGAATAGATGGGGAAAATGCCAAAAAAAACATGTATGAATAGTCAAATCTACATAGTATTCAATAAAAGCATTGATGAACTCTTTAAGGGTATAAAGTGCACCAGGAAGTGAGATATGTGCCTGAGTGAGGCAAGAAGTCAAAGATGAACCACTAAAATTATGGATCCACTGTAATTTCATTCATACTTAGTTGTTCATCATTGCTAATTATTTGATATTGACAAAGGGGCAAGAAAACCCCTAGTTTAAATTAGTTTTTGGTCAAGTGGGGTTGGGAAGAAAACATACAGATTATATTTATCGTTGAACAATGAATAACAAACCCTTCAACTCAATTTTAGTCAAGAAATAAGAGATATAACTTGAGAAAGCTTGAAAGAAGGTGATTTTTCCTTGTAATTGTATGAAAAGAACTCCCACAAGCTTGTGATGTTTGGATTCCTTCTTTTATTAGCATGTATTGATGCATGCTCAAGAAATGCAAATTAAGAGCCAAATAAACAATTGCGAGATGTCAAATAAGAGAAAATTCATAGATACCAACAATTCTAGTTACCATGTCTGGAATTGTTTCAATCAAAGCAATATATGAAGAAGTAACAAGAAATTCATAAGGATGCAACCAAAGCGGTAGCCCTATATGTGGAAATATGTCAAAAATTTTCTAATAACTCCTGAGTTTAAACAAATTTATTTAGTGAGGAATATTTTCAAATGTATATGATGAGCATGCTACTGTAGGTGATGTTCATTGCATTTACTTGAACTAAAAATCATCATTTAAATAGTTCCCATATGAAAATAATTTAACTCAATTTATCTCTTTATTAAACTCAAAATTTTATAACAGCACCAGCAATAACAATACTGAGAGATTCTTCAAAGTCTGAGAGTTGATACATGCCTATACTATGATTTCAAAGTGCTATATGAACCTGGTTATAACATCAAAGTGAATATATGTTTTTGGGAAAATATATGGCCTTAGAATCCACACAATCTTCCCTCTTGAAGCCTACAAATAGAGGTGCAATTTCAAAGTGTTTTCAACAAAATTGTTTCCAAAATATTCAAGTACTTCATTGACATCTTGTAGGTTTAGTTTTTGTCTATTTACACCAACCAGAAATGCACAGTACCAAAAATAAGACTGATAACCACTACAAATCAGTGACACATGTTTTCACAATGCTCAGGAAATGCACAGACTTCACAAGTAAATAAGCAACCAACAATTGATGTCTTTCATTGTGACCCAAGCCATTAATATGGATTGTTATAGTACTCAATAAATAATATCAACCCCCTTCAAACTTTGTCAACAACCAAACACATGTATTACAAGCAAAGTTTAGAGGAACCTGACATTCTTCTACATGTAAATATCAGTCCATTTCAGAGATCATTCCAATAGTACTATAGGAATGAATACGCTGCCCATAATTCAATTTCCGTCCTTAAAATGATGGCATACACAGTCAACAATAATGGTATGAACAATAGGGTGCTTGGCCTCCAATATTCACTGAAATATCCCCTTGGAATCTTGGTTCTTCTCCCTGCTTTTGCACAAGTCACACAACCAACTAATTAGATGCCTCTAGCAAGGTAACAAGGTCACTACAGACCCTTGTGATGGGAGAAATTTTGTTCACTAACCCTCTTGGCCATGAAAGAGCAAAGTGCTAGAGTAATATAAATTTTGGCCTCCTTCTAAGAATAATAACATTGTCTATCTCAGTATCAATCCTTTGCATTTGACACCATAATTTCATAGCCTCTTCACCTAGCCCATTCTTTGCATATCCTGTTAGTATTGCATTCCATGAAAATACATTTTGTTCAGGAATTTCATCAAAAACATGGTGTGCATCTTCCATATTTCCACAATAAGAATACCCATCAATCATGCTTGTCCATAACACTACATCTCGTTCACACATCTTCTCAAATATGCATCGAGCATCCTCGACGCATCCACATTTTGCATAAATGTCAACAAGGGCACTCTCCATAAAAGCATCCGACTCAAAACCCCCTTTAATCATAGAAGCATGGATCTTCCTACCATGTTGTAGATCAAGTAAGCATGCACAAGCACTAAGTACACTCGCAAGAGGATACTCATCTCGTCTTACGACCAAATGTTGCATTTTTTGATGAAGTTTCAAGGCTTCTTCAACCGGCCCATGCTTTGCATACCTAACAATCATCACATTCCAAGATACCCCATCTCATTCAACCATTTTGTCAAACAACTCACGATCATTCTCCAATTTCCCATATTTCACATACCCTACATTTTGTCAAAGACTTGGTGCGCATCTTCCATACTTTAGCACTTGGAATGCATGTGAAGAAGATGGTTTCCTAGAGATAGTCTAGCAGCTTCTTCAGCTCCAAGTTTGATGATATGGGCATGGACACCTCTTCCCTCGGCCAAATTCATTTTGCCAATGCAGCACTAGAGCAAACCAACATAGGGATTGGTGTTTGCAGAGCTCTTGTTGGCACCTTTGGGAAATTGAGCTGCTCTTGGTTTTTCCTTGAGAGTTGCGATAATACTAAAACCAATGAATTTCGATCTGGTTCCATGACCAAAATTCAAACCCATCCTGCTATTCTCTACATTCTCCAAAAAACCCATCATCATTTTCACTCACTTACATTTTTGTGTATCTAAAAAATTATCTGAAGGTTTTCGATCCACCTGTATGGTTACAAGCTAGAAATTAAAATAAATTTAGACTTCATTACCATTTATCTTTTTAACTCGGTCAAGCTTAGTAAACAAGATTTCATTCCCACCAAAAATGTAAGGTGGAGCCGAAATTTTTTGGTGGGAAATAAGGGTACAATAACATGGATGTGTAGCTATTCAAATTACCAAATATTATACCCCTACCATCAAATATGACATTTATTTGAGTAAAATTATGAAATACCATGAAACAATTATGCTTAGAATTTATAGCCAAAGCATCAAGAGTTAGAATAGAGTGATTAAGTGGTCACAATAAAAATAATACACATTGGAAATATCATATACACATGTATCATACATACCAAGCTAAATGTGATAGATAAAACAACCTCTTCCTATATGTAGTGTCTTAGATGGGCAAGGCAAGGTGTCATCAAACCTCTTCCATAAAAAAAATTCCAATAAAAAAATATCATTTTTGTATTAATATTAATGCCAAGGTGTAATTTACATCATCTAATGTATACTAAATCTACTTCACTTGTATGACGTGATATTTTAATATGTGCAACATCTAATGTTCGAGCAATATCAAAATCTCCATAGGATTCAAAACAATTTCATAAGAGTCTAATTTTGTTATGTTCATAAGGTACATTCAAACTAGATAAACAACTTGATATCCAAGTTAAAAACTAGTATCCTAAGTTCAATGGATATGACCCTAATAATAAAAAATGTAGATATGCATGAAAATTTAAGTTTTCAACTAAAGGAAATGTGTCCTCTACTAATTAACCAACACTTCTCCTTATAGGTATTATTCATAATGTATTTGACTCGGCTATAAGCTCACTCTAATTTTGGATAATATGTCAGCCTTTGAATTTAATTCCTCGTGAATGTGATCAAATGATATAACCCTGAAGATTCTAATAAGCTCCATAATTGTAATCACCGGCTCATCCAATAAAGAAGTGTTTAAGGAAGTATGACCTTTTAGCCAATCTATGACAACCTTTGAATCCCCTATCACTTGTAAGTTTATGTTTCTAAACAATTGACTAACATAAATGATTGACTTGTATTATTGCAGTACTTGTTAGGCAGTCATACTTTTGTTTCTAGACTAAATTAGTCATTTTTAGTTTTATTACTTATTAGCTAGTCATATATTTTAACCTAAGACTAAATTAGTCGTTTTTAGTTGGGTTACTTATATTGCTCAAATTTGGTATTATTTCACTTGGAAAAGTAGTGGTGACCAACGTTTTTAGTCACTTAGTCACTAATTTCTCATTTTCTACTAGTGTATTGACATGTGAAGACATTATTGGCTTGTGTTCTGCTAGACTATAATGAAGCTAAGGAGAAGATCCTATTAGTGCTGGATGAAATCCAATTATATATAAGGAACATACATTGGCAAATGAAGAGGATTGAGGACCATCTTGACCTCCCAATAGACTTGGTCAGCTCCCTTCAACATGGAAAGGAACCCATCGAGGTGGCTTTTGGACTCTTCTCAGTCCCATGCTTTATTTTTGTTATCACTATTTCTATTTTTTAGTATTTGAGATTAGATAGTTATGGTTGGATAGACAACATCCAATTATGGATGAGAACATTTTCAGTTTTTGGTTATCATTATGGATTTCAAAACTAGATTTTAAAAGTTTAAGGTTCTACAACTAGTCTGGTTTCTCGAGGGGTAGACTAGGGTAAGCCAAAACTCTAATGTCTCCGTTTATTTGATTGTCAAATATAATTTAACTTCACAAATAAGAAGAAGAAGAAGAAGAAGTTATGTTTCTTATTGCATTTCCTTTATCTGGGTCTATTTTGAATAGAGGTAGAGTGAAACCAAGACCTCATTCATCCTTTGAACATATTGAATTAATTTAGAGTCATATTCATTTAATGTGTGTAGATATCTCTCATCAGATATGGATTGCCTTGAGTTACCTAGCTTTGCTATAAGTTGCTCCAATACTACTAGATGCTATTTAGAGGGGTCTAGGGGGTGTAGTGCACATATTTATGGTAATTGATTTTAAACTGAAAATTATATGGTTTCGGTTTTAATAAATATATAAGTGCACAAATTTACACATTAATCAAAGGAAAAACACACACAATTAGTATATACAACTTCCCACTTGTTGCCCCACACATTCAATAGGCACACTTAGAAAAATTCAACTACCATAATATGTTTAAGTATGTTATTATTAATTTTATTTTAATGATATATATAGAATTTGATTCATTTTGTGTTTGTGAATTTAGTGTTTTTTCTTCTAATGGGCCTAACACAACCAGATCACTATCTAATAGGCTTAGTTTAGGTAAAATCAAACATAAATCTTATATAGATGTTTAATGTGAAAAGATTGTTTTGTTATTCATTTGTATGAGATTTGACACTTTATTTTTTTGGATAACGGCTAATACATGCATTCTTCCACAGGGGGAGGGAAATGACATTGGTGAGGAGGTTGATATTTCATTAGCAATTTTAATGAACCATTTCCATTAGTCACACATGTTCACATAGATTGCATATAAATTGAATCTAAATTTTCTTAGTCCATCAAATACATTTTAACACATGTTTCTATTTTGCATTATATAGGGTTTGGTGATCACCCTTGTCTTCTACCTCAAGTGAGAGGAGGTGGTCACAGGGAACAATAATTTGTTCACAATCAAGCCTAGACCCCTCTATAACCCCATCCAAGAGATCATACTTAGGAATACAACATCAACACCATTGTTGTTTATGTGACGAGGGAGAATTCTACTATATTGAGTGTGGAGTTGCTAAAAAACAATCTCTTTAGACCCAATTGTGAGAGTCTCTATGGTTTTACACACTTTGGCTAGTTGATTAAGACATATTTTGAGGTTGGACCATATTCCTACTTCTTCTTTTTTACATGATGTGTAGGAGGAGTTCATGAGTGATGGGATGCCACTCTTACGTTGAATTTAAAAGTAGAATCACAGTGGAAATGGTATTGTCATTATTTGACTTATAGCTAAAAGATTTAAAAAAAAAAAAAAAAACATTTAAATATTACAAGGTTTAATAATCCAAATATTTCTACTTTATTTATGAGAAGTTCCTATTCCAAATGAGAACTTCTTAAATAATAGTGAGGGTGACTCAAATACTTTGCTAGAATGATTTAGGTTTAGTTTTGAGAGCATATGGGCCTTGATTATATAGATATGTAATCCAAATGCTATGGTGCTAGAAAAACTCATACATATGAATGGCCTAGTCCCACATGGGATGTTGCTACCTTTAGGGTTCCAACCCCTTGTTTAATACATCAATCCCCTATATTGGTCACTTTTGGGAGGTTTAGACATTACATTTGAGTCAAAACATTCATTGAGGGATCATATCATTAGAGTGTTGGGGTTACTTGGGTAGGGATAGAAGTGGACCCGAGGAAGAGGTTGTAATTGCCTAGTGTATAGTTTGATGGGTTTATTAGAATTCCAAATGATGAGTTGAAATATATTGACCAATCAATCCTCTAAAAGATATGCATATGCCTATGGAGTTATATGTGAAGAACTCATTTATAAAAAAATGAGGTCCCTGGGTAAGGTATGTAAGCATGTATAAATTTAATGTTAGTTCATTGATTTTGAATTGTGACAATCACAGTCTATCATTTATCTTGAAATCTCACTTTCATATATTTATTAAAAATTATATAGTATACATCATTTCTCAATGACCAAGTCTTCGATAATGGGCAACATGACTGACGAGCCTTTTAATTGCCTTTCTAATTTCTCAGAAAAACAACAACAAAAATGTGCATTTAATTGTCAACCTGGGGCTCATATGGACCTTGCGAGTTACCATGCACTACATATGCATATCATACTTTCTACTTTCATTAGTTCGTTTTGTAGTTGTCGTATCATTGAGTATTTTTGTAGGGAGAGTATTAATAATTTACAAGCTTTGGCAAGGTTTTGTAAACTTCGGAAATGAAATCACACTTGTAGAAAAGGAAATAATATTGAAGGAAATTAAATATCACACTTGCGAAATTGAAATAACAAATTTATACCAAGTGGGCTTAATAATTTTAACATTGTAACCCCCAACATAGGTAGAAATACTAATATACTTATGCAGGAAAGGAAATGTCACACTTCTACCTAGTGGGCTTAGGAAGCGAAATTTTGTAACCCCCAACACAGGTAGAAATAGTAATATACTTTTGCAGGAAAGGAAATGTCACACTTCTACCTAGTGGGCTTAGGAAGACTAACTCTGTAACCCCCAACATAGTAGAAATACCAATCTAATTTTGCATGAAAGGATATGTCAAACTTCTACCTAGTGTGCTTAGGAAGTTTAATGTTGTAACCCCAAGCAAAGATAGAAATAACTACACAGGAAATAAATAAATCACACTGGACCACATAAATGGAAAGACTAATCCTTGCCAATTGATCCCCGTTTTACTTAGGCCAATAACTGTAATCATTTGTTGAGCACGGTTGTAAAAAAACTTGAAATGCAAGCATGTCAGTTTAGAAATAAACATCAAAAAACAATTGCATAAATAATTAAACCGGCCTAGATCCATCTTAAATCTGGATCTACCAAGTGCTGAGAGGGATCAATTCCAGAGTTAAGATGGATCTAATCTAGTACTCTTACATTCCATAATGGATTTCCTCAAGTCTTTAAATATGCTTCATCATAACCATAAACAAATACCATGGGCTTGTAAACCACCATCGGTAAACCCATCAAATGACTAAATCAAAATTATATATAATATTAATTTTATTGTTGACCAAGGTAACATAACATTACATTACATAACACCTTACATAATGTTTTACAACATTGTTCCCATACTGGGTTGTAGAGCGTCTCTCTACACAATAAATGAATACAACCATGGAAAAATAGTTAATTGCATAAGTAGATAAAATCACACAACTAGAAATTAATAACAAAAGTAAATAAAATAAATTCTACGTGAATAAATATACGAGGAGTTAAATTACACAATAAAAAATAGAACTACCTAAATTACACGACATGTTATGTTGGAACATGCCTTGTTTCCATAGAAAAAACACTAATATTTATAAACACTTATTACATTGACAACATAAATTAATTAAATTAACTAAGTTAATTAAAACAAATTAATATTCCATAAAATATGCAAAGGAAATACACATGAAAAAAGAAACTAATTAATTAAATCACACACTATAGACATTAGAAACTACAATTAAAATATTACCAAGGACATTAACTCGAGTGGTTTGGTGAACAAATTGTTTCACCAACTATATGTTGTAACTAGTCGGTTAGTGGCATTTATGAATAGCTATATCTAGTGTAATAGTGGCAGTCGATCTTTCAAAGTTATTGATTCTCTAGAGATTCTCATAACTTTGTATAAATGTATTTTAGAATAATCACATCATGATTTTTAGTCAATGTTTCGAACCAACTATTGTGGTTCATCCTTAGGACAAGGATGAAAAACAAGATCATCCATTATGTATAAATAGCAGAAAGGCTTGAGGCATTTCTTCTATTTATACCTAATGACTGATCTTGTTTTTCATCCTTGTCCTAAGGATGAACCACAATAGTTGGTTCGAAACGTTGACTAAAAAAATCATGATGTGATTATTCCGAAATACATTTCTACAACGATATGGATCACAAAAGTCTAAAATCACAAATTCTCATTACTATTAAAAAAAGTACAATGAAAATAAAAGCTCAATAATTATAAAGTATTCCTTTATCATTTTCACATAGCTCTAAGAGTTATCCCCATTCAATGAAGAGAGTTCTCTCTTTTAGACATAAGTTTGGTGGAAACTATAAATAAAAAATATATAAATAAACTTATGAATATAATAAATTCATGGTGGTTACAACAAATTCCTGAGTGATTTTCATAATCTGTACTAACAATTAACAATTAATCTATAAGTCTGAGATTTTTTTCTAACAATTAGTAATTAATAAATAACTCCAAGATATTTTGTCCAAGAATTCCAAGATTCTTGGCTGACCATTCAAACCAAAATTTTGTGTTGGATTTGCAAAAGTGTGCCCATATATTTAATTTTCTTAGATTAACATTGTTGTTGCATGGATCCATAATTGTTATATAGAGTAGTGAAAAATATAAGCATGGTTCTAACGGCTCTCATTTCCGATGTTGCAACATTGATTCATGGAGCATGTTGAAACATTGATGCTACGTGTTGCAATATCGAGTTGTAGTAATGAGTTGCAACAATCATGTTGCGGCATCAGAGTCATGACATTTGCATCTTATGTTGCAACAATTATGTCATGACAATGGTGTCGCAACCACTGATTAACATCAATTGTGACCACGATACACCTTGTAGTGACATTACAATCCACGCAATAACCTTTCTGACACTTTCTCCTTACACATTAACTCAAAATAAATGCAAATATAACCTTTTTCCAATACTTAATCATAAATTTATATAAAATATTAAAAAAATACAATAAAAAACACTTTAGGTCTAAATCCTCCCACATATAAATATTAGAATATATTAATATAGAGTCATCCATAAATGAAAAAGAATTAAAAATAAGAAAACAAGAATATAAAAAAATGCCATTTCCGTAGCCCTTTTAATAACTTTGTTCAGCATGTGTCACTACCGATATAAATATAATATATAATATCAAGTTTAAATTTCAAATTCATGTATCGCAAGATAGAACATTTTCCTTAATTGCATTTGATTTGCATGTGCATACAACATAACTTTACCCTAGATATTTCGACTATGTCCTCTATCCTTGTGATGACCATTGATGTTGCTACAAATAAATGTACACATATATCATTTAAAAAGCCAAAATATGTAACCATAACTTCCGTTACTTGAACTTGTAAAATGCTATTTCAATACAAGTCTCATATATTTTAGTGAATTTTTAAGTTAGTATTATAGATCAGGCTATCACTAAAACAATAAGGTCCACATAATATCCACTCATGACTTAGATATCACTATTCAAAGTGGAATATGTGAAACCTCACATTTTTTAAGAACATAATTTCAAATTAAATGCTTTTTTAAATCACATTTATATTAATTTTCATTATAACTTTTTAATCCACACACGATTATGACTTAATGGAAATTTACACCATATATGATGGTGGAGACTCATACCAAAATGCTCAAAAGACGCACTTACCACCATTGGGAGTTTTATATTTAGGTAATAGATAGGATTTTTTTTTATTAGTCTTTACGAAAAGCAAGGTAAGGATTATAGTAATCGAAATGGTGGTTTTTAATATCAATTTACGCTACGAACGATTATAAATAAGAAAAAAATTTAGGTCTGCACTGTATATTTGACGTTGTATTTTTTTTCGTCATCTTATTTACAAATAAGTGAAGTTTTTAGGCCCGCACTGCATATTCGACACAATATTCTTTTTCGCCATCTTATTTGGCCTCTTCCCGAGGCAAGGGGGCAAAACCATATGCTATATTTATCTGCTTGCTTGGAATTTGCTTGACATTATGAAATTGGTAAAATAATGCTAGCATTAGTCAAAAGCATTAAATGGTAACTCACGAACAACCACTAGTGGGGTATTAATATAGGTTGAAACTCACATTATTGTGACTATCTGGAGACACGTCATGTCTGTCATGTCAAACCATGCTTGCCATGTCAAAATTATGGGTTGCATGAGAGCAACTGACTTTATGTGCATGCTTGTCCAGATTTTTTACTTGCATGCCCGTCCAAATTTTTGTTTGTTGCCTGTAAATTCATTCATTCATATCATTCAACTCTTCTGCATGCCTATCCAAATTTTTGTTTCTGTCGCATGCCTGTCCAATTTTTTGTTTGTTGCTTGTAAATTCATTCATTCAACTATGCCGCTCCATCAACTATTTGCACTGGGTGACTCATGAGGGACAGAGGAACAGAGGGAAGAACAACAAATCCTGCAAGTAGGAAACACATCCTTAGTAAGAAACAATTGCATCCTTTGTGATGATTTCTTGCATCCTTTGTGATAATTTCTTGCATCCTTTGTTATAATTTCCTGCACAGTCAATTTTCATATTTATGAGTTTGTAGTAAACCTAACATTCAAAATGTTTGCAGTGAACACAAAAAAATCTAAAATTTTTACGATATTTCAGAGCTCCATGAGAACTTTCCTCTTACAATATTAAATGTTTATTGAATTTCAAAGCTCCATGGGAACTGCCCTCTTGCATGTATCAGATGCATGATGCCATCCCCTTAACGTCATCCTCTTAACACTAAGAAACTAATATCATTTACTCAAGTTTCCTGAAAAATATCTTAAGGTTTTGTGCCTAGAGTTGGGAAACTGATACATGTTGATTGAATGGGAATTTAGTGCTCACCTTGTGACCGGACGATTAATGGCTGCAATCGATTTCTGAAAAGAATTGCTCTCTTCTTTGTTGTCATCTGAGAATTCTAATTTCTTCCTTCCTGCAGGAATTCACACATATCCATTAACCCTTCACACATATCCATTAACCCTGATGCCTGCCAGCTAAAACAAAGAAATCGAGGAAATCCAATTGAAACACCATGTAACCCATGGCCAACACTCTCCACTCGCTTTCAGAGAAACACGATCACAAATAAAGAAACACCAACACCTAATTCTACCTGTAGTAGATCCAAAGAATCCATTTTTAGAAATGAATCAGATGATATTCATTAGCTACAAAACAAAGTTCTACTTAGATTAGATTTTGTTGTAGCATGCTAACAAGGAAATGCTTCAGCAGATTAGTAAACAAATTGAGGAAAAATGTTTAACAAATGCGAACTGCATCACAGTTTGGGGTTTAAATTTTCAAGATAAAATCAATGGCATACAAATTCTTCTATGCATAAACAAAACCATAAATCAGATCACACCTAAATAATTAGAAGAGTGTTTGTCCCTGAATCCCTTTGTGGCCAGTTTAAGTTCACTGTAGGGGAATCTATGAGGACCATATTCAAGCTCCCATTCTTCAATCACCTCACTTCATCAAATCCCCCTAATAAGCTAAACTGCTGCCAAAATTACAACAACCGTGATACTTATAGCATCTATGGATACCCCAACTATGAACCTTCTAGTTTCACCATAGAATTTGTAGATGTAATTTGAGGAAGATTTGAGAGTTTAAGGTCCTGTGCAAGCCCATTCATCTTGAAACTCCATCCAAGAAGGCAATGAGCATTAGAAAGCAACCATGTGGATGTTGAAAATCCCACATACATATAATTAAGAAGGACATACAAGAGCTTAACATGAATAGATATCAATGGGAGATCAGGCTTGGGTATACCCTTGGTACAACACTTACATTAAGCCTATTATTCGCACCATCAAAATCTATCCAGTACTAAATACTCTTCTGACCTTTCAGATTAAATCCTTAAACTATCCCATTACCAGTTCTATACCCAGTTGTTGTAGACATATTCGATATCATATTGTTGATAGGTGGTGGATGCTTTCACTTAAGTTGCGAGGAAGCCTCTTTCCAATTCTAGAGGAGAATTGATTATTTCCCCATCTTATTGCTTAGAAATATTAGTTCATTCCTTCGAGTTGCATAGAGCCACAGGGAAGCCAAAGCTAACCAGGTCTACCCGAACCTTAGTCACTAGGTTGTGATGAATTCATGAGCAGACTGGATCTCAAAAATTGCTACAGCAATCATTCTTCGGAACAATCACTCCCATATATATATATATATATATATATATATATATATATATATATATATATATATATATATATATATATATATATATATATATAATACATTGTGGGCTTAGGAAAGAATGAAGGGTACAATCTTCCTTCGTACAAAAAAACCACATCATATTCATCCAGTAAATCGGCATGAAAACCCACCATGAACGCACGATCACTCTGAAGACAAAACTCAATCAATCAGATTTGGACAATATTTGATAAGTAATTTGAATAGCTAATGCAACACACAGTTTGGGCTGGAATAAGGCAGTCAAAATGCAGAACGACAACCCGGTGAATAAAGATTTATATTATACCTACGTCTTTTCAGAATGTAGATTCTCTCTTTCTTCTGGAATTGAGGGTGAAAGCAATGTTATTTTCTTAAAAAAACAAATGATGTAGTGCCAACATACTACAACATCAACTTCAACATTGACTTCATGAGCAGAATGGATCTCAAAAACCGCTACAACATCGACTTCATGAGCAGACTAGATCTCAAAAACTGCTACAATATGGTACAACATCTCCCTTTGAAGCAAGTAGATTCATCATGACACCAGTAATCCAACTATCCAAATTATTATGCAAGAGTAAGCACGTGTAATGCATGTAGGTGGTTCCATGGTCGTTGGGTGTCTGAATGGAAACCATGGGTGTTCTATTCCATGGGTGTCTGAATGGCCACCACGGGTGTCCGAATGTCGCCACAGGTGTTTCTTTTTCCCTTAGGCAAGGACTAGCAGCCACACTTCTATCATCTTGTTATGATAGTCCTTGGTAAACACCAAGACAAATATCCATTAGCCTAAGGTTATATTGAAAACACAACTGAATATGCCTACTGCATGACATCTGTTTCACCTAACATTTTGACCAATGGGATATTTTTATATGGAATAACAAATACAAATTTGTTGGTGTTTTTTACTATTCTTTACACATAAATAAATATTTGAGTTCCATGTCCAGAAATGCACATCCATAAAACTCTATACATGACATTTGCATAAGGTTACCAACCATCACGGTAAGGACTAGGTAATTGCACAATTATATTATAAAACTTATCAAATTTTCACCAATCATCTTGCAAATATTGTGTTCAAAATAGTTTCTAATGATATATAAACAATGTGAACACATTTGATTGTGGTTGTTTCCAAAAACCAACTCATATTATGTAATTTTGATCAATTTTCTATTATTGTAGGTTTACTATTCCATATCAATAGGTTTATTCCATGGACTATTTTTTAATGGGGCTTGTGAGGGGTAGGATCAAACTTTTGGAATGGGGGGTGTACTCTATCTAGTTGAAAGTCATGTCATCAAGGTTTCATCAAGGTATTAACAGATTTAGGAAGTGGGACAACTAGTTACTATGTTTTTTTTTCTTTTAAATGTTAGGGTTGAAGTATATCTTCAAGTTTTTTTTTTGCTTTTTATTTTTCAAAATTGTTGGACACCTAATCCTCTATGGGTTGGTGTGGAATGTGAATAGCCACCAGAGTCCAAGAGACCACTTGGAATATGAATCCAAGGGTCACACCATGTACTATAAATGTATATCAAGTCAATAATAGACACAATCTAATGCTTATCTTTCATATGGTTGTTTGCATTCCATGTGAGTTTGAAAAAAAGTTAATCTATAGTTGTTTATTACTTAAGTCTTAGTGATCTTTTGATCAATTTTTAGTGAGCATGGTGAGACCTTGTAAGAGGTACAAGTAATATGTCAAGGCTGCCTTTTTTCTATTAGGGGTGTTTATGCACCTTTTTATTTTGTATTGTGCTTGGAGCATTTGAAGAGTGTTTTTATTTTGTGCTTGAATAAAAAATATTATTTATTTCTCTAGAAAAAGTAAACGGTGTTCAATGTTGTAATTAATAAAAATAATTATCTTCCTTTATTTTTTTCAATCAGAAATATCTTTATATTCCATATGAGGAATATATATGTTTTGATTCTTGATGGATTTCTCACATTCAACAAGGCTTGAAGTCATTACAACAAAGTTCATCATGTCACTTGCAGGAATTGAACTTGGGTGGGGAGGATAACAACAACTCTTTCCAACCACTCAAGATAAACCCAATTGACAACTATCTTCTCTATATACCAACATTGATGTCCAAACTCATCTAATGTTTCCATCTAATCGAGTGCAATAGTACATTCTTCTCCATTAAAGGATAGTTGCATTATAGAATAGCATTAATCAACCCACCTTGAAGTAGTATTTTAGTTAAGGATCCATATCAATGGAGTTGGAATTCACATTTCTAAACATTATGCATAAAATATCTTCACATCAATGTTCAACAGATGTAACCTTAAGTTAAGTTCCTTTCACAATTGAAAACATAGCTTAGTTTCTTGGGAAGCTTATTATGTGTCCTGTGTTGAGATTGAAAATGCGTGTAACCTTATATTTCATCACAAAATGAGAATTTTTTCCATTTGTCTAGCAATCTCGATGGTTTGAGAATAAAATAGATATTACTTCTTTTATTAAGACATGTAGTGGAAGGTATTAGTGTTTCCATGAATTCAGTTTTTTGAGTTTCAGTCTTCCTAGTTGTGGGTTTCAATAAACTCATTCTATTATTTACTATGTGTTGAAAATGCAACAAGAAAATCCTAGTTTAATTTAGTCCTAGAATTAAATTAGGAATTAAATGGTAATTCCACATATCATGACAACTTTTAATAATTAACTAAGATAATTTGACTTAGTTGGCTCAATTAATTCGAGTTGGGAGTCTAACTAGAGTCATGTAAAGTGTCTCCTACTTTTTATAAGCACTGGTTGAGTTTATTTTGATTTGTAATTATTTAATTCAGTTTAACTAAGTTAAATTCAGTTAAACTAGTTCTAACTGATGGAGGAATTAGTGGGAGATTCAGTAGTGGGGTGTAACCAACACTGATCAACAATTAAACTGAAGATTCACTCATATTAACTCATGCATGTCAGGTCAGAGAAAGACCCAGTTGAGATTGGAGTTCAAGGACAACGTATTATCAGTTGTATAATCATCCAAATTGTAAAAGTGGTGCATGTAATCAAAGGAAGGCCTATGAGGATTGTGCAATTCATGTTTGTGGAATTTCCCAATTAAATATGGGATAATTCCCTAGGAAACTGTGCAAGGAAATAGGAACTTGGGAAGTAGTAGAATTGGTTAAGTATTGGCAAGAGCTTGTCTGGGAAGCAATGAGATAGATTGAGATAGTACAAAGGTTGCTCGGGCTTGAGAAAAACATTTTAATATTCTCATATTTTATGATTAATGAAATATATAGATAGAAAGGGTTTTTAGTTTTGGCTTTCCCTAGAAAATTATTGTGTTATGTGCAATTGAATTCTTTCTCTTTTATGCTTCATGATTTCGTCAATCATTTATTGTTTCCACTGATGAGCAGAGTAGATTCAAGTCAATTGTTTTAGCATATTACAATCTGCGGTTTGAATCTACAAGGAATTTATACATTGTATCAAAGCTTAAATCACTATAGAAGAGGAGAATATGAGTTTTTCTTTTGCAGGAGAAATCGAAATTGCGGTATCATACTTCAGAGCTAGGAGGATGTTGTTCTACAAATTGAGACTCGAATATGATCTTAAGGGTAGTTTGAACTATATTTCTTGGAAGGATAGGATGGAGGCAACATTGGAAGACAACATGCTTAAGGAATTCATAAACAAAGATATTCCTAAGCAAGTTGATCCTTAGGATCTGGTAGAGTGGAGAAAGTGTGTGGCAAAGGTGAGAAGGATTATCCTAAAAGGATTTCAAGATCATATTATCTCGAACCTCCATGGTAAGGAAGCTCTGTTTTCAATGTGGAAGGACTTGACACACCTGTTTCAAAATAACAGTGACCACAGGAAGCTGGCACTGAAGGACAAGCTTAGAAAAATCAAGATGTAGAAGGGTGACACAAAACCAAAGTACTTGACCAAGTTCACCCAATGTCGGGATGAGCTTGGAAGTGTTGGTGTTATAGTTGCTGAAGACGATATGGTGATCCTAGAACTTCTAGGCCTTCCCAAGAGTTGGCACAACTACCAAGACTTAGTTAATGGGAGGGATAAGCTACTAGAGTGGGAGTGGTTGTGGTCCGACTTGGTACAAGAAGAGATTTGGTGAAACACGAGAGATGGATCCTCATCCAACAATGATGATGAGTAGAATTGTGCCTTAGATGGAAAGGCAAAGAAAGGGAAGGAGGATTTATCCCATTCCAAACCAGATTCCAGTCAGGGCAGTAAGAAGAAGGACATGTCGAAGATTAAATGTTTTCACTGTCACGAGCTAGGACACTATGCCAAAAAGTGTCTGCACAAGAAGGCCGGTAAGAAGCCCTCAAGAGGAGCAGTAGGTGAAGCTCTTGCTTCAAAATTTAAACTAGATTTCACCCTCATCACTTGCATGGTGACATCGGTGATGGGTACTTTTTGGTACCTAGATAGTGGAGCCTCATTCCATATGACTGACAACAAAGAGTTCTTTAGTGAATTGGAGGAGAAGGACCTCTAGATGCACATTGAGATGAGAGATGATGGGAGGTATAACGCGACCAACATCAGTACTGTTACCTTTTAGAGGGAGTCTGGTTCTCCTCTCACATTAAAAGATGTCATGTATGTTCTAGGTTTGAAGAAGAATTTGGTTTCAATTTCCATGCTTGAAGACCGTGGCTACAGTGTGTGTTGGAAATAATACTGAGAGGGGGGTGAATCAATATTATCAAATCAAACACTTTTTCATTTCCATACTCAGATTCATATACGCTACTTCAAATAAGGGAACCTGCGTGTACACGCAACTATGTCTAATGCAACTAGCGTATATCTAGTAAACTTATGATTCAGTTAATCCATTAAATTGTTGATCTTTAGTTAGTGCATAAGAACTTTATTAACCATATGAACAGTAAATAGGTGCAGTAAAACATAACAGATCATCACACACAAGAAACACACATGAACACCATGATGTAAGGTGGAAACGCAATGTGGGTGAAAGCCACCTGTTGCAAGTCGTCTCTATCTTCTTTTTAATAAGAAACTTCTTTTTACAATATTTCTGTACTGGTGCAGTCTTATACCAGTACACAGGCTTCTACCTACAGAAGGCTACAACCTTCTCTCGTTCTCCAGCTTCTCCTGGAAGGGAGCTGCAACCCCCTTTGCTCTTGTACTAGCTGATCCTTTTACTAGTACGTAGGTGCCGGCCTACTGAATGCTCCAACCTTCACTCGTTTTCCAGCTGCTACTGGAAGGGAGCTACCACCCCCTTAGCTCTTGTACTAGCTGATGTACTAGTACGTAGGTGCCGACCTATAGAAGGCTACAACCTTCTCTTTCTTCCTCCAGGTACCACGTTTCATAAATTTTCAGACTGGATACTCATGGAACACATCATCATGATCTAAAGGCAACGTTTCATGCAATTTTTATACCAGACCCATCAATATCATTGAAGCACACAACACTAGCATCATCAATCTCTGAATCACCCAATACTGAATCACTGATACCCAGTCAACAAACTGCAATCACCAGAACACAAAGCGAAACACAAAACTCTGCAACAATGTTCAGATCTAACTGTATCATCAAAAATCATGTATCAAAGTGCATACGCTACTTGGAAGAGTCGAGCCAGCGTGTATACGCAACTTCACCAAAGCGAACCTGCGTATATGTCATTAATTACTTACTTATAACTTCGCTGCACTTCCTGACTCCAAACAAACCCAAATCATTACATATACAAGGATAATACATATGTTAGCAACCAGATCTAGTCCATCAAATCACATAAAGATAAGTCATTATGATCCTGATCCATTATAGATCTCATCCATCAACACTGAAGCTAAACACAATCAACCAAATTGAATATGCAGAATACTGACACTAGTAAACAGTCATCAGAACTCATCAACAACCAGAACCACCTGTAACTTCAAACATCATAGTTCATATGGTATACACTACTTAGATGTATCTAACCTGCGTATGTACGCGCTTTTATCATAGTCAACCAGCATATACATCTGTAAATATTCATTCATGATTTGCAGCTATTCAAAATCTTGAGTTATACCCAGATCATAATATTTACAGAACATTACATGGGTCAGTATAGAGATCTAGAATAAGCGTGATCAAACTCTATAGATATGATTCATTCCAAGCCATTAGATCCCAATCTATCCTTAGATATTTTTCTCCATCAGCCGCTGAGATTCCTCCTTAGCAAAGCATTATGAACCAATAACCTACATACTAGATCTCATACTTCATCATATATTCAAGACTTTCTGAATGCCTTTGCCTAATGATCTTCTTCTCCTTTTATAGTCTTAGGCCTTACTCAATACCATGGTCCAAAACCATTTAGAACCAATACTAGGGACCCAATACCTGGGTTCAACACTTCGGATGCAATACCAAGGTCCAAAACCATAGGTCTAAATATCACGAACCCAAAATAAGCTTTCCCACATGTACGCGCTTTTCCGTGCATGAAAGTGCGTGCATACACATACGCGACTTTTGATCAACAATCCCGCATGTATATGCTCCTTTGTATATGGTTAACCTGCGTGTATAACCTGCATGTATACACTACTTGGTATATAGCGAACCTGCATATATACGCGACTTGGTATATAGTGAACCTGTGTGTGTACACGACTTGCTATATAGTGAACCTGCGTATATACTTTTCTTTCTTCATTCTTTGTAGTTTGATCATCAATTCTTTGCTACTAACCTGCTACACTATGATTTGTCATCTGTGTGAGTTGCCATCAAGGACAACACTTGTATCATAATGCCAACAATCTCCCCCTTTGGACTTGATGGCAAAGCTAACTTTCCATACTAATAAATGTCAACTTAATGAGTTGTCATTGTACATTACATCTGAACTGATTCCTTTGAGCTGCCTTGCATCCCATGTGTTCTGTCACATCTGATCTCTCTTCTGTAGATTCATCTAGTTATGTATAAGTGAGATGTTCTGCTATAAGTGGGTTGCCATCAAGTACAACACATGCATCATAATGCCAACAATCTCCCCCTTTGGACTTGATGGCAACAACCATACCAAGTCACTCTCCCCCTTTGACATCAAGGGCAAAGGGTGGACCAAGATATTCTCTTCCTTGATATACATTTCGTTGTCCATACTCCCCCTGAGTACCTGCTGAAATCTCTGATTGAGCTCCCCCTTTGTATATGCCAAGTTGTACCAATTTGTCCATGCTCCCTCTGAGTACATGTTGAAATCTCTGCTCTACTGAAGAGTGTTTTTCATGCTCCCCCTAACTGTAAGCAACGTCTGCAAAAATATGTTCTACAAGAAGAACATGACTCTATCATAAATGACCTTCCTATCACCAAAGACTCATACATACATCCATCTCCCAACCAAGTGGGGATACACCAGATACCAATTGTTTATACATGACTGAAATATTACATCATCTTTCCCATGCATAGTGGGGGTACAAATTACATCATATGACCAAAAGGGATTCATCAAATGACTACAATAGATAGAGACAAACTATTACATCATGAGTCTTGATATGACCTTTACATGACATTTATAACAGAGACCAAACATCTAAATAAGACCATGATAGTCATCAGCAACTATCATACACAATGTATGATCTGCTCCATAAGCATCTATCAACAGCATCTAGACCAGCAACCTGTATATGTCCATTAGTGTATAAGTCATCAACCTATAACAAGGTATGTCTACATATAGATATCAACTCATCCTTTTGAACAGAATTTTGCATATGACATACAAAATCATTCACATTATATCATATGTGAAAAACACCATAGCCGTCTCATCAAGATCTGCATGATCCAAGTATCATCACTTTGGGAACATCTGCATCAATCAACATATGTAAGTATCAACCTATCATCATATAGGTAAGAACTCATCATCATCATGTCTCCAACAATGCAACTTTGAGTAATCATTCATGTATCCAGCACTATGTATCTTGAGCTCAAGATCATTTGTCAAGACTTCTTGATATCATCAACAGCAACAATCCTCATCCACATGAGCGCCAAGAACTATAGGAATCCTGCATCATAACTGTATTATATGATCTTTATGCATATGATGACAGCAGCATATGAGTGACTCATCATCAAGTAATGAAGATGTGTATTCAAGCTTTGTACTTCTCCTTATCCTTATGAAGATCACCATGTAAGCACCATATATGCATCATCAGAGAATCAACCACAAATCTGATCTGAACATCAACTATGTAACCCCAAGAATCATATGAGATTTTGTCATGGATAACTCATAACCATATCATAGCAAGATATATCATTTAGCCATATAAGCATCATTACCAAGGACTACTAACCATAATGCCAACAATGCATTATTAAAAGAATATGCTCCCCCTGAACCTGTGCCATCTGTTCACTGTCAGATCTGATCATGCATATATCAGCAAGAAGTATCAAGGCATCATCATCATTAATTTAGGATCAAAACACTTTAAAACATCTTACAAGTGTCAAGACATTTCCACACATCATCAGCAGATTGTAACCATTATCAAACAGAGCAAATAATGGACTGAATCATATCATACCCTTTTTTCTGAGCCTATCCCTATTGCTTTTCCTCAAACTAACATATACGCGCCTGTGCAGTAACTAACTTGCGTATATACATGACTTCCCTTTATGAAACTTGCATATGAGATTTAGGACACTGAAGTTTTACACTTTCATCTCCCTTTGAGTCTGTTATGTCTGTATATTGTGCTGTGCCACATTTTTCTGACTGCACTTCCTTCTTCTTCCATATCTTCAAGTGTGATGATGTTTTCTCCTTTTGGTATGGTGCCGGTACTTTGTTCCTGCAATCCTTAGCTATATTTCCAAGCTTGTTACATGCATAACATCTCACATGTTTCGTATTCCTTCTGTAGCAATCAACAACTCTGTGACCAAACATATTGCAAGCAAAGCAATATCCCTTAAAGTACTTGGAACGTGATGGTCTTTCTGTGTGATGGTATTGAACCATTCTTCTTCTGCATCTGGCTGCAACATGTCCAAGATTATGACATACATAACATTCAACATTATTCATCGGAGGAGTAAAAGATTTTCTTTGAAGAATTTCTTTCCTTGGATATTGATGGGGTTGTCCTCTCATCTCCTTGTTGATTATTTTAGATTTCTCATTAGAATTCCTTGCCTCTCCTTGTGAGCTAGATGCATCTTCAACAGATTCATAAAAACCAAGGCCAGTTTTGATAGCAGGAGACCTTTGACTACTAAGAATGTCATCCAAGATCTTAGTACTATCTTGAAATTGTAAGAGCTTATCCTTTTCTTCTAAGTTATCTTTTAGAATATTTACCTCAATGTGATGTTGCTCCTCCTTTTCATGATACTGCTTCTTCATGTTTTCTTCAACTTTTCTTCTTCCAACTGATGTCTTAGTTCAAGAACTTTGTTTTCTTGTTTTTCAAGAGCTTGGAGTAGTTCTTTATTCTGCTTATTTGATTCTTCAAGATCTTCTTTTAGCGAGAGGATCGTAGCTTCAAGACTTTCATAGTAACTGGATCTATCTCTGAGTTTCTTGATTGTTGTGCTCCTTTCATTTACTTCATTTCTTAATGATGTCACTTCATCCTGCAACTTTTGACATTGATCTTCCTTTTCCTTGAATAGCTTCCTTACCTTGTTTCCTTCCTCTAGTTGAGCTTTTAGTTTGGTAACTTCTTCTTTGGAGATACATTCCCTTTTGTGTAATAGATCTTGTTGATCTCTAATTTTGTCTGTAAGCCTTTTAAATTCTGCCTCTATTTGATATCTTTCTTTCTCACCGATAAGAGCAAATTCAGTTGTTTCACTATCACTTTCATCATCTTCAAATGGATGGATAAATGTATCTTCAGAGGATAACAAATTCATACCTGATAGTTCTTTTGCTTGTTCATCTTCATTCTGAAGTGATTCTGAATCTGAAGTGCTTCTTCCACATATTCCCCAATCGATTCTCCCACTGTCATAGTTCTTCTGAGATGTCTTCTTCTTCTTAGGCGCTTTCTTCTTAAGCTTCTTTCCCATTGTTCTACGGATCTCCTTCAAGCGATCAAGCTTCTACCAAAAGGACCTGATCTGATACCAATTGTTGGAAATAATATTGGGAGGGGGGGGGTGAATCAGTATTATCAAATCAAACATTTTTCATTTCCATACTCAGATTCATATACGCTACTTCAGATAAGGGAACCTGCGTGTACATGCATCTATGTCTAATGCAACTAGCGTATATCCAGTAAACTTATGATTCAGTTAATCCATTAAATTGTTGATCTTTAGTTAGTGCATCAGAACTTTATTAACCATATGAACAGTAAATAGGTGCAGTAAAACAGAACAGATCATCACACACAAGAAGCACACATGAACACCATGATGTAAGGTGGAAACCAAATGTGGGTGAAAACCACCTGCTGCAAGTCATCTCTATCTTCTTTTTAATAAGAAACTTCTTTTTACAATATTTTTGTACTAGTGCAGTCTTATACCAGTACACAGGCTTCTACCTACAGAAGGCTACAACCTTCTCTCGTTCTCCAGCTTCTCTTAGAAGGGAGCTGCAACCCCCTTTGCTCTTGTCCTAGCTGATCCTTTTACTAGTACGTAGGTGCCGGCCTATTGAATGCTCCAACCTTCACTCGTTTTCCAGCTGCTACTGGAAGGGAGCTACCACCCCCTTAGCTCTTGTACTAGTACGTAGGTGCCGACCTACAGAAGGCTACATCCTTCTCTTTCTTCCTCCAGGTACCACGTTTCATAAATTTTCAGACTAGATACTCATGGAACACATCATCATGATCTGAAGGCCACGTTTCATCCAATTTTCATACTGGACCCATCAATATCATTGAAGCACACAACACTAGCATCATCAATCTCTAAATCACCCAATATTGAATCACTGATACCCAGTCAACAAACTGCAATCACCAGAACACAGAACTTTGCAACAATGTTCAGATTTAACTGTATCATCAAAAATCATGTATCAGAGTGCATACGCTACTTGGAAGAGTCGAACCAGCGTGTATACGCAACTTCACCAAAGCGAACCTGCGTATATGTCATTAATTACTTACTTATAACTTCGTTGCACTTCCTGACTCCAATCAAACCCAAATCATTACATATACAAGGATAATATGTATGTTAGCAACCAGATCTAGTCCATCAGATCACATAAAGATAAGTCATTATGATCCTAATCCATTATAGATCTCATCCATCAACACTGAAGCTAAACACAATCAACCAAACTAAATATGCAGAATACAAACACCAGTAAACAGTCATCAGAACTCATCAACAACCAGAACCACCTGTAACTTCAAACATCATAGTTCATATGGTATACGCTACTTAGATGTATCTAACCTGCGTATGTACGCGCTTTTATCATAGTCAACCAGCGTATACATCTGTAAATATTCATTCATGATTTGCAGATATTCAAAATCTTGAGTTATACCCAGATCATAATATTTACAAAGCATTACATGCTTCAGTATACAAATCTAGAATAAGCGTGATCAAACCATATAGATATGATTCATTCCAAACCATTAGATCCCAATCTATCCTTAGATCTTGTTCTCCATCAGCCGCTGAGATTCCTCCTTAGCAAAGCATTATGAACCCATAACCTGCATACTAGATCTCATACTTCATCAGATATTCAAGACTTTCTGAATGCCTTTGCCTAATGATCTTCTTCTCCTTTTATAGTCTTAGGCCTTACTCAATACCATGGTCCAAAACCATTTAGAACCAATACTAGGGACCCAATACCTGGGTTCAACACTTCAGATGAAATACCAAGGTCCAAAACTATAGGTCTAAATATCACGGACCCAAAAATAAGCTTTCCCACATGTACGCGCTTTTCTGTGCATGAAAGTGTGTGCATACGCATACGCGACTTTTGATCAGCAATCCCACATGTATACGCTCCTTTGTATATAGTTAACCTACGTGTATACACTACTTTGTATATAGCGAACTTGCGTATATACGCGACTTGGTATATAGTGAACCTGCGTGTGTACACGACTTGGTGTATAGTGAACCTGCGTATATACTTTTCTTTCCTCATTCTTTGTAGTCTGATCATCAATTCTTTGCTACTGACCTGTTACACTATGATTTTTCATTTGTGTGAGTTGCCATCAAGGACAACACTTGTATCATAATGCCAACAGTGTGATATTTAGCAAGGGAAAGACTTTCCTTCATCACATAGCCTCAGGACGGGTGAAGTAGATCGAGGTTCAGGTAAATAACCTCTACAAATTGGATGTAGAAGATTGCATTACTTTGAGCACCAAATTAGAGAAGGTGCAGAGTTGAGACATCGGTGAGTTGTGGCATAGAATATTGGCTCACTTGCACCACGAAGCTTTGAAGATCATGCAACAAATTTCTACAGGACTTCCCAAGGGTACACTAGAGCAGAGAGACACATGCAAAGGGTGTACGTAGAGGAAGTACTACAAGGATTCCTTCCATGATAAATATTTTTGAGTGCAAGTGATCCTTGATCAAGTTCACTCAGATGTGTCTGGACCATTCTCGATAGCATCCACGGGAAAGCACAGGTATAATGTAATATTTGTTGATGATTTTTCTCGTAAGTGTTGGATTTTCTTTATGCAGAAGAAAGATTAGAAGTTCGCTAAATTTTGTGAATTTAAATAACTTGTCGATAAAGATACTGGTAGGAAGGTTAAAGCTCTTAGAAGCGATAACAATGGAGAATATGTGTCGAATGAATTCAAGAGATTTTGTGCATCATAAGGCATTCGACATGAGTTAATAACACCTCATAACCCACAATAGAATGGGGTGGCTAAAAGGAAGAACATAAGTATTATGGGAGCAGCACGGGTGATGCTACATGATCAAGGCCTACCATTACACTTGTGGGATGAAGCATGCAACACAATTGTTTATTTGCAAAATAAAAGCCCTCATCTAATTCTTGGGATGAGTACACCAGACGAAGCTTTTTCAGGTAAGAAACCAGATGTGGCACACTTTAGGATATTTGGTTCATCAATCTATTGTCATGTTACCAAGGATGCATGGTAAAGCTAGAGCCAAAATCTAATTTGGGCATATCTGAGGGGTACACCGATACACCTCACAACTATCGTGTGTACTTTGGGCATATCTGAGGGGTACACCGATACACCTCACAACTATCGTGTGTACTTTCCATCCAATAGGATGATAATGGTTCGAAGAGATGTGAATTTTGATGAAGATAAGGCCATGATATGTTCCCTTGAGAGGGATCTTCAGTTACATGTAGATGAGGATCTTTTGCCTCCAAAGGAGGAACATAAGGATGATGTGGAGCAGCCACATGCAGAGGAGCAGAGAGTGGAAGCACCCACTCGTGCATATACTGCAAGAGATGGAAGGAAGCACACCAGAGAGGCTAACATATTGATGAATGATACTAAAGAGAATGTGGGAGCACACACATCACAGCGTATGAAAAGGAGGTCACTAGATCGGTACACTGGCTACATGGCTCTTATGAGCAAGAGTGTAGAGATTGAGCCATCCTCATTTGTGGAAGCAGTGTAGAAACCCGTATGGGTTGAAGCCATGGTTGAGGAGTATGACTCCATTATTAGAAACAATGTTTGGGAAGTGGTCCTAAGACCAGTAGACAAGTCAGTGGTGAGTTCTAGATGGATTCACAAGGTAAAGCAAGCAACATATGGGAGTGTGGAGAAACACAAGGCCAAATTTATGTCCAGAGGATTCTCTCAGGTGGAGGGAGTTGATTATGATGAGACATTTTCTCCAGTAGAAAGGTACTCTTCAATCAAATCTATTCTAGCACTCTCAGCGCAAATGGGATAGAAGATACATCATATGGATGTGAAGACAACATTCCTTAATGTATGATTGAGGAAGAGGTGAATATTGAGCATCCAGAAGGATTTGAGACCTTCAACATAGAGTCGCATGTGTGCAGAATTAAGTGAGCGTTATATGGGCTAAAACAAGCACCTTGTGCTTGGTACACCAAGATTGACAACTATTTCACCAGGTTGGGCTTCACCAGAAGTGAAGCAGATGTGAACCTTTACCATGTTGTGGTTGAAGGTAAATTGTTGATTATAGTATTATATGTCGATGATTTGATTCTAACTGGTGATGAGAAGCTGATAAAATCTTGCAAAGAGGATATTGCAAGAGAATTCAATATGAAGGACCTGGGGCTCATGCTTACTTTCTTGGTATGGAAGTATGGAAAGGAGATGAGGAACTATTTGTCTCTCAGGGAAAGTATGCCAACGAGATACTGAAGAAGTTCCACATGGAGAACAAACCCATGGACACTCCTCCAATAGGTAATTGGAGGAAGGGAGATGCTACTTCAGGTGAAGTAGTGGAGGCTACTATTTATAGAAATATTGTAGGTTCGCTTATGTATTTGGTGAACAAAAGACCAGAAATGTGTTTTGAAATTAACCAACTTAGTTAAGCCGTGGTTAAGCCACTCAAACTTTACTGGAAGGCAACTAAACATGTGCTGAGATACCTCAGAGGCACCACTCAATTTGTTATTTGGTACATACAGACAGAGAGAGTGAAGCTTCAAGGTTTCACAGATGCAGATTGGGCAGGGAGTTCATCCGACAGGAAGAGCATATCGGGGGGAATCTTCAGTATTGGGTCAACAATAGTTTCTTGGTACAACAGGAAGCAGAGATCAGATGCACTCAGTTCAGTAGAAGCAAAGTACATGGCTGCTAGTTCAGAAACTTGTGAGGCTATCTAGATGAGGAATATCCTTGTTGGGTTATTTGGTAGCAGATGGATCCTATAATGATTTACTGTGACAATCAGAGTTATACCAAGCTTTTTTAGAATCTATATTTTCATGATTGGTCCAAGCATATCGACATCCGATATCACCATCTACGAGATTGTGTGCAGAGGAGAATCATGTTACTGGAGTAAATTCCTATAGAGGAGTAGGATGCAAATATTTTGAAAAAGGCATTGTCAAGATGAAAATTCGAGTTTAATACAGGTAAGATTAGGGTAGTAGATAATCCCTTTATTGTTGAGAGGGAGTGTTGAAAATGCAACAAGAAAATCCTAATTTAATTTTTTTCCTTGAATTAAATTAGGAATTAAATTGTAATTCCACATCTCATGACAACTTGTAATAGTTAACTATGTTAATTTGACTTAGTTGGTTCAGTTAATTCGAGTTGGGAGTCTAACTAGAGTCATGTAGAGTGTCTCATACTTTTTAGGATCCCTGGTTGGGTTTATTTTGAGTTGTAATTATTTAATTCAATTAAACGAGTTCCATCTGATTGAGGAATTAGTGGTAGTTTCAGTGGTGGGGTGTAACCTACAGTAGTGGGGTGTAACCATCACTGCTCAACAATTAAAATGAACATTCCCTCATAATTAACTTGTGCATGTCAGATTAGAGAAAGACCCAGTTGAGATTAGAGTTCAGGGACAATTTACTATCAGTTGTGTAATCATCCAATTGTACAGGTGGTGCATGCAATCAGAAGAAAGCCTATAAGGATTACACAACTCATATTTTTGGAATTTCCCAATTAAATATGGGATAATTCCCTAAGGAAATGCGCAAGGAAATAGGAACTTGGCAGGCAACAAAATTAACTATGTATTGACAGGAGCTTGTCTGGGAAGCAATGAGATAGTGCAGAGGTTGCTCAGGCTTGAGAAAAGCATTGTAATCTTCTCATATTTTATGATTAATGAAATATACATATAGTATGGGATTTTAGTTGTGGCTTTCCCCATAAAATTATTGTGTTATGTGTGATTGAATTCTTTCTCTTTTATGCTTTATGATTTCATCGATCATTTATTGTTTCCACTGATGAGTAGAGTAGATTTAAGTCAATTGTTTTAGCATAATACAATCTGCAGTTTGAATCTACAAGGAATTTCTACACAATGAGGCATGTTAGGAGCATGCTTTCTATCATGAAAGTTGACTTGAAAAATAAATTTTCCAAAAGGCCAAGGAATGCTTACTTTCTTCGTGACTAATTTCATTTTGTTGATTTTTTAAAGAGTTTAAGAAAACCCTTTTAAATGTTACTATTAATGTCGAGAGATATTTTTTATTGCATTTCCTTCATCTAATTATATTCAAAACACAGGGTATAGTGGAGCAAGGACCTTATTCATCCTTTGAACATATTGAATTATGGGTTTAACTTTGCAAAAAAATAATAAAATACATTTCAATCTTTAAAGAGTTTAAGAATAACTTTTCAAGGCTATATAGTGATCTTGAAAGGGACAAGATTTCTTCTAGAATGGTTTGCACTGCATTTCCTCCATTTGGGTCTAGTGCCTAGAACCTCATTCATATTTTAAATGTATTGAGTTGATAGGTTCAAATTTGCAAAAATGAACAAGATCAATAACTAAAAAGCAACATAGTCCCTGACTCTACCACTAATTAATTGATAAATGCCATGCTTCTTTTAGCAGGGTCTATGTTTTTCCCACATCTACATCTCTGCACATGCTTCCTCCACACAACCACCTCCGCCGATGAACATTCACCCATGTGAAAACCATAAAGACCTTTCTAGTAGTATGGGCATAGAAATGCACCTAAGAGAAATTAAGAAGAGTCATTGAATCACCATCCCTTATCTTCGACAGAAAATGAAACCAACACCACCAAGGTAGCACCAAAACAAAAAAAGCTCCACTTCTCGAAAATAGAGGAGGATTCCTCCCCCAAAGACAGCAAGACCACTAAAAGCAGGACCACCACCTCCGACTAAAACACCAAGAAGCAAGACCACCAAAACAAAAGGCCTCAAGACCATAAAAAAATCACCAACCAAAGATGAGACATAAGCTCCAAAGTAAAGTTCAGGAACTGAAACAAGGAGGGAGGTGGGAAGACAAGCCTTGGACCCATATAACTAAATAGCACAACCAATATGGAACCCCACACACCACTGGAGGGTGGTCTGCTCAAAGTTCCTCCCCACACCTAGTAACCAGAACCAAACACTGCTTGGAGGTCGTAACTAAAGCCAAACAGAAGTCAAAAGGACCTAACATCCCATAACCAGAAACAAAGCAATAAAACAATACTTGACTCTTCTAGCGGGCCCCAAAGAGACTTTAGGGGAGCTTGAAGGATAGGTCCACGGCATGCAATTGCATCTAGGGCTCTAACTCCACAATTATTAGCAAATTCCCAATAATCAACCCGCCCTATACCCCAATTGTCCCTGGAGGGTGGATTACCATGCTCCTAGCGTCGTTCTAAACCCCCAACATTACACCATACACAAGGAATTAACATGGTGAATTATTAACTGAGCATTATGTAAAATGTGTGCCACTTGTGGGGGTGTAAATGCCACCCTCCGCAGGCGGTTGTCCTTGCACGAGCACGTAGGCCTGAAGGATGCCACGCTTCCCTTTTCATTGCTATGTACATATATGATCTTGAGAGAGGCCGATCACCTCACCCAATTGCATCGATATCTCCACCCCCGTCGGGGATAATGTATATATGTTTAACTCATATGTTAATTATTTTTATAAATTTATAATTATTTATTTTTATGTTATTTAAATATTTGCTAAGTGTTTTGATGCCTAATTGATATGGCTTGTATGCTATTTTGAAAAAACATTTTTCCTTTTATGTCCTTATTTATTTAGTTTAACCTTCATTCCCCATGAGATTACTACGATCATTTTATTCCCTGTGATTATAAAAAAATCATCCATTCCTTGTTCCTCTTATTTAATTCTTCTTCATTTCATCTTTATTTCTTTTTTTCTCCTATTATTAAGGAATTTAGCTCAATTTATCTTTTATCATAATGGTTATAATCAAGCATATTTATTTAGTGATTAATAGTAATCTTTTGAGATAAATTAAATGTTAATTTACTATGGCTTCTTCTGACAATTATTTCCATTTTCAGTTGTATATTCCCTCACAGGACCTTATTCTCGTTTCATCATCACTACAAGTTATTGGTCACTCCTAATTGGTGGAATGTCTACTAGAAATGGGGAGGTTCCATAAACTTCACAGAGTTCAACTCCAAGAATCTCTCAAAATATGGATACTCATTGTGAAAGCCCTCACACTCAAGTTAAATAGGAAACAAATATCCTTGACAATATCTCAAGCTATATAGAGGCCTAGAGAGAGATGAAATACAAATTCTAGAATGGAAAATGGTAGGACTTCTACTTTTTCATTGCTTATTTCATCATAAGAGAGAGGGAGCTACAAGGGTATCCAATCTTCGAAAAGATTCATCTAAATAATTTGAAGGTTAATATTGAAGAAATACAAAATTTAGAATGGAAAATAATGAGGCTTCTACTTTGACATTGCTTACTTTCTCATAAAAGGGAGGGACAAACAAGGGTATCCGATGTTCCAAAAAATTCATCAAAAAAATTTGAAGGTTAATATTGAATCAATAGAGTCATATAAATTAATTTGAAAGAAATAATATACTTTTCTTTATGAAAAAATAATAATGAGATTGGAATTACTACATATTTATAATAATAAAAAAACATAGTATTTTTTGAAAGTTTTGCCCCACTGTCCCACAACATAAAGAACAAAAATTAAGATCTAGAATGTGAAAATAATAAAATATGAAATTACATATCTATAAATATCCAAAAATGTTTTCCACCTTTTTGAGGAAATGCTCACAAGATTAGATGAACCTGTAACAAATATTGACATTGTTACAAAATCTTTGTATCTTCAAGAAGCATGGTAACATGATGTCCACATGTGTACATTTTTCATGGGATATGCTCTTGTGTTCCCATCAAATTTCCTCTTGCATGTTTCCAAGCATAAATGAAGTTATTTTTTTGGTGATTGGTGGAATCGATAACATCATACATGGGACATGAACTTCTAGAGGTTTTAACCAACAATATTGTAAAAAATATCTTAATAATGTACCCTATTTCTAACACTTGGAGGCTAGCATAAAATTAAGTATCAAAAATCTATCCCACTTCAAAAAAATACCATGCCATAAAAATAAAAGTTGAAATCAAAAACACTGTTTTGAAGAGATTACCCAACAAATGAGGATTTCCACAACTTAATCTGCTAAACTAAATTTTAAGATAACAGTATGAGAATTGAAATTCAGGTTACATAACAATAATAATGCAAGGGCACAACAATAAAAATAGTGGGCTTCTATGGGGCACCACAATAACAATATGGGGTCTACATGGACACAACAATAACAATAAGGGGGATACACTAGTATTATAGGGACCTAACATGCCCCTCTCCTTCAAAAAAGTGTTGTCCTCAACGCTTAAGTAGTTTTCAATGCTTCTGTATAAAATTCTCATCCTCCCATGTGGGATCTTCAACGGGTAAGTTCTTCCACTTAATGAGATACTCTAAAATTGATCAATTTTGTAGTTGTTGGGTTCTTGTTTCCGTGATTGCTTCAGGATCAAATATGATTTTTCCTTCTTTGTCAAGTTCTGGAAACATTGTTTGAATTGGAAGAGTGTCACTGATAACCTTCTTTAAGCATGAAACATGGAAAATTGGGTGTACTCTCGAAGATTCAAGCAGCTCCAATTTGTATGCCATAGTACTAATCTTTTGAAATACCTTCTAAGGACTATAGTACTTGGGTGATAATTTATTATCCTTCTTAGCTTGCTTGAGAGACATTTGTTTGTATGATTGTAGCCATAAAAATACCCAGTCACCTACATCAAAACTTCTTTCACTACGATGTTGATCTTCCTGTTGTTTCATTCAATTTTTCACCATAGTGAGGTTATCCTTTAAGAGTTGGAGAACTTATTGTTGATGCTCGATGTGATCTTCCCTGCTTGAACCTTAGAATTTTCTCTTAAAGATGATGTGATAGATGGTGGATGATATCCATAAAGTGTCATAAATGGGGTAATTTTTGTTGCAGTATGGAAGGAAGTGTTATACCACCATTCAACTAGAGGTAACCACTTGACCCATTGTGTTTGTTTATCAGATACAAAGAAACGAAGATATCCTTCCAAACATTTGTTCACTATCTCAGTTTTCCCATCAGATTGAGGATGATAAGATGAGTTATGAGCTAATTGAGTACCAAAATAAGAAAATAATTTCATCCAAAAATTTCCAGTGAATATGGGATCTTTGCCACTTATTATAATATTTGGGTTTCCATGAAACTTTTGAATTGTTTCCATAAACACAATAGCAACTGTACTCACTTTAAAAGGATGAGATCATGCACAAAAGTGTGCATACTTAGTAAGTCTATCAACTACCACCATGATGAACTCTTTCCTTCAAACTTGGGTAAACCTATGATAAAGTCCATTGAGACTTCCTCTCAATGCTGACTTGGAATGGCTAAAGGTTATAACAGACCCAGGGTCTTAATTGTCTCAACTTTATTTTGTTGGCAAACCAAACATTCTGCCACAAGCTTCTAAATATCATATTTAAGGCCATCCCAAAAAACTGCTTCTTGAACCTATGGTAAGTTTTTAAGAACCCTAAGTGCCCTCCTAAGGGAGAGGTGTGCAATTCCAAAAGAATATTTTTTTTGAGTTGGAAATTCTTACAAAGATATAAGTGATATTTGTACCATAATGAATCATTTTTTTAGCTAAATGTATCAAATGTACTGGGATCTTGCTGCAACATTTGAATAAGTGACCACACCTCTTCATCATTCTTCCATTCATCCCTTGCTTCCGTTATCCACTTAGGTTGGATAATAGAAATGGCACAAAACAATGCTTCCACATTATCATCATTTCTTGAGAGCGCATCTACAACAACATTTTGCTTCCCTTTTTTGTATATGATTTCAAAGTCATAACCCAACATATTTTTCACCCATTTTTGTTGTTCTTTTGAAGATAATATTTGTTCCAAAAAGTATTTAAGACTAGAATGATATGTTTTTGCCTTGAAGTATCTTCCCATTAGGTAAGGTCTCCATTGCATTAGTGCATGCAGTATTGCCAACATTTCCTTCTCATAAATATGTTTTTGTAAATACTTTCCTTTGATTGGATGACTTTCAAAAGCAATGGGTCTTCCTTCTTGCATTAAAACAACACCAATTCAATTTCCTGAGGCATCACATTCCACAATAAAAGTTTTTGTGAAGTCTAGCGTAGCTAGGACCGGTGCTTGGCACATTACCTCTTTAAGATGTTTAATGGCCTTCATTGCTTCTGGAGTCCAAGAAAATGCATCTTTCTTCAGTAATGATGTTAGAGGTGCCACTATTCTCCCATAATTATTCACAGATTTGCGATGATACCATGTCAACCTGAGAAATCCTCAAAGACGCTTTATGGTTATGGGTATTTTCCATTACTTAATGGTTTTAATTTTTTTAGGGTCAACCTTAACACCCTCATGAGATACAATATGACCCAAATATTCCACCTCTTATACTCCAAATAAACATTTGGAGGTTTTTGCATATAATTGTTTCTCCTCCAATAGTTTGAGCACCCTATCAGCATGTTGAACATGATCCTTCCAAGACTTGTTGTAGATTAGTATATCATCAAAAAATACTAACACAATTTTTCTAAGGAAGAGTTTGAAATGGAATTCATCAAACCTTGAATTGTGGAAGGTGCATTAGTAAGGCCAAAAGGCATGACCAAAATTTCATAATAACCCTCATGAGTTTTGAATGTTTTTTTTGGAATGCCTTCAGTCTTCATTCTAATTTGATGATATCATGAACGAAGATCCAACTTAGTGAAGTAAATTTCTCCATGTAATTCATCCCACAATTCATCAATGACAGGAATGGGAAATTTATCTTTAATAGTGAGCTTATTGAGCTCCCTATAATCCAAACACATATGCCATGATCCATCCTTCTTGTGCACCAATACTACTGGAGTAGAGAAAGAACTTTGACTAGGTTGAATTATACCAGTGTCTAGCATTTCTGCAACCACACGTTCAATTTCACTCTTTTGGCCATAAGGATATTTATAAGGCCTGATATTTGGAGTAATACTTCCTGTAATTAAATGAATAGCATGATCATTATCACAAATAGGTGGGAGACCTTTGGGAGTCTCAAAAACCTTGGAATGATTTTCCAAGACCTATTGGAGATCTGAAGAAATAGGTGATTTCGATGTTTGAACCTCTAGTGAGCATAATTGTGTAATTACACCCCATTGTTGTTTCTTTAGAAGCTTTGTCATGCCATTAGATTTGACTATCTTTCCTTGTTTCCCTGTGATATCCCTTAATTCAACTTCCTTTCCTTCCCAAAAAAAATTCAAGAAAAGTTCTTGAAAATTGAAATATAGTCCCCAAAGATTGTAACCATTGGACTCATAGTACAACATCAACACCACCCATTGCAATGGAAAGCATTGGACTATTCAATACATATTCCCCTATGGTTAGCTTTATATTATGGAACTTTCCAGAGCAATTTATAGTTCCTCCATTTGCAACCATCCCTTGACACTTTGGTGCTAGATATAGGAAGAAATTCAATTTCTTGGCTATCTTACAATGAATAAAATTATGGGTACTACCCAAATCAATCAACACTATTACCTTTTTCTTCTTGATATATCTTTCTATATTGAGAGTTTGAGGAGTGGTAATTCCTACCAATGCATTACAAGATATGGTCGGATTCATTTCTTCTTTCTCTATGGTTGGTTCCTAGTGTATATCCTCCACTTTTGATGTTTCTTGTTCTTTTTCTTTCTCCTCTTTACAGTCTATGTAGAATAATTTCTTCTCAACACACTTATGACCTTTAGTGTATTTGCAATCACAACTGTAAGAAATCCCTTTTTCTCTTTTTCCCTCCAATTTTTGTGGTGTCAACCTTGTCGGTTGTGGAAGACTAGGAGCAACAACAATTTCATCTTTATAGTTGTGAGTGGTGGACTACTTTGTTGCCATGATTTTTCTTTCAATTTTTATTGTCACCCTGAATGCCTTCTCCAATGAATCAAGTTCCCAAATATGAACTTCATGTTGGATGTTATAATTTAAAGTCACTATGATGAAATCAATCATATGCTCCTTTGGAATATCAATTACCCTAATATTCAATTTTTTGAAGTCTTCAATGTGCTCTGCCATTGAACCCTTTTGTTTGAGATTTATCAACTGGCTAAAGAAGATGTTTCTCTTTGTATCTTCATTATGCGTTATCATTTCCTTCGTAAAAATTGTCCAGGTGGCAAGTTGTTTACAAGAACAAAGTCATCTATACCATACAAACTGATTGGTTTCTAAATATAGAGATGCAATACATACCTTTTGTGAGGTTTGCACATCTTGTAGATCAAAATATTGCTCCATTTGTAGTATCCATGTTACCGTAGCCTTTCCATCAAACTTCCTCATATATATATTTGAAATGTGGTGGTTCTTAAACCCCACATTGGAGTCTCTAAAATCATAATTCATATTCCTTTTGTCCTCATCATGATTTTCATGGATTACCTTGTCACCACATGAAAGACTTTCTTGCAACAACTTTGTTAATCCTTCCATCTTAACATTCATTATTGCTTCCATGATTGTTTTTAAACCATTCATGTCGCCTTTTATTTCTATTTTTAAACCATCCATTTCACCTTTGAAGCCATCCATGTCCTCTTTGGTTGTTCTTTGTGAGAGAAAAATATGTTGCACTTGGTCCCGTAATTTTGATATATCATGCTGCAATTCTTCCTCTTCATGTATCATAGTAGAGATTTCTGAGGGCTTAATGGGTGTAGAATTCTTTTGTTTTGGAGTAATTTTAGAAGAAAATACTGATATCTATGCTTCAATCTGCCCTTTGAATCACTTCAAACTGATTTTTCAAACAAAATTTATGCAAATTTTTAAAAAATACCCACATTTTTATTTCTTTTTAGGAGATCGATATTGAAATTGTGGTATCTTTGTAATTTCAGATTTGCAAGGTCTGAAATTAGGTCCTATGGTAGCCCAATGAATCTTCTTTCCAATGTCATAATTCAAACCAAGATTGGATTCTTCAATATAGAGTTATTCCAAATATTCCATGATGGCCTGATTATGGACTAGTTCAGTAGAGCGAAGTTGTATGGGATGCCACATGTCATTATTTCAACCTTCGACCCTGAAATTGCTACACGAAAAACTGAAGACCATGAAATTTCATCCACTTTTTACAAAATTCAAATTTGATGTCTAAAACGAAAGTTATCATGATTTTTCCCAGGTCACCTATTTGAGATTGAATTTTGGAGCCTACAAAAATCCTAACTTCTTCGGACCATATCTCAGAAAATATAGCGAACCAAGATTTGAAATTCTGGCCCAAAGTTCAACAAGATTTTGATTCCACATGGTCATAATTTCAATGTCTGAATCTTCGTAGAAATAAATTTATAGCGCAAATTCCATGATGGCCTGTTTGAAGCAATGAAACCCTCGAATCCAAAGCTTTGATACCAAATGTTATGCAACCATCTCACAAAAAGATAGATCAATGACTTAAAAAGTATTCTCTTCAAGGGGGAAACCTCCTATTGTAGTGGCTACAACCACCCTTCAAAATTTCTCCTTAGCTTCGTTTTGCAGCCTCCCTACCAACCATCTTCGCAGCGTGTCTTGCACTGTTAAGTACATAGGCTTCATTGGTTTTTCAGCAGCTTTCCAACCTATGCATGTCAGTTTTCTCTGCTCTTCTCACAGGCTGCCACTCTGACTTGGGCTAGTTGCTGGCTGAGCAGCTCCCTCAAAAAATTACGCAATCCTGGAGGGGAACCAACCTTCCCTCCAGAAATTTCACAAATCTGTTGGGCAACCTGTTGGGCTCAGAAATTGCACAATGTAGTCAGGTAATCTTCCTTGGGAAAATTGCACAATCTGGCCCAGCACTGCAGCTCAGCCCAGAAATTGCGAAAATTAGATGGGTAGACTACTGAGCTCCAAAATTGCGTAGAGTAGCCAGACATGATTCCTTGCGAAAAATGCACAATCTGTCCCAGCGCTGCAACTCAGCCCAGAAATTGCGTAATTCTGGGAAGTAGTCACCTGCTTCTCCCAAAAATTGCGCAATACCTCTGGGACAGGCAACCCAGCTCCTCCCAGAAATTACACAATTCTGGGAAGAAGTCACCTTCTCCTCCCAAAAATTGTGTAATCCCTCTAGGACGACCAAACCAGCTCCTCCCAGAAAATTGCGCAAATCCCTCTCTCAGTCAAGCAGGCTATTGCATGTGCGTTCAGGTTGACAGGTTCCCTCCAGGACCGAGCAAAACTTATTTGCATGCATGGGTTGCTCTTCCCAAAATAGCAAAAGGCAGCATGAAAAATGCATCCGTAGATCTAGGGATCTATTTTTAGCAGTTGGAGGGTGCATGCAAAGATCGTTTTAGAAACCTCTTACCTAGTGTCACTTTTTCCTAGATTTGTGGCATGCACGTTATAATCTCAATCTTATCAAAACTTATGAACTGGGCGCTGCATAGATCATTCCTCACATCGATCTTGCAGCTCTGACATCCCACATCGCGACCAAGAGACTTTGGCACTTTCAGCTTAGTTATTTCAGAGTAAGTCTGCTTTTCGTGTCTTGCGCTGTGTTTCTGTCGCTTTTTGTGTTTCGTTTTGCATGAGTATTGTCTGCTTGATTTCAATGAGTGCTCACTGTCGTTTTAATGTATGTTAGCTTGTAGAAGCATCGTTTCATTTTTAATTCGCATCTCACTGTTGTTACATGCATGACACTATTTTTGTATCAACAATCACCGTTGCAGCAACTCGCTTCACACACATGCATGCTTTCTCATTTTCTGAATCCTACACTTACTGTTTGCATGCATGATCATTCACTCTTTTTTACACTCAATATCACCATGCATTCATACTTCTCATGTTTTCAGTCACCTGTCGACGGGTCTGGGCTACCTTAGCCCAGACCTTGCCTTGCCCGGCTAGCATTGCACATTTCTGGAAGTGAAGGCTCTGCCTTCCCTCCAGAAATTATGCAAGTCTGGCCCAACACTGACCTCCAGGCTTGCATTGAGAAATTTTGTGAGGCATTGCTTTTCTTTCCCCATAAACTGGGCAATGTAGTTTGTTGGTTTGCATGTCACTGCTGACTGAAATTGCACATTGCGCAGTTTCAATCCTCAACAGGCCAGGATGGACTCTGAATTGTACAATTCCAACAGTCAGTCAGCCTCCTAACAACCCAAACTATGCCTTGTGCATTTTTTGCAATTAGTCTCCCAACCTCCCAAAGAAAATTGCACAATATTCATAGGTGTTGGTATGCCTCTCAGCAGCATAGGTACAATGGCTTCTATGAGAGAAAAGTCGATGACACCATTCAGATCACAACTAGGGATGCAATCGATCAAGTGTCTATGAACTTGCCTATCTATGAAGACATCAAGTTGTTCATGGACAAGATTATCAAGATGAAATGGCAGCGATGTCACGGCGAGCAGCACCATCAGCAGCAGCAGAAGGCAGCACACCGGCATGCGACAATTACAAGAGGGAGATAGTTGACAGTGCAAAGGTGGAACAAAGTTGCAAGCTTGAGCAAATCCACTTGTGATGAAAGCAGATTTGGAGATTGAGACTATGAGGCAACGACGTGACAAGAGGATCACGCGAAGGTAGAGAGAGAAATAGAGAAGGAGTTGCAGGTGCTGAAGTAATAACTCAAGGAAGAAAAGAGTTGCACTGATGAGAGAAGGAGTTGCAACAAGAATAAGTACAGTAGGAGGCGCAACATCCACAGACTGATGAAACTGTGCCCATACAGGCTATAGATCCATTCAGCAGCCAGCATGGAGTAGACAGGGTGAGTAGTGTTGTCGATCAAATGGAAGGGTATTTGGGAGCATCGATGTCATTGTGAGCACACATGCAATCCCACCCATTTGGCACACTCACCAAGGCGAAGACAAGAAGCAAGTCTGATTGGAGCTAAACATGTATTTTGACAAGTTGATGTGCATGGTCACCAACACACACTCGGAGATCAACATAGACACTATGCATCAGTATGTTGCTGGTCCAGCTGCACTCAAGACAATGATGTTCATGTTATCAGACAAGTTCAACAAAGGAGCCATATTAGAGTACCTGGATGCAATGGAGGCAAGAGTTCTCTTTCAGCAGGATGTCACCATTGAGCACACGAACACCATCACAGACGACAAAAGCTTGGCATCAGTTCATCACCATCGATCATCGCAAGGATATCGAAGAGTTGGTCTTCCCACAATTGTCTATGTCTTAGTGATGTCTCTCATGGCTTGCTCAAGCCTATTTTGTCTCACATGAGTATATGTGCGATTGAATGTAACATCTTGCAAAGTGGAATTCAAGTGTCGATAGTGGAATGTAATAGTCATCTAGTAGTTGAAGAGTCATGAGGGTAGGTGAACAGTCACAAAGGGAAATGTCAAGGGTCACCCCACCCTTTGCTATCTATAGTACCTCATAACTCATTGTAGGGGCTTTCGGTCATCCAAGCTTCTGATAGGAGTATCTTAGAGAAATCTTGGAGAGTACTGTAACGAGCCTTGGCTTCTCCATAGTGCAAAGCTAGTATATCTCTTTGGAGGAGCAGGTGGCAGTGACTATAACGTTCCGCTATCGGGACTAGTGGTTGGTCATGGTTGTATTGTATGATTGGAACTTTCAATTCTTAATATAACAGAGCTAGCACGTTTCATGCATATGTTGTTATTGTATTTCAGCTATCTTGGTTACTCTAATGATATATGTATCTGTTTTCTTACACATGCATGTATGGACTCTTTTTGTATAAGTATGTATGAATCTTAATGAGATGTGTTGTTGGTTTAACCATCACTTTGGATTGTTAGCTTACTTGCTTTCCAGTTTGTGATGCATCTTCACTCGTGTGTTCCCTTCCAAGACGTGTGCTTCCATAGGTTTCCAAGGGGCGCACTCACCTCACTTTCCGTGTGATAGAACTGTTCATACACCTTCCTTGGCTTGCTGCGCATGTCACACCCTTGCTACCAACAAGGACATCTTACTTGCCTTTGCATGCAACCGCGGTCAAGGCGATACCGTACGACCCACTGTTGGCGGGTCCAGCATCGTCAACACCTCCTTTACATTACATAAATGAACAATTCTTGGATGATACAAATGAAAATACCTCCTTTGTAGAGTCTAAGGGGTCACAATATAATTAGAGCCTACGTAACAATAATAATGTAAGGGCACAACAATAACAATAATGGGATTCTATGGGGCACCAAAATAACAATATGGGGGCTACATGGGTACAACAATAACAATTAGGGGGTTATACTAGTTTTATAGGGACCTAACACACTACATAGAGGTATTTTCAGATAGTGAGCCAGAAGAGGAGGATGCAAACCAAGTGGTAGATGCAGGTGAGGGTGGAACTGAGAGCTCGGGAGGAGGTGGCCCACCACCCCCACCTAATGCAGGATATTTCTTAACCACTGGTGGATTTATTGCTTCACTTCGGGGAGTTCTGAAGTATTTGACATTGATGATGAGAGGCACAATGTAGGGACAACGTGTATATGTATTAGTGGACAATGGGGCAACCCACAAATGCACATTTGGTGGAGCGTAGAGGTATTCATACAGAGGCTTTCAAGGGATTTTCAGTAACGGTGCCAGGAGATAGGACTATATAGTGTACCCGATATGTCCCCAGCATGACAGTGACCATGGGGAACTATTTGGTGACAAACCATTTCTTCGTGATGGACGTTCCAAACACCAATGTGGTGATGGGAGTTCAGTGGTTGTATTATCTTGGGCATGTCACTATTGATTTGAGTAAATTGGAGATTGAGTTCATAGGACCAGATGGAAAGCTAGTAGTGTTGAGTGGTATGCATTCATATACATCCTAGATAGTGTATGCACATAGGATGGAGGTTGATTTGAGGTGGGGTGACATAGAGTGGGCTATAGAGTTGAGGATCTTAGAGACTGGGGTGCTGAAGTAGCAAACACATATGGACATTGGCTCTCTTGGAGTGGCATCAGGCAGTATTTGGAGAGATTCTTCCAGGCAGGCCACCCGACAGAGGGTTCTAGCACACCATTAAGATGGAAGAGGGGGTTCACGTAGGCATCACCACTCCCTTCATACATCCCAAGGCATATTGGGATGAGATTGAGAGGTCTATGCAAGAGTTGGTGAGTTTGGGGCATATCAGGCCTAGCTTGAGTCCTTTCACTTCTTATGTAGTATTGGTGAAGAAGAAGGATGGGACTCTTCGCACGTGCACAAACTACAGGTCCCTCAACAAGAAGACGTTGAATAACAAGCACCCCATTTCACACATTGATGAGTTGATGGAAGATCTTAGAGGAGCGAAGTACTTCTCTAAGATATATTTGCACTCAGGGTACCACCAGATCTGGGTGAGGGAGTAGGACATCCACAAGACCTCTTTTCGCTACACATTGAGTTCTTTATGATGCCCTTTGGGCTAACCAATGCACTAGCCATGTTTCAGTCTTACATGAACCATGTGTTCCGAAAGAAGTTGCAACAATGTGTCTTGGTATTCTTTGATGATATCTTGATATATAGTAGGAATTGGGAAGAGCAACTCCAACACTCAAAGGATGTCTTGTGCATACTAGAGGAGCAACAATTGTATGCAAAAATGTCCAAGCGCAAGTTTGGATTGACGAAGATGTTATATCTTGGGCATGTGATTGGGGAGGATAGAGTGTGGGTGCATCAAGAGAATATTAGGGCAATCTTGGATTGGCCTACGCCCAGGAATGTGACAGAGTTGAGGGGATTCATGGACATTTGTACATATTACAGGAGATTAATGAAGGGGTTTTCCTAGTTAGCAGCACCCCTTACAGATTTGACAAAGGGATCTTGTCTGGACTGATGTGGTGCAGGAGGATTTTGAGTGCCTCAAGAGGGTGATGAGTAGTTGTCTTGTTTTGGCCCTTCCAAATTTTCACGCCTGTTTGTCTTGGAGTGCAATGCATCAGGGGAGGGAATTGGAGCATTTTTGTCACAGGGAGGTCACCCCATAGCATTTGAGAGCCAAAAAATTCAGCTAAATGAGAGATTGTATCCCATATATGATAAAGAGATGCTAGCATCCATGCATGTGTTGGCTAAGTTTCGACAATACTTAGTGCGGAACAAGTTCAAGGTTAAGAATGATCACAATAGTCTTCGATTTTTCTTGGAGCAACAGAAGTTGCAGGAGAGACAACGAAAATGGGCCAGTAAGATCCAAGCATGTGATTTTGAGATTGAGTATGTTAAGGGAAAGAAAAAAATATTAGTTGACGCATTATCATGGAGGCCCGCGACACTCTCTTTGATGGATATCACACAAGATTGGAAGGCACAACTTTTGGTGGAGTACTCCAAGGATCGACAAGCGTGTGAGATATTGGATGGTACTCATGGGGATGACAGGTACTGAGTGATAAATGATGTTATCTATTACAAAGATAATGTTTATTTGGTGCCATGATCACATTTGAGGGAGAAGATCTTACATGTAACTCATGACTCAACTTTGGCATGGAATCAGGGATTTCACAAGACATATAGGGCCATTAGGGAGCATTTCACTTGGCAGGGTCTTAAGGAGGATGCTCTGAAGCATGTCAGGGAGTGTGATGCATGCCAAAGGAACAAGGTGGAGAACACACATCTCATTGGGTTACTTCAACCTCTTCTAGTATTCCTGAGAGGAAGTGGGAGAGTATATCGATGGAGTTTATTACATGATTGTCGACAGTACAGGGGAGAGACTGCATCTATGTGATTGTTGACAGACTGACAAAGTTTGCACACTTTTTAGCCATTCCATCTTGATATTTAGCATCACAAGTGGCTGAGTTGTTTTTCCGAGAGGTGTTTAGGCTGCATGTGTTGCCTAAGACGATTATCAGTGATAGGGATGCCAAATTTATGGGAGGATTTTGATAGGAGTTATTTCGCCTTTTTGGCACGGAGCTGACTCCCATCACTAACTACCACCCTCAGAAAGATGGACAGATGAAGATAGTAAATAAGTGGTTGGAGGGATATCTGCACAACTAAGTGACTGGACAAAAAAAAGTGTGGGTGAAGTGGTTGCATCTTGGGGAGTATTGCTACAACACCACATATCATATGTCCATAGTTATGACACCCTTTCGTGATTTATATGGTTATGATGCACTGACCTTTGCTGATATAGTTTTTGGAGATAATAGATCTCCAGGGGTCAAAGATTGGATACAACAGAGCCAAGATATCCTTAGAGCACTCAAGAATAACTTGTAGATGGCATCGAATTAGAAGAAGTTATATGCAAACAGAGATGGGGTAGAGTGACATTTTGAGGTGGCAGATTTTATTTTCCTGATATTGCAGTTATACAAGCAATCCACACTCAAGCAAAATGGATTTGAATGTATTCAACCTCGTTTTTATGGGCCATACAGGGTGATACAATGAGTGGGAGAGGTAGCTTATGAGTTGGAGCTTCCACCAGGAAGAAAGGTGCATAATGTATTACATGTCTATTGCCTGAAAAAGGCCTTGGGATGAGTGACAACTACCACTGAGTTACCACCATTAGATGATGATGGGAATCTGATTTTGACACCAGAGGACATATTACAAGAGAGGGAAAGGAAGTTGAGGAGCAAGAACCTTAGAGAATTCCTTGTCAAGTGGAAGGATTTTCTTGAAGAAGATGCCACTTGGGAAGGAGAAAAAATTGTGTAGCATCTAGCACTACAGTTTCTTGAGGACAAGCAACATTTGGGAGGGGAGGACTGTCATATCCCCAATTAAAATTTTGACATAGAAATTCCCAATTTTTCATTTTTGGCGATTAATATATATATTTAGCTAAATAAAATTAGGGGAAATAAATTGTGGAGATATTTAATAAATTTTCGAGAAAAGGCAATGGTTGGAACTTACGAAAAGAAGAAAAAGTTAAGTTAAGTTTTGGAGTTACCAAAAATGGAAATCGAACCATGGGAAGGATCAAACCATGGTATGGGTAAAATTGAACCATGGTATGAGGAAGTGAAAGAAAAAATAAAAGGAAGGTTGGGCCCTCATTTTGATCATTTTGGTTTTGGCATTTCATTTCTAAATTGGAGGTTTGCTTAAGCTGTTGAGCTAAGTCAACCAGTGTTGTTTAGCATAGGGTTTTCCAAGCGGAGAATCCCAACTCTCCTTCGGTGAACTTAGAGTGTCATCCTAGTAGAGAAAACTTGGAGCTGATTAGATATTTATTTTCCTGCATTTTGTGAGTCATTTCATCTTTACAACAGGTAGACTTTTTTGTTGAAGGAGTTACTGCAATATTATGCCGGGAAATAGCTAGAATTTCACTCTATCTTTTCAACGCTATCTTTCAGTGATTTCTCAATTATTTTTGTGGAGAATTTTTGGTGGAGCAGTTGTAGATTTTCTAGTGGGATGCAGAGCTGGGAAGTGGGTAATTTCACTTGATTTTTGGGTAATTCTAGGAGGTTGGAATTAGCCAAAAATATTTTTAGGTTTTGTTATTCCGGTGTTGGAGATGTTTGTCCTATTTTTCAAAAATTTTGGAGCATATTTGAGGCCTCAAATATTAGTTTTTCTCCAACAACAACAAAAATAAATTTCCGAGCAGAGCGTGCAGCCACTGAGCTATTTCAGCATGGAGTTTTCTTCATTCTCACCTGGGTTTTGTGTGCTTGTTTAAGCAAGCCTAGATGCCCACATTCCACAATATTTTCTACTTAGGTTCTCATTGGATATTTAATAAAATGGCTCATCTCTATTGTTTTTGCACAATGGTGTCCTAAACTTGTTGTTCTTGTAGAGTTTTCAGAATGCATGTTTATTTTTTTGTTGTAGCTAGTTCATGTTTTGATATTTCATTGTATTTGTCTAGTTATAACATTACAGATTAAGTTCTAATCTTGAACAAGGGTTTCTCCCTTAATAAGAATTCTCTAGAATTTTTCGTGCGTACAAGTGTCAATTTCCTTCATGTGAACAACTATCAAACTCCTTGGAAATAGTGTGATGCCTGATCTAAGATTCCTATGCATCATGAAGAGATTGAAGGTTCACAAGAGTAAAGGTGGTTGGAGAAACTAACCTCATATGCTCTCAATGCTACTCTCGACATCATTGTACAACTGCTGACATGGAGGGTTAGCTCTACAACCTGTGTTAGGGTTTGGTGTTCAATGGCTCTTCTTCACTACCAGTTTGACCGTAGACGCAGCCATATCAACATTACACCGCGGTGAGTTGTTCCCATTCTTCAATTTATTCAAACCCTTCAATTATTCTGTATTTACCGCTTGGATTTTAATAGAAATGAAGGTATACTCTGCAGGTCCATCCACTGCACAAGCTTCTTGAGGAATCTTAGATTCAAGTTCCCTTGTGTTCTGTTGTTAATTCTAGGTATGGTTGGAAAAGGCAAACAATTTACTTTTTTTTTTAAATTCTTCTAAGATTGTATTAAGGGTGGTTGCAATACATTAATGACCTTGTTACATGATGGTCTACACAACGGCAAAAGGTCTGATATAGTTAAGCGTCTTTTCTTTTTCTTCCTTGTTACAAACTGTACTTTGGCAATTGTCACCATGGGTTGCATACCCAGAACAAACTAACTGATTCCATCGATGTGATGAATGATTGTTTGCAGGTAATTTCCTAACCGGTTCCTGTGTGAGTTTTCTAACCTTCCCAGACGTCTCTCATGCTTATACAGAGTTCTTGTTTTCCCCAGGTGCTACTTTCGACCTGAGTTTTGTAATGTCTATTGTTTTAAAGTTTTTAGTAAATTATTTGAGGGTTATTCAGACTTGAGGGGTTTCATGATACCCTACTATTGTTATATTTGAGGACCTATAATGCTTCAAGTCGTTTTGACATCGTTGGCTTGCGTCTTTATGGGGTTTCTATTCATTTAGTTATGTAAAACCATATTATTCTCGGAGTATAAATTACTTAGTTTGTTTATTACTTTCTCAGAGATCTCTTGGCCCTTCTACTTCCAATTTGACTATAACGTTTACATGTATATGTTGGTTCTTTTAAGTTTTATCTGAGTACAATGTTCATCATTATTACGACATGGTTCTTATAGAAGCTCTATGACTATGTTGCCTTCTCTATATCATTTTCCTGTATATGCTCATTAGTTCCTTTTTTGTTCTACAATAAGTTTATGATTGTTTCTTTTATATATTTTGACATTACCGGTTGATAGGGTTTCTCCAATTAGTTATATAAACCAAACTATCTATTTAATGGTTAAGTTGACGCATGAGTAATTGTTTGCTCAAAAATATTAGCAGATTTGTGCTCGGTGTTTACTGGTTATTATACATGTGAGATCTTTATGTGGTTAACACCTTGTTGGTATAGATTTACGAACATTGTTGGTTATATTTTCTTTCTATTTTATAGAAGGGTAGACTTGATCCTTGACCAGTTTCTAATTTTACTACATTCAACATACCAGTATTTTATTACTATTTTAATAGAATTAAACACACAGAGGTGTAAGCACACTTCCATTGTTAACCAATGTTCAATACAATTTTCCTTTCTCTGTAGTTCACTTTATTTTATCGTTCTCCTAATTATGGAGGATTTTAAGGGACTGATTTCCCAAGCTTATTTTATTCTGGCTTGACCTGGAGTCTAACCCAAAAACACTCCAACAAGATGTCTAGAATCTCCATTATTCGTACAAAAGAGAAGGAAACAGTTAATTAGCCACAAGTTTTCTTTTCATGTGTTGCTTCTTAGTCCAAACTCTAAGGAAGCGGGATTATTCCTTGGCCTTTTCATGTGTTGCTTCTTAGTCCAAACTCTAAGGAAGTGGGACTGTTCCCTAGATGTTGATTTCATCATCTAGGCCGAGAACTAACCCAACTCCCATCAGAGTGTGTTAACCTTTCTTTCTACTGGGTTATAAATTCAGTGTTAACTTTCTAGTTGATTTTCAATGTCTACATAATTCTATTATTCACTCGGTAATAGGACATACTTGTTTTTCCAGGATCATACCACAATACTTCACTAAATATGATCACAAATTTGATACATAAAGAAAAAATGAGTTTGTTTATTTGATACTTATATGTTTTCTGCTTATTCTGATGGACCAAAAAACCACTCGGAACACAACGCTCCACCCAACCAATGACATAAGTCTTCAACACTACATCTCACCCGGAGCTTGCTTCACACCCAAAGTAGTTTTAGAATAATAATTAATACACAATTGTTTCCCCAAAGGGTTATTTGATCCTAACCAGACTTAGCCAAGGGTTTTAAAATCTAAGCATCCAAGCTTCAGATGGACTCTAGTGGCCAACCAGCTCTAGAGTCTCTTTATGACCAAAATGTCTTCTGAAACTTTTGTTGTTCTTCCTCTGTGCCCTTTTCTTCCACCTCAGGTTCCTTATACCCTATTGGCTTTCTTTTGGAATTTTTGTTTCCAAGGAGGAGCTTGGGTAGGTAACTACCTCACCCATAAGTGTCAAACTCCCTGGGATGTGAGCTTTCTCTAGCATTGCTTCCTGATATGATTTCCTTCATAGTCCACGCATAAGCATTATTCCAATAAAATAAAATAAAATCATCTATATCTATATCTATATCTATATCTATATCTATATCTATATATATATATATATATATATATATATATATATATATATATATATATATATATATATATATATATATATATATATATATATATAGTTTAAGCTTCTGGACCCACAAAGTAAAACACTATGCCATTAAAATAAAACCATATATATATATATAGATAAATAGATATATATATATATATATATATATATATATATATATATATATATATATATATATATATATATATAATTTTATTTTATTGGCATAATGCTTATGTGTGGACTATGAAGGAAATCATATAAGGAAGCAATGCTAAAGATTAATGTACGATTGTATTGAAGTTGCCACCCAATATGCATTATGTAATGTCCCCTGGAAACCTTGTAAACACTGATTTACTGTAGTTAAAATAATATTGTTTAAGCTTCTGAACCCAGAAAGTAAAACAATATTATTCTAACTGCAGTAAAAATCAGTATTTATAAAGTTACCAGGGGACATTACATAATGCATATTGGGTGGCAACTTCAATACAATCCTACATTAATGGGAGACAAAAGGGGGATCTCATGTTCTAGGGGACCTTACATAATGCATATTGGGTGGCAAATTCAATACAATCCTACATTAATGGGAAACAAAAGGGAGATCTTATGTTCTAGATCAATTCGAAGAAAATTTAGAAAGCATCCAAATTAACCCCTCAAAGTAATGGTTCATAGTTAGGAATGAGCCTCCCCAGGGCTCCAACAGACTCATAGTCATTAGGATTTTATTATCAATCAATACTTTTATGACTTGTAAATGTTGTGTCTTTGTAACATACCCCGATAGCCTCACATGAAAATGCAGGGAGTTAATTTTTTTTTACACAAATTACCCACCGGTAATTATCCAAACCACTATTCCACATTCCTTATTAACCATTAAATAGAATGTTCATCAATACATAAAGTAACTTTAGTAGAGGAATAGTAAGTTTCATGACCATTAACCACCACTCTTGTAGTATATTAACATAAACTGTATGTTGTAATATTGCATCCATTTCATGATGCCCTTAACCACATTAATTAATCACATACTTGACATTATCAACATCACATTATGCAAAGAATCACATCATCAAATTGACATAATAAGTAATCACATCATTGAACACCGATGTACCCTAGAAACCCCATAGGGTGAAAACCAGCAAATGTTTAGTTTTATTATTAAACGCTCCAGAGGGTGTTCACCCCTCACTCAATGGCTTATAAGGGAGCTCATCCCTTAACCATTGTCACAAAATATTACAATGAAATATCAATTAAAATACAATATACCTAGCTAAAAGCTATTACAATGATCATGAAACCATTTACCCACAAATGACCACTCTTTATATGTTTGCGTCATGATTGTCCCATCAGCGGACCATCCTGCAGTTCGTACTCATCAGCATGGACCATTAGTTCTTATCTGTCACAATGTTAAACATCATTTGTTTTTTGCACAAATCACCATACTTTCCTATCATTGATGTCTTCAACAATCTTTGGTAACATGATTAGATAAGGTATTAATCAATCAATAATCATTATTTGAAAGCGATCTTTTAACATCTATTCATGTGCATAAATGAGATGTAAATATAATATCACAACATGCTTCTTCTTACAACATTATGCATGTATAAAAAAATAATTATTAAACATGTCAAAATAATTAGTCCATTACTATGATCATTTTCGCACCAGCACACTTTGATATCCAAAGGGAACCACTGTAACCATCCATTTCACTTAAAGGATACTACAAACTTATCTTTTTTTTCATGCATGTAATTAGATAAAAACTTATTCGAAGAGAGCTAGCCCCTTAGCTTCTTCTTTGTACATGTAACTAAGTAATCTTTCTGATACAACAGATGTTCCCTTCTAAGGGGAAGCTAACATGATAGACATTATTATCATGCCTGCAAATGTAAGTCCCTTTTCGAAAAAACATCTTTTCCAAGATAGATCTATTTACAAAATCTATTGTATGCACAAAGACATGCATTGTTCTAAACCAAAACTAATGTGTTAGTCATTATTTCTTGCATGCGGATATATGTATTTTACAAAGAAAAGCTAGTACATTTATTCCAAGTAACTACTTGTTTTACTTTCCATAATACTTACTAACCATATTTCTCTTTAAAAAATCTAACACTAATCACTAACACAAAAGCAATTTATTTTTCAAATTGCGTAACTCGTTTTTACTTTTAAGAAAATCACATTAATTTCTACTATTTTATGTACAAGATACAAATGTGATTTTTTTTTAAAGGAGCACGATCGCTTAACTAGGTAGTCGACTCTCATAGGAGAAAAACGAATGGTTGTGAACCCTTTTCATACGCAACCATGGGATCCCATGGGATCCCATGGGATCCATGTCTAAAAATATGACCGTACTCTTGCATGAAGTTCCATGTCTAAAAATACAACCGTACTCTTGCATGAAATTCCACCCTCTGGTTTGAACATTGGTTCTTTCGACCCAGTTCCACTAATCTCCATGGAGTCTAGCCAAGGAACAACTTTCCTTTGTCCTTTGTTACAATGTCCACCAGAAACGAAGCTTCATAAAACAAGACAGGAACTCCATAGTCCTCAATGACTAAACATATTATCCAAAACCTCTCAAAATGATTGTTCCTCTCCCTCCAAGCCCTGATTCATTGTGAGATCAAAATATAAAAGGGCAATTTCGAAGAAGTAGTTTAAGTGTTTCTTTGTGATTTAGCATATGATAGAAACCGTTGTCAGAGGTAAAAGACTGAAACGCCTATTCTCCTTATCTCAGGATCATCTTTTTATGTAAAAAAATGGTTACTCTCTGGTAATTTCACCATACCTAACCCTAACTACCTCATGGTATCACAAATTGAGAGTTTATTTCATGTTAATTATTAGTTATGCAACTTACGCTAGATGGGTCTTGTTGGGACAATTCTGTAAGGTGAGTACCTACAGAAACCCCATTACTCAAGAGAGTTTAACATATCTCTAGGATAAGGAAAAATGATAGAAATTTTGAAAAAATTGTTATGTAATTCTTGAAGTAGCAAGATGCAGATTTATATAATATAAATATTTTTTCTAGTTAAAAAAAAATGTTATAATAAATAATTATATATATATATATATATATATATATATATATATATATTGAATTTAATAAAAGTTTTGTTATATTATTATATTTATTTAATTTAATGAAAATTTGGTAATGAAGTATAACTAAGTTTATATTATGATTTACATTATTATATTTTTATTTTTATTTAATTGGATAAAATATGGCAATAAAATATGCTCAAATTTTTATTATAAAAATTATTAAATATGATGTTTTCAAGAAATTAATAAGGATTATGACTTATTTTTTTAAGTAGTATAAGATATTTGAACATTTATTTTCCATAAAGTACTTAAATATTTGGAATTTTTATTATTTTCAATACACCTACATCTATTTAAAATTAAATAAAACTTACATAATTTCACCATACAATAAACTATAATAAAATTTACATTATTTCACCATACAATAAACTATAATAAAACTTTACATCAATTTAAAAAATTTATCAGAGAAAATCCACTTATTTCAAAATTAATTCACCGCTAATTTTTATAGTTTTATTTAAATAATTTATTTTTAAAATAAAATAATTTATATATAAAACCTTCCATTACTCTATTACTCTATCATAATAGCTTAATTTATAACTAAAATTCCCCAACTCCCCTATCGTTTATCAAGAAATGTATCCTTCGAATCTATACTTGTAAAGTCATCCTTTCAACTGAATTTTACTTATAAACTCATCCTTTGAACTTTCAACTGAATTTAATGAATCATAATTCCTCCTGAAACTTTAGGCAGCAGGCCAAAAGTAAGTTTTAAAGGCACAAATTTGCTATATGGTCTTTGTCATCAAGTTAAGCTTTGAGTTTTATGGGGTAGACGAGTTGGTAATCACAACGCGGTGAAGTTTATTAGAAAGGCGGATTCCGCACTGAAGGTCATGAGTTCAAATCCCTTGGACTAACTCGAAGCTTGTGGAGAGGGACGGGCGCATGGTCCCATCGGTTATAGAGATAACGGTCAAAATCGACCCCGTGTAATGCGAACGACCCCGTGTAATGCGAATCGCGAGGCCTACCAATTCTACTGTATTAAAAAAAAAATATATATATATATATATAGTTAAAGTCTGTTGTGCTCGGTCATTTTCATAAAATAGGACTGTGAAAACAGCTTTTCCCAAGCTTACTTGGAAAACTGAGCCCTACCTGAACAGCATTAAATTATCGATGAGAACAAATTTCAGATGGCACAAATGGTCGGGACCTTAATCCCTTTTCTTCGTTCAGTATGCAGAAACCGAACAAGAAAATACGAAAGCATCCCAACTTTGCTGTTTCAGATTAGACACCTGGAATTGACATTTCAATTCCCAAAATAATTGGGAAGGACTTCAAATTCTGATTACAATTTGCGAACTAAGGTAGGACTATGTAAGCTTGACAGCTGTTCCAGGCGCGATTTTTTTAATTGGAAAAAATAATATTTATAAAAACATAATTTGTGTATATTGATTAATTGTTTAAAAAAATATTATAATAATAAATAATAAATTATATAAAAATAAAACTTTAAGAAAATAATTTGATTATATTAATTTTTTATTAGAAATAAATTTGTATATTAGAGAATCGGAAAAAATTGTGTAAAGAAATCGCAATTTTTTATTTTTTAGATCAACACTTCGCTCATTTACATTTCAGTTTCTCTATACAGATTTTCCAAAAATTAATTGTCTCCGACATAAATTTTGAAGTATGAAAATCGAGTTTAAAAATAAATATTTTATCATATCAATTGAGTTAGTAAAATTTTTAAAAACAAATAATAAATAATGATTAAAAAATTTAACGCGTAGAAAATTGAGATTATTTTATTTTTAATACTAAATTTTAAGAAACGATAAATGATCTTTGTAAAAGTAAGTTACTGAATAAACATTACTTTTGATAGCATTGGATTATGTCTTTATGGGGTTTCTATTCATTTAGTTATGTAACACCATATTATTCTCAAAATATAAATGACTTAGTTTGTTAATATAAATGACTTAGTTTGTTTATTTTTTTCTGAGAGAGCTCTCAGCCCTCTTACTTCTAGTTTGACTGTAACATTTACATGTATATGTCAGTTCTTTTAAGTTTTATCTTAATATAGTGTTCATCATTATGGCATGGTTCTTAAGGAAGGTCTATGATACGCAACCTTTTCTGTGGCATTTTCTTGTATATGCTCATTAATTCCTTTTTTGTCCTGAAATAAATTTGTGAATGTTTCTTTTATAGATTCCGACCTTATTGGTCGAGATGGTTTCTCCAATTAGTTATGCAAACCAAACTATTTGTTTCATGGTTAAGTTGATGCATGAATAAATGCTTGTTCAAAAATATTAGCAGATTTGTGTTCGATGTTTACTGGTTGTTCTACATGCAAGATCTTTATGTGGTTAATGCCTTGGTGGTATAGATTTATGAACATTGTTGGTTATATTTGCTTTCTATTTTACAGAAGACTAGACTTAATCCTTGACCAGATTATAATTTTACTACATTCAAAATGCATATCGCAGAAGCCTTAAATCTATTACATTCAACTCACTAACATTTTATTACTATTTTAATCAAATTAAACACACTGAGGCGTAAGCACACTTCTTTTGTTAACTAGTGTTCAATATAGTTTTCCTTTCTCTGTAGTTCACTTTATTTTATTGTTCTAATTCTGGAGGTTTTTAAGGGATTGATTTCTCGAATTGCTGGTATTCCGGCCTGACCTGGAGTCTAACCAAAAAACAATCCAACTAGTTATCTAGAATGTCCACTATTTGTACAGAAGATAAGGAAATAGTTAATTAGCCACAAGTTTTCTTTTAATGTGTTGCTTCTTCTTAGTCAAAAATCTAAGGAAGCGGGATTTTTCCTTCGCTGTGGATTTCATCAACTGGGCCGGGAACTAACCCAACTACCATTAGAGTGTGCTAACCTTTATTTCTACTAGATTATTAAATTCAATGTTAACTTTCCAATTCTTTTTCAATGTCTACATAATTCTATTACTCACTCTATAACAACACATACTTGTTTTTCCAATATCATACCACAATACTTCACTAAATCTGATTACAAATATAATACATTAAGAAAATCATGAGTTTGTTTGTTAGGTCCCCATAATACTAGTGTATTCTCTTATTATTATTGTTATTGTTGTCCGCATATTGTTATTATTGCGCCATGTAAAAGTCCACTATTGTTATTATTGTGCCTTACATTATTATTGTTATGTTGGCTCTGATTATATTGTAACCCCTTAGACTCCTATATACAGAAAGGAGGTCTTGTCATTTTAATCATCCAATAATTGTTCATTTTATGTAATGTAAAGGAGGTTTCCTCCTCGAAGAGACTACTTTTGAAGTCGTTGATCTATCTCTTTCTTTTATTTTGTGAGCTGGTTGCATAATAATTGGTATCAGAGCTTTGGATTCTAGGGTTTTGCTTCTTCAAACAAGTCATCGTGCCATGTTCCCTATAACTTTTTTTATACAAAGCTTTAGAATCTAAAATTAAATCCCATGTGAGCCAAAATCATGATGAACCTTGTGACCGAATTTCAGAGCTTGTCTCGCTATATTTTCGGAGATATGAACTGATGAAGTTAGGGTTTTTGCAGGCTCCCAAATTCGATCGCAAACAGGTCATCTTGGGAAAATCGTCATAACTTTTGCTTTGAGAATCAGATTCAAATTTCGTAAAAAGTGAAAGAAAGAGGACGAACTGTAGTTTTTTGGGTACCATTATCAGAGCCGAAGGTCGAAACAGTGAGACGAGGAACGTTGTACAAGTTCACTCTATTGAACTAGTCTATAATTAGGTCATAGCGAGAGATTGGGCATAACTCTTTCTTCAAGAATCCAATCGTGATCCGACATGTGGGGTTGGAAAGAGAACTCAGAGGGCTATCACAAGCCAAAATTTTAGAACTTGGAGATTCGAAATTACAGAATTAAAGTCATTTCAAGATCGAGCTCATACAAAGCGGGAATATATATATATATATATAATAATTAAAAATGTGTAGTTTTTTTTTTCTTTTGCATAAGTTTTGTTTGAGAAAGTAGTTTGAAGTGATTGAAAGGGAATTGTGAAGCATAATTATCATTAATTGATGACCCGGAGAAATAAAATGGAAATACCTAGTAATAAACTTGAAATATCTACTATGACACATGAAAAAGAGGAAGAATTGCAACATGATATATCAAAATTACGATACCAAGTGCAACAAATTTCGCTCTCACAAAAAGTAATTGAAGCTAAGATGGATGGTTTAAAGAATGGAATGGAAGCTAAGATGGATGGTTTAAAGAATGGAATAGAAGCTAATATGGATGACATGAAAACTAAGATGGATGGTATAGAAATAAAACTTAAAGGCAACATGGAAGATTTGAAGATAGATTTGACAAAGTTGCTACAAGAAATTATTACTAATGACGAAAGGGTAGTAAAGGAAACTCATAATGAGAACAAAATAAATGTTAGTCATGATTTCATAGACTCTAACATTGGATTGAAGACCCACCATGTTCCAAAGATCGATATGAGGAATTTTGATGGCAAGGATCTCGTAACATGGATACTGCAGATGGATCAATATTTAGATCTCCATAATGTGCAAAACACACAAAAGGTACGCATTGTAGTTTTATATTTAGAACCCAATTATTTTGTATGGTATCGTTGGCTTTGCTCTCGTAAACAAATTTTCACTTGGGAAATTTTTACGGAAGGAATGATAGCACATTATGAGGATACAAAAAGAAACACCTTTCTTAGCCAATTAATAAATCTCAAACAAAAGGGTTCAATGGTGGAGCACATTGAAGACTTCCAAAAATTGAATATAAGGGTAAAATATATTCCAGAGGAGCATAGGATTGATGTGTTCATAGGGACTTTAAAGGATAACATACAACATGAGGTTTGCCTTTGGGAACCTGATTCATTGGAGAAGGCATTCAAGTTAGCAAGAAAAATTGAAAGCAAAATTTTTGGCAACAAGGAAGCCTACCACTCACAACTATAAAGATGGAAGTGTTGTTTCCCCTAGCCTTCCACAAACTACAAAGTTGACCCCACAACAATTGGAAGAAAAAAGAGTAAAAGGGTTTTGTTACAGTTGTGACAGCAAATACAGTAAAGGTCATAAGTGTGTTGAGAAGAAATTATTTTACATAAATTGTGAAGAGGAGGAAGAAAAGGAACAAGAAACATCAAAAGAATAGGATACACACCAAGAACAAACCCTAGAGAAAGAAGAAATGAATCTGACCATATCTTGTAATGCATTGGCCGGAATTACCACTCCTCAAACTATCAAGATAGAAGGACATATCAAGAATAAAAAGGTAACAGTGTTGATTCATTCGAGCAGTACCCATAATTTTATTCATTGTAAGATAGCCAAGGAATTGAATTGCTTCCTATATCTAGCACTAGAGTGTCAAGTGATGGTTGCAAATGGAGGAACCATAAATTGCTCTGGAAAGTGCCATAATATCAAGCTATCCATGGGAGAATATGTATTGAATAGTCCAATTCTTTCCATTCCAATGGGTGGTGTTGATGTTGTACTAGGAGTCCAATGGCTACAATCTTTGGGTACGATAGCTTTTAATTTTCAAGAACTTTTCTTGAAATTTTTTCGAAAGCAAAGGAAGTTGAATTAAGGGGTATCACAGGGAAACCGGGAAAGATAATCAGCTCTAACGGCATGACAAAGTTTTTAAAGAAAGAACAATGAGGCGCAATTGCACAATTATGTTCACTAAAGGTTCCCACATTGGAATCATCTATTTCTCCAGATCTCCAAAAAGTCTTGGACAATCATTCCAGGGTATTTGAGACTCCCAAAGGTCTACCACCTTTTCATGATCATGATCATGATATTCATTTGATTCCAGGAAGTGTTCCTCCAAAAATCAAGCCTTACAGATATCCCTATGCCCAAAAGAGTGAAATTGAAAGTATGGTTGCATAAATGCTAGAGACTGGTATAATTCAAGCTAGTTAAAGTTCTTTCTCTACTCCAGTGGTATTGGTGCACAAGAAGGATGGATCATGGCACATTTGTCCGAATTATAGGGAGATCTACAAGCTCACTATTAAAGATAAATTTCTCATTCATGTCATTGGAGCAATTTACTTTACCAAGTTGGACGTTCGTTCAGGATATAATCAAATCAGAATAAAGACTGAAGACATTCTGAAAACAACCTTTAGAACTCATGAGAGTCATTATGAATTTTTGGTCATGTCTTTTGGACTTACCAATGCACCTTCTACATTTCAAGGTTCGATGAACTCCATTTTCAAACCCTTCCTTAGAAAATTTGTGTTAGTATTTTTTGATGATATATTAATCTACAGCAAGTCTTAGAAGGATCATGTTCAACATGTTGACAGAATGCTCAAACTACCAGAGGAGAAACAATTATATGCAAAAACCTCCAAATGTTTCTTTGGAGTACAAGAGGTGGAATATTTGTGTCATATTGTATCTCATGAAGGTGTTAAGGTAGACCCTAGAAAAATTAAAGCCATTAAGGAATGAAAAATCCCCACATCCATAAAGCATCTACTATGATTTCTCGAGTTGACAGGGTATTATCGCAAGTTTGTTAAGAATTATGGGAGAATAGAAACACCTCTAACAACATTACTGAATAAAGATGCATTTTCTTGGACTCCATAAGCAACGAAAGCCTTTGAACATCTTAAACAGACAATGTGCCAAACACCAGTCTTAGCTACGCTAGAATTCACAAAAACGTTTATGGTGGAATGTGATGCCTCAGGAAATGGAATTGGTGATGTTTTAATGCAAGAAGAAAGACCCATTGCTTTCGAAAGCCATCCAATCAAAGGAAAATATTTACACAAGGTTATTTATGAGAAGGAAATGTTGGCAATACTACATGCACTTAAGAAATGATGACCTTACCTAATGGGAATACACTTCAAGATAAAAATAGATCACGATAGTCTTAAATACTTTTTAGAACAAAGATTATCTTTAGAAGAGCAACAAAAATGGGTCACAAAAATGTTGGGTTATGACTTTGAAATCATCTACAAAAAAGGAAAGAAAAATGTTGTTAGAGATGCACTCTCAAGAAAGGATGAGGAGGTGGAATCATTGCTTTATGTCATTTCTATTATCCAATCGGATTGATAAAAGCAAGGAATGAATGGAAGAATGAAGAAGAAGTGTGGGCACTCATTCAAAAGTTGCAGCAAGATCCTAGTACATCTAATACATTTACCTGCAAAAATGATTTGTTATGGTACAAATATCGCTTATATGTCTGTAAGAATTCCCAACTCAAACAAAAGATTCTTCTAGAATTGTACACCTCTCCCTTAGGAGGGTATTTAGGATTTTTAAAAACTTACCACAGGGTTAAGAAGGAATTTTTTGGGATGGCCTTAAATCTGATATTCAAAAGTTTGTGGCGGAATGTTTGGTTTGCTAACAAAATAAAGTTGAGACAATTAAGACCTCAGGTCTATTACAACCTTTATCTATTCCAAGTCAATGTTAAGAGGAGATTTCAATTAATCTTATCACAAGTTTACCTTGAAAAAAAGAGTGTCATCATGGTGGTAGTTGATAGACTTACCAAGTATGCACACTTTTGTGCATTATCTCATCCACTTAAAGCTAGTACAGTTGCTACTGCATTTATGGAAACAATTTAAAAGCTACATGGAAACCCAAAGATTATTGTAAGTGACAGAGATCTTAGTTTCACTGAAATTTTTTTGACATACTTGTTTTCTTATCTAAGTACTCAGTTAGCTTATAGCTCATCTTATCATCCTCAATTTGATGGGAAACCTGAGATAGTGAACAAATGTTTGGAAGAATATCTTCGGTATTTTGTATCTGATAAACATACACAATGGGTCAAATGGTTGCCTCTGGCTGAATGGTGGTATAACACTTCCTTCCATAATGCAGCAAAAATGACCCATTTATGGCACCTTATGGATATCATCCACCATCCATCACATCCTATTTAAGAGAAAATTCTAAGGTTCAAACAGTGGAAGATCACATCGAGCATCAACAAAAAGTTCTCCAACTCTTAAAGGATAACCTCACTTTGGCTTAGAATGGAATGAAACAACAGGCAAGTCAACATCATAGTGAAAGAAGTTTTGATGTAGGTGATTGGGTATTTCTATGACTACAACTATACAAACAAAGTCCCCTCAAGCAAGCTAAGAAGGATAATAATTTATCACCAAAGTATTATGGTACATACAAGGTGTTGCAAGAGATTGATACTATGGCATACAAATTGGAACTCCCTGCATCTTCCCGAGTGCACCCAGTTTTCCATGTTTCATGCTTAAAGAAGGTTATAGGTGACAAGCTCCCAGTTCAAATAATATTTCCAGAACTTGACGAGGAAGGAAAAATCATATTGGAAGCTGAAGCAATCATAGAAACAAGAACTCAACAACTACAAAATCGATCAATTTTAGAGTATCTCATCAAGTTGAAGAACTTACTTGCTAAAGATTCCACATGGGAGGATGAGAATTTTATACAGAAGCATTCAGAACTGCTCAAGCGTTGAGGACAACACTTTTTTGAAGGAGCGGGACATGTTAGGTCCCTATAATACTACCCAAAGTAGTTTTAGAATAGTAATTAATTCAAATTTGTTTACCCAAAGGGCTATCTGATCGCAACCACACTTAGCCAAGGGTTTTAAAATCTGAGCATCCAAAATTCAGATGGAATCCACTGACCAACCAGCTCTAGAGCCTCTTTATGACCAAAATGTATTCTAAGACTTTTGTTGTTCATCCTCTGTTCCCTCTCCTTCTACGTCAAGTTCCTCATACCCTATAGGCTTTCTTTTGGAAGTTTTTTTTTCCAAGGAGGAGCTTTGGCAAGTAACTACCTCACCCATAAGTGTCAAATACCTGGGATGTGAGCTTTCTCTAGCATTGCTTCCCTATATGATTTCCTTCATGGTCCACGCATAAGAATTATGCTAAGAAAATCAAATCAAACATATATATATATATATATAGTTTAGGCTTCTCAACCCACAAAGTAAAACACTATTCTTTTAATTGCAGTAAATATTATTTACAAGGTTACCAGGGGCATTACATAATGCATATTGGGTGGAAACTTCAATACAACCCTACATTAATGGGAGAAAAAAGGGGGATCTGGGGATCTCATGTTCTAGATAAGTTCAAAGAAAATTTAGAAGACAACAACGCCCAAATTCTGTAAGGTAAATACCTAAAAAAACCACATTTTTGTTGTTCAATGGTATGCCACTCAAGGGAGTTTAACGTATCTTTGGGATAAGAGAAAAATGAGAGAAATTTTGAAAAAATTGCTATGTAATTAAATGAGACTTTGGTAGTTAAGTATAATTACGTTTATATTATGATTTACAATATTAGATTTTTATTTAATTGGATAAAATGTGGCAATAAAGTATTCTAAGATTTTTATTATCAAAATTATTAAATATGATATTTTTAAGAAATTAATAGGGATTTGACTCTTTTTTTGTAATGAACCAGTCTGGTGTGTAAGGGTGTTCGAAACCAAAATAAATAAATAAAATTTAAAATGAAAAAATGAAAAAATTTAAATAACCATACAAAACATTTAAACAATGTGTAATGTCCCCAGTTTTATTTTTCTCCATGGTACAACCAGCGTGGATTTCCAGGGCGGGGGATGGCTAGGTCAGTGGAGCAGGTTTATGTCATCAGGGGTTCCAATGGAGTTTTGAGGAGTTTTCATGGGGTCCGATGACATTCACTTGGCATATTCATCATCATGAGCAATTCCACACATCTTGTTTTTGGTTCCATGACTTTCTGATAATTCCCGTAAAACGGGGTTATTATTGGCATAACTTAATTAATTATGCTCGAGATCACATTCCAAGGAGATTAATGGATGGAACACCTCTATGTAATAGCTCGTTAGAACTGGAATGAGAAGATCTACAAGATAGGACGCTGAGAAGTGACTTCCAATGGTTGAAGAGAGTATGGTGGGCGATTTACCATTTTCCTTAGTTAAAAATGAGTTTAATTAGTCATTTAATTAAGGAAAAATAATTAATTAGACGAAATGGGCCAAAAGAGAATTAAGTAAAATAAAATAAAATAAAAGGGGTCACTTAAGATAAAGTCAATGGAGGAGCTTCTAGAATAATAATAAAATAATAAAATAAGATGCTTCTAGAGGCTTGGAGATCTATCCATTAGATCTATAAAAAGAGGAGGAGAAGATCATTTGGGACATCTTGGATTTGATATTGTTTCTTGTGTAGAGGTTTGAGAACCCGGTTCTCTACTTTAGCACCAGCCCCAGGGCAGAAACCCTAGGGTGATTCAGTGAGAGTGGGCGAGCACCCATCTATTCCCTTGGTGAATCCATTTAGGGTTCACAAGTTGCAGTGTATTTTTTTTTAGTTTGTTTTGGAGGCAGTTTTGTGGCATTATTGTAGATCTGTTTAAGGCAATATTATCTCATCTATATGGGTTGTATGTGCATGTAAACCCCAGTTCATTTAATATAATAAAGTTGAGTATTTTCCTGTCCATCGTGTTATGGGATTGTGGTGCTTTAGTTTCTTATTTTTACATGGCAATCTTCTGATAAATGCACGATAGTTTTATATGAAGTGCATGTTCCAAATTTTTTTGATTTGGGACATTACATAATGTGTCTCATTAGAAAAATTTAAATAATCGTATAAATAAACAATTAAAAATCCCTTTAAGTGCAAATCTTCTTTTTGAAGTGTAGAATTTGAGGAAAGATTTGCTCCTCCAGGGATTTAATCCAATGCCTCTTAGTGTATGATAAATCAGAAATTAGATAGATCTAAACTAGTTCATTTTCAATATACCTATATCTACTTAAAATTAGATAAAACTTACATTATTTCACCCTACAATGAACTATGATAAGATTTTATAAGATTTATGTTCAGGGAAAAATCCATTTATTTCAAAAATAATTCACCCCTATTTTTTATATTTTTATTTGAATATTTTATTTTTAAAATAACTTAAACCTTTCATTAGTCTATTAACATAGCTTAATTTATAACTAAATCTTCCAACTCCTCTATCATTTATCAAGAAATGTATCGTTCGAATTTATACTGATAAAGTTATCCTTTCAACTGAATTTTACTCATAAAGTCATCCTTTGAACTTTCAACTGAATTTAATGAATCATAATTCCACCTGAAACTTCAGCGTGCCAAAAGTAAGTTCTAAAGGCACAACTACCCATATGGTCATTTTCATAAAGTTAAAGCATGTTATATCACTGTGCTCCGTCACTTTCATAAAATAGGACTCTAAAAATAGCTTTTCCCAAGCTTGCTTGGAAAACTAAGCCCTACATGAGCAGCATTAAATTCTCGATGAGAAAAAATTTCAGCTGGCACAAATCCGGTAGAGCCAAATTGAAGAAAATGCAAAACGCCAAATGGTCGAGGCCGTAATCCCTTTTCTTCGTTCAATATGCAGAAACCGGACAAGAAAATGCGAAAGCCTCCCAACCTTGTTGTTTGAGATTAGACACTTGGAATTGACATTTCAATTAGAAAATTAAGTGGGAAGGACTTCAAATTCTCATTACAGTTTGCGAACTCAAGTAGGATTATGTAAGCTTGACAGCGGTTCCAAGCGCGATTTAACTTTGTTAATCCTTCCATCTTGACATTCATTATTGCTTCTATTTCTGCTTTTAAACCATTCATGTCGCTTTTTATTTCTATTTTTAAACCATCCATGTCACCTTTTAAGCCATCCATGTCCTCTTTAGTTGTTCTTTGTGAGAGCAAAATTTGTTGCACTTGGGCATAATTTTGATATATCATGCTGCAATTCTTCCTCTTCATGTATCATAGTAGTGATTTCTAAGGGCTTAATGGGTGTAGAATTTTTTTGTTTTGGAGGAATTTTAGAAGAAAATATTGATATCTATGCTTCAATGTGCCCTTTGAATCACTTCAAACTGTTTTTTCAAACAAAAGTTATGCAAAATTTAAAAAATACACACATTTTTCTTGCTTTTTAGGAGATTGATATTGAAATTGTTGTATCTCTGTAATTTCATATTTGCAAGGTTTGAAATTAGGCCCTGTGGTAGCCCAATGAATCTTCTTTCCAATGCCATAATTCAGACCAAGATTAGATTCTTCAATATAGAGTTATTCCAAATATCCCATGATGACCTGATCACGGACTAGTTCAGTAGAGCGAAGTTGTACAGGGTGCCATGTGTCACTGTTTCAATATTCGACCCTAAAATTGCTACACGAAAAACTGCAGATTGTGAAATTTTAGCCACTTTTTACAAAATTCAACTCTAATGCTTGAAACGAAAGTTATCATGATTGTTCCTAGGTCACCTATTTGAGACTGAATTTTGGAACCTGCAAAAACCCTAACTTCTTCAGACCATATCTCAGAAAATATAGCGAACCAAGATCTAAAATTCTGGCCCAAAGTTCAACAAGATTTTGGTTCCACGTGGTCACAATTTCAGCGTCTGAATCTTCATAGAAATAAATTTATAGAGAAAATAACATGATGGCCTATTTGAAGCAGTGAAACCCTAGAATCCAAAGCTCTCATACCAAATGTTATGCAACCAGCTCACAAAAAGATAGATCAATGACTTAAAAAGTATGTTATTCAAGGGGAAACCTCCTTTACATTACATAAATGAACAATTCTTGGATGATACAAATGAAAATACCTCCTTTGTAGAGTCTAAGGGGTCAGAATATATTTAGAGCCTACATGAAAATAATATTATAAGGGCACAACAATAACAATAGTGGGCTTCTATGGTGCACCACAATAATAATATGGGGGTTACATGGGCAAAAAAATAACAATAAGGGGGCTACACTAACAATAACAATAAGGGGGCTACATTAGTATTATAGGGACTTAACACACTACATAGAGGTATTTTCAGACAGTGAGCCAGAAGAGGAGGATGCAAACCAAGAGGTAAATGTAGGTGAAGGTGGACCTTAGAGCTCGGGAGGAGGTGGCCCACTGCTCCCACCTAGTGGAGGAGATTTCTTACCCACTGGTGGAGTTATTGCTTCGCTTCGGGGAGTTCTGAAGTATTTGACATTGACAATGAGAGGCACAATATAGGGACAACATGTATATGTATTAGTGGACAATGGGGCAAGCCACAGATGCACATTTAGTGGAGTGTAGAGGTATTTAGACAGAGGATTTCGAGGGATTTTCAGTACTGGTGCCAAGAGATAGGACTGTGCAATGTACCCGATATGTCCCCACCATCACAGTGACCATGGGGAACTATTCGGTGACAAACCATTTCTTTGTGGTGGATGTTTCGAACACCAATGTGGTGATGGGAGTTTAATGGTTGTATTCTCTTGGGCGTTTCACTATTGATTTGAGTAAATTGGATATTGAGTTCATAGGGCCAGACGGAAAGCTATTAGTGATGAGTAGTATGCATTCATATCCATCCTAGATAGTGTATGCACATAGGATGGAGGTTGATTTGAGGCAGGGTGACATAGAGTGGGTTGTAGAGTTGAGGATCTTAAAGACTGGGGCGCTGAAGTAGCAGACACATCTAGACATATTGGATCTCTTGGAGAGGCATCAGGCAGTGTTTGCAGAGATTCTACCAGGCAGGCCACCCAACAGAAGATTCTAACAAACCATTGAGCTAGAGTAGGGGGTTCACACAGTAATCACCACTCCCTAGAGACATCCCAAGGCCTATCGGGATGAGATTGAGAGGGCTATGCAAGAGTTGTTGAGGTTGGGGCATATCAGGCCTAGCTTGAGTCCTTTCGCTTCTTACGTAGTATTGGTGAAGAAGAAGGATGGGACCCTTCACACGTGCATAAACTATAGGGCCCTCAACAAGAAGATGTTGAATAACAGGTATCCCATTTTGCACATTGATGAGTTGATGGACGAGCTTAGAGGAGTGAAGTACTTCTCTAAGATATACTTGCGCTCAGGGTACCACTAGATCTGGGTGAGGAAGCAGGGCATTCCTAGATCACTTTTTGTTGCGATTATGGACACATTGAGTTCTTTTTTATGCCCTTTGGGCTAACCAATGCACCAACCACGTTTCAGTCTTGCATGAACCATGTGTTCTGAAAGAAGTTGCAACGATGTGTCTTGGTATTCTTTGATGATATCTTGATATATAGCAGGACTTGGGAGGAGCACCTCCAACACTTGGAGGAGGTCTTGTGCATACTAGAGGAGCAACAACTGTATGCAAAAATGTCCAAGTGTGAGTTTGGATTGACAAAGATGTTATATCTTGGGCATGTGATTGGGGAGGATGGAGTATGGGTGCATCAGGAGAATATTAGGGCCATCCTGGATTGGCCTACGCCCAGGAATGTGACAGAGTTGAGGGGATTCATGGGCATATGTACATATTACAGGAGGTTCGTGAAGGGGTTTTCCCAGTTAGCAACACCCCTTACAGATTTGACAAAGAAAGGGGATTTTGAGTGGACTAATGTGGTGCAAGAGGATTTTGAGCGCCTCAAGGGGGTGATGAGTAGTTGTCTTGTTTTGGCCCTTCTAGAATTTTCACATCCGTTTGTCTTGGAGTGCGATGCATCAGGGGAGGGAATTGGAGTAGTTTTGTCACAGGGAGGTCACCCCATAACATTTGAGAGATGAAAAATTCAGCCACATGAGAGATTGTATCCCATATATGATAAAGAGATGCTAGAATCCATGCATGTGTTGGCTAAGTTTCGACAATACTTAGTGGGGAACAAGTTCAAGGTTAAGACTGATCACAATAGTCTTTGATTTTCTTGGAGCAGCAGAACCTACAGGAGAGACAACAAAAACGGGTCAGTAAGATCCAAGCATGTGATTTTGATATTAAGTATGTCAAGAGAAATAAAAACATAGTAGTTGATGCATTATCACAGAGGCCGCGACACTCTCTTTGATGGATATCACACAAGATTGGAAGGAACAACTTTTGGTGGAGTACTCCAAGGATTGGCATGTGTTGAGATATTGGATGGTACTCATGGGGATGACAAGTACCGAGTTATAAATGATGTTATCTATTACAAAGATAAGATTTATTTGGTGCCATGATCATATTTGAGGGAGAAGATATTACATGCAGCTCATGACTCACCTTTGGCAGGGAATCAGGGATTTCACAAGACATATAGGGCCATTAGCGAGAATTTCACTTGGAAGGGTCTTAAGGAGGATGTTCTGAAGCATGTCAGCGAGTGTGATGCATGCAAAAGGAACAAGGGAGAGAACACACATCCCGTTGGGTTACTTCAACCTCTTCCTATTCATGAGAGGAAGTGAGAGAGTATATCTATGGAATTTATTATAGGATTGTCGGCAGTACAGGGGAGAGATTGTATCTATGTGGTTGTTGATAGGTTGACAAATTTTGCACAATTTTTAGCCATTCTATCTCGATATTTAGCATCACAAGTGGCTGAGTTGTTTTTCTGAGAGGTGTTTAGTGATGCAGGGTTACCCCTACTTATACCCACAGTATGCATCAAGATGCATAAACACAACTATCCCAGGTATTTAACTTACAATGGAGTCAAATCTCCAACCATCAAATGGTTAAGGCCCTCGTTCATCAGTTCCTTTATATCAGAACCCAATCACCCCGCTAAAAACCTCCTATCGAGACTTTAATCAACCCTTCATAACCTTTTAACCTTGACCACGTATATATAACCTTTTACTTTATGAACCATTGGTTATATATAATTAATACATGAAAACCCTTTATTGGCGCTATTTCCCTTATAACCCATTTACAAACGAAAATACATGCAAACCATACCTTTTCCGCTTTTGGTACGATCTTGGCACATTTAACGAGGATCACCTTTATCACTATCACAACTTTCCATTCCCATGGTCACTTTAACACAAGACTCCATCTCCTCTGATATGTGATTAACATAACAGACATCAATTAATATAAGTCGTGCTTAATAACGCTTCTAGTCCACTCTGATCGCATGCCCCAATACTCTTTACCCCGATCAAAATACACTATCGGCGGGTTAATTGTTTACTATTCTGTTTCCAAACGAAACATATGCAAAACAAAGGAAAAAATCCACTAGAACACAAAGCTAGACTTCAAATATTATAAGCCGCACCTATAATTATCGTCGGGTCCACCTCCCTCAAGCCTTTCCGCTATAACTTCCGATCTCCGCTTTCTCCTATATGCGATAAGCGATCAGATCTGGACCGTCGATCTGACATCAGATTCGACGGTTGTCACTTAATCGCAATATCGCAATCGCTCTATTACAAAGGCCCATTCCAGTCCTTGTCCCAATGGTTTCTGCCAACCTGATATACCTTCTGGACCTGATAAGTGTATAGACCAACTTGTATAAATTTTCAAGTTTGGAATCTAAATCCGACTATGTTTTGCACTCATTAGTGTAAACTGGGTTTTACACTTGCATAACTTAAACTTTGTAAATAACTTTATCGATCCAATATTTCGCCCACTCTCAGCGACATCATCTGGACCGTTGATCTTCTAGACCAAACGGCTCTTGTGCATCCCTCTTCACTTCTCTGTTCTTCCACTTAACTTAAATTTTACACCATTTCTTCGGATTTCTATGGTTTCCGAGTTTCTTCAAGGTTTCAACCTTCCGCTTCCACTGCACACTATCTCTAAACTTAAACTCTCCAGCGATTTCTCACTTCACTCCTTCTGTCGCAGAGCTTCACTCTGCCTCTTCAATTGGATTCTAATATCCTTTTACGATTCCTCTGAATCATTCTGCTCTCCCTGAGCGTTCTATAGAACTCTGTCTGCAACCTATTACAGAACCTACGAGTTCACACCACAATCAATCATAAAACACTCAATTCACACACTTTGAAACAGTCGGGAATAAAACCCTGTATATATATGCATAACCAAAAGATTACATTCGAGACTTCTTTGTCTCGCACAAGCCTGTTCTTTTGCTATCAGTGGCCTCTTTTTCATTGACACTGCCCATGGGCTTACATATATTCCAATGAGTTCAGTTGAACTCATCCTGGTTTGACTCCTAGATCTGTTGAACCGACTCTTAGATGTACTCTATCCTCTACATCCACTTCTATTCTCCATTTAATGCCTAAAAACTCTCTCTCGCTCCTAGAATCATGAAACTGCTTAAAGAGTTATATCTGACTTTTAACTCTTTATCTTTATTCACCACTCAGTTCTCATTTATTTGAGAGCTTTTACAACTTCCTCCATTATCTAATTAAATCACACTTAAAGACCTAAATATTGCATTAACTTGAGACTTAGGAAACTACTTCTCTAAAGCTGCATGACCCCATATGTCTACTTAAACACAATGATTCTCTTGGGTTGAATGCTCCTGTATCAAACTCCCAAAGTAGAAAATATTCATGATCTCCTGATCATGTGTCTTCTGGTCTTTATCTTCCTGGATCCCACACTTTGTGTTGTAACTGCCCAAATGTCTTGTTCCTTTGCTGCTGTTGCACTTCTGCTGTCTTTTACTCCATTTTCTTCTCTTTGTCAATCAGGTTCAAGTTCTAATTGATCTTTCTTCCTGTTGCTGCCATTTTCTTCCATTTGGACTGCTTCATCATTAGCTGCCACATTTCTTCAATCTCTGTTTCCAGTACATCTTTGGACTGGTCCATATTCTGCTTCTTACTTCTTCCTCTTTCTCTTTGCTTCAGGTTGTTGTTGTTGTCCACTAGTTCTTCAATCTGTTGTTCTTCTTCTTGTTCTGTTATTCTTGCTATGCTAACTTCTATGTTGACTCTTATGCTGACTTTTGTTGTGACTCCTATGTTGGCTGCCTCCCTATCATCCTTACCCTCTTTCATGATTGAATCATGACTTTCCAACACTCTCTCCAGCAATTTAACATCTTTGTTCCATCGATTGAATTCTTCCATAGATTCTTTTTCTTTCACAAAACACTTGTTAAAATAAAAAACACAAGACTTCTGTGCCTTATCTTCCTTTGGCAACAATTTAATTTGCTGCTCTGTTTCTTTCTCCTCTGTCAGCACATCAGTATGCTATTTTGAATTCTCAAAAGAACTCATGAGACTGTCCATTAGTCTCTCTTCCACACCATCTGTCCTAATGATGTCTTCCTTCTCTTGTTCACCATAGTGAACTCCTTCCTTTGTAATCACACTGTCATACTCTGAATTTCTCAGCAAATATTCCAGCAATGCAATCTCTTTGTGACACTTCATAAGTATTTCATCATCACTTATGTTTCCTGCATTTATACACAAATTATTAGTTTGGAAATCATAAGGTTCAACAGTCTCAACTGTTGCTTCACATATCATCTCTTCAAATTGAATTTCATCTCCTTCTTCCACAAGAACTTGTTCCTGTGTTGTCACATCTTCACACATCCATGCATTGTTAAGTTCTTTCTGCTGCAATAAATCACTGCTTCTCTCATTTAAGAGACATTCTCCATCCTCCTTTACTTCAGAGTTTTTATCTTCTGAAAGATACTTCTTCATACTTCTGACAGCTTCAACAGATTGCTCATCCTCTGCAAAACACTCCTTTATTAGTGTTCTTTCTCCCTTTGCTAAGTCTTTTGCATAGACTTCTTCCTTCTTAACATCTTTCAGTAGATGTCCTTCTTCCTTACTGACTGTCTCAACAGCTTCCATGGCTATTTCCATTGTGCCTATCATCATGGTGAATTGATGATCTTTTACTATGTTTTCAGCTAACATAGTCTCTTCTTCAAGTTTGCCTTTAATCTCTTATTGTTTGTCTTCTCCAAGAGCTATCCTTGTCTCACCATCTTAATTAACATTCTCTTGCATTTGTTTTTCATCAATAACATTAATCAAAATCATTTGATTACCTCTCTGAGACAGTATTCCTTCATTCTTTATCAGAATAAGATCCTGATTCTTTATCTCTATGACTGCTTCTTTAGACTCATCCATAGACTTTTTCTTTTGTATGCAATCAAATTCTTCTTCTTCTGAGAAGTTTTATTTGTCACCTTTTACTTCTAGATCTTCATCTCCTCTGAAGATATCTTCAATAGGTTTCTTTTCTCCTGCAATACCTGCCATCATACACAAACCATCATTTTTAAAAACATAAGACCATGTGGTCTTACTAGATTCTTCATCCAACATATCTCCTTGTTGTTCTAAATCCTTCATATGATTCAGAAATTCTTCAATTGTCTCCTCTTCAATCTCCTCAAGCCCTTCACTTGTTTGCTTGATATATTTCTCCAACTATATATGAGACCTATCTATCTCATCTTCTTCCAAAACAAAATTTAGATTCTGCTTGTCTTCTTTCTCTTTTATGAAAATATCAGCCAATTGTCCTTCTTTACATGTTTCACCTGCAAACATACACAAATTGTCAGATTTAAAACCATGTGACCGTTTGGCCTCACTTGAAGTTTCAGTCTTCAAGTCTTCATCTTCACTTTCTCCCAGAATTTCTCCTTGTTCTGGTTCACAAATGGGCTCTTCCATTTCCAACTCATCTCCCTGGAGTTTTTCCCTCAACCACTTTACTTGCTTTTTTTGTAGCCTTCTCTGCGTCTCATGCCACTCCACTCTCTTCTTCCTTAAGACCCAACCTAGTCTCTAGCTTTTCTCAAGTATTCTCCTTAATGCATCGAGTTGTTCTTTTAACTCTACAATGTCTTGGTCAATTTCCTCTTGACTCATCTTCTTGCCATTTGCTTTGGCATTCTTCTTCTCATATCCTCTGCTGTGGCTTCTCTCTAAACCTCTGCTATGACTGTCAGTAGTCATCTTCTTCTCCTCTTTCTTTATGAGCTTCTCACTCATCTGCAACAACAAGTCCTCCTTGTTGCAACTTACCTCACCAAGCTTTCCTCACTCAGTCGTTTGGTAAGCACGGGTCTCTGTCTGGAATCTCCTCTTGAGCAACACCTTTGCTCCTTCTAGGCTTCTGCAATCTTTCACTCTCTCTTGAGAACACTTCAGCTGTCCTCTCTCTATCCAATCTCTTGTTGGATTCTTCAGGTTCACTGCCACTTTTCTTCAGAGTGTTTTCCTTACTCTGTCTTCAAGAACACATCTGGTTCTCTTCTCACAACTTCTCTTGCTGTCACTTGTGCATTAGTATCTAAACACATATTCTCAATTTAAAACAAAACATATTACCTCACCTTCAAGATCTTAGCATGATCTTGTTTCACCATTCCACCTGTGCCTTGGATGGATTGTCCTTTGTCTCTTGCATCTGCAAGTTCTGCTACACATCACCTCTGTGTGCTTACTGTCTGTCAGATTAGAATCTGATCCTTCCTCTTGCTTGCATAAACACCTTAACACATATTCTATTCTCAATTCTTTCACATAGAATTTCTTTGTTATGTTTTAACCAATTGTTTCAACTTCAATTCTGCTCTGATACCAATAATGATGCAGGGTTACCCCCGCTTATACCCACAGTATGCATCAACATGCATAAACACAATTATTCCAGGTATTTAACTCACAATGGAATCAAATCTCCAACCATCAAATGGTTAAGGCCCTCGTTCATCAGTTCCTTTATATCGAAACCCAATCACCTCGCTAAAAACCTCCTATCAGGACTTTAATCAACCCTTCATAACATTTTAACCTTGACCATGTATATATAACCTTTTACTTTATGAACCATTGGTTATATATAATTAACACATGAAAACCCTTTATTGGCGCTATTTCCCTTATAACCCATTTACAAACGAAAATACATGCAAACCTTACATTTTCCACTTTTGGTGCAGTCTTGGCACATTTAATGAGGATCGCCTTTATCGCTATCACAAATTTCCATTCCCATGGTCACTTTAACACAAGACTCCATCTCCTTCGATATGCGATTAACATAATGGACATCAATTAATATAAGTCGTGCTTAATAACTCTTCGAGTCCACTCTTATTGTAGGCCCAATACTCTTTACCCCGATCAAAATACACGATCGGCGGGTTAATTCTTTACTATTCTGTTTCCAAAGGAAACATACGCAAAACAAAGGAAAAACCCCACCGGAACACAAAGCTGGACTTCAAATATTATAAGCCGCACCTATAATTATCGTCGGGTCCGCCTCCTTTGAGCCTTTCCGCTATAACTTTTGATCTCCACCTTCTTCGATATGCGATAAGTGATCAGATCTGGACCGTCGATCTGACATCAGATCCGACGGCTGTCGCTTAATTGCAATATTGCAATCGCTCTATTACAAAGGCCCATTCCAGTCCTCGTCCCAATGGTTTCTGCCAACCCGATATACCTTCCGGACCCGATAAGGATATAGACCAACTTGTATAAATTTTCAAGTTCGAAATCTAAATTTGACTGTGATTTGCACTCTTTTTTATTGTAAACTGGGTTTTACACTTGCGGAACTTAAACTTTGTAAATAACTCCGCCGATCCGATGTTTCTCCCACTCCTCAACGACATCATCTGGACCGTTGATCTTCCAGGCCAAACGGATCCTGTGCATCCCTCTTCACTTCTCTGTTCTTCCACTTAACTTAAATTTTACGCCATTTCTTCGGATTTCTATGGTTTCCGAGTTTCTTCAAGGTTTCTGCCTTCTACTTCCGCTGCACACTATCTCTGAACTTAAACTCTCTAGCGAGTTCTCACTTCACTCCTTCTATCCAGAGCTTCACTCTGCCTCTTCAATTGGATTCTAAGATCCTTTTACGATTCCTTTGAATCATTCTACTCTCCCTGAGTGTTCTATAGAACTCTGTCTGCAACCTGTTACAGAACCTATGAGTTCACGCCACAATCAATCATAAAACACTCAATTCACACACTCTAACACAGTCAGGAATAAAACCCTGTATATATATGCATAACCAAAAGATTACATTCGAGAATTCTCTGTCTCGCACAGGCATGTTCTTCTGCTATCAGTGGCCTCCTTTTCTTTGACACTGCTCGTGGGCTTACATATATGCCAGTGAGTTCTGTTGAACTCGTCCTAGTTTGACTCCTAGATATATTGAACCGACTCCTAGATGTACTCTATCCTCTACGTCCACTTCTATTCTCCATTTAATGCCTAAAACTCTCTCTCGCTCCTAGAATCATGAAACTGCTTAAAGAGTTATCTTTGACTTTTAACTCTTTATCTTTATTCACCACTCAGTTCTCATTTATTTGAGAGCTTTTACAACTTCGTCCATTATCTAATTAAATCACACTTAAAGACCTAAATATTGCATTAACTTGAGACTTAGGAAACTACTTCTCTAAAGCTACCTGACCCCCTATGTCTACTTAATTACAATGATTTTCTTTTGGGTTGAATGCTCCTGCATCATTTAGGCTCCATGTGTTGCCTAAGACGATTGTCAATGATAGGGATGCCAAATTTATGGGAGGATTTTGGCAGGAGTTATTTCGCCTTGTTGGCACGAAGCTGACTCCCAACACTAGCTACCACCCTCAGACAGATGGACAGACGAAGATAGTAAATAAGTGGTTGGAGGGATATCTGCGCAACTATGTGACTGGACAACAAAGAGTGTGGGTGAAGTGGTTGCACCTTGGGGAGTATTGCTACAACACCACATATCATATGTCCATAGGTATGACACCCTTTCGTGCTTTATATGGTTATGATGCACTGACTTTTGTTGATATGGTTTTTGGAGATAACAGAGCTCCAAGGGCCAAAGATTGGATACAGGAGAGCCAAGATATCCTTAGAGCACTCAAGGATAACTTGCAGATGGCATAGAACTAGCAGAAGTTATATGCAAACAGAGGTAGAGTAGAGTGACATTTTGAGGTGGGAGATTTGGTTTTCCTGAGATTGCAGCCATACAAGCAATCCACACTGAAGCAAAAGGGATTTGAAAATCTCCAGCCTCATTTTTATGGGCCATACAGGGTGATCCAACGAGTGGGAGAGGTAGCTTATGAGTTGGATCTTCCACCAGGAAGAAAGGTTCATAATCTATTACATGTCTCTTGCCTGAAAAAGGCCTTGGGACGAGTGATGACTATCACTAATTTACCACCATTAGATGATGAGGGGAATTTGATTTTGACACCAGAGGCCATATTACAAGAGAGGGAAAGGAAGTTGAGGAGCAGGACCATTAGAGAATTCCTTGTCAAGTGGAAGGATTTTCCTAAAGAAGATGCCACTTGGGAAGGAGAACAAATTGTGTAGCATCTAGCACTACAGTTTCTTGAGGACAAGCAATGTTTGGGAGGGGAGGATTGCCATATCCCTAATTAAAATTTTGACATAGAAATTCCTAATTTTTCATTTTTGGTGATATATATATATATATATATATATATATATATATATATATATATATATATAGCTAAATAAAATTAGGGGAAATAAATTGTGGAGATATTTTAATAAATTTTGGAGAAAAGGCAATGGTTGGAACTTACGAAAAGAAGAAAAAATAAAGTTAAGTTGTGGAGTTACCAAACATGGAAATCGAACCATGGGAAGGATCAAACCATGGTATGAGAAAAATTGAACCATGGTATGAGGAAGTGAAAGCAAAAATAAAAGGAAGGTTGGGGCCTCATTTTGATCATTCTGGTTTTGGCATTTCATTTCTAAATTGGAGATTTTCTTAAGCTATTGAGCTAAGTCAACCAGTGTTGTTTAGCACAGGGATTTCCAAGTGGAGAATCCCAACTCTCTTTCAGTGAACTTAGAGTGTCATCCTAGCAGAGAAAACTTGGAGTTGATTAGGTATTTATTTTCCTGCATTTTGTGAGTCATTTCATCTTTACAACAGGTAGGGCTTTTTTGCTGGAGCAGTTATTGCAATCTTGTGCTAGGAAATAGTTGGAATTTCACTCTATCTTTTCAACACTATCTTTAAGTGATTTCTCAATTATTTTTTGGTGGAGCAGTTGTAGTTTTTCTAGTGGGACGCAGAGGTGGGCAGTGGGTAATTTCACTTGATTTTTGGGTAATTCCAGGAGGTTGGAATTAGCCAAAAATATTTTTAGGTTTCATTATTCCCAGGTTGGAGATCTTTGTCCTAATTTTTTAGAATTTTTGGAGCATATTTGAGGGCTCAAATATCAGTTTTCCTCCAATAGCAGCAACAATAAATTTCTGGGCAAAGCTTGCAGCTAGTGAGCTATTTCAGCGTAGAGTTTTCTTCATTCTCACCTGGGTTTTGTGTGCTTGTTTAATCAAGCCCAGATGCACACATTCCACTATATTTTGTACTCAGGTTCTCATTGGATATTTAATAAAATGGATCAGCTCTATTATTTCTGCTTAATATTGTCCTAAACTTGTTGTTTTTGTAAATGCATGTTTATTTGTTTGTTGTAGCTAGTTCATGTTTTGATATTTCATTGTATTTCTATAGTTAGAACATTATAGATTAAGCTCTAATCTTGAACAAGGGTTTCTCACTTAATATGAATTCTCTAGAATTTTTCGTGCATACAAGTGTCAATTTCTTTCATGTGAACAACTATCAAACTCCTTGGAAATAGTGTGATGCCTAATCTAGGATTCCTATGCATTGTGAAGAGATCGATGGTTCACAAGAGGAAGGGTGGTTGGAGAAACTAACCTCCTCCACTCTCGATGCTACTCTCGACATCATTGTGCAACACCTGGCATGGAGGATTAGCTCTGTAATCTGCGTTAGGTTATGGTGTTCAATGACTCTTCTTCACTATGAGTTTGACCCTGGAGGATGCCATTTCATCATTACACCACAGCGAGTTGTTCACATTCTTCAATTTATTCAAACCCTTCAATTATTCTATGTTTACTGCTTGGATTTTAACAGAAATGCAGGTATACTTTGTAGGTCCATCCATTGCACAAGCTTCCTGAGGAATCTTACAGTCAAGTTCCCTCATGTTCTATTGTTAATTCTAGGTATGGTTGGAAAAGGAAAATTATTTACTTTTTTTTTTAAGTCTTCTAAGATTGTATTGAGGTTGGTTGCAATACATTAATTCCCTTGTTACATGATGGTCTACACAACAGTAGGAGCTCTGATATAGTTAAGCATCTTTTCTTTTTCTTCCTTGTTACAAACTTTACTTTGGTAATTATCACCGTGGGTTGCATACCCATAACAAACTAACTGATTCCATCGATGTGATGAATGATTGTTTGTGGGTAATTTCCCAACTAGTTTCTGTGCAAGTTTTCTAACCTTCCCAGGCGTCTCTCATACTTATACAAAGTTCTTGTTTTTCTCTGGGTGCTACTTTCGACCTAAGTGTTGTAATGTGTGTTGTTTTAAAGTTTTTAGTAAATTATTTGAGGATTATTTAGACTTGAGGGGTTTCATGATACCCTACTATTGTTATATTTGAGGACCTATAATGCTTCAAGTTGTTTTGACAGTGTTGGCTTGCGTCTTTATGGGGTTTCTATTCATTTAGTTATGTAAAACCATATTATTCTCAGAGTATAAATGACTTAGTTTGTTTATTTCTTTTTGAGAGATCTCTTGGCCCTCTTACTTCCAGTTTGACTATAACGTTTACATGTATATGCCGGTTCTTTTAAGTTTTATCTGAATACACTGTTCATCATTATTACGACATGGTTCTTAAAGAAGGTCTATGACTATGTTGCCTTCTCTGTATCATTTTCCTGTATATGCTCATTAGTTCCTTTTTTGTTCTGCAATAAGTTTGTGATTGTTTCTTTTATAGATTTCGACCTTACTGGTCGAGAGAGTTTCTCCAATTAGTTATATAAACCAAACTATCTGTTTCATGGTTAAGTTGAGGCATGAGTAAATGTCTACTCAAAAATATTAGCAGATTTGTGCTCGGTGTTTATAGGTTGTTCTACATGTAAGATATTTATGTGGTTAACACCTTGTTGGTATAGATTTACGAACATTGTTGGTTATATTTTCTTTCTATTTTATATAAGACTAGACTTGATCCTTCCAGATTATAATTTTACTACATTCAACATACTAGTATTTTATTACTATTTTAATAGAATTAAACACACAGAGGTGTAAGCACACTTCCATTGTTAACCAATGTTCAATACAATTTTCCTTGCTCTGTAGTTCACTTTATTTTATTGTTCTCCCAATTCTAGAAACTTTTAAGGGACTGATTTTCCAGTTGCTTTTATTCTGGCTTGACCTGGAGTCTAATCCAAAAACACTCCAACAAGATGTCTAGAACCTCCATTATTCGTACAAAAGAGAAGGAAACAGTTAATTAGCCACAAGTTTTCTTTTCATGCGTTGCTTCTTAGTCCAAACTCTAAGGAAGCGGGATTGTTCCCTGGCTGTTGATTTCATCAACTGGGCCGAGAACTAACCCAACTCCCATCAGAGTGTGTTAACCTTTCTTTCTACTGGGTTATTAAATTCAGTGTTAACTTTCCAGTTTGTTTTCAATGTCTACATAATTCTATTATTCACACAGTAATAGGACATACTTGTTTTTCCAGGATCATACCACAATACTTCACTAAATATGATTACAAATTTGATACATAAAGGAAAACATGAGTTTGTTTATTTGCTACTTATTTGTTTTCTGCTTATTCTGATGGACCACAAAACCACTAGGAACACAACGCTCCACCCAACCAATGAGATAAGTCTTCAACACTGCATCTTACCCCGAGTTTGCTTCACACCCAAAGTAGTTTTAGAATAATAATTAATACAAAATTATTTCCCCAAAGGGTTATCTTCTCCTAACCAGACTTAGCCAAGGGTTTTAAAATCTGAACATCCAAGTTTCAGATGGACTCTACTGGCCAACCAGTTCTATGTTATGAATGAGCCTCCTTAGGGCTCCAAGAGACTCATAGTCATAAGGATTTTATTATCAATCAATACTTTTATGATTTGTAAATGTTGTGTCTTGCTAGGACAATTCTGTAAGGTAAGTACCTATAGAAACCCCATTACTCAAGGGAGTTTAACATATCTCTAGGGTTAGAGAAAAATGATAGAAATTTTGAAAAAAATGCTATGTAATTCTTGAGGTAGCAAGATGCAGATTTATATAATATAAATATTCTTTCTAGTTAAAAAATAAAAAATTGTTAATTTATAATCAACAATAATTTTAATTAATTAGATATATATATGAAATTTAATAAAAAATTTGTTATATTATTAGATTTATTTAATTTAATGAAAATTTGGTAGTAAGTATAACTAAGTTTATATTATGATTTACATTATTATATTTTTATTTTTATTTAATTGGATAAAATGTGGCAATAAAGTATGCTCAGATTTTTATTACAAAAATGATTAAATATGATGTTTTTAAGAAATTAATAGAGATTTTGAATTTTTTTTTTTAACTAGCATCATGTATTTGAACATTTATTTTGTATAAAGTAATTAAATATTTGGAATTTTTATTATTTTCAATACACCTACATCTACTTAAAATTAGATATAACTTACATGGTTTCACCCTACAACGAACTATCTAACTTACATGGTTTCACCCTACAACGAACTATGATAAAACTTAGGCTTAAAAATTTTGTGAAATTTTATAAAAAGATTTATGTTCAGGGGAAAATCCATTTATTTCCAACTTAATTCACCCTAACTTTTATATTTTTATTTGAATATTTTATTTTTAAAATAAATTAATTTATATATAGAACTTTCCGTTACTCTTTTAAAATAGCTTTAATTCTAAAATCCTCCAACTCCTGTATCATTTATCAAGAAATGTGTCCTTCGAATCTATACCGGTAAAGTCATCCTTTCAACTGAATTTTACTTATAAAGTCATCCTTTCAACTTTCAACTTTCAACTGAATTAATGAATCATAATTCCACCTGAAACTTCAGCATACCAAAAAGTAAGTTCTAAAGGCACAACTACCCATATGGTCATTGTCATCAGGTTAAGGCATGTTATATCACTGTGCTCTGTCACTTTCATAATATAGGACTGTGAAAACAGCTTTTCCCAAGCTTGCCTGGAAAACTGAGCCCTACATGAACAGCATTAAATTATCGATGAGAACAAATTTCGGATGGCACAAATTGTCGGGACCTTAATCCCTTTTCTTCGTTCAGTATGCAGAAACCGGACAAGAAAATACGAAAGCATCCCAACTTTGCTGTTTTAGATTAGCATAGTAAGTGGGAGGGACTTCAAATTCTCATTACAGTTTGCGAATTCAGGTTGGATTATGTAAAGCTTGAGAGCGGTTCCAGGCGTGATTTCTTTAATGGAAAAAAAAATGTTTAAAAAAACATAATTTGTCAATCAACAACTGAGTTCGATGTCACGGAAACCGTTGCTGGTGTTTTTCTGCAATTCGAACAACGCACCGCACAGGGGAAGATACACACGATCTCAACCGTTGTTTGCAAACAAACAACGGACTACCTTTGTCCTGGGCAGAGCCACAGCGCTGGAGAGCTCTCTCTTCCCCTTTCATGGCGGCCAACGATCTCACACTAGTGGTGGTGATGGTACTACTGTTATACACAGATCGAAGTACATTAACCACTTCTCGCATGGTGGGGCGCTGCACCACATCTTGTTGGAAGCATTCGAGGGCTAGATTGGCGACCCTCTTGGCGAGTCTCGTAGGGTAGAAGCCCTTCAGTTCGGGGTCCATTATCAGATACAGCTTCGTGTCATCCATCAGATATGAGCGGCTGAATGCCACCAGATCCTGTTCTTCTTCCGGAAAGAGCGCGTCCATGTGTTTTCTGCCCGTTAATAGCTCTAGCAACACCACTCCAAAACTCCACACGTTGCTCTTCGGGAAAACATGGCCGTCTCTCAGCGTCTCAGGGGCCGAGTAAGCTTCCGCCTGCGCAAAGAACAACCTTACATGGTCGCGAAATCTGATAAAAACTGAACATTTAATTTAATTGTTTTGAAGATTTTGGGCCATTTAAAAATATATATATAATAAATCTCAAAAAACTTTAAATAACTCTACTCACAAAAACCTAAAACCTACAACCTACGTTGAAAAATCGTAAACCTCCATTCAAAAATTTTAACAAAATAGATTTGAATCTGCTTACCCTTTGCAAAACATAGGTATTTGTAATGGGCCTTCGCGCAAAACAGTAATCCGAAAGCCTGGCATTGAAATCTTTATCAACCTGAATATTCATCGTCTCAAAATATCTGTACGCAACCTGCCATAAGAAAACCATCACGTGAGTTCAGCACAACAATCCATGAGGTGAGTTCGCATAGCAAAGCGTGTAGTCTAATAAGGTGTAGAAGTTGTCTAGAAAGTTATGGAAATTTCGGTAAAAAATCTGGTCAAGGTTTTTGTAAATCTACTTTATAGTTGTTAAACTTCAAAATTTTAGGTGTTCAAGACATTTTTGATGGTGTTGAATCCATTTCCATTATCAAAAACACTAGTCAAACACCTCTTCTACAAGATGTTTTGAAATTTTTTTGCCCAGATTCCAGCCACTTTTGTGGTTTGAACAATTCCTAGCAAAAGTGGCATCAACATCATTCAAATGTTTGGTTCTCGGGTAACTTTATAATAAAAATTGGAAATTATAATAAAAATTTGGAAATTATGATTATAGGAATAAATTTTTTATAAAAAAAAATTATGATATTTTTTGTTATTTAAAATGTATTTTTAAATATAAATAAATTTGCAGTATTTAAATTATATAAATTTCAATTTTTTTTATATAAATTTTACCAAGTTCAATATAGATCCATTTTAAATATGGATCTAATATGAGTCTAGAGGGATCCGATTTTTTCATATGTAATTTTTTTTATAAGTAGATATTATTTAAATGTTTTGTATGATTATTTAATTATTTTTATTTTTAGATTTTTTTAAATTTTTATTTTGATCCATATAATCAAATTTTCAACTTTAATAATAAATAAACATATTTACATATCATACTAGACTGTAAAATTAACTTCTCAACTCAATAATTTAAGTATATAATTTTTAGAAAATTTTTATAATTCAAACATCATTTTAATAATTTGTTTTTAGAAAAATCAAAACAATCCAAATCATTAACCTTTCCTTTAAAGGAAAACAAACTACACACGAATGTAGCTACCAACGACTATGCTTTCAGTTATGGGTTTTAGTTTATCGTAGAGTTAGGAGAGAAATTTAACTTAATCGCAATTTTTTACTTTTGCAATTCATTTACATTGCAGTTTATCTATACAGTGTGAAGATCGAGTCTGAAATAGATATTTAATTATATCAATTGAGCACTAAAATTATTAGAAACCAATAATAAATAATGATTAAAAAATTTAACGTGCGAAAATTGAGATTATTTTATTTTTAATACTAAATTTTAAAAACCATAAATGATCTTTGTAAAAGTAAGTTACTGAAGAAAAGATATTAATTTTGTTTCCATTAAAAGATGACGATAAATGTCGCTGAAATACTAAATTTTCAAAGAAACAATAAATGATCTTTGTAAAAGTAAGTTACTGAAAAAAATATGAAATTTCTTTACATTAAAAGACGACGATAAATGACGCTGAGAAACTAAGTGATTTAAGAAGTTTGAAATTTTTATTTGTTTATCCATAATGTTGAAATGAATATTACTCTAAGTAAATTTGTGTTTCGTAAATAAAATTTTAAATTCAACTTTCCATTTTTATATTGCAATTTCAGATATTTAAATTTATAAATTCAAAGCTATAAAAATAAGTATTAATCAACAACATTTATTATTTATCCAAAACAATATTTTTTCAATACAAAATGGTAATTTTTTCATAGTTTTCTTAAATAAGTTTAATTTTTTCATAGTTTTGTTAAATAAATTTAAATTTAGTTCTGTACTCTTAATGAAGTCATGAATTCAATTTTCTTCACATTCTCCATAATTAAACCTAATTTTTAGATACCATAAACCACTTGTAGACAAATATACACCAAAAACCCAAAAAAAAAACTTATTACAAATTAAATTTTACAATTATATAAATTAAATTTATTGAAGATCTTAATTAAAAATTTAAAAGAAGTGTTAAGATTATAAAATAGAGATTTTTGGTTTAAACATTTAACAATGAATAATTATATAACAAAATAAAACATTACAACTTGATAAGAACAATTAGATGATTATAACAAAATAAAACATTACAACTTGATAAGAACAATTAGATGATTATAGTAAAATATCCAAATTAATTTAATAAGTAAAACTTTCTCCTTTACAGATTATTTGATAAAAAATTATAGAACAAAATTCCTATAATGTTTTGAAGAAATTAATAAGGATTTTGACACATTTTTTTTTTTGGGTAACTAACATCATATATTGAACATTTATTTTCTATAAAGTACTTAAATATTTGGAATTTTTATTATTTTCAATACACCTACCTCTACTGGATCCCAGGAAGGTCGGCTCTGCAAGGGAAGAATGAGCTCTACAGATCTCGCAGCGGATGAGTCCAAGCACCAAGGCGTTGTTGTCTGCCATGAAAAGAATGAGCTCTACAGATCTCGCAGCGGATGAGGCCAAGCACCAAGGCGTTGTTGTCTGCCATGAAAATGCATCGTCGTCCCCGCCTGTGGCTCTCCACAAATCTGTCATACCGGCCCCAGGATTACGATGAGGAGGTCGTGGTCCGCGGACCATTTGGCCAGCACAGGAGTCAAGACCTGTGCTTACGCTCCCACCACGCACGCTGGTTCTCTCTGTGGCCGTCTCCACCGCCAGTCTGTTGTTCACCAGGCTTAAGCTCACGCCAACACTGCCCCGCTACCCCTGCCTCCTGCATTCAAAGATGGGGGACTGCATGTTGCAGATCCGCTCCATCACATAATAGATTGGCCCAAACTTTGCAGATCCGGGCCGGATCTATCCGATCTGATCAAGATTCAAGAATACCTAGAACCCAGGCAGCAGATCGGTGGAAATATGCATCGATTGAGCAGAGGGTACGCAGACTGTGACATGCAAATGGAAGAACGACCCACTAAGAGGTCAGATCTGGAAGATTGCTTTCAGCCAGAACACATGGCAATCAGCAGTGACACTGGTTTAGGCAGATTAAGAACCCAATCAAAACGCAGACATCAGGTAACAACAACTCGGTTTCAGATTTTTATTAAAACCCCTGAGAGGAAATCCTGTTTAGTATGGGTACATACAGAAAGCACTATTTTGCAGCTAAAACAACAAATTTGGGCATTGACCGGATATCCTGGTCAGATCTAACATTTAGTCAGTGGCAGGTGGTCTCTCCAGGACAACAAAACATTGGGAAGCTATGAGATTAGTCCAGGAGAAACCATTGTTTTAAACCTCAGGCTGAGAGGAGGGGCCCTACCTTAGGGATAGCCAAGCATATCAGGAGGAGACAAGGGGAAAAAGACAGCACCTCAGCATCAACCCAAGGGAGGTTCCTCCTACAAAAACATTCTTCAAGGTAACAGAGATTTAGGGTCCTCTCCAGATCAAGGTGGATATACACCCAGGCCATACATAGAAGATCAGCTAGGGCAAACTCCAGCCCTTAACTTTGATTCTACGGGACTTGATGATTTTGTTAAGTCCTATGAAACGCAGGCCCTAATATGTCGTTTCAACAGTTTTTGGCCAAAACCAATGGATCTATTTCATTGGATTTTCACCACTTGGACCATGGAATGTGACATACATTTATGCTCCAAAGGGTTTTTCATAGTTAGATTTGCATCCAGGGAAGCCAGAGATACAATCATCAGTGCCGGGCCTTGGTTCTGGGCAACGTCAGGGCTGTTCATGACTCCCTGGTTTCCAGATTTCGATCCAAACAAAATGACTGTATCCAAAGTGCCGGTCTGGGTTCGTCTATATAACCTTCCCCTTCACTTTTGGAGTGAACGAGTCTTGGAAGGAATTGGGAACAACATAGGGAAATACATCAAAACAGATCTGGAAAGGATTGATGAAAGGGTCTACACTTTTGCACGCATTTGTGTGGAAGTAGATCTAAGTAAAGGGCTACCAGACAACATAAGGCTGATCTACAAACAACAAAATTGGCTGCAAGCACTAGACTATGAAAATACTGCTTTCAGATGCAGGCTCTGCAGACAAACAGGACACTTGCAAAGCACATGTCCAGAAGCCAAGAAAGCAAACAGTAAAAGAAAGCAGAAAGGGAAGCAGAGGAAAGGATGGCAATTCCCCCCTCCTAACTCAGAGGACGAAGAATCAGAAGCAGAAGAGGAAGATACCCCCGCAGAGAATGCTGAGGTATCCCAAGAAATGGGGACCCAGAAGGAAACCACATCAGACAACAAGGCTTCACAGCTTCACCCAAATCAGGCAGAGAAGACAAACGAGGATCAGAGCATGGGAGGGATTAAACGGCATCACCACTCAGATACTTCAGATTCAGACAAGGAAATAGGCTCGCAGAAAGCAGAAACACAGTTAGTCATAGCTTCGATCGAGCCCACCCAAGGAGAGTGGCCCAAGGTCCAAAAGAAAAAGGGAAGAAAAACTTGAAGTGTGAGTTTTTACTCATTTCTGAAACTCAGTTTTTCTTACCTCCTCCTTTTTTCTCTCTTTGCCTTTCTTTTTCTTCAAATTGCACGTTAGTTTTGTAACATTGCATGAGGTGCGAAAGCACTCGAGCCCAATGGGCCTCTCATGGAAATGCTTCAATGCATCTGCTAGTGTAACTTTTCATTTTTTAAATAAACAAAAAAAAATACATCTACCTCTACTAAAATTAGATAAAACTTACATTGTTTCACCCTACACCAACTATGATAAAACTTTACTTGGACTTAACAATTTTGTCCATAGGGAAAAATCCTTTTATTTCCAAATTAATTCACCCTAATTTTTATATTTTTATTTGAATATTTTATTTTTAAAATAAATTAATTTATATATAGAACCTTCCGTTACTCTTTTAAAAATAACTTTAATTGTAAAATCCTCCAACTCCTCTATCGTTTATCAAGAAATGTATCCTTCGAATCTATACTGGTAAAGTCCTTTCAACTGAATTTTACTTATAAAGTCATCCTTTCAACTGAATTAATGAATCATAATTCCAGCTGAAACTTCAGCATGCCAAAAGTAAGTTCTAAAGGCACAACTACCAATATGGTCATTGTCATCAAGTTAAAGCATGTTATATCACTGTGCTCTGTCACTTTTGAATATAGCACTGTGAAAACAGCTTTTCCCATGGAAAACTGAGCCCTACAGAACAGTATTAAATTATCGATCAGTACAAATTTTCCAGATCGCGTAGTTAGGAGTTAAGTTATGAAATTCTGGTCATATTTAAAGAAAATCTGGTAAATTTGGTAAGTATTTTTGTAAATTCAAGTAATAGTTGTTAAACTTTAAAATTTTAGGTGTCTTCGACGTTTTTGATGGTGCTGAGTCTATTTCCACCATAAAAACACGATTCAAACACGGCCTTTAAAAGATTTTTTGAAATTTTTTTGCCCAAATTCCAGCCACTTTTAACCTTCTTGCCATTCTTCAGCCTCATTAAACGAGGCCATTTCGGATGGCACAAATGGTCGGGACCTTAATCCCTTTTCTTCGTTCAGTGTGCAGAAACCGGACAAGAAAATACGAAAGCATCCCAACTTTGCCGTTTTAGATTAGACACTTGGAATTGACATTTTAATTAGCATAGCAATTGGGAAGGACTTCAAATTCTCATTACAGTTTGCGAATTCAGGTAGGATTATGTAAAGCTTGAGAGCGGTTCCAGGCGTGATTTCTTTAATGGAAAAAAAAGTTCTACAAAAACATAATTTGTCAATCAACAACTGAGTTCGATGTCACGGAAACCGTTGCTGGTGTTTTTCTGCAATTTGATCACCGCACCGCACAGGGGAAGATACACACGATCTCAACCGTTGTTTGCAAACAAACAACGGACTACCCTTGTCCTGGGCAGAGACAGAGCGCTGGAGAGCTCTCTCTTCCCCTTTCATGGCGGCCAACGATCTCACACTAGTGGTGGTGATGGTACTACTGTTATACACAGATCGAAGTACATTAACCACTTCTCGCATGGTGGGACGCTGCACCACATCTTGTTGGAAGCATTCGAGGGCTAGATTGGCGACCTTCTTGGCGAGTCTTGTAGCGTAGAAGCCCTTCAGTTCGGGGTCCATTATCAGATACAGCTTCGTGTCATCCATCAGATATGACCGGCTGAATGCCACCAGATCCTGTTCTTCTTCCGGAAAGAGGGCGTCCATGTTTTTTCTGCCCGTTAAAAGCTCTAGCAACACCACTCCAAAACTCCACACGTTGCTCTTTGGAAAAACATGGCCGTCTCTCAGCGTCTCAGGGGCCGAGTAAGCTTCCGCCTGCACAAAGAACAACATTATATTGTCGCGAAATTTGATAAAAACTGAACATTTAATTTAATTGTTCTGTAGATTTTGAGCAGTTTAATAAAATTATATAATAAATCTAAAAAAAACTTTAAATAACTCTATTCACAAAAACCTGCCTTGAAAAATCGTAAACCTCCCTTCGAAAATTTTAACAAAATAGATTTGAATCTGCTTACCCTTTGCAAAACATAGGTATTTGTAATGGGCCTTCGCGCAAAACAGTAATCCGAAAGCCTGGCATTGAAATCTTTATCAACCTGAATATTCATCGTCTCGAAATATCTGTACGCAACCTGCCATACGAAAACCATCACGTGAGTTCGGCACACCAATCCATGAGGTGAGTTCACATAGCAAAAGCGTGTAGTTTAACGAGGCTGAGGAGTTGTATAGAAAGTTATGGAAATTTCTATAGAAAATTTGGTCAGATTTTCGTAAATTCAATTTATAATTGTTAAATTTCAAAATTTTAGGTGTTTTAGACATTTTTGATGGCGCTGAATCTATTTCCACTATCAAAAACATGATTCAAACACTGCCTTTACAAGATTTTTTGAAATTTTTTTGCCCACATTCTGACCACTTTTGTCGGTTTGGACAATTAGGAGCAAAAATGGCATCAACATCATTCAAATGTTCTTGGCTAACTTTAGATCTGGTTGGTTTTTTTGGTAATTTTAAATCTGGTTGTAATTAGATTAGAAGTCTGGGATTTATTTTCTGATTGGAATTTTGTTTATAAAATTGGGAAAGTTTTGTCCCAATAAAAACTGGAAATTATGATAAAAATTTGGAAATTATGATTCTAGGAATAATTTTTTTTAAGAGAAATTATGATATTTTTGTTATTTAAAATATATTTTTAAATATAAATAAATTTGCAGTCAATTATGCTTTCAGTTATTATCGTAGAGTTAGGAGAGAAATTTAACTTATTTAGAGATAAATTTAAAAAATATTGATTTCAGTTAGGGTTTTGGTTTATCGTAGAGTTATGAGAAAAAAAATTGTGTAAAGAAATGGCAATTTTTTACTTTTGCAATTCATTTACATTGCAATTTATCTATACAGTGTGAAGATCGAGTCTGAAATAAATATTTAATTATATCAATTGAGCACTAAAATTATTAGAAACAAATAATAAATAAGGATTAAAAAATTTAACGTGCGAAAATTGAGATTATTTTATTTTTAATACTAAATTTTAAAAACCATAAGTGATCTTTGTAAAAGTAAGTTACTGAAAAAAAAATATTAATTTTGTTTCCATTAAAAGATGACGATAAATGTCGCTGAAATACTAAATTTTCAAAGAAACAATAAATGATCTTTGTAAAAGTTACTGAAAAAAATATTAAATTTCTTTACATTAAAAGACGACGATAAATGACGCTGAGAAACTAAGTGATTTAAGAAGGTTGAAATTTTTATTTGTTTATCAATAGTAATGTAAGTAAATTTGTGTTTCGTAAATAAAAGTTTAAATTTTCATATTTTTTTATTTCAGTCATTCAAATTTATGAATTCAAAATTATAAAAATAAATATTAATGAACAATATCTATTATTTATTCAAAATAATATTTTTTATTATTTATCTAAAAAATAGTAAATTTTTTCATAATTTTATTAAATAAATTTAAATTTAATTTGGTAGATTTTTAAATTTAGTTTGGTAGATTTTAGATTGATAAAATATTTTAAGTATTAAACAAAGTCACGAGTTCAATTATCTGGACCTTCTCGATAATTAAACTTAATCTCTAGATACCATGAACCACTTGCAGTTGAAAAATAAATTAAACTTCTTACAAATTAAATTTTATAACTATATAAATTATATTTATGAAAGATCTCAATTAAAATTATAAAAAAGTGTTAAAATTATAAAATAGGGATTCTTGGTTTAAAGATTTAACAATGAAATATTATATAACAAAATAAAACATTACAACTTGATAAAAAATTACATAACAATTAGATGATTATAATAAAATATCCAAATTAATTTAATAAGTAAAACTTACTCCTTTACAGATTATTTGATAAAAAATTACAGAACAGAATTCCTGTGATTATGATGGTCAAAGACTCGAAATTGTATAACGGTTAGATTTCACTGTCAAAGAATTAATTTGTGTCCAGGAATTTTCCGATGACCATGGGAAAAGTAATTTTCCGACAAATTCACTGAAATCGTGTTGGAAATCCATGAAAAACTTATGGGAGAAAAAAACAGAGGAGAACCTGAACAGGCGAAATTTCGTGCAGAAATGCCAGGCCCCGAGCTGCGCCGAACGCGATCTTCAGTCTGGAAGGCCAATCCAGCGGCGGCTTATCGGAACTCCTGCCGTATAGCAGCTGGTCCAGGCTACCGTTCTGCATCCCAGCGTAAACCACCAGCTGCTCCAACGAGGGTCTCGGGTTCGAATCCGGGACCGGGATGTAGACGTAGAAACCCAGAACATCGCAAAGATGAGGATGCCGTAGCCGCGCCACGGATTTCAACTCCACGATCCATTTTCTTACGCTCTTCAGCAAGCCAAATTAAAGAATTAATAAAAAATAATAGCAGACGAAAACCTGAAAATCTAATCAACCCTCCGATTGAAATAATTTAATCGTACCTTGGGAGGCTCGGAGGTGATCCGAGTAATGTCAACATCTGTTATGTTGCCCAAGCGGCATCTGTAAACGGGCCCGGCAACTACCTCTCTGCATAACAAATCCGGCGAGAAGTTCTGGCAGGCTCCAGCGAGTTCTTCCCTGCAGAAAGCCCGGAACGTGGCGAGCTGGTCTTTTGGGGGCGGCAATGGCCTCGGCTCCGAAGCGTACGGTCTCCAAAAACCAGGCTTCGTTTCTTGAAATGGCCGGGGCGCTGACGTGAGGGCAAAGGATCGATTCCCACTCTCTGAGTCAGCTGGTAAAGGAAGAGGCAACGGTGGCCCACCAAAAGCCACGCCCTTGCTCTGCCAAATCTGGCCGGAGAGCCCAAAATCCGGCCTCTGGGACCCCGATTCCGTTCTCACAGGCAGGGGAGCCGAGTGGTGGAGGAAACCCTGTGGTTCTTTGCTTCTGCCAAGGTTCGAATCGGGCGAAGTCCCAATGCCTCTGCTGGTGATCTTGAGGCTGGTCGAACGGATATTAATGGGGATTATGTGAACAGGAAACGAGAATGAATCCGCGCATTTCAAATTAGCTTCTTCGATATCTGATTCGACTCTCTCCCTAGGGCCTCTGAAGCAACCCATGCCTGGCCCTGCCTCGATACAACAGCCAAAGAAATTCAACGCAGAATGGTCGTTATAATTATGAGCAGATCCATACTCCAGACACAGAACGGAGATTTGGGAAATATCTGTGTGAAAAGTGAACTATTCATGGACGGTAGTTAACAATAAATGCGAGGCCGGATTTGTTTCTGAGCAATTCTGAGCCTTGAATGACCATCACGGACCTGTCACCTGGCTGAGCCACGCCCTCGCATTCAATGTAAACAGAAAATTACAAAAAGTAACGGACATTTTAACGAGACGGAGAACGATCCGAGCAATCAGGTTAACGTTAATAGACGGCTTCCCCACCGCGACCGCACGGGATCCTTCCTCTTCTGTATTCACACTGTAATCGTGAAGCTCAGGCATAGATTTTGATCTCCACATGTTTGACAATCGTAATGAAAACAGTTTGAATCTTTAAAGAAGACATGGTTTAACTATGGAGTTTTTGGCTGTAATTTCGCTGACAATTAAATTGTGATTTTTTGTTATTTAAAATATTTAGCTGTAATTTCGTTGACGAGTAAATTGTGATAATCGTAATGAAAACAGTTTGAATCTTTAAAGAAGACATGGTTTAACTATGGAGTTTTTGGCTGTAATTTCGCTGATCAGTAAATTGTGATTTTTTGTTATTTAAAATATTTAGCTATAATTTTGTTGACGAGTAAATTGTGATTTTTTGTTATTTAAAATAAGTTTTTTAAAAGTAGAAATGAATGCAGTATTATAAAAATTGGACACATGATTGTTTAAAATTCAGTTTTATAAATTTTTTTGGATATATAGATTGTGTAAAATTCACAACTCAAATTTGTAATTCTTACACATTTTAAAATTTACAATTCAAATTTGTGATTCCAACACATCATTGAATATGGTACAAATTTGACCAAACAAAAATATATTCAAAATACTTTTAAAAAATCCCTAAATAAATGGGATGAAATTGTTTTTTTCTATATTACGGGAATAACCTCAGGCACACCAGTCACAATTTTCACTGCCCAATAACCAATTTGATCCCAGGGCAAAGAATAACCAGTTACACCGAAAGATACGGTCAACACAGCCAAAATTACACCTGTGACCCAAGTTAATTCACGGGGTTTTTTGAATCCACCTGTGAGATAAACACGGAATACGTGCAGGATCATCATTAGAACCATCATACTTGCCGACCATCAATGAATTGATCGGATTAACCAACCAAAGTTAACTTCGGTCATTAGGTATTGAACAGAGGCAAAAGCTGAGTAAAAAGTCATAGCAAAACCAAGCTACTTGTACAAAAAAACAAGTGAGTGTGATCCCCCTAGACAATAAAATATATTGACATAAGGAGGAACATATTCATTGGTGATATCATCCGCAATCGCCTGAATCTCGAGACGCTCTTCGAACTGATAGTATACTTTATTGAGATAGGTAAACTGAAATTCCCCCTCTGAAAACCGTACATGAGAATTTCCCTTCATAAAGCTTGAACAAGAACACGCAAATGCTTTTGGACACGAATAAATAAATTTGGGAAAAGTTAATCAATTTTACCCAAAATTATATAAAAAAAATTAACAATCAAGAAATTACCATGCTAGAATACCATGTGATCTAGTGAGACTGGGCCAAAAGAAAGAGTTAAAATATGACTTTATGAAAATATGAGTTGTAAGCTGTTGAATAATTAAATCTCCACAGCAACTCATTGCACTAAATCCTTGAATTCATTGGCATTATTGCCATGATTGTACAGTGTTGTTATTAATAACTGAGACCTGCACGATCATATTTTTAATATTAACACTGTAACTAGTAACACCCAAGTAGTACTGCCAAATTTGGTGTCATTCCGTTATAAACGCCGCTGAATTTGGAATAACGATAGCATTTGTGTAAAGAATTATGCCACAAGGTTGCACATTAGCGCTAATTAATCTCCTTCCACTGTACTTTTTCAAACATTAGTAATTAAAACAAAACAAGCATGTGAGTTATGATATTAAAAGCACATTATCTGTCCAGAATATGGTCACACCAACTTTATCTCCTTTTGAAAATAAATTAGAAAAATTGTCAATGCTTTGGAATGCATAATCCTATAGTTCTCCTGTGATAATCCTAAAGTTCTCCCGTGAGAACATTTGAATATTGGTATTACTTAAATAATTCGACGTGACTTTTATTTTAAAATAAAGGAAAAGTGTTAAATTGAATGTGTAATTAAAAATGACGTAAAGGAAAAGTGAAAAGCTGAACTTGTAAATTAAAATGAGGTGATTTGATGAATAAATTTTGTTTAAAAATATATAACTGTGTAATTTAATACCAATATTATTTTGTAATTTGATAGAAAAATTCGTTTTAATATAAAATTAAAAGTTTTGCAATTTAATTATTTTATTTTTTGGTTTTTGAATCTTGAATTTGGTGATACAATTTCAGATAAGGTTGTGATTTTTTTAATTATTAAAATGTTTTTTTAATGTATAAATGAATATTTTAGATTGTATAAATTATAAAGTTTAGATTAGGATTTTGGGTAAAATTGATTAAAATATGGCAAAAATGTAAAGTTAGACTATGTAAAAAAATGAACATTAAATATTTAATTTATAATAAAGTAATTTAAGTTGTAGATAAATTTCTAGTGGCCTCATGATTATCATTATAAGGATGGTTATTCCCCTCAATCAACACTAATTGGCAATTGAAGGCTCAAACATTTGGCAAGCAACGAATTTGGGAGGCTACATGCCTCCATACTAGAACATATTGTAATTCGTAGGATAGGTGAATCCTTTATGTGAAACACTTGCTTTAATAAACCAAGGGGATCTCCATTGATCTGCCCTCCAAGCGAATTCATTATGGTGCATGTTCCAGTAGTTTTGTAGGCCACCGAAGGCCATAACTAGTCATGCATTGAGCACATATGGTCTCAAATCATCAGGGTAAGTTCTACTTCTGAGTTTGAGGTTTTGTATGAGCTCATTGTTGTTTCCTTATTTATTCTTGTCCTTCTTAGTGACAGAGTTCTCCTTTGTAAGTACTAGTTCTAGGCCCTAGAATTTATAAAGTTTGTATGTTTTTATGGTTACTTCTCTCATGTTGTTTCTCCTCAAATTATTGTTGTTAACTCCCTTGAGCTTTATGTTCTCTTTATCTTCACACTGGTTTTACACTCTTTCCATGTTCTCTCTATCTATAGTGTCCTCCCTATTCTCTAGCCACCCTCAGTCTGTCTCAGTGAGCATTCCTCCATTCCTCATTCCCTCCCTCCAGCCTTGCTTTCCATCCCAGTCTCGTTTACTATCAATTCATTATCTTCTTACTAGGCTTCTCTCTCAAATCCCCCCCCCCCCCCATATGGCTATCCTTTTATCAATTCTCAAGCATTACAATGCCTGGATGAAGGTCACATCGCTAGAATAGAGGCATGTTGAGGCCTCGCTCAAGGACTCCCCCCACTTCTTATGTATAAGTTATTTTTGAACACTTGACTACAATCAACTTCAGAACCACTCCCATAACTATCATAGAGGAAACCAATAATGCTGAGGAAGAGACCGGAGCAGAAAGACGGTTCATTTAGGATGAAGACATCATTAACAACATGGGACAATGGATAATATATATTGGCACTAGCAGGGGAAGATTCAGTAAGTATATTCAGGCTGTAGACATTTACTAGCAAACCAAAACAACGATGGGAAAAGTCCTTGTGGAAAGGAGCGAGGGCATGCATATTTGAATGTATAAATGAATTTCCTTAAGAAATCCTTGGGACACTCATATTGTATATATTATAAAGCTCAAACTTGGGATCCTTCCACAACTACCAATAGGTGACGCATATTTATCTAGTGTCCACTTCGGAGGCGTCGCCCCCTTTTCGGTAAAAGTTAATTCTAATATTCATATATTTGAAGACCAGATAAATGTAGATGCTCTAGACGAATGGTTAAAACTGGTAGAAGGATATTTTTAGATCCATAAATTTTTTGATGAAGAAAATATTACTTTTCACTCCTTAAGGCCACCCCACATGTCAAGGACTGGTGGGAAATTTACTGTGAGAAAATGGCCATAAAGGAATCCACACTATTTTCAGATACACCCACTTGGAACTCTTTTAGGAATGCTACTAAGGAACAATATTACCCTGTTGGAAGTTACAAAGACTAGTACATGAGATGGACAACACTACGACAAGAAATAAATCAATTAATGCCAGAGTTCACAAATATATTTTATACATTGTGCACAAAATTGGGTATCAAGGACACTGAGCAACATCTGGTGCTCAAGTATTGTGGTTGTTTGCATAGATACATCCAAACAAAAAAGGAGTTCTTGGACATCCTCTTGCTTGGTGCAACATACTGATATGCTATCGAAATTGAGCAAAAATTTAAATAGAAGAAGTGAGACTTTGGATTTGCAAATCATTCATAGCAAAATCAGGGCAAGGGCATCCCCAAACCATAGAATAAAGGACAGAGCCAAGGGTGGACCAACCCAGGACGACCCATTGAAGTCGTAAACAAAGAATGGTATTGGGAAGACAAAGAAAGGCATGGAAATGTGGTGTGAGTTCCATAAGAGCCCAACTCTTAACATAAATGAATGTCATACAAAGCAATTGTTGGTGGTCGAGCTAAAAGACTTAAAGTCAGACACAGGTTCCAACTATGAACCAAACCTAGACAAGGGAAACATATCATTGATGCGGAACCTAGTGCCACCATTGCCACCACCAAGGTCTAGCAAAGTGAGGTCGAAAATCTAGAGGAAGGTGAGCGTCTCTTTCACTCATAAATGTGGGTGAAGAGTACTCCACTACATTTTATTGTCGATAGTGGGAGTAGAAAGAACCTCATATCAACAAAAGCTTTTAAGTGGTTGGGCTTTTCGACAACACCATGCCCACAACCATACACCATCATGTGGCTCCAACAAGGGCAAAATCTTTGTGTCAGCCAACATTATCACCTACCTTACAACATCAAGCCTTTTACAAAAAACGTATTGTGTCATGTTGCTCCCCTTGAAGTTTGTAATGATTTTTTAGCCAAATCATAGTTGTGGAAGCATCATGTTGTGTATGAATCTAGACCTCGTAGCATTTTATTATTTTGGGCAGAAAATTATACACGATACCAAAGATAGCCCCACCTACTACCATTTCTTTGATCTCGGCTACGCAATGTAGCCATTAGGGGAATTTTGAGGTAAAAATTGGGTCTCAATACAAAAAATGTACCAACAAAATTAAATTTAAAAGAACCATTAAGATTCAAGATAATGATGCCATCCCTAGGGGATAATCTTTTGGAGGGAAAAGAAGAAAACTACTTTTTTAATTGTATTTTTGACTTATTTTCTTGTAGGTTTACTCAAATGAAAAATGTAGACAATTTTTGGATGCATAATTAAATTATACATCCAACGAGTACCCATTTTGCATATTTTTGAGTAGACCTACGTTGAAAAAAAAATGAAAATACATGAAAAAAGTGTATTGAACATGGCATTTTATGTATTTTTATTTTTTTTCAATGTAGGTCTACTTAGAAGTATGCAAAGTTGGTACTCATTGGATGTAGAATGTAATTCCGCATGCAACGGGTGTCTACATTTAACATTTGAGTAAACTTACAAGGACATCAATAGGAAATACAATAAAAAAGTGATTCTGGATCTTTCCTTCAGTGATGTTAAACAAAATTGCTTAAAGAGTAGGAAAATTCCATAAATGGAACATCCATGAATAGACAACAACAAAAAAGAAGAAGGTAATGTAGAAAATGCACCAAGATTTGTTAATGGAGTTCACTCACAATGTGTGAGCTACGTCTCCAAGCCCAACTTCAAAGTGGAGAGGCCTATATATTATCTCAGCAAAATAATGACAAATACATGAAAAAATACAAGGCAATACCTCACACATGGGGATGATCCAAAAATACGTTGCTCAAACCCCAATTCTGACTACACTAGTAGATTTGTCTCAAAATTTCATGAAAAATGATTATAAACATCATATGGTTTTGTCACTTTCACCTCTGGACTTCGCAAGGAATCTTCAAGATGCCACAACATTTCAAAATATTCTAGGAATATTCTTGCAAATTTTTTCATGAAATACGATTTGGGAATATTTCTCGAAATCCATGCCCACCTAGGCATAGGTCCCTCTCGGCATGCATGTTGAGTATTAATTTGTCCAACCTCTATATGTTCGTCATGGGTCCTCCTCCAATGGTCGAAGAGCATGGGTTTATATAACATGTGGTCGATGAAGGTTACATAGCCTCATCGTTGGGCATCATGGTATTGGAAATACTGCAGCAAGGGAGGAGGGGGGGTGAATCAATATTTATTCTACAATTGTTATTTTATACCAGTTAAGATCACTTAGTAAAAATAGAATGCAAGATGTACAACAAAATAATAATTTTATTTACAAGAATAAAAAGGGCTCCAATCCCCTTTTACAGTAATAATTTGTACAATCACACTTATAATTCCTTCAGCGATCTAACCCTAGATATAGACTTTAATATGTGATTTTGAACCAAGCTCTAACTTGTACTATACCAAGCTCCAACTTGGTCTACTTGAGGACTCTAATCCTCTCAATGAATTCAGGCTCCAACCTGGTTTTCCACAAGGCTCCAACCTTATGTAAGGACTCCAATTCTCTAGGGCTCCAACTCTCTCAATGTAACAACCCTGGTGAAAATTCCATGTAATAAAAGTTAAAAAAATAATAACCACGATTGATGGGACATGTATTCCAAGCTGAATGTTGGGAAAAATCCTAGTGATGGAAAAAATCTAGGTAGTGACCTAGGTTTTGGGCCTAAAAAAGTGGCTCAAATCCCGAAGTTGTTGGCATAGCACTGGAAATTTTTGTCTTTAGTTGCTAGCAGGCAAGCCTGTGAGAGCGAATTTAGGTTGTTGGTCTCTCCCTTGCCCATAGCATGAGAGCAACTATGGCCTAAGAGATCCAAAACATCAGTGGGACCCAGGGGTAGGTTGTGTGAGTGGCTAACATGTCTCTTGAGGGTCCTGTAGCTGTAATTATTGTTTGTATGGTGTGTTTCTGTCGGTTCCACTTCCCTAACGTGACTTAGGAGGTCGAATCATATCATAGTGGCGTCTCATCACATGTCTACCCCGACTAGCCGATTACTTGGGTAGATGTGGGAGGAGGGTGTTACACTCAATTTGTTCTAGTTCTTCAAGGTGATTTCAATATAACTTCAAGTCTTCCAAAGGTTTCTATAATAATACTTGAAATAACTCTTCAATAATCCTTCAGTGATTTGTCAAGGATGCCCACTCCAATAATGCTTCATATACAATATCTCATCAACATCATGCTTCAAATTCATCTACACAAAGTCTTCAATGATCTGATTAAAAAGTATCTCCAAGGCTCTTCATTTATGCACAAGAATAATTCACATGTCCTCAATGATAACTATAGTATCAGCTCCAAGTATAGACAGGGATGTATGCTTCAACAAGGTGATCTATGTCAAGTCTTCAACAAAGTTGCTTCACATAAATGTCTAGGTCTCAATATAGTCCTGGTTGCTTCATAAGACTTCATCAAAGGTATGCTACAACAATTTTTAAGTGATTTGAATGACTATTTAATTAGTGAGTCCTCAACGAAACTACTTTAAGCATGCTTGCTAAATTCTGCAACAATGTCTCCAATAGTTTCAAGTATGTCCTTCAAGTCTATCTTTGAATTCACACTTAGGACTGAACTGTAGGCAAAATATTAGGCTATGAGAAAAATAATTTCAAATCTTATGTCAAAATCAACCCTGCAAAAATGCTCCTTCGATTCTAATCACAAAGAAGGATTTCAACAATTTTGGTAGAAACCCTTGGTGCTACAAAGATTCAATCTTTTATCACTGTTCAGAGCTCAAAATTGTTCATAGATAGAAAAGATTCAAATTCCTTCATAAAAGTTACATCTCATAGCTTTTTCATAGGTGATAGATGTATGGAGGTTTATATGCTTCGATCTTTCCACAGAAATAATCCTCAAATTAAGCCTTCAACCTACTTGAACATAATTGTTTTGGTCACTTTGCACAGGATTTTACTTCAGATCATAGAGATTTCGGTCACAAACATTCACTCTTCAATGGAGATATATCATAGAAAATTATTTGTTCAATCAGATAGATGATTTATTGTTGTTGAATTGGTTTCCATGTGGTTTTTCCTTTATCTCGTTCTTCTATCTTAGGTTATTTTTTTCTTCTCTTCCTTGGTCAAATTCTCCCTCAGATTTGAATTGAATCTGCTTCTATCTTGTCTTAGCCGAATTAGATTCTTGGGATCAGGAGCCGAATTTATATTTATACTTGTTTGAACATGTGAAAGGACACGTATTTTGGTTAAAGAGGGAGCCAACATGAGCAAGTAAGCTGACCTGTGCAGATTTATAAATATATTTTTTAATTAAATTTTTTAATTATGCAGGGGCCAACCAATGTATGTTGGAGCAAACTTCAACATTCTGACATCTTTAACAGCCCCGAGTTAAAATTTCATGTAATAAAGTTAATAAAGGAAAATAACACCAAGGTCATGGGACATGTATTCCAAGCCAAATGTTGGGCAAAACATACTAGTGGGTTTTCATTTGGTTTATTATGGCTAAGGAAGTTGGCAAAGGAATTGGCAAAGGATTTGAAAAGGAAAATAGGCATTAATTGGCATTGTATTTATGAAAATAAAGGAAAATAGGAGAAAAGAGATATGAAAGGTCATGGGTTTGCATGAGAAGGAAATTGAAGGAAAAATAGAGGAAATTGAATAAAATAAAGGCCTCAATGATAAAAAGGCTTTGAGGATTAGTTCACAACCTTTTTTCAGATTTAGCTTGGAGCTCTCTCTATTCTCTCATACTATTGCACACTTAGAGCATTCTTGGAGCACTCTATCTTTGAGGAAGGAAAACAAAGGAAATATAAGAAGGCAAAGGAAAGTAAGGGACAAGTAAGGAAAAGTTGGATCAAGTAGCTTCAACAGGAATATTTGCAAGTAACAAGTTGCATGTGTGATTTCCTAGCTGGTTTGAGAATGCATGGTACATGCATGTGTGTATTTGGTTCTCTTTCTATCATTAGCATGGGTTTTGCCAGGCGTGACCGTGGTTTCATCCTTGCCTTGCCATTTCTGGATAGTCATGGTGTGATGGGGTTATTTCATTCAATTGAGATTTGGATTGCCAAATAGTTTTGGAACCGGGTGAGCTGGTCTCAGGAAAATTTCCAAGGGCCAAAGAATCCCTTCACCAATTTTCGCAGGATTGCGTTAAATCCTGAGGGTGGAGACTGACAAATTACTCAAGGTATTAGTGAAGAAATTCTGAGGCATCTAAGCTTGTTTAAGGCCTAGTGATCCCTTGACTAGTTTTGGCGGGATTGCGGTAAATCTTGATTGTTTATGTATTTGTTTTGGGCCTAGTGATCCCTTGATCGATTTTTGCGGGATTGCGGTAATTCCTGGTTGTTTATGTGCTTACTTTGGGCCTAGGACTCCCTTAATCATTTTTGGCAGGATTGTAGTAAAGCCTGAGGATGGAGGTTGTTTAATCTTAGGGAAGCCCTGGTTGTTTTGACTTGAGTCCCACATTCATGCTTGGAATATGGCATGGGGTGTGGCTGAAAGAAAATTTTGATTCAACCCAATCTACGGTTGGGTGGTACGTGGAAGTCCCTGACTCATTTTGCTTTTGCATATATTAATAAGATCTCTTTTCCTCTTGTATTTCGTTAGTAATTGTACTTGTTATTCTGTGGATTTAATGGTTGTTCTATCATGGTTATTATTTTGTTTATATGTTGGTTATAATCATGGTTTAACACGTTCTAGTTATGGATCTTGGCATGTTTTTATTAGTTGATGAATGGTTATTGGATGCATGAGCTAATATACGTTATAACAGTTATTTTGAGAGGGCATTAGACCTTATTGATGATTCTCAAATAAGTATCAGGCCACTATGTTCATATATGCATTCATGACCTATAGATTACATGTTCTCAATATGTTTAACGAAATGACTACCATGGTTAGGCCTTGTTAGGTCAAGTCTTTGATCAAGTTTGGAATGAATGGTTTTCTACTAATTTCATTTATCATTGTGGAAAGTCTCACTAAGTTCTGGGCAGTGGTCTAGAGGCTGACTTGGAAATTAGGCTCAGAATCTGAAACCACACCGCCTGAACTGGATATTTTAGGTCACAATCGCTACTTGTAGGGTTATGCATGACGTTGGAGACCCTCAGCCGAATGGAGGCCTTGTCATGCATGCGGTTGGGATCCCAAGTCACTGAAAAAACATTCCAGCACAGGGTTTGGGCACTGGGAGTGGTTGTTTAGTTCCTGGGTGTCCTGTAGAAACCGTAGGATGTTGTGAAAGGTTAGTGTGTCGTGAATTTTTGGCCCCGCTTCCTTAATGGGACCTAGGAGTTCAGGTCATGTCATAGTATCTCTCTGTATCATGTTTACCCTAGCAAGCCAGTAAAATCGGGTTAAGGTGGCAGGGGTGGTTACAACATCTCCTTGCCCTGCAAACACACTGCTCCAAAGCCACTAATAACACAAATAAATGATTTCAAATGTTGAATACTGCATGGTCCTAGGATGAAAATTTCAATTATTCATTTTTGAAAGGGTTTCACTGGAACTATTCCTCTAAACTTGCAAGACTACACTCTTTACTTTCCAGTCACAAAAGAGCTCATCAATGTCATTTATCAAGTCTAGTATTTTATGGCTTTGAAGGTTTCATTTGGACCAAATTTTAAAATGAAAATTCATGCATCATCAAATTTCTAGTTGTCTATTATTTCTGTAGTTTTATTGATTCTTGACCACTAATTTCCAGACAAGGAGAAAGTGTTTCAGGACCCTAGTGGAGAACAAATGGGAAAGACCATGAAATATTGTACAAGTATTGAGGTGTATGAAGTCATAGTATAGATCCCTTTTCCATCACTGACAAGTACATCAACAGTCTCCCCCTTTTTCATTGATGGAAATACACCTACTATTACTCCCCCTTTCGATAGTCTCTCCCCCTTTGACATCAATGTCAAATGGGGTGCTCCTTTGTCTACCTTTTTTCATGTGACCTGTTAGGTACTCCCTTTATTTTCATTATATCCTTTTGAAAATTACAGTAGACATCTCAACAATGGTATTCCTTCTCTAGGATGTTCCTCTTGTCATGTTCTCCCCCTTGTCATCAACTTCTCCATATGATTTGTCACTGAGAACTACTCCCCCTGAATTTGAGCTTCCTTTTTTAATTCCCTTATTATCTTTTGATGACAATCCTCAAATTGTAGACTCGTAATTACATCTCTTCTTTCTAAAGGCACTTGATTTCCAATGCAATTATTATGTATCTCCACCAACATCCCAATTCTACATCTTCTAGTGCATTATCAAGTCAATCCCTGCAAAGTGCATTAAGGAGTATCTCATTTAATATTTCTCTGAAATAGAATTACTCTGAAACACAATCTAGACAACAAGATTAGGATGTTATATTAAAGTGTCAAAACAATGACTAATAGCCTATAGATGGTGAGCATAGTTTCCATTGACTTGGAGATCCATAACACTTTGATATCTTGAGAAATATTCATGCATAGCTGACAAACCACCAAAGGATCGATGACCATATAGTATATTTTTCTCTAATATATGTTGGGTTTTCATACCACTGTCACATTGAAGACTCCTCTTTACATCCTCATCTTTCCAAACTCTGAAATGGTGACCAGAAAATAGAGTCCACTTATTCTTCACATGTTAGGAATATCACCTTGTGAACATAAAAACAAGGAGTCCTTTGTAGTGTTAAAATACAAAATTTGTTGTTAGAACATTCAAAAGCTTCTTCATGAAATTTATCATGTGAGTTTTCATGAGTGACCTTCTAATCTGAATAAACAAGAGGAAGATGAGTGAGATCATCTTCTCTACATTTGCCCATAATTATCCTAATGATATCTTTCATTTTTTTTTTATTTTGCATCCCTATTATGACCATGCAACACTCTGGAAGGAAGAAAAAATGTATCCAAAGGTAGATAAGTTGTTGTCTTCAAGGATGAGATTACTCTTTGTCTTTCAAGCTAAAATCCTAGTCCACTAGTCTATAGGAATGTTCATTACTAGGTTGGAGATATAGCTTAACAATAGAGCACAATTATACATGTATAGGACCATCATCTTTATAGAGAAACAATTTGATTATTTTATTTTTTGGTTTTTGAATTTTAAACTTGGTGATACAAAGGTTGTGAATTTTTAATTATATAAAATGTTGTTTTGAATGCATAAATGAATATTTTATATTGTATAAACTATAAAGTTTAAATTAGGATTTTGGGTAAAATTGATTAAAAGATGGCTAAAATGCAGAAAAGTTAGACTATGTAAAACAATGAACATTAAATATTTAATTTATAATGAAGTAATTTAAGTTGTAGACAAATTTCTAATGGCCTCATGATTATCCTCTTAAGGATGGTTATTCCCCTCAATCAATACTAATTGGAAATTGAAGGCTCAGACATTTGGTAGGAAACGAATTTGGGAGGCTACATGCCTCCATACGAGAACATATTATAATTCGTAGAATAGGTGAATCCTTTATGTGAACCACTTGCTTTAATAAACCAGGGAGATTTCCATTGATCTTCCCTCCAAGCGAATTCATTATGGTGCATGTTCCAGTCGTTTTGTAGGCCACCAAAGGCCATAACTAGTCATGCATTGAGCACATATGGTCTCAAATAATTAGGATAAGTTCTAGTTCTAACTATGAGGTTTCGTATGAGCTCATTGTTGTTTCCTTATTTATTCTTGTCCTTCTTAATGGCATATTTCTCCTTCTTTGTAAGTTCTAGTTCTAGGCCAGGCTAGAATCTATAAAGTTTGTATGTTTTTATGGTTATTTCTCTCATGTTTTTTCTCCTTAGATTGTTGTTGTTAACTCCCTTGAGCTTTATGTTCTTTTTATCTTCACTCTGGTTTTACAATCTTTCCATTTCTCTCTATCTACAGTGTCCTCAGTGTCCTCTTGCCACCCTCAGTTTGTCTCAGTGAGCGCTCCTCCATTCCTCATTCCCTCCCTCTAGTCTTTCTTTCCATCCCAGTCTAGTTTACTATCAATTCATTATCTTCTCACTAGGCTTCTCTCTTGAATCCCCCGCCCAATATGGTTATCCTTGTATCAATTCTCAAGCATTACAATGCTTGGATGAAGGTCCCATCGCTAGAATAGAGGCAAGTTGAGGCCTCGCTCAGGGACTACCCCCACTTCTTATGTGAGCTATTTTTGAACACTCAACTACAATCAACTTCAGAACCACTCCCATAACTATCAGAGAGGAAACCAATAATTTCAGGGAAGAGGCCAGAGCGGAAAGATGGTTCATTTAGGATGAAGACATCACTAGCAACATGGGACAATGGATACCATATATTGGCACTAGCAGGGGAAGATTCAGTAAGTATATTCAGGTTGAAGACATTTAACAGCAAACCAAAACAATGATGGGAAAAGTCCTTGTCGAAAGGAGTGAGGTCATGCATATTTGAATGTATAAATGAATTCCTTTAAGAAACCCTTGGGACACTCATATTGAATATATTATAAAGCTCAAATTTGGGATCCTTCGACAACTACCAATAGGTGACACATATTTATCTAATGTCCACTTCGGAGGCGTCGCCCCCATTAAGGTAAAAGTTAATTCTAATATTCATATATTTGAAGGTTAGATAGATGAAACTATTCTAGAAAAATGGTTAAAACTGCTAGAAGGATATTTTTAGATCCATAAATTATTTAATGAATAAAATATTACTTTTCACTCCTTAAGGCCACCCCACATGTCAAGGACTGGTGGGAAATTTATTGTGAGAAAAAGGCCACAGAGGAATCCACACTATTTTCAGACACACCCACTTGGAACTCTTTTAGGAATGCTATTAAGGAACAATATTACCCTGTTGGAAGCTACAAATACTAGTACATGAGATGGATGACACTACGATAGGAAATAAACCAAGCAATGCTAGAGTTCACAAATATCTTTCATACCTTGCAAACAAAATTGGGTATCAAGGACTCTGAGCAACATCTGGGACTCAAGTATCGTGTTTGTTTGCATAGATATATCCAAACAAAAATGGAGTTATTAGACATCTTCTTGCTTGGTGCAACATACTGATATGCTATCAAAATTGAGGAAAAATTTAAATAAAAGAAGCAAGACTTTGGATTTGTGAATCTTTCACAGCAAAAGCAGGGCACAGGCATCCCCAAACCATAGAACAAAGGATAGATCCAAGGGTGGACCGACCCAGGACAACCCATTGAAGTCGTAAACAAAGAACGGTATTAGGAAGACAAATAAAGACATGGAAATGTGATGCAAGTTCCATAAGAGCCCCACTCATAACACACACGAATGTCATGCAGAGCTATCAATGATGGTCGAGCTAAAAGCTTTAGAGTCAGACATAGGTTCCTATTGTGAACCAAACCTAGACAAGGGAAACATATCATTGATGCAGAACCTAGTGCTACTGTTACCACCAATAAGGTCAAGCAAAGTGAGCTTGAAGATCTAGAGGAAGGTGAGTGTCTCTTTCACTCATAAATGTGGGTGAAGGGTACTCCACTACATTTCATTGTCGATAGTGGGAGTAAAAAGAACCTCATATCAGCAACGGTTTTTAAGTGGTTGGGTTTGTCGACAACACCATGCCCACAACCATACACCATCGAGTGGCTCCACCAAGGGCAGGATCTTTTTGTCAACCAACAATGTTGCCTACCTTACAACATCAAGCCTTTTATGAAAAATGTATTGTGTCATCTTGCTCCCCTTGAAGTTTGTAATAATTTTTTAGCCCAACCATAGTTGTGGAAACATCATGTTGTGTACGAATCTAGACCTCGTAGCATTTTATTATTTTGGGCAGACAACTATACACGATACCAGAGATAGCCCCACCTACTACCATTTCTTTGATCTAGGCTACGCAATGCATCCATTAGGGGAATTTTGAGGTAAAAATTGGGTCTCAATACAAAAAATGTACTAACAAAATTAACTTTAAAAGAACCAATAGGATTCAAGATAATGATGTCATCCCTAGGGGATAATATTTTGGAGGGAAAAGAAGAAAACTACTTTTTTAATTGTATTTTCGACTTATTTTCTTGTAGGTTTACTCAAATGACAAGTGTAGACCTACATTGAAAAAAAATGAAAATACATGAAAAAAGTTTGTTGAACATGGTTTTTTCATGTATTTTCAATTTTTTTTTTATGTAGGTCTACTTAGAAGTATGAAAAGTTGGTACTCGTTGGATGTGGAATGTAATTCCGCATACAACGGGTGTCTACATTTAACATTTGAGTAGACTTACAAGGATATCAATAGGAAATACAATAAAAAAAGTGATTTGGGATATTTCCTTTGGTGATGTCAAATAAAATTGATTAAAGAGCATGAAAATAACATAAATGGAACATCCATGAATAACCAACAAAAAAAAAATAAGGCAATATAGAAAATGTGCCAATATTTGTTAACGGAGTTCACCCACAATGTGTGAGCTACGTCTCCAGGCCCAACTTCAAAGTGGAGAGGACTCTATATTATCTCAGCAAAATAATGACAAATACATGGAAAAATACACGACAATACCTCACACGTGGGGATGATCCAAAAATATGTTGCTCAGATCCCAATTCTGATTGCACCAGTAGATTTGTCTCAAAATTTCATGAAAACAGACTATAAAGATCATATGGTTATGTCACTTTCACCTCTGAACTCCTCAAGGAATCTTCAAGATGCCACAACAGTTCAAAATATTCTATGAATATTCTTACAAATTTTTTCATGAAATATGATTTTGGAATATTTCTTGAAATTCATGCTCGCCTGGGCATAGGTCCCTCTCGGCATGTGTGTTGAGTATTAATTTGTCTGACCTCTATATGTTCGTCGTGGGTCCTCCTCCAATGGTCGAAGGGCATGGGTTTATATAGCATGTGGTCGATGAAGGTTACATAGCCACATCGTTGGGCATCATGGTGTTGGAAATACTGTGACGGGGAAGGAGGGGGTTGAATCAATATTTATTTTATACTAGTTAAGATTACTTACTAAAAATAGAATACAAGATGTACAATAAAATAATAATTTTATTTACAAGAAAAACAAGGGCTCCAATCCCATTTTACTGTAATAATTTGTACAATCACACTTATAATTCCTTCAGGGATCCAACCCTAGACACAAACTCTAATCTGTGATTTTGAACTAGGCTCTAACTTGTACTATACCAAGCTCCAACTTGGTCTACATGAGGACTCCAATCCTCTCAACGAATTCAGGCTCCAGCCTAGTTTTCCACAAGGCTCCAACCTTGTGTAAGGAATCCAATTCTCTATGGATCCAACTCTCTCAATGTAACAGACCTGGTGAAAATTCCATGTAATAAAAGTTAAAAAAACAATAACCATGGTTGATGGGACACGTATTCCAAGCTGAATGTTGGGAAAAATCCTAGTGATGGGGATCATTTGTGATTGTTTATGGCTAAGAAAATTGGCAAAGGCAATGGCTAAGGCTTTGGAAAGGCAAAATGGCATTTTGGCACATTTATATATGAAAACAATGGAAATTAGGAGAAAAGGGAGGTGAAAGATCACAGGTTGCATGTGAGATGGAAAATGAGGAAAAATAATGGAAAATGAAGAAAATAGAGGCCTCATTCATAAAAAGGCTCCAGAGGATAATTTGGTAACCTTTTGTTAGTTCAGTTTTGGAGCTCTCTCATTATTCTCTCTCTCTCTCTCTCATACTCTTGGAGACTTAGAGTTTTCTTGGAGCACTCTTGGTGGGTGTGGCATACTTGGATTTTTGGAGTAAGAGGGCAACGGAAGAGTAGGAAAGCGCAAGAAGGCATTGAGATCAGCAACTACATCATATTTGCTTGCAAGTATCGAGTTGCATGTATGTTTCCTTCACTAGTTTTGGCATGCATGCCATATACATGTGGATGTTTGGTTGTGATCTGTCATTGGCATAGAGGATGGACGGGATTGACAGTGGATTGCCTAGCCTTGCCATTTCTTGGATAAGCATGGTGATTATGGGTTTACTTTCATTGTTTTGTTTTGGTTGGTTTTCATGTTTCCTTATCTTGGGTTGACTTATTAGTCTTGGAAGCCCTGGTTGGACAAACGCTCTGGAAGCCCTGTAACAACTTGGGTTGAGTTACTAGTCCTGGAAGCCTTGGTTGGGCAACTGCTCTGGAAGCCCTTGGATGGTTGAGTTACTAGACCTGGAAGCCCTGGTTGGACAAATGCTCTGGAAGCCCCAAATAAGTTGTGGGTTGAGTTACTAGACCTGGAAGCCTTGGTTGGAAAAACACTCTGGAAGCCCTGGAAGGCTTGGATGGAGACCAATCTGATGATGGTTTTGTGATGTCCGACTATGAGGTGGAATCACTGTTTGATGGGTTGGGGTGGATGGCCTCTGGAAGCCCTGTATGAGTTTTTATTGATGTGTTCTATGAGACCCCACATTCATGCTTGGAATATGGCATGAGGGTGAATGACTAAAAAGAGACTTGGCTCAGCGCTTCTACAGTTAGGTGGAACGTGGAAGTCCCATCTCGGGTTTGGATTTTGCATCATTAATGAAAGGTTATTTCTCCTTGTATTTCTATGAGAATTTTGATGGATTGTAAGTGGTCTATATGGTTGTACTTTCATGAGTATATTTTTTGCTATTATGTTGGTTATGTATGTGTTTTATGACAACATCCGTTTGTGACTCTCATCATGTTTTTACTTTTAATTGAATGATCAATGTATCTATGACCTAATGGATGGAATGGCAGTTGATGTGTTGAGGCATCAACGGTTCTTAGCGATTCTCAGTTAAGTATGAGACCCCTATACTCAGAATTGTTAATTACACATGTAGATTACACATTTGCAATATGTTTGATGAAATGTCTGTCATGGCTAGTAGGGGTTTAGTCAAGGTCTTAAACAAGTATTTTCTTTAATACTGGCATTTCCTTGTTATTTTACTGATTTGAAGAGATGGTTCAATTCAAGGTGGTGACCTGGGTTCCGGCCTAAAAAAGTGGCTCAAATCCAGGAGTCGCTAGCATATCACTGGCAATTTTGGTCTCTGGTCAATAGCAGGCAAGCCTATGAGAGTGATTTTAGGTTGTTGGTCGCTCCCTTTCCCATAGCATGTGAGAAACTATGGCCTAAGAGATCCAGAACATCAGTGGGACCCAGGGACAGGCTGTCTGAGTGGCTGACATGTCTCTTGAGGGTCTTGTAGCTTATAATTAATGTCTGTATGGTGTGTTTCTATCAGTTCCACTTCCCTAATGTGACTTAGGAGGTCAAATCATATCATAGTGGCCTCTCATCACATGTTTACCCTGGTTAGACGGTTACTTGGGTAAATGTGGGAGGAGGGTGTTACACTCAATTTTTTTTAGTTCTTAATGGTGATTTCAATATAACTTCAAGTCTTCCAAAGGTTTCCACAATAAGACTTGAAATAACTCTTCAAAAATCCTTCAGTGATTTGTCAAGGATACCTGCTCCAACAATGCTTCATATACAATATCTCATCAACATCATGCTTCAAATTCAGCTACACAAATTCTTCAATGGTCTGATTAGAAAGTATCTCCAAGGCTCTTCATTTATGCACAAGGATACTTCACATGTCCTCAATGATATCTATAGTATCATCTCCAAGTATAGACAAGGATGTCTGCTTCAACAAGGTGATCTATCTCAAGTCTTCAACAAGGTTGCTTCACATCAATGTCTAGGTCTCAATACAGTTTAGGTCGCTTCATAAGACTTTCTCAAAGGTATGATACACCAATTTTTAAGTGCTATGAATGATTGTTTAATTAGTGAGTCCTCAATGAAACTACTTTATGCATGCTTGCTGAATTCTGCAACAATGTCTCCAATGGTTTCAAGTATGTCCTTCAAGTCTATCTTTGAATTCACACTTAGGACTAAACTGTGGGCACAATATTAGGCTATGAGAAAAATAATTTAAAATATTGTGTCAAAAACAACCCCGCAAAAATGCTCCTTAGATTCTAATCAGAAAGAAGGATTTCAACAATTTTGTTACAAACCCTTGGTGCTACAGAGATTCAATCTTTTATCATTCTTTAGAGCTCAAAAATTTTCATAGATAGATAAGATTCAAATTCCTTCACAAAAATTACATCTCATAGCTTTTGCATAGATGACAAATGTATGAAGGTTTATATGCTTCGATATTTCCACATAAATAATCCTCTAAGTCAGCCTTCAACCTACTTGCACATAATTGTTTTGGTCACTTTGCGCAGAATTTTACTTTAGATCACAAAGATTTTAGTCACAGACATTTTCTCTTCAATGGAGATATATCATAGAAAATTCTTTGTTTAATTAGATAGATGATTGCTTGTGTTCGAATTGGTTTCCCTGTGGTTTTTCCTTTACTTTGTTCTGCTACCTCAGGTTCATTTTTTTCTTCTCTTCCTTGGTCGAATTCTCCCTCAGATTTGAATTGACTTTGCTTCTCTCTTGTCTTACCCGAGTTAGATTCTTGGAATGAGGAGCCCGACTTTATATTTATACTTGTTCGAACATGTTAAAGGAAACATATTTTGGTTAAGGAGGGAGCCAACATGAGCAAGTAAGCTGACCTATGCAGGTTTATAAATATATTTTTTAATTAAAATTTTTAATTATGCAGTGGCCAACCTGTGTATGTTGGAGCACACTTCAAGATTCTGACATATTTAACAACCTCGAGTTAAAATTTCATGTAATAAATTTAATAAAGGCAAAATAATACCAAGGTCACGGGACATGTATTCCAACCTAAATGTTGGGCAAAACGTACTAGTGGGTTTTCATTTGGTTTATTATGACTAAGGAAATTGGCAAAGGCATTGAAAAGGAAAAGAGACATTAATTGATATTTTATTTATGAAAATAAAGGAAAATAGGAGAAAAGGGAGATGAAAGGTCATGGGTTTGCATGAGAAGGAAAAATAGAGGAAATTGAAGAAAATAAAGGCCTCAATGATAAAAAGGCTTCCAAGGATTAGTTCACAACCTTTTGTCAGTTTTAGGTTGGAGCTCTCTCTATTCTCTCATACTATTGCACACTTAGAGCATTCTTGGAGCACTCTAGCATTGAGGAAGGAAAGCAAAGGAAAGATAAGAAGGCAAAGGAAAGTAAGGGACAAGTAAGGAAAAGTTGGATCAAGTAGCTTCAGCAGTAATATTTGCAGGTAACAGGTTGCATGTGTGATTTCCTAGTTGGTTTGAGAATGCATGGTACATGCATGTGTGTATTTGGTTCTCTTGTTATCATTGGCATGGGTTTTGCCAGGTGTGACTATGGTTTCATCCTTGTCTTTCCATTTTTGGATAGCCATAGTGTGATGGGGTTCTTTCATTCATTTGAGCTTTGGATTGTGAAATAGTTTTGGAAATGAGTGAGTTGGTCTCAAGAAAATTCCCAAGGGCCGAGGAATCCCTTCTCCAATTTTCATGGGATTGCGGTAAAGCCTGAGGGTGGAGGCTGACAAATTCCTTAAGGTATTAGTGAAGAAATTCTGAGGCATCTAAGCTTGTTTAAGGCCTAGTGATCCCTTGACTAGTTTTGGTGGGATTGCGGTAAATCCAGGTTTTTATGTATTTGTTTTGGGCCTAGTGATCCCTTGATTGATTTTGGTGGGATTGCGGTAATTCCTGGTTGTTTATGTGCTTACTTTGGGCCTAGGAATCCCTTGATCATTTTTGGAGGGATTGTGGTAAATCCTGAGGATGGAAGTGGTTTAATCTTAGGGAAGCCCTGGTTATTTTGCCTTGAGTCCCACATTCATGCTTGGAATATGGCATGGGGGTGATTGGCTGAAAGAAAAATTTGGTTCAACCCAATCTATGGTTAGGTGGTACGTGGAAGTCCCTGACTTGGTTAGCTTTTGCATATGTTAATAAGAGCTCTTTGCCTCTTATATTTCGTGAGTAATTGTACTTGTTATTATGTGGCTTTAATAGTTTTTTTATCGTGGTTATTATTTTGGTTATATGTTGTTTATAAGCACGGTTTCATAACAGGTTCTAGTTATGGATCTTGGCATGTTTTGATTAGTTGATGAATGGTTATTGAATGCGTGATCTAATAGATGTTATAGCAGTTATTTTGAGAGGGAATTAGACCTTCTTGATTATTCTTAGATAAGTATCAAACCCCTATGTTCATATATGCATTCATGACCTATATATTACATGTTCTGAACATGTTTGATGAAATTACTGTCATGGTTAGGCGTGGTTAGGTCAAGTCTTTGATCAAGTTTGGCATGAATGGTTTTGTACTAATTTCATTTATCATTTTGGAAATTCTCACTAAGTTATGGGCAGTGGTCTAGAGGATGACTTGGAAATTAGGCTCAGAATCTAGGACCGCACCATCTGAACTAGATATTTTAGGTCACAACCACTGCCTAGTAGGGTTATGCATGCGGATGGAGGCCCTCAATCGAATGGAGGCCTTGTCATGCATACGATTGGGATCCTAGGTCATTGAAAAAACATTCCATCTTAGGGTTTGGGCACTAGGAGTGGTTTTTTGGCTCCTGGGGTCTTGTAGAACCCGTAGGATGTTGTTAAAGGTCAATGTGTCATCATTTTTTGGCCCCACTTCCTTAATGGGACCTAGGAGTTCGGGTCATGTCATAGTATCTCTCTGTAGCATGTTTACCCTAGCAAGCCAGTAAAATCGGGTAAAGGTGGTAGGGGTGGTTACAACATCTCCTTGCCCTGCAAACACACTGCTCCAAAGCCACTAATAACACAAATAAATGATTTCAAATGTTGAATACTGCATGGTCCTAGGATTCAATTTTTAGTAGTTCATTTTTGAAATGGTTTCGCTGGAACTATTCCTCTAAACTTGCAAGACTACACTCTTTAATTTCTAGTCATAAAAGAGCTCATCAATGTCATTTATCAAGTCTAGTATTTTATGGCTTTGAAGGTTTCTTTTGGAACAAATTTTAAAATGCAAATCCATGCATCATCACAATTTATACTTGTCTATTCTTTTTGAAGTTTTATTGATCCTTGACTACTAATTTCTAGACAAGGAGAAAGTGTTTCAGGACCCTAGTGGAGAAGAAATGGGAAAGACCATGAAATTTTGTACAATTATTGAGGTGTATCAAGTCATAGTATAAATCCCTTTTCCATCAATGGAAAGTAATTCAACGGTCTCCCCCTTTGTCATTGATGGAAATACACCTGCTATTACACCCCCTTTTGATATTCTCTCCCCCTTTGACATCAATGTCAAATGGGGTGCTCCTATGTTTGCCTTTTTTCATGTGACCTGTTAGGTACTCCCATTATTGTCATTATATCCTTTTGAAAATTGCAATAGAGATCTCAACAATGGTATTCCTTCTATAGGATGTTTCTCTTGTCATGTTCTTCCCCCATCATCAAATTTTCCATATGATCTGTCACTGAGAACTACTCCCCCTGAATTTATGCTTCCTCTTTTAATTCCCTTATTTTCTTTTGATGACAATCCTCAAATTGTAGACTTGTAATTGCAGCTCTACTTTCTAAAGGCACTTTGATTTCCAATGCAATTTTGACATATCTCCACCAACATTCCAATTATACATATTCTAGTGCATTATCAATTCAATCCATGCTAAGCACATCAAGGAGTATCTCATTTAATATTTCTCTAAAATAGAATTACTCTGAAACACAATCTAGACAACAGGATTTGGATTTTATATTAAAACGTCAAAACAATGGCTAATAGTTTATAGATGGTGAGCATAGTTTCCATTGGCATGGAGATTCATTAGCACTTTGATACCCTGAGAAATATTCATGCATAGATGACAAGCCACCAAAAGATTGATGACCATATAGTATATTTTTCTCTAATATCTGTTGGGTTTTCATACCACTGTCACATTGAAGACTCCTCTTTACATCCCCATCTTTCCAAAATCTAAAATGGTGACAAGAAAATAGAGTCCACATGTTCTTCACATACGAGGAATATCACATTGTGAAAATAAAAACAAGGAGTCCTTTGTAGTGTTAAAAGGCAAAATTTGTTGTTAGAACATTCAAAAGCTTCTTCATGAAATTTATCATGCGAATTTTCATCAATGACCTTCCAATCTGAATAACCAAGAGGAAGATGAGTGAGATCATCTTCTCTACATTTGTCCATATTTATCCTAACGATATCTTCCAATTTTTATTATGCATCATTATTATGACCATGCAACACTCTGGGAGGAAGAAAAAATGTATCCACAGGTAGATAAGTTGTTGTCTTCAAGGATGAGATTATTCTTTGTCTTTCAAGCTAAAATCATAGTCCACTAGTCTATAGGAATTTTCATTACCATGTTGGAGATATAACTTAACAAAATAGCGCAATTATACATGTATAAGACCCATCATCTATATAGAGAAACCAAAGTTTGATTTTGAGATCCCTAGATTCTTCATTCTTGTGTCCCATGAAAAATGGGTTAACCCAACATATATGGTGACCAGATGAGAGTTGAAAGCCACACATGTTATTTTTGCAATGAAGTTGAGCCATATGCCTCCCATCTTATTGTAAACCATATCAATTTCATATAGTAGGCAATTTTCCCTCTTTATTCATGTCTTAGAACTCTTCATGTTTTTCTCCCAATATTGAGTACATGAATGAATTGTCAAGAGATTTATGTAGTTTTACAACATGTCTATCCTTGTCCATTGGCTACAAACTCATTTAATGATGAAGCATAGATAAATAATTATGCTTTAATCAACTTCATGCATACTCTGATTTTCATCCAATATAGGTAATTTCACCATATCATGTTTTTCATATTTGTTAATTCCATATTTCCATGGACCCTGTTTGTCTACAATTGCACGAGCTCCCAAACAAATCAAATCATATTATGTTTGGCTCGTTATATTGATTGATTCATTTTATCATTTCTTCTTTCATATAGACCAGGAATCATTTGAACACCAAACTTTCTGGTAGTGCTTGTGACCTATTACCTTCTTTCTATTGCCCTAGTCTAAATTTGCAAACTGGGCCACATGCCTTTAGGACACTGTCGGAGGTGAACTCATCTAGCATAGTTTTGGATAGTTGTATCTATTCAAAATGTTTAAGATTTTCCAATCCCTTGTTGTGTTGAAAATGTAACTAATATCAGTCTTCATAATTGTTGTTTAGCTCATGACATGATGAAATTCATATGTATTTGTAAAAGGAAGAAAAAGAAAAATTAATGTAAAAGAAAAGAAGAAATATTTTTATAAAGCATGGGTTTCATGCTCATTTTATTTTGTTTCTAGGTTAAAGCACCGATTGAGTGCTTCTAGGATTTGTGTTATAAGTTATTGTCATTGTCATTATGTACTAGACCCTTCTTGGGCTTATTATGTCAAAGAAAGAAAATTTATTTTATGTAAATTGGTCATATATTACTCCACCAAGTCGGCCTATCCTCTATTCAAGTCAGCCTCATAAAGGGAATTTGACCACACAAAAAGACTATTTATAAGCAGTGTATTCGACCTATTTGTGTGTAACAACCTGTTGTGGCCAGCAACACCCCCCCTTGTTCATTTAAGTGTTGTCCAAAATACTAAATGAATGGGGACCCTTAGTTAAATTTTAGGAAAAAAGTAAGAGTTTCCTTTCTTCAAAATAAGGTTACCATCGTAAGCTTAGAAAGGTCCTTTGAATATTTTTTAACCTAAGTCTATGATAAGGGAAATATCTTTAAAGCCGCGTTGCAAAAAAGATAGGAAATGCCTCCATTTCTCTATAATATCGGTATGCGCAAGACTCTCGTGTTAAGCATAATATCGCATCGCAATAAAGTAATACTCATAAGGAAAAACTTCAAGATTTGCCGATCTGCGATAACGCCGATCGCAAGATCGCATATCGCAGAAATGAGCTGGCAAGATTCGGCAAACATTAAACTTCTGCGACCTGCGATGTTGCGATCGCTGCGATATTATGTTCGCGCGATCTGCGATGGTGCGATTTGCGATGGCGCGATCTGCGATGTTACGTAAGCAAATCATAAATCACTTCATCACGAATCTTTCGGGCACGCTATTCAAAGAAAAGCCACTTACCATAATCTGACTCAAGATCATGCGTTTTTAATGATAGTAAATGAATTAGTTGTCAGCTATTAAATGAAATGAGGACGCGTGCTTTTGTAAAGAATTACTTCACGTAAGGTGGCATATTTGATATATCTGTTGCATTTAAAACTCTCCCATCACCTTTCTTGATCAGTCATTTCCATTTCACTCGTAATCTGCAGGAACGAAGAGCTAAGACGATTCAAAGCCAAACGCAGGAAGAAATGGGAAAGAAAAATAAAGCTCAAGGCTCTGAGGCGAAGGAAAAGACGAAGGAGATGGCGCCTTTGTATACAGACACAGCCTGTAACAGAGACGCAGGGATATCGACATGGGAAAGCATGTACAGGCTGCTTGAAGAAGAAAATCCTAGAATAATGAAGGTTGATGCTGTCGCGGGCTCACAACGCTCTTCCGAGGCGTCCTTAGAGGAGCTAGCATGTTCATTTCTTCATCGGATAGCAGCAAGACCCAAAATTCTACCATATACGGATATGATCAAGTGGATACTTGACAATGCAGAGATGAACAACAGACAATTCAAGGTTCAAGGACATGGGCTCATCGGATCATTCGCTGCGCAAGATTTAAAGCTTATGTATCATCTTCCTGAACCGCAGGCGACTTATAATGCACAATTCATTAAGAAATTTGTGGCAGAGAACCCAAACCTAGCAGAGACCACCAAAGATTGGTCCAGAAAAGAGGAGCCACTCAAAAAAGACAAAAACGGTATGTACAGCACTGGTTCCCTCACCTCTCCGTATTGTTTTGCTGTGGCCATGCTTTGTAGATTATTTGGGATGCCGGATATCAATAAGTTTTCGTCTGAATGGCTACCATTAATAGATGCTACCACAAATGCCGGTATTATGGATTGGGCCAAGATCTTTTCTGATAATCTGTATACGGCTGTTATCAATTACCGGTCTAAAAGATCCTTGTCTCAAAGGATTCTATTTGTTATGTGTCTAAATTTCCCACTATGGGTTGGAAATGGACTACCCAAGACCCATTACCTATCCATGTTTATCATAAGGTGTTATGGGATTCTCAGTTCGTCCCACACTCCTACCAGATTTGTCACGGGCTTATCTTACCCTTGTATAGAATGATGTATGAAGAGACCACCCCGGGGTACCTACCAAATAAGCTACGACTGGAAGCAGAAGGCACAGGAAAAGGGAAAAGCGATCCAAGCATTAAACAGGTTGAATTGGGAGTGTTACTGGGCATACTTGGTCAAGCCGCATAGTCAATGGATGACTGTGAAATGCATCATAAACGCGGCCGAAAAAGTAGTGCCATCTCTCATAGATTCTGTTTTCACATCCCAGCTCAGTGCAGAAGTCAGCCAGCCGACTCTCCTCAAGCCCATGATGAACACTTGCAGCTTTAAAGACCAAGTTCAGAAGTAGCCTTATTTTAGAATGTTGTTTTTTCTTTTAAATTAGATTAGAAAAAGGACGGTCATTTGAAAACCACATCCTAAATTTTGTAAAAACACTATTATTAGAATTAGGAAGTAGTATTTTAACCCTTCTCATGCATTTAGAGAAGGGTCCAGAAATTTGTCAAAAACTTGTCCTCGGAACATGCACTTCTGCACCCTCAGAGGAGGTTTTGATGAATGGATGGATCGAGATTTATTAATGTTTGCATTTTAATGTCTGCTACTGATGTTGCACTTTTGTACTCTTAGTAGATGTTAGAACAAGTAGAGATAAATCGTTTTTGCTTGAAGCTTATGAGTAGGATTAGTCATAAATGGTACTTTTATCTCTTGGCCATTTCTGCTTATATTCTTAAAGTGATATACAGTTTTCAGTTGTTTATATGTTACTGCATGAATGTATGAGTTACCATTTGGCACTTCTGTACGGTGGAGCCATTTATTTATGTCTGATATATGAATAACTTATTATGCAATATGTTGTTCACAACTGTTTTGCCTAACTTTTTATGCAAAGTAGTTTATCTTAATTGATTTCTATTCTTATGATAGCTGAATGATCTTTATTACCAGTTATTGTTTGAAATCTCTTTAGATCGCATAATAGAAGAAATACACCCCGGGTTAGCTTAGATTAGATGTGTTGTTTCTCATTAGATTACAATAGCATAGAGTTAGTTTAAAAGTTTGAATTAAATTAGCTTTAAGTACTCTTAGATCAGCAACATCCAACTCTGCACACACACACATACACCCTTAGATTAGGAAACTGGTCCCATTATCCCCAGTCGGACCCGCTATACCAAACGGATAAGGAGCTGCCAACCAAGGTCCGGACCGGGTGGGTATCCCCCTTGTTGTCGACCCGATTTTCGAGGCTTCAACACAATCACGAGTTAAAAGTTCATGTAATAAAGTTAATAAAAGAAAAATAAGACTAAGGTCATGGGACACTTATTCCAAGCTAAATGTTGGGAAAAACATTTTATTGGGTGTTCATTTGGTTTATTATGGAAAAGGAAGTTGGCAAAGCATTGAAAAGGCAAAGAGGCATTAATTGGCATTTTATTTATGCAAAATAAAGGAAAATAGGAGAAAAGGAAGGTGAAAGGTCATAGGTTGCATGTGAGGAGGAAATTGAAGGAAAAATAGAGCAAAATGAAGAAAATAGAAGCCTTAATGATAAAAAATATTCTAAGGATCAGTTCATGGCTTTTGTCAGTTGAAGATTTTTTTAGTTCATTTTTGGAGCTCTCTCTCTATTATCTTATACTCTTGCACACACAGAGCATTCTAGAATTGGAGAAAGGAAGGCAAAGGAAGGACAAGAAAGCAAAGGGAAGCAAGGATCAAGTAAGGAAGAGTTGGATCAAGCGGCTACAATGGTATTACTTGCACATATTGAGTTGCATGTATGATTTCATTGCTAGATTTGGCATGCATGGTACATGCAAGTGTGTATTTGGTTCTCTTGTTGTCATTGGCATGGGTTTTTCTATTTGTGACAATGGTTTCAACTTTGCCTTGGCATTTCTGGATAGCCATGGTGTGATGGGGTTCTTTCATTTGGTTGAGATGGATTATCTGATAGTTTTGGAACTAGGTGAGGTGGTCTCAGGAAAATTCACAAGGGCCTAGAAATCCCTTGAGTGGTAATGGTGGGATACATGGTAAATACTAAGGGTGGAGACGAGAAAATTCCTCAAGGTATTGGTGAAGAAATTTGGAGGCATCCATGCTTGTTTAGGGCCTAGTGATCCATTGACTAGTTTGATGGGATTGTGGTAAAGCCTGGTATTGTATGTTTCTTTGTTTGGGCCTAGGAATCCCTTGACCATTAATGGTGGGATTACGGTAAAGACTAGTTGGGTAGGTTCTTTCTTTGGGCCTAGAAATCCCTTGAACGGTAATGGTGGGATATGCAGTAAAGCCTAAGGAAGAATGGTTGATTTGTTGTGAGTCCCACATTCATTCTTGGAATATGGCATGAGGGTGATTGGTTGAAAGAAAGATTTGGTTCAACCCAATCTAGAGCCAGGTGGTACGTGGAAGTCCTTGGATCAGATGGATTTTGCATATGTTAATAAGAGTTATTTTCCTCTTGTATTTCATGACTATTTATACTTGTTATTATGTGGCTTTGATGGTTGTTATATCATTGTTATTATTCTAGTTATATGATGGTTATAAGCATGGTTTCATGGCAGATTCTAGTTATGTCTCTTAACATGTTTTGATTGGTAAATAAATGGTTATTTAATGCATGCCCTAATATATGTTATTGTAGATATTGGGAGAGGGCATTAGACCTTCTTGGTGATTCTCAGATAAGTATCAGATCCCTATTTTCAAATATGCATCCATGACCTACAAATTACATGTTCTCAAAATGTTTGACGAAATGTATTTCATGGTTAGGCTTGGTTAGGTCAAGTCCTTGATCAATTTTTTTGTTAGTTGTTTTGTCTTTGTGTCATTTATTGTTTTGGAAAGTTTCATCAAGTTTTGGGCAGTGATCTAAAGTCTAACCCTGAAAAGGTGGCACATATCTCGTGGTTGCATGCACAAAAATGGGAATTTGGGGCTGCATTCGCTAGGTTGCAGATTTATGCATGCGAATGGATGCTTATAATTGCATGGATGCAGGCTTATGCATGCAACTAGTAGCCTAGGTCAGTGCAAAAGCAATCTGACTCAGGGTTTGGGCACCTAGAGGGGTGGTTTTGGTTCTTGGGGGTCTTGTAGCTCATGAGGAAGGTCATTATAGTTTTGGTTTGTCGATTCCACTTCCTTAACTGTACTTAGGAGGTTTATTCATGTCATAGTAGCTCCTCATCTCATGTTTAGCCCACCAAGTCGGTGAACATGGGTAATGTGGGAGGGGTGGTTACAGATTAGTATCAAAGCATGGTTTAACACTTGGATTGGATGGGCAGAATGTGTTTCTTATGCATGCATGTTAGATGTATATGTGTTGGTTATGCATGCATTGTGATGGTCATTGTTGTGGCCTTATGTCATCATGATGTTTTTGGTATGTTATGATGCTGATGTGTTGGCCGAGATGGAGTAGGAGATGTAGATTATTAGAGCAAGGTTGCAGCACTAGACCTTGAGGTAAGAACATATCATCATACCTATTTGTATGTTGGGCATGTAGGTATGATGGTTAATGGTTGTTATATATGTTATGGTTATTTACATGCTTATCATTCTATCGTTGTTGTGGTTACATGTATGATAGATACTAGTTAATTAATACGATCATATGCACATGTGTCAGTTAGTCATGAATGGTAGTAACTTCTTGTTATATGCATTGTTGTCATATACCTGATGATTATGGTCATTACAGTTAAGTTCTTGATATTATTATGTATCATGCTAATGTAGATTGGCCTATGCAAATAGTTACAGTTATGAGTTGATATACTTGTGATATTATGTCGTACTAATCTAGATTGACTGGTGCAGATATGATATCCTCCTTTGAGATACATTGAGGTATGAGTCTGATTATGTCATATATTTGGTTTATCTAACATGTTATGTGTACAAGTTGTCTGGATGTTTGATTAATTGCATGATATGAGTATGTTCCTATAAGATTGCATGAATAAATGATCTAGTTTAAGATGGTTATGCTAACACATTATGTGTTGATACAACTGATATGTACTTGGCTACAAAGTGGGTGATATTTGTAGTAATATGATTAATTATTGTGAATTGACTATTGATTATGACATGGTTGTTAGTATTGGTCATTTTTGATTTCAAATTAATAGACATGATTTCTTGATCTTTGGAACATGTGACTGACATGTGTGAACAATTGTAGGGCAATACGCTTGGTGTTAGCATGACAAGGTAATAGTTGATGTGTCTATATAGCTAACAACTGGGTGATATGATAGCACGTAATAAGACTTAATTGTATCAAGGTAAAAGGTAAAGGAAATTAACTGGTTGAGAAATTCCTTTGGCTATGTTTGGAAACCACAATTCCAAATGAACGAGTGCTTTGCATACAGTAAGTTTTCTTACCCTTGATTTTTTCTGACATTATGTGGATATATGTTATATTCGTGAACATGTATTTGATAGGTATAACAACTAATTTCTAGTTATGGCTAGATTTGTCAAGGAGTTTGAGTCCCTTGAAAGATGATATATGTATGTGTTTAGTTACAAGGAAGCGTGCTTAACAAAACAAGGTAAGATAACCGATATATTGTTATATTTATTTATACATTGACAGTTATGTGTTAATGGAAGTGTGATGCATGGATTGCATGGAAAAAATGACTGCCATGAAATATTGAAGAAGTTTTGGGTTGAGATTTCCCTTGGAAGTATTGGGAACCCATGAGGATTGAGTCATGATGTTTGTTCCTAGTTTTGTGATTTTGGTGCTTTGTGAATTGTTTGTGCTTGATTGGTAGTTTTATTTATGTTTGGTGCATGATCATGCCACTTTTTGTGGTGTCGTGTTCTTATTGGTTTTTCATGTTTTTCTTTTTGTTTGTTTCTTGTTCTACCTTTAATTATTTTAGAGTCCTAGTAATTGGTTAGGAAAGAGGAAAGTTAACAGAGCTCGAGGAGAGATTTGTGGTACTCAAAAGGTAATGTAAGACTCAAATGAAGCTTAGTGCATGAGTAAAGAGAATATGAAGGTAACAATATGATGGTAAATTGGATTGGTTGGGTCCATTGGGATAAATGGACGGTGGCACAATAGTCATGAGTAAGGTAATCGAGAAAGGTAAAGTAATTGGATTTGAGGCATCAGATGCCTTGACTATGTTGGGAACTATTGTTCTCAATGTTGTGCATGTGATGCATAGATAAAGGGAGTTCTCTTAACCTTTTCCTTATGATATCTGGTAATTAGGTTGTGATCATGATTATGTTGATGTTTATATATGCATACATGTATATATGTATGTTGTGTTTGACAGGATCGTCAGGGGGTCATGATTGATTTATGCTAGTGTTTATAGATATATATATATATATATATATATATATAGATATGTTGTTATCTGACAGGGTCATCGGGGTTAATTCTTGTGGAGGAATGATTTCTTATGTGGGTGAATGGCATGAAGAGGTTCCTGGTTTTATGTGGAATCAAGTGGGAAGAGTAGACCTAAAAGATCTATGAGGTTCGTATCATGTGGATATGATTTGATATTATGTGCTTATGCCTATGTTTATGTTATAGCAGGTAATTATTAGGATATATTTGAGAAATGAAAGTAATGTGATTTGCGGCATGTTGGGACAAGCATGGATAATGGAAAGACACTAGAGGCAACTTTTCCTGGTAGAGACAGTGTGGTATTTGCATGTGAAGTACGATTGATGTGTATATGTTGTACATGTTGTACCTATTGTGTTGTGTACATGTGGTATCGTGTACATGTTGTATAGCAGTGCTATGTATGTATGGTGTTGTGCATAACCCAAGTGGACATTGGTGGACCCCCGCCTATTCCACCACTATCCCTTTCAATTTTTCAATTTCATTAATTGTAGCACAATTTACTATTTTGGCAGTTTTTTAGGTCCTGAACTTCCAGAGCTATTTTGAGGCCCTAAACCATGTTTTGTAGAAAAACTGGGGCCAACATGGGATTTAAATTAATGTTGGACACTCAAAAGTTGTAGTCCTTGGATATATATGTCTAACGAGGTTTTGTGTGCGTCAAACATAGATCGTATGCCAAAGTTACGATCTTGAGAAGTTAATGTACCAATTTACCCAAAAGAGCCCATAGTTTTGGCGCTTCATCTCTTAGGGTTAGGTTTTTGGATGTTTAGGGTTTTCCATTGTTTCTCAATAATAAATAGGCCTTCGAGCCTCATTGTAACACAGTTCAAAGGCATGTAGCCACCAAATCTCTTCTTAGAGATAAGCTACCATCACCCAAGTTAGTCTTATTTCCATTCTGTTTGTAAGCATATTTCAGTATTTGATATTAATGAAATGAAGTGTTATTTCTGTTGCATCTCTGTATTTATGGTTATATCTGTAATTTTTTGTGTTATTGTTTAAGTTTGGATCAGTGGTATCAGAGCATCTGCTCTTTCTCTTTTTTTCTTTGCATGTCCCCAACGAGGTCAGGATATAAGGTGTTGGGGCTCAAACTCATCGAGCCTTTACAAGACCAGCCTCACAAATCCTGACAGCCTCCCATGGCGAAAGAGAAGAAATATGAGGGTGGAGGAGATCCTTTCAAAATATTGCTTGAAGAAGCCCTTGAACAACAGAGGAATGTGATGATGGACAACTTTTCCCAGATCCTTCAATGGCTACCAAAGGGTGATACATCTCCTTCCAGCAGCTACTTTGGAAGTGCCACACCCTTTAAGGTACAAGTTAACTTTGACATTCCCATATTTGAGGGTCAGATAGATGCAGATGTCGTAGATAAATGGTTAAATATGCTAGAAGAATTTTTTTTGTTCATGATTTTTCCATTCAAGAAAATATTACTTTTGCACTTATCAAAGCAGCCCCACACATCAAGGACTGGTGGGAAACCTACTCTGAGAAGAAGGATGAAAGTACACCCTCACTATTTTTGTCTGCACCCACTTGGAATTAGTTCCAGGACACCTTCAAGGAGAAGTACTACCCTGTCAGGAGCTATGAGAATAAATACATAAAGTGGACCATGCTGCAGTAGGGAAGGGACGAAGACGTGTCAGAGTTTACCAATGTTTTTCATACCCTTTGCACGAAGTTGGGTATCAAGGATTCTGAGAAACATTTGGTACTCAAGTGCTGTAGTTTCCTACACAGGTACATCCAAGATGAGATGGAGTTCCTGGACATCTCCTCGCTCGGCACGATGTACCGATACACTGTCAAGATTAAGCAGAAGTTTAAATAGAAAAAGCAAGACTTTAGATCTATGAATCTGAAGCAAGGGAAAGGCACCCCCAAACCACAGAGCAAAGGGAAAAACCAAGGCGGGGTGACCTAGGATAATTCGCTGAAGCCACAAGCAAAGAAAAACACCACGAAGACAAAGAATGACATGGGAAAGTGGTGTGATTTCTATAAGAGCTCCACTGACAACACAAGTTAGTGTCATTCCAAGCAGTCACTGGTGGTCGGCTGAAGGCTTCTGAGTTAGACGCATGTTTCGACTTTGAGTCAGAACTTGACAAGGGGAATGATAAAGGGAAGTATATCATTGACGTGGAACCCAGTGCCACTATTGCCACAACCAAGATCCAGAAGATTGAGCCTGAAGATCCAGAGGATGGGGAATGCCTATTCCATTCACAGATGTGGGTGAATAGTTCTCTGCTGCAGTTCATTATCGATAGCAGGAGCCAAAAGAACCTCATTTCAGTAGAGGTGGTGAAGCATCTAGGCTTACCGACTACAACACATGCACAACCATACACTATCGAGTGGCTTCACCAAGGATGAGATCTTCGTGTCAGCCAAAAGTGTTGCATTCCCTACAACATCTTGCCCTTCACGGATGAGGTATTGTGTGATGTTGCACCTCTTGAAGTTTGTGATGTATTATTAGGAAAACCATACTTGTGGAAGTGACATGTTGTATATGAGTCTAGACCCCTCTTTGCTATTGTTTATTTGGGTAGTAAGTTATAGAGGATACCAAAGGTAGCCTTGCCTACCGCCTTCTCTTTGATCTTTGCTAAGAAATGCAGTAAGATCATCTCCTAGACTGGGAATTTTTTTGTCTTTCTCATTCACTCTCAAAGTAAGGGGAAGATCATAGCCACATCCATGGCCCTCGGGAAGGGTTCTTCCATGTAGTAGAAGCAGGTGGATACAGTTGTGGAAGAATACAAGGACATCTTCACCTCACCCACATGGGTACCCTTGCATTGTCAGGTTAAGCATTCGATCATTTTGACTCCCGGAGCATCTCTACCCAACAAATAGATATACCATCGCTCCATTATGGAAAATGAAGAGATCAAGTGACAAATTTAGGAATTTCTACAAAAGGGGCACATATGACCAAGTTCCTTACCTTGTGGAAGTTCGATTGCACTTGTACAGAAGAAGAATGGGACCTGGAGGCTCTGCATTAATTATCAGGCACTTAACAAAATCACTGTCAGGAACAGGTATCCAATCCCATGGATTGATGACATTTTGGACCAAATCAAGGGGGCCAAGTATTTCAACAAGATTGATCTGAAGGCTAGTTATCACCAAGTTCCAATAGAGCCCACAAATGTATGGAAGACTGCCTTCAAATCCAAGGAAGGCCTTTTTGAATGATTGCTTATGCCCTTCGGTTAACAAATCCCCCTACTACTTTTATGAGGCTAATGGATGACATCTTGTGCCCTTCACCAACTCATTCATGGTTGTTTATCTGGATGACATCTTCATCTTCAACAAGAGTTGGGAAGAACACTTGCAACACATTCGACAGGTCCTTCAAACCCTTCAGCAACACAAACTGTGTGCCAAATTGGAGAAATGCACCTTTGGCATGAGCCAAGTCCAATATTTGGGTTACATCATAGATGAGTGTGGCATGCATGTGGATCTGACTAAGATCCAAGTCATTCATGATTGGCTAACCCCGATCACTCTAATGGAGCTTCGTAGCTTTTTGGGCCTTGCAATTTTTTATCGGAGGTTCATGTTGGGATTCTCCCATATCACTTGGCCTTTGAGTCAGATTACTAAGGGTGGGGCGAAAGCAAAGTTTTCCTGGTCTGAGTCCCAATAGAAGACATTCATTGAGTTGAAGCACCAACTCTGTTCTGCACTGGTACTCACACTACGAGGCCTATAACAACCATTTGAAATCGAGATCGATGCCTCAGACTATGTTATTGGTGTCGTCCTCACCCAACACGGGAATCTAGTTGCCTATCATAGTGAGACATCGTTTGATACAATTCAGAAGTACCCCAACTATGATAAAGAGATGTATTCCATCTTGCAGGCTTGTTGTCAATTGAAGAATTACATTCTAGGGAAGGAGAGGTCATCCACACCGATCACCAACCTCTTTAGTTTATACAAACACAAGGGAAGTTACAGAACGATCACCATCAGAAGTGGTCTAAATATCTGCAATAATTCCACTTGAACATTAAATACAAAAAGGGAAGCACCAATAATGTTATAGACTGCCTCAGTTGACCCCCAGTTGTAACACTGACTACTGTTCTCAACTCTTGTGGCCATGAGACCTATGGATGGCCGCAACTATACAAAAATGATCCAGAGTTCACCTCCACATACTAGATGCTAGTAGATGGAAAGAAAATCCTTGATTTCCACCTCCATGATGCATTATTGTGCTACCTAGGCCACCTTTGTGTTTCTTCAAGCGAGCATGCCACGCTGGTTTATGAGGCACACTAAGGTCGGGTCGCGGGACACTTTGTTGTGGAGAAAATTGTGGTTGTACTACAAAAGTACTTTTATTGATCCAAAATTTGACGAGATGTTGGGAAATATATCAAATCTCGCATTGCTGCGCCATCGCCAATCCAACCATCAAGAAGCAAGGCCTGTACACTCCTCTGCCTACTCCCAACTAGATGTGGGAATCCATCTCCATGGATTACATGTCTAGCCTCCCTTCTACCAAGCATGGTAATGGTTGTGTATTTGTGGTAGTGGACATATTTTCTAATATGGCGATATTGGCGCCCTGCAAGAATAGTATCACAGTAGAGGAAACTGCCAAACTCTTCTTTGAACAAGTATGGGCACATTTTGGGATCTCACAAACCATTATATCAGATCATGATACCAAGTTCCTGAGCACATTTTGGTCAATCCTCTGGACACTATTGGACACCAAGCTCACCAAGTCCACTGCCTTCCATCCCCAAACTGATGGCCAGACGGAGGTCGTCAATAGGATGACAGTGCACATACTCTGCATGTACAACTCCAAGCATCCAAAAAACTGGGATGAGAGTCTTCCCTATGTGCAACACAGTTATAATAGAGTTGCCCATAGCTCAATTGATCGCAGTCCCTTACAAGTGGGTCTAGGATTTCAACCATTGTGTCTGATTGATGTTGCGATGCCTCATGCGACTACATAGACATAATCCACACATGTATTATCCGAGGCTAATAAAGTGAATAGATTAATTGAACGCATCCAACACATCTTCTAGCAGGTTCATGACATCTTGGAGAAGTCAAATTCCAAGTACAAGTAGTGACATGATCAACTTCAGGTGCCACACAAGTTTTAGGTGGGCGGAAAAGTTTGGTTGCATTTGCAGAAAGAATGCCTTATCGGAGCCCATCGGAAGCTCAGACCACTCCAATATGGTCCTTACACTATTAGAAAGGTTGTGGGAGATAATGATTTTGAGCTCAGTATTCCCCCATTCCTTGGCCTGCACCCAGTGTTCAATTTGGACCGCCTTCGACCATACTTCCCACCATTACTGGAAACATCAGACATTTTAAAACAACTCACACCAACAGAGTTAAACCCAGACTACATGGAACAGGCCAAGACTAATCAGATTATGGATGCACAGGTCAAGAACACTCGCCAACAAAATATCCAACTATATCATGTTATCAAAGCTGGCCAACTCCTGCACCAAGGCAAGTGGCTCACCAGGGACCAAGTTCAACAAAAGTTTCCCCATCTCATAGAGGCACTCAACGCAATGGGGACCATTGCTTTCTAAGGAGGGAGGAATGATCTAGGTGGATGTTGGTGGCCACCCACCTATTCCACCACTATCTCTTTCAGTTTTTCAATTTCCTTAATTGTAGCACAATTTACTATTTTTGGCAGTTTTTTCGGGTACCGAACTGCCAGAGCCGTTTTGAGGGCCTAAATGATGTTTTTTTTGGGAAAACCATGGCCAACATGAGTTCTAAATTGATGTTGGCCACTCATAAGTTGTATTCCTAGGATATATCTTTCTAATGAGGTATTGTGCATGTCAAACAAAGATCGTATGCCAAAGTTACAACCTTGGGAAGTTGATGTACTAATTTACCCAAATAGGGCCCATAGCTTTGGCGATTCATCTCCTAGGGTTAGGTTTATGGACGTTTATGGTTTTCCATTGTTTCTCAATAATAAATAGGCCACAGAGCCTCATTGTAACATAGTTCAGAGGCATGTAGCCACCACATCTCTTCTCAAAGAGAAGCTACCATCGCTCGAGCTAGTCTTATTTCCATTCTATTTGTAAAAGCATATTTCAATATTTGATATTAATGAAATGAAGTGTTATTTCTCCTGAATCTCTATATTTATGGTTATATTTTTAATTTGTTGTGTTCCTGTTTAAGTTCGGATCAATGTGCATGTTGTATATGCGGTGTTGTGTACATATGGCGTTATGTACATGTTGCATATGCAGTGTTGTGTACATATGGTGCTATGTACATGTTGTATATGTAGTGTTGTGTACATATGGTGTTGTGTGCATGTTGTACATGTGGTGCTATGTACATGTGGTGTTGTGTGCATGTGGTGTTGTGTCCATGTTGTACTTGGGGTGTTGTGTGCATGTGGTGTTGTGTACATGTCGTGCATGTGGTGCGGTGTACATGTCATGCCTGTGGTGTTGTGCATATGTTGTACATGTATTGTTGTGTACGTGTGGTGTTGTGTACACATTGTGTAGGTGGTGTTCTATACACATTGTGCAGGTAGTGTTGTGTACAAGTGGTATTGTGTACATGTGGTACTCTTGTACATGTGTTGTTGTGTACAATCATACAAGTTGTGTTGTGTATATGTGTTATTGTGTTACGTGCATTGCGTAGTCATTGTATCGTGACATGTGTATTTGTTGTGTTGTACTATGTGTACATATATGTATTGTGTTGTACACTGGGTGTAGGTGTATGTATTTCGTTGTGGTGTATGTGTTGTGTTGTACATCGAGTGAAGGTGTAGTGTGTTGTGGTGTACACATGGTGTAGGTGTATGTGTTGTATGTTGAGTGTAGGTGCATGTATTGCATGGTGTATGTCATGTGTGATTGTATGCATGTGGTGTACACTGTGTGTACGTGAATGTGATTGAAGAGAAAAGAAGGCACTGGGTGCTTGCTGGGTGTGGAAACCGATTCAGTGTGTGTATGGAAAGGATAAAGAACAAAGGCAGAAGCAATGGACCGATTGAAGGATAAGTATTGGTATTTTATTTCAGTTTTATTATGTATGTGATCTATGACACTGATTTATGATGATTTCATGTGATTTATGATATTTACACTTTGAGCTAACCGGATGTGATATGTTTATACATGATGTTTTAATCAAAGAGCTAGTTTGACTTGTCGTGACAGGAAGTAAACAAGATTCCAAGTGTACCTTAGTAACAGGCCACCAATGAGGTATGATTTGAATTTATTTCAATTCATTTTGATTTTAATGGCAGTTATGTGCTTGGTACAGGAAAGCATGTGAAATGCTCGGTTTGGGTGGTTGAAATTGACTACAAGAATTAGCAGCAACAACAAAAGGAATTGGAACAGGCACCAGTATGATGGTAAAACATTTAGGAGAAGGGCCATTATGGGACAATGATACCCAATATTGTCCATTTATTTCCATGAGCATGCTATGACCGGTATGATGCTTTAGAGGCAGAAATATGCCTTATTTTTTGGAACTTTAGATGCCAGGAAACCTTGCCAAGGGATGGATTGCCCAGTAAAGAGGATGTCGGGGAACTTGGAAGGTGAGTTACTACACGGATGGGGGGTGACCGGATTGCTCGAGGTACTGTGTAGCAGAGAAGGGAATGTCGGGGATGGATTTATTTTGGTCATTAGCATTGCCAAATGGAATCATATGCACATTGGGAGTGTGCCCTAGAACAATGATCCAATATCTGTTTATTGAGGGAACAAGTAGCGCAAGAATCATAGTGCTAGATATTGGATGCAGACTTTAACTTTGGCAATGGATTCTGGACTTCTTGGGAAGGAGGTGAATCCTGTTATTACTTTGAGGGTGGAGGTATGAGCCTCTGGATTCCCTTATTGTTGATGTAGGCTATGTATCCTTCATTGTTTTCTAGTTGAGGCAAATGATTTTTGGTATATGTACATATTTATATATGGTTGTCATTATAAATACCGTAATGAGTTGTGTTATAAAGCTCCAATAAACGGTATGAGTGTCATGTTTTCAGCAAGATGTCATTGTAAATAATGTAATGAGATGGGTTATAAAGCTCCATAGGTAGCATGTTTTTTTTCAGTGTCTTGCTGGTTGTAGGTGTCATAGAACAATAAGGATGGTGTTCCCCTAAGGGGGAGGGGTTTGTGTTCAACCTCAGGATAAAAGTTCATGTAATAAAGTTAATAAAGGAAAAATAAGACCAAGGTCATGGGGCACTTATTCCAAGATGAATGTTGGGAAAAACATCCTAGTGGGTCTTCATTTTGGTTTATTAAGTTTAAGGATATTGGCAAAGGCATTGAAAAGGAAAAGAAGCGTTAATTGGCATTTTATTTATGAAAATAAAGAAAAATAGGAGAAAAGGAAGGTGAAAAGTCATACGTTACATGTGAGGAGGAAATTTAAGGAAAATATAGGAAAATGAAGAAAATAGAGGCCTCAATGATAAAAAGGTTTATGAGGATCAATTCATGGCTTTTGTCAGTTGAAGCTTTTTTCAGTTCAGTTTTGGAGCTCTCTCTCTATTCTCTCTATTCTCTCATACTCTTGCACACTTAGAGAATTCTTGGATCACTCTAGCATTGGAGAAAGGAAGGAAAAGGAAGGACAAGAAAGAAAAGGGAAGCAAGGATCAAGCAAAGAAGAGTTGGATCAAGTAGCTACAATGGGATTACTTGCAGGTATCGAGTTGCACGTATGATTTCCTTGCTAGATTTAGCATGCATGGTACATGCATGTGTGTATTTGGTTATCTTGTTGCCATTGCCATGGATTTTTCCAAGCATGATAGTGGTTTCAGCTTTGCCTTGCCATTTTCGGATAACCATGGTGTGATGGGGTTCTTTCAGTTGGTTGATTTGGATTATCAGATGGTTTTGGAACCGGGTGAGGTGGTCTCAGGAAAATTCACAAGGGCCTAGAAATCCCTTGATCGATAATGGCAGGATACGCGGTAAAGCCCGAGGGTGGAGACGAGAAAATTCCTCAAGGTACTGGTGAAGAAATCTGAAGGCATCTATGCTTGTTTAGGGCCTAGTGATCCCTTGAACGGTTTTGGCGAGATTGCGATAAAGCCTGGTAGTGTATGTTTCTTTGTTTATGCCTAGGAATCCCTTGATCGATAATGGTGGGATTGCAATAAATCTTGGTTGGGTAGGTGCTTGCTTTGAGCCTAGAAATCCCTTCACCTGTAATGTTCCTAACTTAAACAAACTATGATATATAAATAAAAAACGATTCTCAACACATAAAATTTTAACAAGCAACACATGCTCATAAAAACTCCATAAGTAGAACCAGCTAAGCCATTTTATTAATCAATGGAGCAAGTACAATAGTATGGATGAATCCATTTGGGCTTGCCTCAATGACAAGCATGACAGGATCTAGGTGGTGAGACAATGATATCAAGTACTGGAAAATGTATGCTCCTTTAATGCTCTGCGCTGCCTAGAAAACTACACTGCTGGCTCGAAAAGAACTGCAAGAAACTCCACTTCCACTACTCAAAAAATGCTACAAATTCAGCCCCAAGCTCCTTGACTAAAACCCACAAAAACCCATAAATGGTTTGGCCCGATTTTAACCTCCCAAAATTGACCCCCAAAGGCACTGTGCAATCCCCAAAAATTCTACCATGTCTGCAGCAAAGATACGGCTGAAAACCCCACCTCTGGTGCTCTAAATGTTCTGAAACTTTATATCATGGATGCTTGGAAAAAACTGAGAAAAACCTAGAAATGGTATGGCCATATTTTGACCTTCCAAATTCAGCCTCCAATAGGCCCTACGCCCTCCAAACTGCTCAAGGAATACGACCTGCAAGGAACACCAACGAAATCCTCCTCTAAGCTCCAAAAATGCAACAATCACCTCTTTAAATATTTCCCTTAACCTCCACAGTGAAGTTCAGCCTCAAAGATTGATACTCTACCCTCCATGTGAGCACCCAACGCTGCCTCTATGTTGGCCCAGGAAGTGCAAAAGTCACCCTGCAAGATAGCACACTCCTCTAGCTCACAAATTCTCCCAAATGCCAACAATCCTCTGATGCCTCCTGTCCTGAAAATATCTCACCCAAAATCCATTTCAAGACACCACAAGTAGAATTTTCCTCCTCTTCACTACGTCCTCCAGTAATACGCAACACCTAGAGATGAACACAATCGCTAGAAATCACAATGAGATCGTCCTTCTAAAGAAATGAAGAAAAAAATTCCTAGGGTGGCACTCGAAGTCCCCTGAAGAAAGGGTGAGCTCTTCGCTTGAAGAACTCTTGCTAAACAACAAGTGACTTGGCTAAGCAGCTCCAACAACCAAAGAGAAATTCAATATGCCAAAGATGAATGAAATGAGGAGAGCTTCCTTCCCTATATAGATTTCATGGGGCACTTTTTCCTCCAATTTTACCTCCATTGTGGGCCCTCGATTAACCACCTCCATACAAATTGAACTAGGGAGTGTGTATTTCCCTAGTGTGGGTAGCCCCCATGTGTAATTTAACCACAACAAAAATAACTTTTCCCTAGAATAATCTCCAAATAAAATCGAATGGGCTCCACTATCTCTAAAATTGGCCCCAAAATGCAATAATTAGTCTTGTTCAAAATTAATTTAGGAAGGGACATGATAGTCATCCCCTCCCAAATGTTTCTTGTCCCTAAGAAAGTTCAATGCTAGATACTTAAGTATGTGTTCACCCTTCCAAGTAGCATCCTCATCCAACAAGCTCCTCCAATGCACCAAAAATTGCTTGTCTTCAAGCAATGCCTGAACAAGTGCCCTCTCTGACAGTGGATCCCCACTGTCGCTGAAAACTTCACCAGGGTCCCAAATATGCCATTAGATTGTCCCTGATGGTTGTACTATCCTATTCAGAAGGAGTCCCTCGATACTAGGATCCTAAGCCAACCTGATCAACATGGAGCACCCCTTTCTCCACTCACTATCCTGCCAGATAGGGGCATTATAACCCCTCTGTCTACTACCAATAAGAAGAGCATCTTGACGATGTAAAACTCCGACCAAATCCTCATGAATCTGCCCTATTGAATAGTTCACCCCATGCACTCTGATTGTGGGCCCCTGAAGATACAACTCAATCCCCATGCGAATGAAGCCTCTCTTGCATGAGCCCCTCCTAAAATCCTCTTGCTGGCCATCCTGCCATGCTGACGAAGCCTCCCACACCATTAATGAATCACGAAAACCCGGTGGAAAATATGGATGATCCTCTCCTGTAGAGACCATCTCACCCCTATGGGTAGTTGAACCACTAAGTACTGTGATGCTAGGACCCCTTGCCTAGTGTAGGAAGAAACTATCCTGTTGACCCCGTGATACCCTGGTCATCACTAATTGTCTAGCATGCTCATACCATAACCTCCTCTAGCATAACGCTCGACCACAATCTATGTGATGATCGAGGTTAGGCCCAACCTACCAAATTTCATCACTAGTGCCAACACCTATCACCCCATGGCTAGCCCCAATCATGAACAACAATCTGCCTTGCCCTATGGTGAGGTCTTTGGTGACTTCCCATGCGTCTTCTTATGAATGAATAATTTTGCATGTTATTTTGACGAGGCTCATTGAGGAGTGGAGTATCCCACCAATCCACTGGATCCTTGGATCCCATAACCATACTAGAGGTCCACAACCCCAAATACTCTTTGCCTGTTGTTGTGTTATCCTGCTAGTTGTTGGGACCCCTCTCTGCCTCGTCTCTATCTCTTGTAGGTATCCAATAGGTAGACACTGAGCATCAAGAACCTCTGCTGCAAATATCCAGATCCTTTGTTCCTGCCAAATCACACAGCGAGATCTGTTATCCCAGCTCCTAATGATGCGCCTGGGTACTATGGGAAGCCTAGACATCATCCTACCAACAAGGACTGTCGTCCTCTGCACTTGATGCTCACCTAACGCCTCGAGTTGTCCAAATGAAAAAGTACCATCTAACTCCCTCTCGGTCACCTCCCAAAGTGTGAGCCTAGGGGTGGAACATATTCTACCTCGACAATCAACCATGCCATCCCTAAGCCTGTATTCGTCAACTCATGCACCTACGAAGTGTCTCAACTAGAGAGTCTCCTCCCAGCTCATGACACGAGGTGTCTGTTATATACCTAGGGGGGATAATATGAGGTACAAAGGGAAGTACCCAAGGGAATAATGTAATAATGGGATGGGCCATAATAATAAATAAGGTGGTTAACCCGTATCATGTAAGGGACCACAAGTAGTTAGTAATAATGTAATGGGCCCATTATTAGATAGATGGTATTGAGGGAACCATGGTAATGACCCATGGTATTGTATGTATGAGGCCTATATAGAGGCTAGAGACTCCACATTGAGGGATGTAAAGGATTATTGTATGAACATGCATATGGCTTGTGGAGTGTTCTCCTTCCTTAAGGAGTGAATGTATGGTGTTGCCCTACCTTAAGGGTTTGATCAATAAAGTGAATCATTTCTATCTATATTCAGATCTTGTTATTTTTGGGTTTATTTCTATTTTCATATATTTTCATATCAGATCTATAACAAGTGGTATCAGAGCACTTTCTTGGGCAAAAGTGGAGAATTTTTTAAATTTTTTGTAGGAACTTTCTGGGGCGGTGAGTTTGCAGATTAGATCTGTAATTTTTGGGGGAAAATCTACAAAATCTAATTGTAGATCTGAATTCTTTGTGAAAAAATACCCGATTTCAAAAAAAAAAATCGGCCGAATCGGAGTCCGGATGAAGGAGATATCGCTGATCTAAAAATCAGTGGTGTTGCAGACAATTTTTCAGGGAAGCGAGTTTGCGGCGCAGATCTGGACGTTTTGGTGCAAAATATACAGAATCTAATTGCAGATTTGGATTTTTTGTGAAAAATTACCCAATTTCAAAAAAAATCAGTCGAATCGGAGTCCGGATGAGGGAGATATCGCTGATTTAAAATCAGCTCTTTTTTTTCAGAATTTTTAGTGACAACGAGAGAGTTGCAGCGCGGATTTGAAATTCCAGTGCCTAGATTAGGATTTCTACCACATGAGAAGAAGCAGAATGGTGGTTCCATTTCTGAAAATAGGTCATAATAGGGATTCTGAGCAATATTGACGGAATTGTGGCCATTTAAAATTGTAAGTGAGTTTTTCCCAAACCCTCTTCATGGAAAGGCTATGTTTTATAGGAAAAGAAAATGGTCCTACTATTGAAGAATTCATACAGAGACAAAAGTCCACACGTGGGACACTTTGGAAGATGTCAGTGATGCTTAATATGAAAGATGAGGCTGACATATGGTGGTTATCACTTGACCATAAGCAGTTGCCCAAACTTTCAGATGCAGAATTTGAAAAACTCCTTTTGGATAAATGGTCTCGGGCTAGAAAAAAGGAGAATAAGATACGTAAAGGGTTATTTACTACGGGTGTCTCCTTATTGCAGGTTCATGGATTGATTCAGAAGGAGAAGATCATTGTTTCTATAAATCCTAGTTGCAAGCATAATTCTATCAATGTTAATTTGGCAAAAAATTGCAAGTTCCAACAAAACACATTGAAAACACACAAGTGGATGATGAGGATGTTCAAGTGTATAAGGATTTGAAGATTTCTATGGATAAGTATGTGTTGCATGGTGATTTTTATACTTCAGAGATGGATAATATGGATGTTGTTTTGGGATATCCTTGGATGGAATTTGTGGGTACTATCAATATTAATGTGCAGAAGAAATTCCTGAAGCTCTGGTATAAAAAGAAGAAAATTACGTTATAGGATATTTCCATCAATAAACATGTAGAGTCCACGGAGACTGAAGCAGAATATGTTCAAGGGACTGACATATCAGATGATGAGCCATTGATGATCGATAATCAAACACAAACAGAGGCCGAAGCAGAAAAGGCTACAGGTGTTAATACATCAGATGAGGACTCAGTGGTTGAAGTAATATTGGAAGATAAGACACCACAGCAGGCACCACAACATAACAGTCAGGCTCCAGTAAGGGGTGAATTAAAGAAAAAGACATCGTGGGTTAACACTTCAGCATATCGCCACCCACATCACCCCACAAGAAAACAACCAACAAGATGGCAACGAATTGGCGACAAGGACAACAACCCCTGCATGCCAGCTAGTGAGGAGCGAAGATCCACCTACTACACATCAACACAGAAGAGCTGCCATGGTCAACTTCCATCTCAAGCGTGCGAGGCATCAACGAGATCGAGGGTTCACCTTTCTCTTGGATGGCTAGATGCACGTGCATGGTACCAGTGGACTACTCTTTTGAGTAGATCTTATTATTTGTGTTCTTCCCATGTTTCGGGGACAAAACATGTTAAGGGGGGTGGAATGTTATATACCTAGGGGGGATAATATGAGGTACAAAGGGAGGTACCCAAGGGAATAATGTAATAATGGGATGGGCCATAGTAATAAATAAGGTGGTTAACCGGTATCATGTAAGCGACCACAAGTAGTTAGTAATAATGTAATGGGCCCATGGTATTAGATAGATGGTATTGAGGGAACCATTGTAATGACCCATGGTATTGTATGTATGAGGTCTATATAGAGGCTAGAGACTCCACATTGAGGGATGTAAAGGATTATTGTATGAACAGGCATATGGCTTGTGGAGTGTTCTCCTTCCTTAAGGAGTGAATGTATGGTGTTGCCCTACCTTAAGGGTTTGATCAATAAAGTGAATCATTTCTATCTATATTCAGATCTTGTTATTTTTGGGTTTATTTCTATTTTCATATATTTTCAGATCAGATCTATAATAGTGTGTCATCCAACTTCCTAGGGTGAGGCTCCCAAGCCCTGTTTCCTCAATGGGAAGTGTTAAGGGGCAACAAACAAAAACTCTACAACTGTAAACAACACTGGAGGAGGATGCGTATGATCAAGAGTCCGTTGTAATTCTCAAGAGTAATCCTATGGACGACGCACTCTCCGTCTGAGATTTGTTGATAAACCCCTCGAAGCCCTGACTCCACTAAACATGGTGTCCCCAGATGCTCGATAGTGTCCTCATTGATCCTAGGTGGGCTGCATCTAATGGTACATATAGTGCCCCTGTCCATAAGTCTCCTGGGAGGCAATGCTCCAAGCGCCTGCTGCACCGCATCATCTGCCAATGCATACCACCCAATATGGTCGCACTCCTCTACATGCCACTATTTGCTGCAACCTATCTTGGTACACCACTGGATACTCCCGACTATGACTATACCTTCATGTATCATCCTGTGTCCCACCTATGTCACTACACCTGTCACTCCCCACATGTACTCAATGCAATGTGAGGCACTCCCACTCCACAATGTAGTCCAACATAATATGACACACCCCCATGCATCTCCATGCCCATCTGCAGACCATTGCTCCACGCTATATGCTCCTACCCATCCCTAGATGTGATGGCCTAAAGATGTGTCCATATGCGTAAGCCTGTACTCGACCTATATCATCACCTCCACCGTCGTATCACCATAATATTTGATGAGTCGATCTCCCCTCCAAATCCTCCCTGAGAGACCCAAGAAATGAATCTCCCTAGGTACCAGTGACGATGCCACCATTACTGTGCTCCTCCATGTCCTCCATGCCCCACACAAATGTGAAGAATCCCCAGCTCCATACAAGGCACTGTTTGGTGGCCTATCGGTGCCACCTCCTCTGACAAACTCTCGCCAGAGTATGATGATCATCGTGTGATCCCATGCACAACTGTCATACTAAGACAACCCAAGGAGTTTTCCCACAAACTGGTTGGTCACTGGTACTGGCCAAAACTCCCCTAACAAATGTGTGTGCTCAACCGCTAGGCCAACTACACCACCATGGTCACAGTCAACTAGTATATCTAGGGAATGATAGGTAGTCCCACCTGGATCTCAATGCCAGTCCGGGCTTCCGGAATCCCCAATGCATGGAAGCTCTTGCTGAGCTTCATGTCGATCCACTACCATCTCCATAGCCCACTGCATCGGGTACAAAATCAAAATCTCTCGCCATCCAAACCCAAGAGAGGGATTAAATGTATGGACTCTCATATGTAGGAAAATCCCTCCATCTGACAAATGCTGCACCTTGCACTGTTCATGTCGCCTCATCTCATCGGCCTGGTCAACACATAAAATAAGTCGAAGTGGCTCTTCTTGTCTCTCTCCAATGTGCAGAGGAAAACTACTAACGCTATAAGCCCCATATATGTATGTATGAAGAGGGTTGCTATGATGCTCTAAATTGCACTCTAGTGGTACCATTATGGAATCCAACTGTTCCCCAACACAAGTAAGTTTGGCTGTTGACTCGAAAAAAATACTCTCATGCCCTCCAACTCCTTATTTTGTTGTAGAATGGCCTCTCGTACTATGGTGACCTTCTCTCTCAATGTTAGAAGGTCGGCCTGGAACTGATGAAATTGCCATGGGTATCTATCACATGCAGACTCAGTCATAGCTCTGGATACCTCAACAACTATCGGCATCTCATCCATCGGTGGCTCCTCCTCAACAAATGGCTCTATGTGGGTAGGCTCTATCCTCTCCAGCAAGGTGTTAACTTGGGCTATCAAAGAGGTTTTGAATAATGGTGACTCCTATGCCACACTAGGTAGATCGATGTGCTCCTCACCATGCTATGGGATCTCAACATCATGCTCAACCTCCTCCTTAGGCTCTTGATATCTAAAGGAAGGTCTCCACTAGCAAAAGCATCCCTTGGTCTCACCCTCTAACTGTCCCGATCATGCCTACTCCTTTTTGGGAGATCTGGTACCCAGATTCTATCGGCATTCCCCACATGGTGTAGGTGGTTGTACTCCCATGGCTTGTGCACCTCTAGTGTCTCTGTTGTAAGGACAAGGATGGATCTAGTCTAACACCTTCCTCGACTGAGCTAACCTCTTGTCGTTCTAGCGAATTCCACCCTAGAATTCCTACATACTAAATCTCCCTGGAGCCATGGGTGGTGTATTGTGTAACCCGTTATTATGGATACATGCCCAAATATCCCATGATATTACTGTTTACCCATAGCTGGGCCAAGATCATGCTCTTATACCACTGTAATATTCCTAACTTAAACAAATAGTGATATATAAAGAAAAAATGATTCTCAACACAGAAAATTTTAACAAACAACACATGCTCATAAAAACTCCAGAAGTAGAACCAACTAAGCCATTTTATTAATCAATGGAGCAAGTACAATTGTATGGATGAATGCACCTGGCCTTGCCTCAATTATAAGCATGATAAAATCTAGGTGATGAGACAATGATATCAAGTACTGGAAAATGTCTCCTCCTCTAATGCTCTGTGTTGCCTGGAAAACTACACTGCTCGCTAGAAAAGAACATCAAGAAACTCTAGTTCCACTAATCGGAAAATGCTACAAATCCAACCCCAATCTCCTTGACCAAAACCCACAAAAAATCAGAAATGGTTTGGCTCGATTTTAACCTCCAAAAATCGACCCCCAAAGGCACCGTGCAATCCCTAACAATTTTGCATTGTCTGCTGCAAATATATGGACAAAAACCCCACCTCCAATGGTCAAAAAACTTCTGAAACTTTATATCTGGGATCCTTGTCAAAAAATGATAAAAATCCGGAAATGGTTGTCGATTTTGACCTTCCAAATACGGCCTCCAATAGGCCATATTCCCTCCAAACTGCTCAAGGAATACGACCTACAAGGAACACCAACGAAATCCTCCTCCAAGCTCCGAAAATGCAGCAATCACCTCTCCAAATATTTCCCTTAACCTCCATGGTGAAGTTCAAACCCAAAAATTGATACTCTACCCTCCATGTGAGCACCCAGTGTTGCCTCTGCGCTGGCCCAATAAGTGTGAAAGTCACCCTGCAAGGTAGCACACTTTTGTAGCTCAAAAACTCTCCCAAATGCCAACAATCCTCCGATGCCTCCTCTCTAGAAAATCTCTCACCCAAACTCCACTGTAAGATACCACAAGCAGAATTGGCCTCCTCTTCACTGCAACCTCCAATAATGCACACCACCTAGAGATGAATGCAATCGCTGGAAATCACAATGAGATTCTCCTCCTGAAGAAATGAAGAAAAACCTTTCTAGGGTGGCACTCGAAGTCCCCTGAATAAAGGGTGAGATTTTCACTTGAAGAGCTCTTGTTAAACAACAAGTGACTCAGCTAAGCAGCTCGAGCAAGCAAAGAGAAATTCGATATGATAAAAATGAATGAAATGAGGAGAGTTGCCTTCCTTATATAGATTTCATGCAACGCTTTTCCCTCCAATTTTACCTCCATTGTGGGTCCTCACTCAACCACCGCCATGAAAAACTTAACCACCTCCATGCAAATCGAACTAGGGAGTGTGTATTTCCCTAGTGTGGGTAGCCCCCATGTGTAATTTAACCACAACAAAAATAGATTTTCCCTAGTATAATCTCCTAATAAAATTGAATGGGCCCCAATATCTCCAAAATTGGCCCCAAAATGCAATAATTAGTCTTGTTCCAAATTCATTTAGGAAGAGAGATGACATCACCGATAATGGCGGGATATGCGGTAAATCCCGAGGAAGCCTAGTTGATTTATTGTGAGTCCCACATACATGCTTGGAATATGGCACAAGGGTGATTGGATGAAAGAAAGATTTGGTTTAGCCTAATCTATGGTCGAGTGGTAAGTGGAAGTCGCTGACTTGGTTGGCTTTTGCATATGTTAATAAGAGTTTTTTTCCTCTTGTATTTCATAAGTATTTATACTTGTTATTATGTGGCTTTGGTGGTTGTTCTATCACTATTATTATTCTATTTATATGTTGATTATAAGCGTAGTTTCAAGAAAAATTCTAGCTATGGATCTTAACATGTTTTGGTTGGTAAATGAATGATTATTGAATGCATGACCTAATAGATGCTATTGCGGCTATCGTGAGATGGCATTAGACCTTCTGAATGATTCTCAAATAAGTATCAAATCCCTATATCCAGAGATGCATTCATGACTTGTAGATTACATGTTCTCAAAATGTTTGTCATGGTTAGGCTTGGTTAGGTCATGTCCTTGATTAAGTTTTGTGTTAGATGCTTTGTCTTTGTGTCATTTATTATTTTGGACAGTTTCATCAAGTTCTAGGCAATGATATGTAGTCTAGACCTGAAAAAGTGGCATAGATATCGTGCTTGTAGGCACAAAATTGGGAATTTGGGACTGTAGTTGATGGCTTACATGTTTATGGATGCAACTGGAGGCCTTTAGTGACATGGATGCAGTCTTATGCATGCGAGTAGCAGCTTAGGTTAGTGAAAAAGTAATTTGACTCGGGGTTTGGGCACGTGGAGGGGTGGTTTAGCTCTTTGGGGTCCTGTAGCTCCTGAGGAAGGTCATTAATGTTTTGATTTGTTGATTCCACTTTCTTAACTACACTTAGGAGGTTGAGTCATGCCATAGTAGCTCCTCATATCATGTTTATCTTGGTAGAGCAGTGAAAGTGGGTAATTGTGGGAGGGGTGGTCACATTAAGTATTCAACCAAGACAAGAATTCATTCATCACATATGAAGTTTCTAGCAAAGGTACAAAATTGAGCTAAAGGTACAGAATTATCCAAAGGTACAGAACTGAGCTGAAGGCATAGAACTCAGCTGAAGGTGTAGAATTGAGCCAAAGGTGCAAAATAGGTTGAAGGTACATAACTAAGTTGAAGGTACAAAACTAAGTCAAAGGTGCATAATTGAGCCAAAGGTGCAGAATAGGCCGAAGGTGAAAAATAGGTCGAAGGTACATAAATAAGGGAACATGTTGAAGGTGTAGAACTGAGGTAATAGACCAAAGGTACATAATAGGCCAAAGGTGTAGAACTATTTTCGAGGGAGGTTGACTTGGTGGTTGGAGGAGGTCTTTGTTAAAGGGTTTTGGTTGTCTAATTTGATTTGGTTCTAAAGGAAGAGAAGATAATTTTTGGGTTTTCCCCTAGAAGAGGGGGTTTTCCTTGGCTGAGAGCCTACATTCTGTCTCCTTGTTGTTTTGATCTTCATGCATTTATGTTTTGACATTTGCTTGATGATAAGAAAATAAAAGAAGACATAAAATAAGTTAATAATATTGCAAAGAAAACACAAGTAATTATCAAGATAAGAAAATCTTTCTGCCTTTCTAATTTTCTAACATGTTGCATATTTGAGGATCGACATGATTGATTGAAGCATTTGTCATTTTTCTGCCTTTACTGGACCGTCTACCAACACTGTCAGCAACAATATTTGAATGTAGATAATTGCAAGATGATCTCCTATAACACTTGCCCTTGGAATATTCAATCTTGAGGATAGATTAAATATTTAGGACAAAGTCTTGTTCTTGTATTTTTGGTTCCTCATGTTTTCTTCTCCAAACTATATTGGATTTTTCAAAAACCTTTGATGTTTAGGAGCCCACTTCATATTACTTATGCAGTCCCATGAAATGTGACCAAGGTTGTGACATTTATATCATATTCCACATTGAACTTGAATGATGCGGAAACTAAACTATAAGATCCATTTGGAGTTTTCCTTCTAGGGTCTTGATAAATTTTGCAGTAAGCCTACAATATTTTTCCACGTGCTCAAAATTTCTACAAGATTAACAATGACCAAAAAATATAGTTTGATACCTGGAAGATGAGGATTGTCTTGGTGCACTTCTGAAGTTGTTTTACCACTTTCATTTTTGACAACATCAACATATCGTATTGGACTAGAGGTTGTTTCAATGTTATTGTCACTCCTTTAATTGCTTCTATGAAAACTGGAAGTATTAGCACAACTTTCAAGCTTCTATGAATTCTTGTTCTTTGATGCTTTAGGTTTTGTATCACTATTTCTAGAAGGCTCACCTACATATCCAAGACAAAATTTGTCAAGTGGTGATCTTTGGCGACTTAGGAGGTCATCCAAAACATGAGAACTCTTCAAACTCTTAGATAACTTGTTGACTTCATTTCTCAAGGAAACAATATCTTCTTCAAGCTTTTCACAATCTTCTTCTTTCTTTGTCAGTTGGATCTTCATTACTTATTCTGCTCTTTTTTCTTCCTCTAGCTAAACATTTAGGGAGTTGACTTTTTCTTCATGTTGACCAATTTTTTCTTCAAATTTACATAAGTCCTTGTATCATTTTTTGAGATCACTTGTCAAAATTTCTTCCCTTGTCTCCGCTTCTTCTAATTGAGTTGTCATGGAGGTGACTTCTTCATTATGTCTCTTCTCATTCTGATGGAATTTTTCCTTAAGCTTGTTGGGATTCTCAACTATTTTTTGTACTTAATGCCTTAAAAGGAAAAAATATTCTTTTGTTTTAACATGATCAAGATCAACATCTTGTACCTACTCCTTGAGTTCTTCATTTTCCATTTCCAATCTACTTATCTCTTCTAGAGAAGCTACAAGTTTTCCTTGAGGTCTACTTCACCTCTTACTTCAAAATTATCTTCATCATCATTCTTTTTTATGCAATTGGTGCCTTCATCTACCTCTTTTGACTCTTGATTGTCTTTGTGCTCTAGATCTGGTATAGTTGACACAAAAGTAGATTCTTTTGTATAAATCTTTTGTAGCCTTTCCCAAAGATTCTTGGCTGAGGAGCATTGACCTATCTTATCTTTTACCGGATCTGATAGACTGCTCATGATTTCCTTCATATATTTTGTATCAAATTCTTTTGACTCCTTTAAGCTTTTAGTAGTCACTGATTCCCATACTTCACTGCTAAGGGCCATAAAAAAGAACTCCATTCTTATGCTCCATAATACACAATTTGTCCCATCAAATGAGGGGATTATTTAACCTGATTTATATCTTCAGAAGGTTTAGAGGGTTTCTTCCATGAATTTTCCATTTGTGTTTGTGAGATCTACCTTCCAGCTGTTAGGTTGTGCTTGAAGGTACTGGCTCTGATACCAATTGTTAGAAATACTTGTTGGTGGTGAAGCAATATTTATTTTACAATTTTTATTTTATACTATTTAAGATCACTTAATAAAACCAAAAAAAAATATGTACAACAAAAGAATAATTTTATTAACGAGAATAATAAGGACTCCAATCCTCTTTTACAACAATAATTTGTACAATCACACTAATAATTCCTTCAGGGCTCAAACCCTAGATGAAGAATCCAATCTTCGATTTTGGACCAAGCTCCAACTTGTACTATAAGAAGCTCCAACTTGGTCTAAGAAGCTCCAACTTGTAGCTATAAGAAGCTCCAATCCTCTCAATGAATTCTGGCTCCCACCTGGTTTCCCACACGACTCCAACCTTGTGTGAGGACCCCAATCCTTGAGGGCTCCAACCCTCTCAATCTGTTTTAGTTCTTCAAGGTGATTTTTGTAGAAATTATGCTCTCTACACATCTTGTAGAGAAACTATAGATTAAACTGATTATGCAATGTACTAAGGAAAAATACTTAATCTACTTCTACAATCAAACTTGCGGAAGCTTAATCGATTTTGAGCAAGATCAAATAGAACACATATAACAGAAAAGAAGATTCAATCACACATGAAACACAGAAGAATACTCTGGGGAAAGCCTCAGCTAAAAACCCTGCTATCTATATTATCATACAAGTGGAAATATCTCAGGATTACACAAAGCTTTAGCTCTCAAGCTATCCAACTCTCAGTACAATCCCTCACTACTACTCATAGACAGAATAGACAACACATATGCATGCCTTCAGTCCCCCAAGTCTCCTATTTCCTTGCACAGTTTCTCCTGGGTCCTCCAGTTGCAACCTGTGTGATTCTCACCTCACACACAACACTGACGTTTGAAATAACTGCGCAATCTTGAAGGAGTAAATTCCGTATGCATGGATGAGTTTCCTTTATAGGAAAATTCCTCCAACTGATAGTACAATGTCCCTGTCTTTAATCTCAACTGGGTCTCTGTCTGAACTAACATGCATTGGTTATTTATGAGAGAATATTCAGTTATCTAGAGAACAATAGTTGCATGCATGCATGCATTAACTGACTGAACTCACAATTAGTTCCTCGAATTGTTTGGAACTAATTTAACTGGACTTAACTCAGTTAGCTGAGCTAACTAATTACAACTCAATTACAAATCATCCTTATCTCCTTAATTAAGGGATAACTTCCTCAATCAAAGGGATAACTGTTGCATGCCTTCACAAAGACTTCATGTTTGAATTTCTCCAACTAATTAACTCAAGATGAATTAATTAATTATTTTTCAAATAGCTGGTTAGAGTAAATTCGACTTTTAATCCTCAATTTTGATTCAAGGAAAAATCAAAATTTGAATATATCCAGAAATGTTATTTATAACAATGCTATTTTTAGCATTTCTATTTTTTGCTATTTTTAATAGAGTTGGAGTATATCCTGAAACGCTATTTATAGCAATGTTATTTTTAACATTTCTTGTTGCTATTTTCAACACTCCCTCTCAACAAGAAAGGGATTATATGTCACCCCAATCCTGTCTCTGTGGAATTCGAATTTACACTTTGAAAATGCCTTAGTCAAAATGTCAGCATCTTGCTCCTTGGTCGAAACATACAGCAACAACATGATCCTCCTCGCTACACAGTCTCTGAGATGATGATACCGAATGTCTATGTGCTTGGACCTGTCATGAAATACTAGATTCTCAGAGTTTGATACAACTCTGATTATCACAATAGATCATAGTTGGATCCATCCTTTGATCAAACAAACCAAATAGAATTTTCCACATCTAAATGGCCTCAAATGCTGCTTGACTTGCAGCCATGTATTTAGCCTCTACTAAGCTAAGTACAACTGGCCTCTGTTTCCTGTTGTACCTAGAAACTGCAGCTGAACCAAGGTTGAAAATTCCTCCTGATGTGCTCTCCCGATCTAATGGACTCCCTGTCCAATCTGCATCTTTGAAGCCTTGTAGCTTCACTCCCTCTAACCATCTATACCATAATCCAAACTGAGATGTGCCTCTGAGGTATCTCAAAACATTCTTCGATGCCTTCCAAAACAACTTGGTAGGCTAAACCATTGTAGGTTTTAACCCCGTACAGAAATTACCTGCATACGAATTCTAAAACACAGAAAATAAAAAATGTAAGAGCATAACACATAAAACACATATACACAGAGATTTTCCCCTGGATCGCAAAACTGGGACTACCAGATTGATTTTTCATTATGTTCCTTTCAATGTTACAATACATATTTATACATGCCGAAGCATCCAATACCATGGACCGAAAACCATCGCGTCCAAAACCATGAACCGAAAACCATCGCGTCCAAAACCATGGACTGAAAACCATTGCGCCCAAAACCATGTGTGAAAATCATGCACAAAACCATAGGTAGGTCCGCCCAACCTAACATAGGGTCCAAAACCAAAATTTTACCCCATAGAGTGGGGTTACTTGCACCCCTTAAACCCCCTGTGACTCCCCCACCATGCAATCGGCGCAACAAAGGGGGGATCTACCCCCCTTCTAACCCCTTGGTTAACTACGTGGGCTAGTCATGGAAAGAATATAACACAATGCAACAACCATAGCTTGACTTAGTTGGTTCACCGCAAAGCAAAAATCTGGTCGTGTGTTCACTAAGTACATTAGTGAACCCACAAGCTGCCGATACATAGTAGCCTCTACTACCTCACCTGAAGTAGCATCCTCCTTCCTTCAGTTCCCTGCTAGAGGAGTCTGCATGGGTTTGCACTTCTCCATGTGGAATCTCCTGAGTATCTCATTGGCATACTTGCCTTGAGACACAAACACTTCCCCATCCTTCTACCACACTTCCATGCCTAAAAAGTAGTGCATGAGACCCATGTCCTCCAACTCTCTTGCAAGGTCGTCCTTGCAAGACATGATCAACTGATCATCACCTGTCAATATCAAATCATCAACATAAAGAGCAATGATCAACTGCTTACCTTCCACCATGATGTGGTACAAGTTCACATTTGCTTCACTCTTTGTGAAGCCCAACTCGGTGAAGTAGTTGTCGATCATGGTGTACCAAGCACGGGGTGCTTGCTTCAACCTCTACAAAGCTCTCTTGAGTCGGCACACATGTGAATCATGATTGAAGGTCTCAAATCCTTCCGGCTGCTCTATGTACACCTCTTCCTTAATCTTGCCATTGAGGAATGCAATCTTCACATCAATCTGATGGATCTTCCAACCCATAGGTGCTGATAGTGCCAACATTGATCTGATAGATGAGTACCTTGATACAGGAGCAAAAATTTCATCATAGTCAATCCCCTCGACCTGTGAGAAACCACAGGCAACAAACCTTGCCTTATGTTTCTCCACACTACCATCAACAACATGCTTTACCTTGTAAAGCCAACGGGAACTCACAACTAACTTGTTCTCTGGTCTTGAAACCACATCCCAAACACTGTTACGAACTATGGAGTCATACTCCTCCACCATAGCATCAACCCAAATTGGTTGCTACATTGCTTCCTCAAAGGAAGATGGCTCGGTCTCAACAAATTCCCCAACAAGGGCCATGTATCCAGTGTACCTCTCAGGTGACCTCCTCTATCTGCACTGAGAATATGGTTCTCCCACATTCTCTCTCACATTCGACAAAAATCTGTCAGCTTCTCTCGTGCGCTTCCGCCCATCTTTGGAAGACTCTGCATGAGTGGATGTCTCCACTCCTGAAACCTCTGCATGCGGCTGCTCCGCATCAGTCTGAGGCTCCTCCTCCTTAGGAACCAACAGTTCCTCCACAGCCTATAGTTTGAGCTCCCTCTCAAGGGAAACTCACATGGCCTTCTGCTCATTAAACTTGAGATCTCTATGAACCATTGTCCTCCAACTGGTAGGCAAGTACACCTGATAGTTGTGGGGTGTATCAGTGTACCATGCGAACCATGATAATTTCTACATGGTATCAGAGCTATCTGATCTATAAAGAAATTTCTACATGGTATCAGAGCTAGCTGATCTATAAAGAAATTTCTACATGGCATCAGAGCAAAGGTGATCAAAGTGGAGAACAATATACAAAGAAGGGAGAAGTTCGAAGGTTGAAGTTCTTGATTGTAGGTACATAATCAATTTCTTATCACATCTCAAAGTTCACCAATGGCGCTCAATGGCTTGAGACTCGAGTATGCCCTGGATGGCAGCTCGAATTATATAGCCTGGAAGGATCGCATGGAAGCGGTATTAGAGGACAACGGTTTGAAGGACTTCATTGATCAAGAAGTCCCCAAGCCAGCAGTAGCTAATGCCCAAGAATTGGCGGAATGGAAGAAATGTGTGGCGAGAGTGAGGAGGATTCTTCTGGAGGGAGTTCAAGACCATATTGTCTCGAGTCTCCATGGGAAGGAGACTCTGTTTTCAATGTGGAAGACATTGAAGGATCTATATCAGAACAAAAATGACCAGAGGAAGCTGGTGTTGAAAGACAAGCTTTGGAAAATCAAGTGTGAAAAGGGCGACATGATCTCTACATATCTGAACAAGCTCACCACCTGTAGAGATGAGCTTGGAAGTGTAGGAATCACGACATCCGATGATGATATGGTGAGTCTTGCTCTCCTCGGTCTTCCTAAGAGCTGGCATAACTACCAAGACTCAGTGAATGGAAGAGAGAAATTGCCAGATTGGGAATGACTGTGGTTGGATATGATGCAAGAGGAGATTAGGAGAAGCACTAGAGATGGTTCTTCATCCAAGGAGGATGAAGAAAATCTAGTCTTAGCGAGTAAGGCAAGGAAGGGGAAGGAGAAGGATTCTCATCCCAAATTGAGTTCTTCTCATGGAAGGAAGAAGATTGACAAATCTAAAGTGAGATGCTTTAATTATCATGAGGTGGGCCATTATGCAACTAATTATCCATTGAAGAAATCCAAGAAAGGATCCTCATAAGGATCTGAAGGTGAGGCCCTAGCCCCTTAGTTCGAATTGGATTTTACCCTCATTGCATGCATGGTTTCATCAATGATGGGTTGTGGTTGGTTTCTTGACAGTGGAGCCTCATTCCACATGACTGACGATAAGAGTTTGTTCAGTACCTTGGAGGAGAAAGACCTCAAGATACTCATAGAGATGGGTAATGATGAAAAGTATAGTGTTTCAGGAGTGGGCACGGTTGCTTTTCAGAGGAAGCATGGAGCTCTTATTACCTTGACAGATTTGAATTATGTCCCTGGAATGAATAAGAACTTGGCATCGATCGCAATGTTGGAGGACAAAGCCTACGATGTTGTCTTCAGTACGGGAAAGGTTTTCTTTAGATACATCACCATGGGATAGGTGAAGTAGATTGGTTCACGAGTCAAGAACCTGTATGCTCTTGAGGTTCAAGATGCATGCAAAGCCTTGAGGAGCAAGGCAAATGTTGGAGACTTGGTGGTTGAGAGGGAGAGTACATTACCTCTCAACATGCAGTGCCAAAAGAAGTCTCAGACAATTGTGGAGCAGCCACAACTGGAGAAGTTGAGAGGAGATTGAGTGGAGGCAAACACTCATAGAGAGACCTCCAGTAGGGGGAAATTTCGAGCCAAGTGGGCAGAGGGATCACATGCAACCATACCTCCAAGTGTGAGGTGGGGCGATGTGAAGAGATAGTCCCAAGAAGGCTGAAATATGGGAAGGATCCTTGAGGTACCCAATCTCTTTGATTAGACCTTGCTATGGGAGACCCCACGAGGAGTAGCAAGATTGGTTGAGTGGGTAGAGACAGATGCGGATGGAGCGACAAAGGGAGCTTTAGCATCAGAGGGTGTTTCTAGCCCAACAGGGACTTCTTAGTAACTGAGTTGCAGTGCAACAGTGGGCAGCGGATGCAACATGATGAGAGGAGGTGCAGTGCGGATGCAGTGCTGGGAGAAAGGACCAACAGTAACACGGGTGCAGCAGGAGGAATCAGTGTGATTGATGCAATCAGAGATCAAAGTGACTGAGGCTAGAGCAATCAGATACTGAAGAGCATAGAGGTACAAAGTTTTCAGTTGACAGAGGCAATAACAGTCAGAGACTTTGATGACAAAAGCATCATTCTAATTCAGGTTGGATATTTTTTTTGTTTCTAGAGTTGTTGGAGCAACAACACTTGAGAGAAGTGTTGCATGTAGAACATTCCAAAGGTTCAGGATCGTGATCAAGTTGAATTCCTTTCTTGTTGAGAGGGAGTGTTGAAAATAGCAACAAGAAATGATAAAAATAGAAATGCTAAAAATAGCATTGCTATAAATAACATTTCAAGATATATTCCAACTAATTAACTCAATATGAATTAATTAATTATTTTTCAAAGAGTTGGTGAGACTAAATTCAAATTTTAATTCTCAATTTTGATTCAAGGACAAATCAAAATTGGAATATATCCCGAAATGCTATTTTTAGCATTTCTATTTTTTGCTATTTTCAACAGAGTTGGAGTATATCCTGAAATGATATTTATAGCAATGTTATTTTTAGCATTTCTTGTTGCTATTTTCAACAATTTCAATATAACTTCAATGCTTCCGAAGGTTTCTACAATAAGACTTGAAAGAAGTATTCAACAATCCTTCAGTGATCTGTCAAGGATTCCTGCTCCAACAATGCTTCATATATAAGATATCATTAACATCATGCTTCAAATTCAACTACACAAAGTCTTCAATGGTCTAATTATAAAGTATCTCCAAGGCTCTTCACTTATGCACAAGAATACTTCACATGTACTTAATGATTGCTACAGTATTAGCTCCAAGTATATACAGGGATGTCTGCTTCAACAAGGTGATCTATACTAAGTCTTCAACAAGGCTGCTTCACATCATTGTCTAGGTTTCAATACAGTCTAGGTCTGCTTCATAAGACTTCATCAAAGGTATCCTACAACAATTTTTAAATTCTTTGAATGAATTTTTTATTAAGGTTTGCAGTGATTCCTTAACGAAATTGCTTTAAGTTTGCTTGCTAAATTTTGCAAAAATATCTCCAATTGTTTCAAGTAATGTCCTTCAATTATTTCTTTGAATTTTCACTTAGGACTGAACTCTAGGAAGAATATTAGGCTAACAGAAAAATGATTTCAGATCTTGTGTCAAAAACATCCTTACAAAAATGCTCCTTCAATTATGATCAAAAAGAAGGATTTCAACAATCTATTGCAAACCTTTGGCACTACAAAGATTCAATATTTTATCACTATTTAGAGCTCAAAATTGTTCACAGACAGGCAAGATTCATATGCCTTCACATAAATTACATCTCAGAGCTTTTTCATATATGATAGATGTATGGAGCTTGATATACTTCGATCTTTCCACAAAAATAATCCTCAAATTTGGCCTTCAACCTACTTGCACAAAATTGTTTTGGTCACTTTGCATAGAATTTTACTTCAAATCACAAAGATTTTGGTCACAGTCTTTCACTCTTAAAGAGAGATATATCACATAAAATTCATTGTTCAATCAGATAGATGATTTCTTGTGGTCGAATTGGTTGCCCTATGGTTTTTCCTTTACTTCATTCTTCTATCTCAGGTTCGTTTTTTTCTTCTCTTCCATGGTCGAATTCTCCTTCGGATCTGAATTGTCTTTGCTTATGTCTTGTCTTAGCCAAGTTAGATTCTTGGAATGAAGAGTTTTAATTTATATTTATACTTGTCCGAACATGTGAAAGGATGTGTCTTTTGGTTAAGGAGGGAGCCGACATGAGCTGGTAGGTCGATCTATGTAGGTAACAAAGTTACCAATCAAAAGGGAACCGAACAAAGTTCTCACTTTTTTAGAGGCAACAAAAAATCATCCGATTTTGAAAAGTGTTGATTTAGAATACACCCTTTTTTTTGGAGCATATTTTTGATACTTTAAATTTTCTTATGTATTAAGTATACACATCTTTTTAGATGTTAATGATTTTCATGCCAATTTTGAAAAGTGTTGACGCAACATCAACCCTTTTTTTGGCTTATTTTTGACACCTCAAATGATAATTTTTTAAAGTGTTGTTGATTTTCATGCGGATTTTGAAAAACGTTAATGCAACATCAATATTTCTTTTTTTTTTTTTTTTTACGGGGCATATTTTTAGCACTTAAATTTTTTATTATTATTCAGTATGCATTTTTAAAATTGTTTTTTATTTAACCATTTTTCAAGTTGTATTGTTCTTATTGTTCTTCTTTTTCTTCTCTTTTTTCATGAGATGCTCGTTTTTAAAAGACTTTTCAATTTTGAGTTTATTTATTTATTTATTTATTTTTCTTTGAAATAATTTTTTTAATTCTTTTACAAAGTTTACAAAAATAATAAAATTAATATTTTGAAGTTAGGAATTTTTTTTTTTTTTGTAGCATTAATTGATACAAAATTACACAAAATAATTGTTACTAAAAATATAATAATTTTAAATATTTGACAAAAAATATATATATTTTGCATATATATATATATATATATATGGACATTTTTCCCCACAAATTACATAATATATATAGGGACATTTTTCCCCACAAATTACATTAAAAAATAAAAAATAAAAATAAATAAATAAAATTTCATGGAAAAAGTTGCAACAAAAACAGTGGAGAAAAAAATAACATTTTTAATGAATTTGATGTCTAGAGATCATAAAAATTGATTTTTCTTTCAATTTTTTTTTACATAAAAGTTTAAGTAAAAATAACAAAATAAAAAAATATTGTTAAAAAAATAAAACAAAAAAAACTTAAAAAAAAATCAAAGTAACAAATTAAAACTTATTTATTTAAAATAAAAAACATTTAAAAGAAACACTTAACCTAAATTATTTAAAATAAAAAAATAAAAATAAAAAAAAACATTTAAAACAAACCAAACAAAATGGAACGAAAAAAATCAATTAAAAAAAAAAATAATAATAATATTAAAGCACTCAAAAAATTATATAATTAAATAAACATATATATATATAATAAACAATTTTAGAAAAAAACTTTAAAATAATAAAAAAAAAATTAAAAAACAAAAAAATACTTTTGAAATATTAAAAAAATTATTGCCTTGACCCTTTGGCAACGGGTGAGGAAGGCAAGATGATTCTTGGAATTGCCGTGCCTCCCCCGCCTAATGGCCAAGGTGCCACGGCAATATTTAAATATTTACTATTTTTATTATTATTTTAATATTTTTTTTAAAAGTTCTTTTAATTTTTTTTACTATGTATATTTCAATTTTTTTAATGTTATGTTTTATTTATTTATTTTTTAAATGTATATGTGTATTATTTATTTATTTTTTAAATGTATATGTGTATAATTTTTTTTTAATAGTTTTACATTTATAATTTACTTATTTTAATTTATATTTTAATACAATTATATATATATATATATATATATATATATATATATATATCCTTTATTTTTATTTTTTGTTGTTGTTTTTTTTAATTTTCATCATTTTATGGATTTTTTTTTTTCTTTAGGTTTTTTTTTTTAATATTTTTCTTCTTCTTTTTAATTTGATTTTTTTTTGGTCACTTTTAATTTTTTTTTTTCAATTTTTTTTTTTTTTTTTTTTTGCTTATTATTTTTTTTTTTTTTTTGGGTTATGATTTAATTTTAATTTTAATTTTTTAATTTTATTGATTGATTTATTTATTTTTTTTGTTGTAGGGGTGGTGTTGATAGTTTCTTTTTCATTTTTCGTTACAATAAATCAAGTTCGCCTCCACTATGTGTTAATATAATGGTTGGTTTTTAAGTTTCAATTGCAATAGGTCAAGCATGCCCCCACTATGTGTCAATTTGATGGTTGATTTTTAAGTTTTCGTTGCAATGTGCCAAGTTGTCTTAGGCTAAGATTTTAAAAGAACTATATTTTTAGCATTTGGTATAATGAATTTTTGATTTAGGTATTTATTTTTAAGGTTTAATTTAGTCATGATAATTGATCTTGAAATATGTTGAAAATCTAAGGTTTGTTATAGTCGTGATATTTGTTTTACTCCCATAGCTGAAAAATGTTGAAATTTTAAGGTTTGTTGGAGTCGTGATATTTTAACTTTAACGCTATGGTTGAAAAATGCCAAAATTATAACATTTTTTAGAGTCGTGATATTTATCTTTAACACCATGATTAAAAATTGTTGGAATTTTTAGGTTTTTTCGAGTCGTGATATTTTATCTTTAATGTATTATTGAAAACTATTGGAATTTTAATGATTTTTGGAGACATGGTATTTTATTTTTAATGTTGGAATTTTAGCCCAAAAAAATGTTGATGCTAGCATCAACACTTTTTGATTTTAGGATGTTTTTTGCACAAAAGAAAATTGGTTTTTATTGTCATTTTAAAAAAATGTTGAAAATTTACCCAAAAAAAATGTTGTTTCAGCATACACACTTTTTGTTTTTGGGTTATTTTTTCATACTTTTTTGGGGGTATTTTTTCTAGTATTCTCGTTTTGAGGTTACAGTTCATGTTTGATTGGTAACTTTGTTAGGTTTATAAATATATATATATATTTTAATTAATTTTTTAAATTGTGTAGGGGCCAACCTATGTATGTTCGAGCCAACTTCAAGATTTTGATGATCTCCTAGCGTTGTAAACACACTTCTCCAAAGCCACTGATAACACAAATCCATAATTTCAAATGTTGAATACTTTATGGTCCTAGGATGCAATTTTCAGTATTTCATTTTTGAAAGGGTTTCTTGGAACTATTCCTCTAAACTTGCAAGACTACACTCTTTACTTTCCATTTTCTTTCTAGTCACAAAAGAGCTCATCAATGTCATTTATCAAGTCTAGTAGTTTATGGCTTTGAAGGTTTCATTTGGACTAAATTTTAAAATGCAAAGCCACGCAACATCACAATTGCCCATTGTCTATTCTTTTTGTAGTTTTATTGATTCTTGGCTACCAATTGCCAAACAAGGAGAAAGCGTTTCGGGACCCTAGTGGAGAACAAATGGGAATGATCATGAAATGTCATACAAGTATTGAGGTGTATCAAGTCATAGTATAGATATATTTTCCATCAATGACAAATACTTCAACACATGGTTGGGACATTATAATAATAGGTGGTGGTTTTGGGTGCTATGTGTCGAGCCATAAAAAGGGTCTTTTTCACCTCTAACTACCTCACATTAACTTGTCAATCCAGGAACGATTTGTTATCTAAAAGAGTGTACTCAGTTTGAGGCTGTCATTTGTCAAAGTAATGCTAGTAGTATAGTGCTCAAGGAAATACAAGAGTAAACGGATGCTTGAAAGAAAATCTACTTACGGCAAAATATTTTAAAAACTAAATCATGCACTCGGAAAACTAAGCAATTTATCAGTCAAGGGTCCAGTAGCAATAACTCATCCCTTTGGAAACTGATGTAAATAAAGGTAATCAAGGAATAGATCATCAATCTGGGGACTAGACAACAAATGCCAACACCCACTACAGTTTCAGATCGTTCTGCACACCAAAGCAACAGTAACGCAAATAACAGGAAATGGAACAACAACTAGAAAATGTAACAGCAACTAAGTCTGATGAACAGCAACACCTTAATCTCCAGGAACAAGTGCAGTAATTGTATCCTACAGAAATCAGATGGCAATCTTTACTTAAAGGATAAATCAGACAACAAATAGAAATGGAACAACAACCAATTACCAATGAAATTAAGAACAACGCTTAGCGTCGATGGTGAATATACAGTACCGAAATAAATAACACACACAGCATACAGAGATACTAAGAGAAATAGTAATCTGAGTCTGATACCACAAGTATTGATCTCAGTTAGAAAGGTTAACGATCGCAATTCATAATGGAACAACAATGTCAATTGAACAGCAATCAGAATGAAGTATAAACCATAGACAAATATAGTAATACCAACTTAAGAATATTACAGCTCGGTTACTCTACAATTGAACAACAATAGCATTCTTTAAAGAACAGTAATGTTACACTAATGACTTAGAGGAACAACAATATGTTATCAGGTCAGAATGAACAATATGACTTTCCTGTTACAGAGACGATATTGTAAATATAATAGAGCTGTGATATAAAATAACAAAACACACCAGATTACCGATCAAGCTGATAACGAAAACCACACACGAACTAAATATAATGATACAGAAGCAAGTGTTCCACCAGGGTCGGGCCCTTAGCCTCCAGGGACACACCACTTGAGATTATTCCAAAATCATAGATGGAACAACAACCAGATTTGTATTAAAGCATTAAAACAGAGTTACAGGGGATCACTTCTCAACAAGAGTCGATGATCAAAGTTTCAAATACAAAGCAAAGCTACATAAAAATTAATAGTCTCCCGAGCTAGCAGTGCTGCCCCTACTTATAACAGCTGAAGCGGAGATATCAAAGATGTGAAAATAGTTAAAGCAGCGATCCCTCAGGATCAAAGGATCCCAAGGGATTCGCCAAGCTGTTAATCTTCAATTATCCGGTCGTTTTCTTGCTTCAAGTCGATATCTCCTTTTCCTTTCCTTGGCTGAGATGTTTTAATTGAGATCGTCTTGTTTGCATATGGTTCCCCGCCAAAGGGATAGCGGTTAGCTTGGCCCTGTCTTTTTCTTTGGAGCGACAATCTTTAGTTTTTCCCTTTTCCTGCATAAGAAATGGAAATTATTAGTGTTTTCATGTTGCATATAAATCTTATAGATTTGTCATGATTTCCCATTATCTACCTAGTTCATGATGCAAAGATGTTACGAGTTCTAAAGAAAAGATGACAAAATAATCAATAAAAACATACCTTCTTCAGTACTCCACACACCCCCCTGCTTACCCTTTTTCATGCCCTCATGAAAACATTGTAGTTGACATGTAAGGCAGTGAGAGAGTAGGTTGGAGATGGGATCTCATGTGGTGGTCTACAGCCATGATGCCTAACTAGGTGTTCAAAAAGATGGCCCATCTGACCTTCAGGCATTTCATACAGGGCTTGGTATCCAGGTGCAGGGTGCCAAATAATCGGACTCCGAAACCTATATCCTAACCAAGATGGCCCTGCCCTCAAGATAATTTCGCCATAGAGGTTCAAACGATCAGCGGCTAACTTAAAGTTCTCGTAATTAAATGGTTCCCTGAGTTGGATGTTCGGATTAGAGGTTTGATATCGAAATTTAGCAGCTGCAATGGCAAGGTCCTTAATGGTAAAGAAGTATTCTATCCCTTGCTGATTGATTGTTGTATGAATGGGTCCTAACGCGTCAATCACGCCCGGAGTCCTCATGAGGCTCTTGTGTTTGTTCCATAACTGTAATGGATCTCTAGGCTTAGCTCTTACCCATAAGTCTAATCCGTTTTCTTGCCTTTGGAAGGCATTATAGGCTTTAAGCCATTTGATTTGATTAACTCCAAACGAAATAAATGCCTGCAGTTGGATATCCCCAACGAAAGGGCTAGGGTTCTGCTCTGTGTCTTGATCTAGTACGAGGTTATGCAGATAGAATTCACACAATAGTCTTTGAACCTTTACTCCATAGTGCTTACAAAAATTTATAAAATCATCAATGGTATTTATTTGTATAGGGGTTCCTGCTTTGACGGCCTTAATTTTCAATTGCAAATATCGTTCCATTAAAAACAAGGCATAATTCTTGGCAAGGGCTCTACATGCTAGGACGTCAGTGTACAAAGAGCATAAGGTATCCATCTGTCTGATAACTACATCTAATCTATGAGTTACCTTTGCGACTTTTTCTTGTTCTTTTCGCCATCCTTCAAAGGCCTGGCTTTCGGATAAATTGACATTCCTTAGCTGTTGTTGTAACTCCTCATACCTTTCTCGAGAAACCGTTTGTTCGGTGAGTTTTTCTACTGCTTGCTGAGCTTGCATCAAACCCTCTCGTAGGGTTACTGTCCTCGGATCGCTGTCCCATACAGTGGTGGCCAGTGGAAGATTTACTTGAATTTTCTTATTGCGCCGCCTCGTGTTTATAATCTGCATTCCTTCAGAGGACTTTGCCTCTGTCTGAACTTCCTTGTCACATGCTGATATATGGGCAACAGTGGAATGTTGTTCCTTTTTCTTTTGAACAGCAGCCTGCACTTCAACAGGGTTTTGAACGACAGACTGTTTTTCAACAGCGGTTTGAACAACAGACTGTTCTTCGACTGGGTTTTGAACAGCAAGCTGAACATGGGTCCTCTGAACCTTTTTCTTGGGGGGTCTTACCGGAGTGGTTGCGTGTCTTACCCCTGAAGTCCTTTTTTCTCTCTTTCTCATTTTCAAAACCCTGATTTACTGCCGAAGTCGAGCTATCACATTTAGTAATCTTTGTTGTTCTTTCCGTAATCTTTTAATTTCTTCTGTTTCCTTAGAAGGAATGACTGTCTGTTTACTCGGTCCTGGACTATTATCTTGACCAATTCCCTGGTTTTCCTCTCGGGGTGCTCCTTCACTATTTTGTTCAAGTTGCTCAAGAGTAGAAACCCTGTCTGGCTCTGTCATTTCCTGGGTAACTTCCTTGTCCACCCCTTCTTCTTCATGCAATTCTTCCGGTGTAGTTTGGCTGGGAGTGGATTGTTCCCCTTCTATATACTCATCATTTTCTTCTCTTGTCATACTTACATCACGAACAACATGATTCTCTTTGTTTTTTTCCTCGTCGCACAATTCCTTGGGTGCATTTTTATCCTGAGCAGAATGCTCTTTTGGTTCTTCCTCAATCTGGAGGCCTAGCAGGCTAAGGGGTTGGCCATATTTGCCCATATTGGCCAGAATTTGGGCCAATTTGTCCTCTTGCAATGGATTTTGCAATGGACTCTCTTCGCGTTGTTCTGTCTCCACCTCCACCTACTCAGGTTGTTCGGTCTCTTCCTCTGTTTCTCCTTCCTCATTTCCTCCCACTTCTTTCTCATTCTCTTCTCCTTCTAATTGCGGGGGTTGCTCGTCCCCTGAGTCATCTATCTCCACAGGTTGGCTGGTACTCCCTTGGGGATTTTCCAACCTCCCTCTAATCCGTGCCAATCTAATTGATTTTCTCCATTTTGATGGTATATTTGGTGTACTGGCAGTATGTTTGCGTTTTGGGGCTGGCGAAGTCGACACCCCATCTATTGTAGCAATTAGCTCTTCCCAGCTGCTCTGTTGCTAAGCAAGACTGTGGCTAACTATCAGCCGTATCAGTCCATGGTGACTTACCACCGATTCTACATGTTGTGACTTTTTCATGCTTTGGGAAACATCATGAAGTAATGAATTTTAAAATGCAGGTAGGTTCACAGAGCATTTCTCTTTTAATACAGCTAAGAGTTTAATGTGTTGTGGTCTTACCACGTCTTTCCTTCCTTCACGGGTGATGTAGCTCTGGATGATCCTCGCCAATTCTGCCTATGGCTCTCCTAATGCTGCTGGTAGGACTCCCTTTCCTCTGATTGTCAGGTTCTGGCCTTCATCATGGAAGATCTTCATGATCTTTTGTAGTCTCTCCTTCTTTAGAGTCCACACAGGTCCAGTGGCTGGCAGTCCCGAGACCTCTGCAATTATGTCATCGGTAACTGCTATGTGTTTTCCCCTTACTGTGGAGTGGTATTCTTGCAAGTTCTGCAAGAATTCTATTGCCACAGTCTTGTTGGATTCCTGTAAACGATTAAGATAGACTAACCATCTTGCCCTTGCTAGGATTTCCCGTGCAGCATCAGAAACTGTCAATACCTATGGTTCTCTTCGAATTGACCTTCCTCCCATGCTTTAGCTCACTGTAAAAAATGCAGAGACAACAATGGAACAACAGGCTGTTCAAACTGTTAGAAACACAAAGAAAATAGCAAAATTGCAAGGCTCGTTCAAATCTTACTAATTGTTGCAGACTATGATATAGAAATATCTTAGGAACAACAAGGCATGCAAATTGAAAAACGAGATACCGTTAAGCCTTGCTATTCCCAAGTAAGAGTTTTCCGAATAATAGCCTGACACATATGCCAACAAATTATGAAGTTAGTCCCCCCCCCCCCACAATGTGATAGGCCATCCTTGGCCGTCAAATGAAGGAGCCGCGGGCTGATCTGTCCTGGTACAGGGTCATAAAGGAACAGCGTATGCCAAGTTGCCATGATTACATAAGGAGCAGGTTACTGAAATCGAGGTGTATCGTAGGATCGCTTAATAAATAAGAAAATGCGGTTACATGATGCGAGGCTGGGAGGATAGGACAGCTGACGTGCACAACGAGTGTAATGCGATCATTGTCTACTTTTTCCGTCATGATTGGTTATGATGGATTTTCATGTGTTTAATGGTTCAGGGAAGTGATATGCATAATCTTATTTGACGGATTACAAAGGTATAAGACAGAGAAGGGTGTTAATGATTACTATTGGTGTATAAGAAATGTGACTTCAATACCATTAACAGAGCTCTGCTGCCGACAGGTGTCCATAACCTTGGCAGAGTTGTTTGTTTCACCCATGGAACCATGATCCTTTGTGTATGCCTAGGAAGTATTGTTCAGTGTCAAAATGGAGGTCATTATGCTGGCTTGGTAACCAGTTAAATCATAATGCCATTCACCAGGAAGGAGTGAAAGGTGGGCAGGCCGGCTCGTGATGAGACCTCCTGTTCCAAGGACTCTTTATTTTTTCTGATGTGCCTTTTGGACCATATCTCTGGAGTGGTGGCCATAGTGGGAATGCCACTTCACTTTCTTCCTTATGATCATGGTAGGTTGGCTCTTGATGAGACCCCCTATCCTGCATTTGACAATTCAAAACATTTTTATTATTATTATTATTATTATTATTATAAAATGCTTTCCTATTTATACACAAAGGGTGGTTCGGCCCTCCTTAAGAGTAGGAATGGTGGAAGAAGTCTTAACATCTCAATAGAAAAATATAAACCCTTTGTTCTTATTCCTTAATAATGATCAAATAAGATTATGGGAATTTAAAAATAGCCAGCATGATAAAGATGATCAATCATGTTAGTATTAGTAGGGTAATGACAACAAAAGTGATGAATAATTGTGTCTTTTCTTTGTTCCTCTCCATCAATTCATAGCAATTTCTTGTAAAGTAGCGATTTTATATAATTTTCTAATTTCAGTATGCTCTAGCTTTGTATCCATTGCATGAGTGTATAGTTGTGCTCCAAAGGACCTGAAACAAGAGGAACAGTAGGTATCTTTAGTCATAAGTAAAAGGAATACGAGAATGTTGTCATTTGAAAAAGGAAGGGCAAAGGAATACAAGTGTTGTTCCTTTGAAAAAGGAACATCAAAAACCGAAAGTGCCATTCCTTTGGAAAAGGAACAACAAAAAACCAAAAGTGTCATTCCTTTGGAAAAGGAACAACAAAAACGCAAGTGCTAAAAAGTGCCATTCCTTTGGAAAAGGAACAAAAAAATGCAAATGTTGTTCCTTTGGAAAAGGAACAACAAAAATAAAAAAGCGTTGTTCCTTTGGAAAAGGAACAACAGAAATAAAAAAGTGTTGTTCCTTTGGAAAAGGAACAGCAGAAAACTCAAAGGTCGTTCCTTTGGAAAAGGAACAACAAAAATCAAAAGTGATGTTCCTTTGGAAAAGGAACTGCAGAAAACTCAAATGTCGTTCCTTTGGAAAAGGAACGACAAAAATCAAAAGTGTTGTTCCTTTGGAAAAGGAACAGCAGAAAACTCAAATGTCGTTCCTTTGGAAAAGGAACAACAAAAATCAAAAGAGGAACAACAGAAAACTCAAATGCCGTTCCTTTGGAAAAGGAACAACAAAAACTCGAATGCCGTTCCTTTAGAAAAGGAACAGTAAGATGAAAATGAAAAAGGAACGGCTGAAACAAAAGGTGTTGTTCTTTTGAAAAGGAACAACAAACAAAAATGCTGTCCCTTTGGAAAATGAATAGCAGAAACGACAAAAGTGCACACAAATGATGTACCTTCAGAAAAGGAATAGCAAAAATGACAGGGCTGTTTCTTCTGAAAAAGGAACAACAGAAAAAAATGCAAATACAAAATATATACAGAACAAAGAAATTATGTACAAAGTGTAAAAACAGGTGAGTCACTTAATGAATCACAGGTGAGGAAGATTTCTCTTCCTCCCATAGAATTTGCATATCAGAGTCCTCGTGTAGTTGCTGGCAGAAGGATTCCCGAGTAAGTGGTTTGCGGTATAATCGAACTCGGTGGCCATTTACTTTAAAGGTATGTCCAGATCCGTCAATAGTGACTAGAGTAAGGGTGCCATTATCATGTACCTTCTGGATTTCATATGGCCCCAGCCAGCGAGTTTGAAGTTTCCCGGGAAAATCCTGAAACCTGGAATCGTATAAGAGCGCCCAATCTCCTTCGTGGAAGAATTTCTTTTTAATGAGAGCGTCATGCCATTTAGCTCGCTGTTGTTGGATTAATGCAGTGTGTTGAAGGGCAAAGAGCCTGATTTCATCTAGTTCATTGATCTGCTGTAATCTGTTGATCTGTGCCTCGTTTAGATCTAGGCCGATTTCTTGTGCTTTTCGCAGTGTTTGGATTTCGAATTCTATGGGAAAAATGGGTTGCTTTCCAAACACCAATTGATATGGTGAATAGCCGGCAGTGCTTCTCCATGTTGTTCTGTAGGTCCACAAGGCTTCTAGTAGTCTTGCAACCCAATCATGTCTATGTGATGCAATGGTTTTTGTCAAGACTGCCTCTATTATTTTGTCGCTGCTTTCTACTTGACCGTTTGCTTGTGGGTGGTATGGAGTAGTAATTTTATGTTGGATATGATAGTTTTTAAGTGTTGCAGCAATCTTATTACCAGCAAACTGTGGTCCACCGTCTGTAATTATGTCTCTTGAGAGCCCATATCGCACAAATATATGAAACAAGAATTGTATGGCAGAATCCTCTGTAGCTCTCTGTAATGCTTCTGCTTCAACCCATTTGGTGACATATTCTGTTGCCACTAGGTAGCCCCCAATCCAGGAAAATCGAGCACTTCGCTAGACAATCTGTTTTCGTTCATTGGGGGTCAAATGTTTTGTTAATTTACCTACTGCTAAGTAATTCGCAACATCAGCATACCAGGTGTTTTAATAGTACAACAATCAAATGCTCATCTGGAAATTGATCTTTAACTGCTGTTGCGTCCACTGGTTTTGGCATTCGCGAGAGAAAGTCAGCTACAAGATTTTCTTTTCCAGGTCTGTCCTTGATTGTAATATCAAATTCCTGCAATAACATCAGCCATCTAGTTATTCTACCATTTGTGGTGGGTTTATTCGCTAAATATTTTATGGCAGAGTGATCTGTATACAAAATAATAGGATATCCAGTAATGTAATGCCTAAACTTATTGACAACATGTATTACAGCTAGAAATTCCTTTTCAGTAACAGTATAATTCAATTCAACAGGGGATAGGTTCTTGCTAATATAATAAATTGCATATGGTTTTTTATCTTCTTGCTGCCCAAGGACTGCTCCAATAGCTGTATCTGAGGCATCTGATGAAATTTGGAATGGCAGGTCCCAATTTGGTCCTCGAAGGACTGGAGCTGTGGACACAAGCTTCTTCAGATCCTGAAAAGCACGATCACATTTTTCTGTCCAAAGAAAGTCAACATTACCTGTCAATGCATATAGAGGTGCAACAATATGTGAAAAATGTTCTATAAACCTTGTATAATAACCAGAGAATCCGAGAAAATTGCGTACCTCTGTTTGAGTGGTAGGAGTGGGAATTAGCAAAATTATTTGAATTTTGGCTGGATCTACTTGTATGTCAGCTACTGAGATATAATGGCATAGAATAAGTCCTTTAGTCATCATCATATAGCATTTTTCATGGCTTAAGCAAAGCCTGGTGGCAATGCAGCGCTGCAGGACTTTTTCCAATGTGTCCAATGCCGAGTCAAAATCATCTCCGTATGGTGTAAAATCATCCATGTAGACTTTGAGCCCCTCATTTATTAGATCTGAGAAAATGCTGAGGATAGCTCTTTGAAATGTGGCAGGAGCATTGCATAAGCCAAAAGGTAGAACTCTGTAGGCAAATGTTCCCCAAGGACAAGTAAAAGTAGTTTTGTCTTGGTCTTCAGGGGCAATCTGAATCTGATTGTATCCACTGAAGCCATCTAAGAAAGAAAAGAATTTCTTTCCTGCTAGAGTGTCTAATACTTGATCAATGAATGGAAGGGGAAAGTGGTCTTTTTGTGTTGCTTTGTTTAACTCTCTATAGTATACACAAATCCTCCACTTTCCATTCTTCTTTGGTACCACAACAAGTGGAGAGACCCATTTACTATCAGAGATAGGGTAGATGAAGTTAACATCAAAAAGTTTTTGAAGTTCAACTTTTACAATGTCTTTTAGATGAGGATTAAGTCTCCTTTGTGGTTGGCGAACAGGTCTCGCATCCTTTTCTATGTAAATGTGGTGTGTACATAACTGGGGATCAATTCCTTTCATATCAGGGTAGTCCCATGCAAATGCTTCTTTATGTTTCCTCAATAATTGGATGAGCTTCTTTTCCTGTTCAGAAGTCAGGTTGGAATTAATGTTTAAAGTCTTTCTTGGCTCAATTTCCAAAATTTTTCTATTCGAAACAGAGGTAGTAGGTATTGTTTGATCATGTGTATCTTTAAGAAGATCCTCTTCTAATTCATTATCAAATGTCGCTTCTATCATGTGACATTGTATGTGGGATCTGGGTTCAGCTTGGCTAATGAAATTATTAATGGCATCATCTTCTGTTCGGTATTTGAAATCAAGAGCCTCTTGTATGGTTAATGGAGATCTAATATTTTCAGTGAGGTATGATACAGGATGCTTATTAGTTTTTATTATTGTGACACTTGGCTGCGCTGGGGGGTATAAAGCTAGATTCTTAATATTTGCCCCGCTAGTAATAGTCATATTGCCTTGTCGGCAGCTAATATAAGCATCGGCAGTTGCGAGCCAAGGTCTGCCTAAGATTAATGGATGTCCATCAAGTCGGTTTTTGGGATTTATTATCAGAAAATCGGCCGGATACTCCTAGGAGTCAACAGATACCATAACATCATGCAGTGTGCCCTCTGGCCTAACTATAGATTGATCAACCAGTTCTAATAAACTGGAGGTCGGTTCTACTGATGTAATGCCTAGTTTTTGGCAAATAGTGGTTGTTAAGATGTTAATTGCAGCTTCTAGATCAACTAAGGCATTTGAGAAGGTTTGACCATAGATTTGTACGGTTACTATTGGATTTCCTGGGTCTTTGTATTTAACGGATGTTTCTTTTCTTGATAATAAGTCAGATAAAGTGCCAACTACTTGGACTTTTGGGTTATTTTTTATTGTCCTCCTTGGTTTCTTTATACATAGTTCTTTGATAGTCTTTGCATATATCAGGATGTCTTGAATGGCTTGGAGGAGCGAGATTTTTATGTACAGGTTTCATAATTCTCCAGAATGTAAAAATCAGGACATTATATAGGTCGAGGTATAATTAAGCGTTTTGGGAATGGAGGAGAGGATGTGGTTGTTGGATCATGAATTTGTTGTCTGGTCACGTCCTCTTCTTGTAATGGTTGTTCTACAGGTAACTGATTTTCAACTTTAACTGTTTTATCTCCCTCTGTATCAATGATATGCCCAGATCTTAATTGAAGGTCATTACACTCCCTTAGATTGGTTCCTATCTCTGGTGTTTCGATTATTTGAATGGAATGGACCGGTCTGTTATTCGGATTGGGGTTGGGTTGGGCTGGGAGTTGCGGCCTTAAGTTAGACTGGGGGTTTTATTGTGGGGCTGGCGATGTAGGTTGAGGGAGCGGGATAGTTCCTACTGGCTGATTCATCGGTCTTTGCCAGTTTGTCTGCTAGGTTTGACTCAGTGAAGTAGGAGGAGTCCATTGCGGTGGAAAAACATTGTTTTGCCAATATGGTGGGGTATAGGGAAAATTTGGCCAATTGGGTTGGCTTGCTTGATTCGGCCATGGAGATGATGAAGGGAATGATTGTTGTGACCAATTCGGGAAGGGAGGTTGATTTTGCCACATTGAATTATATTGTTGAGCATGGTATTGCTGAGGCTGGAAAGAAGAAGCTGGGTCTGAAAACATACCTGTTTGTCGTGGCTGCCATTGACGGCGCTGATTAAGTAGATACACCGACTCTGGCTCTTCTTCTGCTTCCTTGTATATTGCTTTCAATCCAGGAAGTGAGGGGCAACTTTCTGTGGAGTGGTATTTTGTACAAATGGCGCAAATTTGGACTGCATCTAATGGACACTCCTTATGGCTGTGTTTCTTTCTGCATCGGGGACAGAAGATTGCCAAATTATGTTCTGCTTCTGCTTGCTTTTGTTTGGCCTGCATAATATCAAGTTGTGTTGTCAGCGTCGCCAATATGTCAGTTTTAAAATTTTCTAATAAATTTCCAATTTTTGCACGAGTTACTCATTTTGTTGAGATTCTATTATCTCTTACGAATCAATCATGTTCTGCTGGTTTTAGCCTTGTACTGCCTCTCGAGCTCCTGATACATAAATCAATAATGTCAGCAAAATTTTCTTGATAAATATCTCCTTTCCCCATAATGTTTAATGTCTCAATCCATTGTTCCTTCATTCCCTTAATTAATGTTGTTTTTAATACATTATCAGGTAAAGGTAATGATGCATAAGGAGATCTTTGAAGATTATACTGGAATCGTTCAACATACTCTTCTCATGTTTCATTTGGTTTAGCTACCATCTGAAATATTTCATCTTTTAACTCTCGAGACCTACAATAGTCCTGATAGTTTTTTAGAAAAGACTCTTTCATTTGATCCCAATTATTTATAACACCACCACCTAATCCCATAAACCATCTTAAAGCAACCCCTTTTAATGTAGAGGGAAATAATTTCAGTTTCTGGGGATTGGTGGTATAGTCATATCCTCTACACAGCACATCGAATTCAAATAGGAATGCATCTGGATCTTCTGATGTAAGGCCATGGAATGTAGGGATATGCTGGAGGGGAATTGCTTTCATAGGTGCATTAGCTGTAGTATCCACAATGGGGTATTGCAGTGTAGAGGTTTGGGTGTTAGGCTGATTCTGGGCCATTTGGTCGAATATATGCTAATAGCCTTCTGTGATATCTAGGAGGATATTCCTAGGTTGTCGAGGGGGAATGGCCTTGACAGCACTTCCTTTATCTAGGATGATGAGAGTGCCTAATGTCTGGGGGGATTCAGGTTCTTGAATTTCTTCAACTTTGTTATAAACGATCTTTGCAGCATTCCCCTTATGTGGGCTACTTAATGGCTGAATTACCCTAAGAGGAGATTTTGGTTCTTTAGCTTCTCCTGTTTCTCCTCTTCCTTCACAGAGATTGCTAAGGTTCCCTTCTTGCAATGACTTTAGGCTAGAATTTTCAATTTCTTGAAAATCTTACTCTTCGGTTTGGCTATGCACCTCAGCAAAGGCTACAGATGGTGATCTTGTGGCCTGAAGGGAACTAGTAGGCTGTCTAGAAGTAACTTTTCTAGGTCCTACTGAAGGCTGAGATTCTGCTTTCTTAAAGATTTCGTCTATAAAGGTCGATCGGCCAAGGGTCACTGGCCCCTTAGCTTTATCAGGCTTGGGTAGAGGTTTGGGATTCTTTTCTGGCTTTTTTTGCTTAGTCATGCACACAAATCAACTGCTAGGTTCTACCCAAACAAAATAGCAACAAATCTGTAGGAAAGCGGGCAAGGGAGCAGGGCTATTACATACTCCACACACAGGTTCTTACCTTCCATTTTTAAAACCCAATTCTTTCCTAACAGGTTCTTACACTACTCTGAAAAAGAAACAAATGGCTACACTCTTCCCCGGCAACGGTGCCAAAATGTCGAGCCGTAAAAAGGGTCTTTTTCACCTCTAATTACCTCACATTAACTTGTCAATCTAGGAACGATTTGTTATCTCAAAGAGTGTACTCAGTTTGAGGCTGTCATTTGTCAGAGTAATGCTAGTAGTATAGTGCTCAAGGAAATACAAGAGTAAATGGATGCTTGAAAGAAAATCTACTTACAGAAAAATACTTTAAAAACTAAATCATGCACTCGGAAAACTAAGCAATTTATCAGTCAAGGGTCCAGTAACAATAACTCATCCCTTTGGAAACTGATCTAAATAAAGGTAATCAAGGAACAGATCATCAATCTGAGGACTAGACAACAAATGCCAATTCCCACTACAGTTTCAGATCGTTCTGCACACCAAAGCAACAGTAACGCAAATAACAGGAAATGGAACAACAACTAAGAAATGGAACAACAACTAGAAAATGTAACAGCAACTAAGTCTGATGAACAGCAACACCTTAATCTACAGGAACAAGTGCAGTAATCGTATCCTACAAAAATCAGATGACAATCTTTACTTAAAGGATAAATCAGACAGAAAATAGAAATGGAACAGGAACCAATTACCAATGAAATATAGAACAACGCTTAGCGCCGATGATGAATATAAAGTATCGAAATAAATAACACACACAACATACAGAGATACTAAGAGAAACAGTAATCTGAGTCTGATACCACAAGTATTGATCTCAGTTAGAAAGGATAACGATCGCAATTCATAATGGAACAACGATGTCAATTGAACAGCAATCGGAATGAAGTATAAACCATAGACGAATATAGTAATACCAACTTAAGAATATTACAGCTCGGTTACTCTGCAATTGAACAGCAATAGCATTCTATAAAGAACAGTAATATTACACTAATGGCTTAGAGGAACAACAATATGTTATCAGGTCAGAATGAACAATACGACTTTCCTGTTACAGAGACGATATTGTAAATATAATAGAGCTGTGATATAAAATAAAAAAACACACCAGATTACCGATCAAGATGATAACGAAAACCACACACGAACTAAAGATAATGATATAGGAGCAAGTGTTCCACCAGGGCCGGGACCTTATCCTCCAGGGACACACCGCTTGAGATTATTCCAGAATCACAGATGGAACAACAACCAAATTTGTATTAAAGCATTAAAACAAAGTTACAAGGGATCACTTCTCAATAAGAGTCGATGATCAAAGTTTCAAATACAAAGCAAAGCTACATAAAAATTAACAGTCTACCGGGCTAGCAGTGTTGTCCCTACTTATAACAGCTGAAGCGGAGATATCAAAGATGCGAAAATAGTTAAAGTAGCGATCCCTCAGGATCAAAGGATCCTGAGGGATTCGCCAAGCTGTTAACCCTTTGTTATCCGATCATTTTCTTGTGCCGAGTCGATATCTCCTTTTCCTTTCCTTGGCTGAGATGTTTTAATTTAGATCATCTTGTTTGCATATGGTTCCCCGCCAAAGGGACAGCGGTTAGCTTGGCCCTGTCTTTTTCTTTGGAGCGACAATCTTTATTTTTTCCCTTTTCCTGCATAAGAAATGGTAATTATTAGTGTTTTCATGTTGCATATAAATCTTATAGATTTGTCATGATTTCCCATTATCTACCTAGTTCATGATGCAAAGATGTTACGAGTTCTAAAGAAAAGATGACAAAATAATCAATAAAAACATACCTTCTTCAGTACTCCACACTATGTGAGTGGCCCGAGGTCAAACCCCATGGCTCCCACTATGGTGGTTCGTTATAACAATAAGTTTGTTTTAATTTTTAAAATGAGTTGTATAGTTATATGGTCAGCCACACACACACACATATAACCAACCTTTACCAAACTTGGCTGACCTCTGCCAAGTTTACCCATTAACTGTCAATTCTAGAACTTTGCCATATTTGTGGGTTGGTTGGGCCTACTTGGATGCTAGTTGGGTGCCATGTGGCACCATTTGATTGGGTCACATGGCCCCATCCCATTGGTCCTCGTATGTGCCTAGTCACTTTTGTCTTTCCATGTCATTTACTCAACAAGATGCCACATCGTGCCACGTGGAGTGTCTGGGGTTTGACATGTGGTGCTCTTGAGGTGTGCATGTGGCACTTCTTGGGTGTGCCACGTGGTCTATCACTACCTTGCTTTTGCCTATTTATGCAAAACTTTAGATGAACATAACTTTGTTATATGAACTTAGATTGAGGTGTCATTTGCACTGTTGGAATCTTCTTAACAAGATCTACAACTTGGTGCCAGTTTTGATGAGATTTAAGGACTTCAAATTTTGAGCCTTTTTGGATCCTCCTTGATCAAAGAGTTAGTTTCCTTTCTTTTTCTTTAAAATTTCATAACTCTTATTTTATTATTTTAACTCTTATTTTATTATTTTCCCTACGAGACCCATTTTAAACCTCAAAATTCTCCTAATGGAGGTCATCTCCATATTGGGAAATTTGTTTTTTCCTACTTCACTCTCAAAATAAGGAGAAGATCATGGCCACATCCATGGCCTCCACATGGGGCTCCTCCATGTAGTAGAGGAAAGTGGATAAGGTCGTGGAAGAATAAAAAGACATCATCTCATCACCTCTAAGGGTGCCTTTGCACTGTCAGGTCAAGCATTTAATTGATCCAACTCCCAGTGCACCTATACATAATGGTCCAATATACCACCATACTCTTCTAGAAAATGAGGAAATCAAGCGACATATTCAAGATTTGCTACAAAAAGGGTATATTCGACGAGGTTCCCCACCCTATGGGATCCTAATTATACCTGTGTAGCATAAGGATGGGACTTGGAGACTCTGCATTGGTTATTAGGCTTTAAAAATATCACAGTTAAGAATAAGTACATGATTCCCCAGATTAATGACCTTCTTGGCCAACTCAATGGGGCTAAGTACTTCAGTGATATTGATTTGAACTCCATCTATCACTAACTTATGTGTGGAAGACTACTTTCAAGTCTAAGGAGGGTCTTTTTGAATGGTTGGCCATGCCCTTTCGTTTGACGTATGCCCTAGTAACTTTCATGAAGCTGATGAATGACATCTTGTGATATTTCACCAACTCTTATGTGTTTGTATATCTAGATTATATCCTCATCTTAAAATAAAGTTGGGCATAGCAGTTGCAACATATTCGACATGTCCTTCACACTTTCTGGTACCAAAATTTATGTGCTAACTTGGAAAATTCTATTCAGCATGGGCAAGGTCCAATATCTAGGTTACATTATTGATGAGTAAGGTGTGCATGTGGATCTAGCTAAGATCCAAGTCATTAAGGATTGGTCATCCCCGAGGACTCTAACGGAGCTTTGTAGCTTCTTGGGCCTGGCTAGTTTCTACTGAATATTTGTATCGAGGTTCTCTTATATCGCTTGGCCCTTAAGTCAAGTTACCAAGGGTGGGGCAAAAGATTTTTTTTTTTTGGTCAAAGGCACAACGAAAGGCATTCGATGAACTGAAACATCACGTTTTCTCACCCTTTTCTCTGCACCAGTCCTCACTCTGCCAAACCTACAACAACCATTTGAGATTGAGATAGATAATTCTGACTATACTATTGGTGCAATCCTCATTCAACAAGAACATCCAATGGCCTATCACAATGAGACACTTTCTAATACTATCTAAAGATACCCCACCTATGATAAGGATATGTATTCCATTGTGTAGGCTTGTTGGAAATGGAAACATTATATTTAGGGGAAGGATAAAATCATCCACATGGATCATAAGACTCTTAAATTTATTCAGACGTAGGGGAAGTTGCAAAATGACTACCATCATAAATGGTCCATATATATGCAACAATTCCATTTGAACATTAAATACAGGAAGGGTAGCATGAATCACATCACATATTGTCTTAGTTTTCCCTTGATTGTGGCATTGACAACCATTCTCAAATCTTGTGGGAATGAGACCTTTGGATGGCCACAACTATACAACAATGACTTTGAATTTGCTGCCACATACTAGATGCATTATGATGCATTATTGTGCTACTCGATACAACTTTGTGTTCCTTTAAGTAAGCATGACAAGATGATCTGAAAGGCATAATATAGTTGGTTACCATGGCACTTTGGTGTGGAGAAGACAATTAAAGTATTGTAAAAGTATTTTTGTTGGTCGAAACTTCAGTAGGATGTTTGTAAGTTATCAAATATTGCACCATTCACGCCATTTCCATATCAAGCATTCAAAAACAAGGCCTATACACCCCTCTTCCTACTCCTAACTAGCCTTGGGAATCCATCTCGATGGAATTTATGTTTTCCATCCTTCTATCAATCATGGTAATGGCTGTGTGTTTGTGGTTGTTAATATATTTTGTAAGATGGCCATCATGATTGCTTGCAAAAACAACATCACAACAAAATCCTCTGCTAAGCTCTTCTTTGAACGAGTGTGGGTACATTTTGGGATCTCACAAACCATCATATCAAATCAAGATAACAAGTTCCTAATCCCATTTTGGTTGAGGCTCTGGCTAATGTTGGACACCAAACTCACCAAATCAACTGCCTTCCACCCCAGATTAATGACCAAACAGAGGTCGTCAACAAGATGATCATGCACATTTTGCGCATGTACAACTCCGAGAATCCACGCACATGGGATGAGAGTCTCCACTATGTTCATAACAACCACAAAAAACTCTCCATAGCCAACTGGTCATAACCCCTTTCAGGTGGGCCCAAGGTTTCAACCATTAGGTCCCATTGATGTCACACCATCCCTTGTAAGTACATATGCAAAATCTACACATGTTCAATTCAAAGTTAAAAAATCTACCAAGTTTATTGAATGTGTTCAACACATCAGTAAACAGGTCCATGATTTCTTGTACAAAGACATTACTAAGTATAAGCAACACCATGATCAGCACCAGGTGCCACATAAGTTTCAAGTGGGAGACAAGGTTTGGTTGCATATGCAGAAGGAACACCTTGTAGGGGCCCATAAAAAGATTCGACCACTTCGCTATCGACAACACTTTTGAGCTAAGTATCACTCCACTCCTTAGCTTGCACCCAATGTTCAATGTGGATAGTCTTCAACCATACTTTCCACAATTTTTAGACACATTAGAATTCACAAAGTAGGTGACATCAACAAATATAAACCCAAATTACATTGAACATGCCACTATTGATCAGAATTTGGACACACAGATTAAGATCAACACTTGACAACAAAGAATCCAACTGTATTGAATTGTTAAAGCAAGCTAGCTCCTACACCAATGAAGTGGATTACTAGGGGCCAAGTTCAACAAAAATTCCCCCATATAAGGGAGGCACACAACACAATGGATACCATTTATTCCTAAGGTGGTAGGACTGATATAGGTGGATATTGATGGCCACCCACCTATTCCACTGGCTTATAACACAATTTTCCTATTTTGGCTATTTTTTTATTTTTGGCAATTTTTAGGTCCTAAACTTTCAAAGTAACTTTGAGGCCCTAAATGGCATTTCTTGGAAAATGGGTTGAAGAAAGTAAGCAATTATACTCTTCAGATAGAAATTTCTAATGGAATATCACGTGTTCCAAATGTATATTACGACCCTGGGAAATTGACATTCCAACTTACCCATCGAAGACCATAAGCCTTTGGCACTTCATCTCCTAGGGATACATTTTTGGATGTTTATGATTTTTCCTTGCTTCTTCATGATAAAAATGCCTCTGAGCCTCATTGTAACACAGTTAAAGAAGACGTGTAGCCATCACATCTCTTCTCAAAGATAAGATACCACCATTCAATCTATTTTCTTTCATTTTTCATATATAAAATTTCAACATTTTCCATTTATTAATTGAATTCAAGTTTCACTATATCTCCATGTTTTGGTTTTAAACTTGTATTTCATTTCATTCCCTTCATAAATTAGGATAATTACAAGATCAATGAACTTAACTCACTTATTTTTGAATATTATGTGAAACTATTTGGAACAAGAACATATCAAGAAATGACAAATATAAGGAAGTCATAGACCTATATTGCAATTCCATCGACACATAAACAAATGTCATAAAATCATCCATTATATTCAATAAATTTGAAAAAATAAATTGAAAGGAAAACTCTTTATATACTATTGTCCCCTAATTCTTTCAATAAACAAAAAAAGTATCTAAAATTCCACTTAAAACTTAAGGATTACAAATTCTCTAATTGGCTCTTGTTGTGTAAGAAAATAGAAGATAGGAGAGTTTCATATGGTTGTCTTGAGGAGGTAGGTTGGTTTTGGTCAAATTTTGTATTGGAAAATTTCTTTAGCACATATCCCAAAAAGAATGCTAGACAAGATTAGAAAATTGATTTTATTTATTTATTTATTGTGGATAGGAAAATGGGAAAATATGGTAATCCCATTGGTGAAATGGAGTGGAATTCACAAACAGAAGTAGGTAGGTTGATGGGATCTTATGAACACACACACACAATGGGAAAATATGGTAACCCCATTGCTAAAATGGATTGGAATTAATAACCAAAAGTAGGTAGGTGGTTGGGGTCTTATGAACACACACACACACAATGGGAAAATATGGTAATCCCATTAGTGAAATGGAGTGGAATTAACAACCAGAAGTTGGTAGGTGGTTGGGGTCTTATGAACACACACACACACCCATAATGCGAGATTTTAGGGAAAAATGATGTTGGGAAAGTATATGGGAGTGGTTCATTAAAGAAATGGCTAAGGAGAAAGAGAATGTCCTTTAGCCGGCTTAAATAATTTGGAAAGAAATAATCAAAGATTTTCCTTTGGTTGGAAAGTGGTTGGCTTGGAAAGTAGGGAAAATAAACATGGTTATTATCAATGAAGATTCATGGATTGGGTGTTCTATAAATTTTGAATTATTGGTTCCCTTATTGGATGTAATTCATATTTTCCATATTTTCACTTGTGTTGATGTAATTTCCAATGCTTGGTTTCATAATGGAGACACTATTTTAAATATGCAAGTGATTTAAATTTGTATAATAAGCTCTTTGAAGAATGGAACCAATATACTCTTCAATTAAAACACAATTTCCTAAAGCTTATTGATTTTGAATATGAATTGAAATGGTCAAAAAACAAATTGTCATGTGTTTACATAACTAGGGGTATGTAGCTAACATGGAAGGAGTGGTTGAGAAAAAAATGGTGGTAGGAAAAAATATAGAGACCAAATAATCCTTTAAAAAATAGGATATTTATGTGGTTAGTAGTGTCTAAAATATTAACCTGTTGTAGCAGCTACAACCACCCTCCAAAATTTTACCTTAACTTCGTTTTGGAGCCTCCCTACCAACTTTTCACAGCACCTTGTCTTGCTTTGTCAAGTACACAAGCTTCAATGTTTTTCTTGCACAAAGGCAGCCTACCGATTGCAACTTGATGCATTCCCATCACAGGTTGTTCATCCAGACTTGGTCCAGCTGCAGGCTGAGCAACTCCCCCAAGAAATTGTGCATTTCTGGAGGGAAACCAACCTTCCCTCCAGAAATTGCACAATCCTGTCTAGCAGCCTGTTGGGCTCCAGAATTGTTCAATTCTGCCAACCAACCCTCACAGTGAAAATTGCGCAATTTTTGTTGAAAATGCAACAAGATAATGGAGCTTAGTGGAAAGGAGTCGCCTTCACTAAGTGGGCCCGCAAGCTATTTTTGGCGCAAAGTCTATTTTTAGACTATGTCTATTTTTAGACATATGGATCATGGTCTATGAGTTGCAAGATGCTATTTGTGGATGATTGGTCATGTTGGTAAAAATAGATGGACTTCTATTTTTAGACATATGGGCGAAGTCTATTTTTAGACTGCTAGGCTAAAAATAGAACAATCAAATATTATTAGCTCTTAATAATATTTGGACTATAAACATTATCTTATCCTCTTGGAGCACTTTAGTTTGAGCTACAGATGTCGCACATGTAACTGTCAGAAGGAAATACACTTTTCTTGTGGGCCAGTTGAGCTATTGCATGCAGGACTTCAGTTAGAACTCATGTGGTTGAGTTTGGTGGAGTTGATTGTGGAGTTGATGGAGTTGTGTTCAGTTTGACTTGGTTAAACTAGTTGTATTTAGTCTAACTGCAGAATACACTAGTGATGAGTGATGTGAATTAATTGTTAATTAATTCACTAATTATTAACTCATAAAACAACTAAAGAATACATCAGTTAACTCAGTGCATGGACAGTTCAATGGAGATAGGTGTTAGAGGTTGAGATTGCTATCAGTTGTCACTATAGTTGTGCATGAGATCTTGCACAATCAATGGGATTGAGTATTGCCAATGAGGATTTTGTGGTTCAGCCAAGGAAATACGAGTTTTCTTCAGACATTCATCATTATTCTCTTGCAGGATTGCGCAGTGGAGGCAGGCAAACAGTGGAGGAGATTTGAGGCATCAGATCTAAGCTAGTTTGTGTGTAACAGGTGGAGATAGTACTGAGTACTTGTGAGGAGTATTGTACTATGTATTGTTACATGTTCTCAATCATTATAATATACAGATAGTGTGGGGTTTTCAGCTGTATGCTTTCCCCGGGTTACATACTGTGTTAATGTGTGCATGCGATTGATGTTTCATTGTTTTTAATGCTGCTAAATTGATGATCAACGTAGAGGAGGTTATGTATTATGCATGTATTCCGCAATAGTGTATATTCGGGATAATCTCTGTGAATAAGTGTCAAATTATTCAAAATTTCTACATGGTATCAGAGCAGTTGATCATCAGATCTATTATTCAGAAAGTGTTTACATTTTATTTCTTCAGGCAGAGTCTGTAATTGGGCCAGGTAACCTCTGGATTCATCCTTCCTTTGGAAGGTGAGCTATCCGGTAAAATCCCATACAGTCAATATCTATACAAGAAATAATTTGTTCTCACGAATTTTAGATCAGAGGCGGTTGAGTTTTGAGCTGGTGGAATTCGAATTTGCAGCAGTGTTTTCTTGGTGTCAAAGTTGAAATGTCTTTCAACAGATTGCGATTGGAGTATGCTCTTGAGGGCAGCTCGAATTATATTGCATGGAAAGACAGGATGGAGGTGGTGTTAGATGATAATGGGCTAAAGGATTTCATAGAGGCTGAGGTCCCAAAGCCTACTGATACTGTGCAAATTGAGGCTTGGCAAAAGAAGACAGCAAAGTGTCGAAGGATTCTGTTTGAGGGTATGAAGGATCACATTGTGTCCAGCCTGCATGGAAAGGCTTCTCCATACTTGATGTGGAAAGCGTTGACAGATCTATTCCAAAGCAAGAGCGATTAGAGGAAGCTGGTGCTCAAGGATAAACTCAGAAACATTAAGTGCGAGAAGGGAGACAACATGCCCAAGTATCTCACGAAGTTCACTCAGTGCAGGGATGAGCTGGGAAGTGTGGGGGTGACTATCGATGATGAGGACTTGGTGAGCTTGGCTCTCCTTGGTCTTTAGAAGAATTGGCATTCCTATCAGGACTCTGTCAATGGTCGGGAGAAATTTCCAGGATGGGAGAGACTTTGGTCAGATCTTGTGTAGGAGGAGATCAGGCGGAGTACCAGGGACGGATCTTCATCAAAGGCATCTGATGAAGAAAATTGCGCTTTGGCTGCCAAAGCAAAGAAGGGGAAGGAGAAGGGTTCTCTTTCCGAATCCAATTCTTCCAATGATGGGAATAAGGTTGACAAGTCGAAGGTGAGATGCTTTCGTTGTCATGAGTTGGGCCATTATGTTACTAATTTCCCAAAGAAGAAATCCAAGAAGGAATCCGGGGAAGGATCTGAAGGTGAGGCACTTGCTTCACAGTTTGAGTTGTATTTCACACTCTTCGCATGCATGGTTTCATCCATGGTGAGAAGTGGTTGGTTTCTTGACAGTGGAGCTTCTTTCCACATGACCGGTGACAAGAGTTTGTTCAGTACTTTGGAGGAGAAAGATCTACAGATACTCATAGCAATGGGTAATGATGAGAAATATAATGTCTCAGGTGTAGGCACAGTTATTTTTCAGAGGGAGCATGGAGCTCGCCTTACCTTGACCGATGTCAAGTATGTACCAGGATTGAAGAGAAACTTGGTGTCGATTGTGATGCTGGAAGACAGGGGATATGATGTTGTTTTCAGCGAGGGAAAGCTTTCCTGCGCAGTAAGACAACTGGAGAAACCCGGAAGATTAGGGTTCGGGTCAAGAACCTGTATGCTCTTGAGGTTCAAGATGCATGCAAAGCCTTGAGCAGTGAGGCAACTGATGGAGACTTGGTGGTTGAGAGGGAGCGCATATTACCTCTCAACATGCAGAGCCAGAAGAAGTCTCAGACGATTGTGGAGGAGCCACGATTGGTGTAGCAGCTTCAGGAGGTTGTGGAGCAGCCAAAACAAGGGAAGCTGAGAGGAGATCGAGTAGAGACATATACTCATGCAGAGACCTCCAGTAGGGGGAAACTTTGAGCCAGGTGGGTTGAGGGATCACATGCAGCCATACCTCCAGGTAGGAGGTGGGGCGATATAGAGTGATTGTTCCAAGGAGGAGGGGCAGGATCCTTGAGGTATCCAACCTCTTGGATGAGACCTTGCTACAGGAGCCCTGATGTGGAGTAGCAGGAACTAACTGATTGGATAGAGACAGATGCGGATGGAGCGGCAGAGAGAGCGACAGTGTAGGGAATCCCACGATAGCGCATAACTAGCAGGCTGCAGCAATGCGAGAGGCACAAGTGTTTTTCACATTGCTAGGTGGCACAGAGAAGTGTGCAATGGTGCGAGATGCATGGAGATGTTGCAGTAGTGTAGACGTCAGAGAGGGAGCACTTGTCAGCATCAGGTAGAGCTTCAGCATCAGAGTATGTTCCTAGCCCAACAAAGTGGTCAGTTGGGAGTGTTTTTGTTCCAAGTGTTGTTGGAGCAAAGTGGACCGGGCAAATGTGTTGCATGCAGAACATTCCAGAGTTGCAGGATAGGGGTTGCAGATAATCCATATCTTGTTGAGAGGGAGTGTTGAAAATGCAACAAGATAATGGAGCTTAGTGTAAAGGAGTTGCCTTTACTAAGTGGGCCCGCAGGCTATTTTTGGCGCAAAGTCTATTTTTAGACATATGGATCATGGTCTATGAGTTGCATGATGCTATTTGTGGATGATTGGTCATGTTGGTAAAAATAGATGGACTTCTATTTTTAGACATATGTGCGGAGTCTATTTTTAGACTGCCAGGCTAAAAATAGAACAATCGAATATTATTAGCTCTTAATAATATTTGGACTATAAACATTATCTTATCCTCTTGGAGCACTTCAGTTTGAGCTACAGATGTGGTACATGCAGCTGTCAGAAGGAAATACACTTTTCTTGTGGGTTAGTTGAGCTATTGCATGCAGGACTTCAGTTAGAACTCATGTGGTTGAGTTTGGTGGAGTTGATTGTGGAGTTGATGGAGTTGTGTTCAGTTTGACTCGGTTAAACTAGTTGTATTTAGTCTAATTGCAAAATACACTAGTGATGAGTGATGTGAATTAATTTTCAATTAATTCACTAATTATTAACTCATAAAGCAACTAAAGAATACAACAGTTAACTCAGTGCATGGATAGTTCAGTGGAGACAGGTGTTAGAGGTTGAGATTGCTATCAATTGTGACTATAGTTGTGCATGAGATCTTGCACAATCAATGGGATTGAGTATTGCCAATGAGGATTGCATGGTTCAGCCAAGGAAATACAAGTTTGCTTCAGCCATTCATCATTATTCTCTTGCAGGATTGCGCAGTGGAGGTAGGGAAACAGTGGAGGAGATTTGAGGCATCAGATCTGAGCTAGTTTGTGTGTAACAGGTGGAGATAGTACTGAGTACTTGTGAGGAGTATTGTACTATGTATTGTTACATGTTCTCAATCATTATAATATACAGATAGTGTGGGGTTTTCAACTGTATGCTTTCCCCGGGTTACATACTATGTTAATGTGTGCATGTGATTGATGTTTCATTGTTTTTAATGCTGCTAAATTGATGATTAACGTAGAGGAGGTTATGTATTATGCATGTATTCCGCAATAGTGTATAATTGGGATAATCTCTGTGAATAAGTGTCAAATTATTCAAAATTTCTACAATTTTCCCCAGCAGGGATACTCAGCCCGCAATTTGCTCAAATCTGGGCAACAGTCAGCTGCTTTGCCCAAAAATTGTGCAAATCTACTAGGAAACCAGCCCAGCTCCTAGCCAAAAATGTGCATTTCCTTCAAGCAGTTGAGCAGCTTCATGCATGAGAAGTTGGCTTGACTAGTTCAACTCGGGACCAAGGAAAATTGACTTACATGCATGGCTTGATCTTTCCCAGAATAGAAAAAGGCCACATGCAAAAGGCATCCCATGATTCAGGGATATATTTTTAGCAGATGGAGGTTACATGCAAAGTTCATTTAGGAACTTTCCTCCAAGTGTTGCTTTTCCATAGATTTGTGGCATGGGTGTCATGAGCTCAAAACTCATTTATTCGATGCATTAGAGCTCATTCTTTCACATCGATCTTGGAGCTCTCACATCCCACAACACATCTAGGACTCTTTGACACATCTGGCTCTGCTATTCATGGGTAAGTGGCCTCAACTTGTCTTTTTCAACATTTTTATCCCTTTTTGTGTTTTCGATTGTGTGAGTGCTATTTTCTTGATTCTTTAAATGCTTTCTGTCATTTACATGTATACTAGCTTGTCTTAGCAATTTTTTAGTTTTCGTTGTTGTCTCATTGCTATCGCATGCATGAAACTATTTTGCATGAATGGTCGTCGATTCGGTGACTCGCTTCACCCACATGCATGCTGATCTGTTTACTGAATCTTTCATTCATGTTTGCATGCACTATCAATCACTTTTGCTTTCACTTAGTGTCGCCATGCATTCACTTTCATATTTTCTTTCAGTTTCTCGTCAACAAGTCTGGCCAACCTTGGCCTGGACTCTGCCTTCAATGAGACAACATTGCACAATTTGGGGAAGGAAGGCTCTGTCATCCTCTCTCGAAATGTGCATTTATGTCCAACCAATGTCCTGCAGAACTATTTTGCGCATTTCTAAGGGACAATGACTGTTGGCCCAGAAAATTGCACATGTAGTCCCTGAGCCTGTAGTCACTCCCAGCTGGAATTGCACATTGCGCAATCCCAACAACCAACAACTAGTCTAGATTGCGCATTTTACAGATGTAATAGCCAGTCTTGCCTCCCAGATAGCCCAGACTACCTTTTGCGCAGTTCTGGCAGCCAGTCACCCAGCCTCCTAGAAGAAATTGTGCAATCTTTCCTATCAGTTCCCCAGGTATGTGCTATGTCATTCCCCGAATTTGCTTTAGTTTTCGATGACAGATTTATTGCCATGCATGTTGCTTGTCTCTAGATCTTTCAGGTGTTCATCCACCTCTTAGTAGTATAGGATCAATGGCTTCCAAGAGAGTAGGATCACAAGACACTGACGGAAATGTAGCTGGAGCAGCAGTTGAGCGAGTGTCCTCTAGTCTACCGATTTATGAAGATACCAAACTGTTTCTAAACAAGGACATCAAACTGAAGTGGCAAGAGATTAATGAAGCATTAGCAGGCACTTTTGAGGAAGACCTCGAAGACTGTCAAGTCTATGTGAACATTCACAAGTCTAGCTTGTACCAGATTGCATGCAGATACCCTGCGTTCCCATGCGCGGACATGATACAATTGATCGTCTCTCACACTGATCCCGAGACGATGACCTTGAGCAGTGTCAGTGGGACAAAGCTTGAAACCTTCTGGGCACGAGACTATGATGAGATGTATCAGATGCCAGAGCCCACAACTATCATGAAGACTTCCTTCAACTCACCCAACAACAGTGTTAACTCCAGAGACATTCTGAAGAACTAGGTAAAGGATTTGGCTCGATTCAGGTTGACACCCAACCAGATCTCCAAGACGAAGATACTACAGAAAGCGTATCAATACTTGGCCATATTTTCATGTTGATTGTATGGTCAAGAAAGCACGGAAACCTTCCCATAGAGTTGGGTGATCACAATGGACCAACTAGCCAGAGAAGGAAAACCATGTAACTGGTTTGCCATGTTGGATCATTAGCTGAAGGAATAAGTGACGAAGGCTTGACAGTCACCTATAGTTATGCATGTAGAGATTTACATGTCCGCCTACATCTTAGCTTCAATTTGTGCCCAATAGGAGTTCCAGGGCTTAGAGTGGGCATGGTCACCAGCGGAGACAGCTTTGAACACATATTTCATGTTGTTGTCCGAATGCAGCTTTAGAGGAGTAATCACACGACTGTCTGATCATTTTCTTACCCCAATTTACAAGATGATATTCGAACAAGATCCACCCTGCATGTCAAAGGAAGCAATGGAGGCAATGATAGACATTGCTAATTGGTATGCCTCACCATCTGGCACCTTCATCCGAATGTTCAATGCGGAGAAGCCTTCGCTTTTTCTACTGAAGTTTGCCTTGGATATACTTGTCATGCAGGAAGTAGCTTATCACATATCGGTAAGATTGACAAAAACTAGACTACACCAGAAGAAGAAGGCACCTTGGCCCACTCTTCCGTTGTGGATTGGGTTATATAAAATCTAGAGTATCAAGCAAGTAGATGTCGAAGAAGAACAGATGAAGAAGTATCAATTTGACCTCTAAAGTTACAATCCATATGACCCACATTGCATTGTGAAGGATCACTGCACAAGAGTTCAACTCAACTAGATCCGTGGGGCATTTCATTGGGCCGAGGAGGACCCATGGAGATATTGCTACACTTTCTCCAGATCCAATGAACAGGTCAGCTTTGTTATGGAGTGGTTAGTGAAACAACATGAAGCAACATCACGGAGAACACTAACACCAGTAGCAAAAATAGCATCAGAGGCAAGTGTACCAGTGCGTGACAAGGGAAAGAGGAAGATTGTCGATCGCATGGAGGAGGAGCAAAGCTGCAAGTTCCGAGCAGATCCATTAGTAGAGAAAGAAGCTATGGCTTTAGAGGCAAAGAGGCACCAGCGCGACATATGAATCACACAAAGGTAGAGGGAAAAAAGAAGAAGTGAAGAAGTAGAGAAGGAGTTGCATGAGCTAAGGGAGAAATTACAAAAGGAACAAGAGTTGCGCAAATAGGAGAGGGAAGCACAACAGCAACATATACAACAGGTGGTGAAACATGTGCAAATAGATGAAACAATGCCCATATCAGTAGTGGACTTATCAGATCAGCTAGCATTGGGAAAACATGGTGAACCATCGCAGGAGCACGACTTCGCTCATGAGATAGAACAAGCACTCCAACAATTGGATGCAGACATGGAGCAGAAAGAGTTGGAACATGACAGTGACCTCATGCCTCATCACCAAGAGGTCGACTTACCTGCTTCACCGCATTTAGATGATGAGAAAGTATCAAATGACCAAGGAGGCACTGAGATCCTTGGTGATCAGCCAGAAGGAGAGATTCACAACATCTCATTCGATGAATCTCAACATAGGGTTGTGCAATCTCGCAAAGTGTCAACTCCAGAGGATCGTACATCTCCTGCGTAAGTTGAGGAACAAGTGATCGTGACTAATGTGTGCAAACATCTAGTAGCCTTGGCCGATGCAACTAGAGTGTATGTCGAAGCCACTAGCTCAAGTGTTCGCTTTCTGATAGCTGAGAATGAGCGAATGGTGAAGGAAATACAAATGGCCAAGTAAGGAGGAGACTTGGTGACAATGTCCACCTGAGCTGAACTGAAGAAGGCAATGCTAGATGAGGTATTGTCCCTTGATACGATTATGCGAGTGTTGTACTCCAAGTTTGGTACCGTGCATAAGGCAATCGTCCATCTCAATGGATGGCAGCAGTGATATGCTAGAAGAGCTCATATCTTGACGAAATTGCATGCTGCTATTAATAACATGCAAGCATGGATGATGAAATACAAGGGAGCCTCAATTCACTTGCCTAAGATGATGAGGGCCAATGCGGTCGAGCTGAAAGCACGTATCTGGAGTCAGATCTGGAACTATGAAGAGCTCCTGTAGCTCATCACTAGCATACAGGCTTCCCATGCACGAGTATTCAAGAGTATGGATGTTGTGGTGTGCACACATGCGATCCCATCTATTGGGACTCTCACCCAGGCAAAGACAAAGAAACAGGTCTGACTAGAGCTTGACTTGTACTTCGACGAGTTGATGCACATTGCCACTAGCCCAAACTTGCCCATCAGTGCAGAAATCATGCACAAGTATGTTGTTGGTCCGGCCGCATTGAAGACAATGATGCACATGCTTTCAGATGAGTTGGACAGAGGAGCCCGAGAAGTGTACCCGGATGCTATGGAGGCAAGAGTAAGGTTTCAGACGGATGTCACCATGGAACACACAGACACCATCAAGGACTACCGATCTTGGCATCAGTATGTTACTATCGATCAACATGAAGATGTTGAGGAGTTGGACTTCCATGGTTGTCTAAGTCAAAGTGATGTCTAGCTTGGCTTGCTCAAGCCATTTTGTTTCACATGGGTACATGTTCATTGTAATGTAAATTCATGTCAGGTGTAAGTCAAGTTGTGATAGTTGGATGTAACAGTCATAGAGTAGGTGAAGAGTCATGAGGGTAGTTGAACTGTCACAAGGGGGAATGTCAAGGGTCACCACACCTTTGCTATAAATAGTCCCTCATAACTCATTGTAAAGGTTTTTGGTTAGCCAAGCTTTCGATAAGACTATCTTGGAGAGAGCTCGGACAGTATTGTAATGAGCCTTGGCTTCTCCATTGTGCAGAGCTAGTACATCTCTTTGGAGGAGCAGGCAGATGTGGCTATAACGTTCCACTATTGGAACTATTGTATGACTGGAAATTACACTTATTTATATAATAAGAGCCAACACGTTTCATGCATATGTTTTATTGTATTCTATGCTATTTGGTTTACTCTAAATGATATATGTATCGTTTTCTTACACATGCATGTATGGACTATTATGTATAAGTATGTATGAATATTTCTGAAATGTTGTTGGTTTAGCCATCACTTTGGATTGCTTGCTAACTTTCTTTCCAGCTTGTGATGCATCTTCGCTCGTGTGTTCCCTTTCCAAGCCGAGTACTATTACAGGTTTCCAAGGGGAACACTCATCTCAACTCCCATGTGTTAGAACCTCTCATGCACCTTCCTTGACTCACTGCAGCTATCACACCCTTGCTACCAACGGAGTGATCTTACTTTCCTCTATGCGAAATCGCAATCAAGACATTACCATACGACCCACTACTGGGTATCCTACACTAAATGGTGTGAGGTCTAATTGGGACTTCTTACCAGGGAAATCCCCTGACATGTTGGCAGGTCCAACAACGTCAACATTTCTGATGCTAGAAGGAGGGCTAGATGACAAGCTATGCTCTCTCATCCGGTTTTGAGCCTTTGCATATATTTCATGGATTCTTGCACTCTTCTCCCTTCGTGATGTTTTTTGAATCATGAAGATGTCACCATCACGAGGGAGTGTTTCGATCACTTGTCGACTTACACATATGATGGTGAAGGTGAAGTGGTCTGGCCTATGTACTTACATGACTTTCTTTCCATGTTGCATGAGGAAGATGGGTGTTCTGATGAACATGCCAGCTTGCTTCTTGCATACACACTTCGTGAATCTCCACTTCGATGGTTTTTCAGTATACCGGCTGATAGCATGCACTCACTTGAGCACTTCTGTGATCTCATTGAAGACACTTTCTATCATTTTGATCCGGACCATCTTGACCAAAAAATGCTATAGTAGCGGAAGGCTCCGCATGAATCGATTATGGATTTTTGGTAGCGCTTCCATGACTTGTAGTTTCAAGCTCCGAGGGCAGATGAAATTTCTCTATCTTTGGGACTGATTCGAGTATTTCCTTAAGAAATTTGCTCATCCCAAGAAGAAGTTTGAAAGCGAGCCCGCTCAACATTCTTCAGTGACGGAGCTGCGAAATCTCAGATGGATGCGGTCACTATTGCGACTGGCTATCTGCCATCCCCTCATCAAATAGCTCCACCACTGTCAAGTGATGCTGATGATCATGCTCACACACCTGTTCAACTTTCACATCCTCCCAACATCACTTCACTTAATTTTCACGCATATTTGGTTGTGAGTCCTTCGAGTTATCATATGCATTCTGTTCCACAACCTCTGTATTCACACTAAGTTGTTCCCCTGGATGATATTGTCTTGTGTTCTTCCATTCCAGACTCTACACTTGTTGTGAACGAGGAGCAAGCCACTGACTGAATTGGTGTTGCACAACCAACATGCGCTATCATTCATGAAGAGTATGAGTGGGAGCTTGAGCATCAACACTCGGCAAAGGATGACTCCCTTCCATTCGAGCCTCCTCCATTCTTCCCTGACATCTTTGGTGAACCTACCATCCATGATTTTTCATGTGTATCTCCATCCACGGATGCACCCATTGTTGATCAGTTGCAGGACACACCGGATGTTGGTCAATCATTCGACAACGGAGAAGATAAGTTATTCATTGAAAATCCACTTGATCTTTCAATTCTCTTTTCCGGAAACAAAAAGGATGAGTTTGTTTGCTTTTCATCTACCCCTCTGTTTGATTCATCTGATCATGAGGATGCCGATGAGCTCATTGATTTTCCTAATCGTGGCAGTTGTGATCCATTTAATACCATATTTGATCTCGATCATGAATCTATCGCGGTTGATCTTTCGAAGCCACTATTCTATGATGATCTATCTGATGATGAAGATGAAACACCCAAGATTGTCAAGGCACTTCAGCCCAAGCTGATGGTTATGTCAGGCCCTCGCTCTCTTGGGGTTAGTCTCTCTTCTGAACAGGAAACTGTTCAATCACCCAAGGCTCCTCATCACTCATCTATATGCATTGAAGATCAATCTCACACACACATCATGCTTCCTCCACTCGAATTGCACGATCCTATCGCTCATGCATTGGAGGAATATTACATTGCAAGAACACGTGCACAACATAATTTATCTTTGTTTCTTTCATTTGCTTGCATGTCACAGTCAAGAGTGTGCTTATGATTCAAATTTTCATGGAGTATCACACAACTTCATGAAAAGTCCACGGACTACTCACCATGCACTTGTACTCACTTACATCCTATGGGCACTTTGAAACACGAAGTGTGGTTGTCTTCATTGTTATATCTTTCTTGCTTGTTGGTTCACCTAGTTGGGTTGATCACGGACCAAGCCTTCACCAACATGGGTCAATCAATGCGCTGGTGGCTGCATTGGAAATATCACTTCACGTGATCAGGCCCATGCACCGTTAGCTTAGGAGTAGGAGTAGTGTTTGCTTTCAGTCAGTTTGCTTGCATGCTTGTTTTCTTACTTTCTTTGTTTTTTTGTTTGTTTGCTTGCCTGCTTTTCTTCTGCTCTTGCTTTTCTTTGTTGTTTGTTTGCTTGTTTTGTTCGTAGGTTAGTTTCACATGAAACCACGTATGAATCTTGAAATAAGCTGGGTAAAGTACAAGAGGCCTTGTACAACTATCACTACTTGATTATTTGTCATCTTGCCTCTGTATGAAGAACTTGTTACTTTTAGTCCATGATATGTTGAAGGAAAATACATACTGTTCAAAGTGAACCTTGGTGAAAACATGACACTTACACACTAACTAGTATCACCTACTCTAGTTGGTTGTTTTTGGGTTAACCCTTGTCATCTCAGTCAAGTAGAGTAAGGTGAGGGGGAAAACCTTAACAGGCACATCAGAGGTATAACAAACTACTTCTCTGTTGGAAAAACCTCTTTTTCTCTCAATAAGTCGAATCCCTCTTCTGCCTAGGAAATGAATAAGTGCTATGCACAGTTTAAAAAATGGAAAAATGAAAAGTAAGAAAAAATCAAAATAAAAAATGAATAAGGCGAAAGAAGAGAAAGGCTTCCCATGCAGAGAGGTGATACAAGTAACTCCACCAGGGTACTGACCAGGCTCACTGGCAGTGGATCCATGCTTGTGTTCCTATGTGACTCCGTTGGGGTACTGTCCAGGCCTGCTGGCAGTGGAGCAACACTAGAGATGAAACTAAGACTCTGACGACTATACTACTTCTGCACCAATATACCCCTCAACCCCAATCAAAAAAACTATGTTTCCTTGGCTTGGAATGTGTGTCAATCGACCAAGAGCTTGGCAGATGCTACATCTTACAATCAAGCTAGTGTGAAACCAAGATGAGCTGAGAACTGAACAATACTTCTGGAGGTGTTAGACTTGCTTTTCATGAAAAAGGTCCATTCAGAGAGCTGGAGTTCTACCAGTGTGTCACCAAGTGTTGTAGCAGCTACAACCACCCTCCAAAATTTTTCCTTAGCTTTGTTTTGGAGCCTCCCTACCAACTTTTCACAGCACCTTGTCTTGCTTCATCAAGTACACAAACTTTAGTGTTTTTCTTGCACAAAGGTAGCCTTTCAATTGCAACTTGATGCATTCCCCTCACAAGTTGTTCATCCAGACTTGGTCCAGTTGTAGGTTGAGCAGCTCCCCCAAGAAATTGTACATTTTTGGAGGGAAACTAGCCTTCCCTCCAGAAATTGCACAATCCTATCTGGTAGCCTGCTGGGCTCCAGAATTGCGCAATTCTTCTAGCCAACCCTCATAGTGAAAATTGCACAATTTTCCCCAGGAGGGCTTCTCAGCCCAGAATTTGCATAAATCCAAGCAGGAGTTAGTTGCTCTGCCCATAAATTGTGCAAATATCCTGGGCAGCCATGCCAATGCCAAGCTAGGAATGCACATTTCCTTCAAGCAGTTGAGCAGCTTCATGCATGAGCAGTTGGGTTGACCAGTTCAACTTGGGACCAAGGAAACTTGACTTGCATGCATAGCTTGATTTTTCCTGGAATAGAAAAAGGAAACATGCAAAAGAGATCCCATGATTTAGGCAGATATTTTAGCAGTTGGAGGTTACATGCAAAGTTCATTTAAGAACTTTCCTCCAAGTATCACTTTTCCCTAGATCTGTGGCATGCGCGTCATGAGCTCAAAACTTATTTATTCTACACATCAGAGCTCATTCTTCACATTGACCTTGGAGCTCTGACATCCCATAGCACATCCAGGACTCTTCGACACATTCGGCTCCACTATTCACGGGTAAGTGGCCTCAACTTGTCTTTTTCAACATTTTTGTCGTCTTTTGTGTTTTCTCTTGTGTGAGTGTTGTTTGATTGATTTCTTTGAACACTTTCTGTTGTTTACATGTATACTAGCTTGTCCTAGCACTGTTTCAATTTTCGTTGCTATCTCACTGCTGTCGCATGGATGAAACTGTTTTTCATGAACAGTCGTCAATTCGACGACTCGCTTCACCCACATGCACGTTGATCTATTTAATGAATCTTTCATTCATGTTTGCATGCACTGTCAATCAATTCTAATTTCGCTTAGTGTCGCCATGCATTCACTTCATATTTGCTTTCAGTTTCCCGTCGGCGAGTCTGGCCAACCTTGGCTCGGACTCTGCATTCACCTAAACAACATTGCGTAATCTGGGGAAGGAAGGCTCTGTCTTCCTCTCCAGAAATGTGTATTTATGCCCAACCACTATCCTCCAGGAATATTTTTCACATTTCTAAGGGACAGTGACTATTGGCCCAGAAAATTGCGCAATGCAGTCCCTAAGCCTGCAGTCACTCCCAGCTAGAATTATGTATTGCACAATCCCAATAGCCAACAGCCAATATGGATTGCACATTATGCAAATCCAATAGCTAGTCTTGCCTCCCAGACAACCCAGATTGCCTTTTGCATAGTTATGGCAGCCAGTCACCTAGCCTCCTAGAAGAAATTGCGCAATCTTTCCTATCAGTTCCCCAGGTATGTGCTATGTCATTCCCCGAATTTTATTTAGTTTTCGCTGACATATTTCTTGCGATGCATGTTGCTTGTCTCTAGTTCTTTCAAGTGTTCATCCGACTCTTAGCAGTATAAGATCAATGGCTTCTAAGAGAGTGGGATCACAGGACACTGATGGAAATGCAGCTGGAGCAACAGTTGAATGACTGTCGTCTAGTTTACCAATCTATGAAGATACCAAACTGTTTCTAGACAAGGACATCAAACTGAAGTGGCAAGAGATTAATGAAGCATTGGAAAGCCCTTTTGAGGAAGACTTGAAGACTGTTAGGCGTATGTGAACATTCACAAGTCCAACTTTTACCGGATTGCATGCAGATACCCTGTGTTCCCATGTGTGGACATGATACATTGGATTGTCTCTCACATTAATCCCGAGACAATGACCTGGAGCAGTGTTAGTGGGACGAAGCTTGCAACCTTATAGGAACGAGACTATGATGAGATGTATTAGATGTCAGAGCCCGTGAATATCATGAAGACTCCCTTCAGCTTACCCAATAGCAGTGCTAACTCCAGAGACATTCTGAAGAACTGGGTAAAGAAGCCGGCTCGATTTAATTTGACACCCAACCAGATATACAAGACGAAGATACTGCGAAAGGTGTATCAATGCTTGGTGATATTTTCATGTCGAATGTATGGCCAAGAAAGCATAGAAACCTTCCCACAGAGTTGGGTGATCGCGTTGGACCAACTGGTCAGAGAAGGAAAACCATGTAACTTGTCCGGCATGTTGGCTCATCAGCTGAAGGAACAAGTGACGAAGGCTCGACAGTCACCCAGAGGTATGCATGCAGAGATTTACATGTCCGCCTACATCTTAGATGAAATCTATGCCCGATGGGAGTTCCCGGGCTTAGAGTGGGCATGGTCATTGGCAGAGACTGCTGTGAACACATATTTCAAGTTGTTTTCCGAAGGCAGCTTCAAAGGAGTAATCACATGATTCTCCGATCATTTTCTCAACCTGATTTACAAGATAATATTTGAACAGGATCCACCCTGCATGTCAAAGGAAGCAATGGAGGCACTGATAGACATTTTTTATTGGTATGCCTAACCGTCTGGCACCTTCATTTGAACGTTCGGCATGGATAAGCCTCTGCATGTTCTACCAAAGTTTTCCTTGGACATACTTGTCATGTAGGAAGTAGCTTATCACATCTCAGCAGGATTAACAACTAGACTGCACCGGAAGAAGAAGGCACCTTGGCCTACTCTTCCATTGTCGATTGGGTTATATGAGATCCTGAGTATCAAGAAAGCAGATGTCGAAGTAGAACAAATGAAGAAGTATCCATTCGACCTTCGAAGTTACAATCCGTATGAACCACATTGCATTGTGAAGGATCACTGCAAGAGAGTTCAGTTCAACCAGATCCATGAGGCATTTCATTGGGCCGAGGAGGACCCATGGAGATATTGCCATAGTTTCTCCAGACCCAGTGAATAGGTTGGCTTTGTTGTGGATTGGTTAGCGAAGAAACATGAAGCAGCATCACGGAGAACAATAGCACCAGAAGCAACAGTAGCAGTAGAGGAAAGCATACTAGTGCGCGATAAGGGAAAGAGGAAGATTGTCGATCACATGGAGGAGAAAAGTTGCAAGTTCCGAGCAAATCCATTAGTAAAGAAAGCAGCTATGACTGTAGAGGCAAAGAGGCACCAGCGCAACATGTGAATCGTGCAAGGGCAGAGGGAAAAGAGAAGAGTGGAAGAAGCAAAGAAGGAGTTACATGAGCTAAGGGAGCAACTCCAAAAGGAACAAGATCTGCGCAAATATGAGAGGGAAGTGCAACAACAAAAGATACAGCAAGGGGCGCAACATGTGTAAACAGATGAAACAATGCCCGTACTGGTAATGGACTTATCATATCAGCTGGCATCAGACAAATAGGGTGAACCATCGCAAGAACAAGACTTCGCTCATGAGATAGAACAAGCACTCCAACAGTTGGATGCAGACATGGAGCAGCAAGAGTTGGAACATGACACTGACTTCATGCCTCATCACCAAGAGGTCGACTTACTCGCTTCACCACAACCAGATGATGAGCAAGTCTCAAGTACCAAGGAGGCACTAAGATCCTTGGTGATCAACTGGAAGGAGAGATGCACAACATCTCATTCGACGAATATCAACATAGAGTTGTGCAATATCACATAGTGTCAACTCTCGAGGATCATACATCTCCTGCACAAGTTGAGGAACGAGTGATCGCGACTGTTGTGTGCAAATATCCAACAACCTTGGCCGATGCAACCAGAGTGTATGCCAAAGCCACTAGCTCAAGTGTTTTCTTTCTGATAGCTTGTAAGTCAAGTTGTGATAGTTGGATGTAACAGTCATAGAGTAGGTGAAGAGTTATGTGGGTAGTTGAACTGTCACAAGGGGGAATGCCAAGGGTCACCCCACCCTTTGCTATAAATAGTCCCTCATAAGTCATTGTAAAGGCTATTGGCCAGCCAAGCTTCCGATAAGACTATCTTGGAGACAACTTGCATAGTATTGTAACAAACCTTTGCTTCTCCACTACGAAGAGCTAGTACATCTCTTTGGAGGAGCAGGCAGATGTGGCTGTAATGTTCCACTATTGGAACTAGTGGTTGGATCTATTGTATGACTGCAACTTGCACTTCCTTATACAATAAGAGCCAACATGTTTCATGCATATGTTGTATTGTATTCTATGCTATCTAGTCTACTCTAAATGATATATGCGTTGTTTGCTTACGCATGCATGTATGGACTATTCTATATAAGTATGTATGAATCTTTCTGAAATGTGTTGTTGGTTTAACCATCACTTTGGATTGCTCGCTAACTTGCTTCCCATCTTGTGATGCATCTTCGCTCGTGTGTTACCTTCCAAGCCGAGTATTATTACAGGTTGCCAAGGGGCGCACTCATCTCAACCCCTGTGTGTTAGAACCTATCATGCACCTTCCTTGACTCATTGCAGTTGTCACACCCTTGCTACCAACGTAGTTATCTTACTTGCCTCTGTGTGAAATCATGATCAAGTCATTACCATATGACCCATTGCTGGGACTTCTATACCAAACGGTCTGAGGTCTAATTGGGAATTCTTACTGGGGAGATCCCTAACATGTTGGCAGGTCTAGCACCGTCAACATAACGTAAGAAAATTGTTAGAAAATAAAATAAATTAGCAAGGACCAAGTAGATGAATTATGCCCAAAAGTAATAAGGAAACAATAAATCACCCATTATTAAAATTTCCATTTTCCTAGAAAGTTTGCAATGAATTTTTGAAGCTATCAAATGGAATTAGTAGGTGGGGAGAAGAAGCCTCGTGAGAGGGCTTTTAAAAATAATATAAAGATAAATATGTGGTATCTCACAAGTCGTTTCCTTGTGGGATTTGTCTTCTAAGAAACATTATAATTTTCAATCGCTCATTTTTTACATTGCATTCAAGAAACTCTAGGTAAATGTGATGTTAGTATTCTTTTCAATTGAAAGGATGGTCATTATGTTTTTTTCAAGTATGTTGTTGGTCAAGGGACAAATAATAGAGCTAGATTTTATGCCTTATGGTTACTCTTTAAATTTGCAATTAATTGAGGTATTGGAATATTATCAATAATATGAGACTTAAAGCTACTAATGGATTAGGAAAATACTAAATGTCACATAGAAAATTTGGTGTTTAATCTAAACATATATAGAGTAACCAAGCTAGAAATTAAGTTTTCAAAGCTTTCTTGTTCTGAAATATAGAAATAATTCAACACTAATGTCGAGAGATAATCTAAATAATGCTTATCAATGCAAGAGGGGACCTTAAATTATTAGGACTTCAAGGATGTAACTCCCCTTCCAAAAGCTATTTATTCCCGTTAGTGAAGTAAAATATTTTTAGTAATGGTGCTATCCATGTTTTTTCTTTATTATGTTGATGATTTTTTATGTTGATAGTTAAAATCCTTCAAAATACAAGCCTTATATGTAATTTTGAGTTCTTTACAAGCTTAGATAAATACTAGAAATGTTCAGAGGATGATTGTTTTAATCAATCATTTGGTATTTTTTTGGACTCTTTGTTGGACAATGGATACAAGATACCTTTGACTCTTGAATGGTCTCAAAAAGGAAAATCTATGTATACTTTGATATGTGTCATTTAAAATATGTGTCATTTAATATATATATATATATATATATATATATATTCCAAAGTCCACCTTAAGTAATCTATATATATATATATATATATATAATGTTTCAATGGTTTATTGCTCATTATGAAGGATATGTGTGTTGAAAATGCAACAAGGAAATCTAGTTTTGACTTTGCCTTGGTCAAACTAGATTAAAATTAAAATTTCTATTTCAGTAGAATACTTGGAGGTAGTTAATTGAGGTGATATGGCACTTGTCAGTCATCTAACTCAGTAAATCCGAGTTAGGGAAGCTTGAATTTAGTTCTACATGACTGATTGCAAATTTGTAGCAATTTATTTCAGTTAATTTGAGTTATTCTCAGTTTAACTAGTTCTAAGTGTGAGAAGAGCTAGTGGAGGTCAAGTTGTGGAAGTGGAACTTCAACCGCACTCAGTGATCAACTAGTTAACTAATCAATCAACCCAAAATAAGTGTTGCATGCAGAGAGTTCGAGTTACCTAGTTGAGATGGAGATTCCAAGGTAGTGCACTATCAGTTGTATAATATTCAAATGTGTACAGGTGGCGCATGCAACCAGAGAATGACCTAAGGGTATTGCACAATTCTAGAGTGTGAAATTCGTAAAAAATATGGGAAATTTCCCAAAGGAACAACGCAAGGAAATAGGATCTAGGTAAGGCTTGAAATTGGCTAAGTGTTGGCTAGGTTTAGTCAGTCAAGAAAAGGGATAGACTATACACTTGCAGGGTGTGGCCAGACTTGAGCAAGAATTTTATTTCTTCTCTATTCTCTGATTAATGCAATATAGATAGTAAGGGGTTTTGAGAAGTTTCTTTCCCCTAGATAAATCTCTGTGCATGTTTGATGTTTCCTTTTGAATGTATATGATTCTTGTTTTAGATGGTGATTTAACTTCCGTAGATCAGTAGAGTAGATTCAAGTCTTGTGCTTTAGTAAATGTCATGATCAATATTGAATCTACACATTAATTTCTATATGGTATTAGAGATGGAATCACTATAGAGCAAATATTTCAAAGTTGAAATTGCACGAGGTTTGAGTTTACAGATCATATTGCAGGTTTTCTTTACAACTTAGAAGATTCCTTTCAATGTAATAAGGCTCGAGTATTCCCTTGAGGGAAGATCAAATTATGTTGCATGGAGGGACCAGATGGAGGTAGTACTGGAGGATAATGGGTTGAAGGAATTCATTGATAGTGATATTCTGAAACCAACAACATCTAATGGAAAGGGTTTAGTAGAATGGAAGAAGTGTGTTGCTAAGGTGGGGAGGATCATGTTGGAGGGAGTACGATACCATATTATCTCAAATATCCATGGGAAAGAGATTCCGTATGCAATGTGGCAAGTGCTGAAAAATTTGCTCCAGAATAGTAGTGACCACAGGAAATTGGAACTCAAGGACTAACTTCAAAATATTAAGATGCGAAGGAATGAGACCATTCCACAGTACTTGAGAAGGTTCAAATAGTGTTGTTATGAACTTGGTCAAGTTGGTGTTACTATAGCAGAGGATGATTTTGTGAATCTAGCCCTTCTAGGCCTTCCCAAGAGTTGGCACAACTACCAAGGTTCGGTGAACGAGAGGGAGAGACTACCGAATTGGGAACACTTGTGGTGCGATTTGGTATAGGAGGAGATAAGGTGGAATACTAGAGACAATAATTCATCCAAAGATGAGGATAACTATGCCTTGGCTGGAAAGGAAAAGAAAGGGAAAGGGAAGAAATCCTAATCCAAAGCAGAATCAAGTCAAGGGGGCAAGAAGAAAGACTTGTCCATTTTCAAGTGCTTTCACTGTGATCATGAATTCAGGCACTATGCAACAAACTATCCACACATGAAGGCAAGCAAGAAGAATGCAGAAGGAGTAGAGGGTGAAGCCTTGGATCACAGTTCGAGCTTGATTTTACTCTCATTGTATGCATGACCAACACAATGATGGGAAGTGTGTGGTGTCTCGACAATGATGCTCCATCCCATATGACGGGGAATAGATATTTTTCCAGTGATTTGGAGGAGAAGGATCTCTAGATGTACATCAAGATGGGAGATGATGTGAGGTACAAGAAGATTGAGATTGGTACAGTCACCTTTCGATGGAGTCGGTATCCCCTCTCAAGCTCAAGGATGCAATGTTTGTTCTAGTTCTAAAGAAGAATATTATCCCCGTTGGAGATTTGGAAGACCGTGGCTGCGATGTGATATTAAAAAATGGTAAGGCATTCCTAAATCACATATCCACAGGACATGTGAAGCAGATCAGGGTTCATGTGAAGAACCTCTACAAGCTAGATGTGGAGGATTGTGTTGCATCCAGCATAAAGGTGAAGAAGGTGAAAATCTATGATGTCGACAAAATTTGGCATAAAATACTTGGCCATTTGCATCATGGCACTTTGAAGATCATGAAACATATTACCATAGGCCTCCCCAAAGGAGCACTAGAGCAACAAGGCACATGCAAAGGGTGTACCCTGGGGAAGTACACAAAAACCACTTTCCATGATTGGGACAAAAGAGCACATGGAGTCCTTGAAAGGATCCACTCTAATGTTTTTGGACCTTTTTTGATCTCCTCCACTACTAGGCACAAGTATTTTTTTTATCTTTATTAATGACTATTCACGAAAGTGCTGGATCTTCTTCATGCAGAAGAAGGATGATACTTTCTCCAAGTTCTTAGAGTTCAAGGCACCGGTGGAGAGAGAAAAAGGCAAGAAGGTGAAGGCTCTTAGGAGTGATAATTGAGGTTAGTACATGTTGAATGAGTTTAAAAATTTCTGTGTAAAAGAAGGCATTTGACGAGAGTTGACAACACCCCACAAACCACAGCAGAAAGGGGGTGTATGAGATGAAGAACCGAATCATTGTGGGAGCAGAACGAATGATGTTGCATGATCAAATCCTACCTCTTCACTTATGAGCTAAAGTATGCAACACAATGGTCTATTTGCAGAACAAGAGTCCACATTGGATCCTTGGCATGATCACACTAGAGGAGGCTTTCTCAGGGAGGAAGCGAGATGTGTCGCACTTCAGGATATTTGGAGCCTCTACCTATTTCCATGTCTCCAAAGAGTCAAGGAAGAAGTTGGACCCAACAAAAAAGTTAGGGGTGTTTGTGGGTTACACAGAAACTCCACACAACTATTGTGTGTATTTTCCATCCCTCAGAATGATAGTTATGCGACATGATGTTAAATTTGATGAAGACAAAGACATGCGGTGCTCTCTTGAGAGGGAGCTTCACATCCCACTAGAAGAGGATATTTTAGCTCCAAAGAAGGAGCCTCAGTATGTTCTAGAGCAACCACAAGTGGAGGATCAAAGAGTGGAGACAACCACTCAAGCAGAATAATATAGAGAAGGAAGGAAGAGAACCAAAGAAGCTAAGATACTTGTGTGGGATGCGAGGGAGAATGTGGGTCCTCCTTCAAACTAGCGTAGACAGAGAAGGTCACCATATCAGTACACTGTCAACATGGCTCTAATGATTGAGCTAGTAGAGACTAATCCATCCTCTTTCGAGGAAGCAATAGAGAAACCAGTATGGGTTGATGCAATGGTGGAGAAGCACAAATCCATTAGGAAGAACAATGTTTGGGAGGTGGTCCCAAGACAAGCAGACAAATCAGTGGTAGGTTTGAGATGGATCTTCAAGGTGAAATAGGTAGCAGATTGAAGTATAGAAAAGTACAAGGCCAAGGGGTACTCTCAGGTGGAGTGGATTGGCTATGAGGAGACCTTTGCTCTTGTAGCAAGGTACTCATCCATCAGATAAATCCTTGCTTTGGCTGCATAGATGGGGTGGAAGATACACTAGATGGATGTGAAAAATACATTCCTCAATGGAGTTATTAAGGAAGAGGTCTATATCGAAGCAACTAGAAGCCTTCAAGACTTTTGATCGAGAGTTTCATGTGTGCAGACTCAAGTGAGTGTTGTATGGTCTCAAATAAGCACCCCATGCTTGTTACACCAGGATCGATAACTATCTCACCAATTTGGGATTCACCAAAAGTGAAGCAGATGCAAACCTCTATCATATTTTGGTAGAAGGTAAATTGTTGATTATTGTTTTATATGTTGATGAATTGATCCTTACTGGTGATGAGTAGTTGATCAGATCTTTCAAGGAGGACCTTGAAAGAGATTTCTAGATGAAGGACATGGGACTCATGCACTACTTCCTTGGATTGGAAGTATGGCAAGGTGATGGGGAACTGTTTGTCTCGTAGGGTATGCCAACGAGATAATTCAAAGGTTCCATATGGATAGGTGCAAACCCATGTAGAATCCTATAATGACCAACTAGAGGAAAGGGGATGCCACTTCAGACGAGGAAGTAGATGCGACTGTTTACCAACAGTTGGTGGGTTCACTCATGTATCTTGCGAACACACGACCACACATGTGTTATGCAATCAACTAGCTTAGTAAATCCATGGTTATGCAAAACAAACTATTTTGGAGGGTAGATAAACGTGTTCTACGGTACCTCAGAGGCACTACGCAGTTTGGACTTTGGTATAGACAAACAGAGGGAGTGAAGTTGTGTGGCTTCACCGATGCAAATTGGGCGGGAAGTCCAATAGACCGAAAAAGTACTTAAGGTGGAATTTTCAGTGTTGGGTCCGCAACAATTTCTTGGTACAACAGGAATCAGATAACAGTGTCACTCATCTTAGCAGAAGAAGAATATATGGATGCAAATCAAGAAACATGTGTGGCAGTATGGATGAGAAATATACTTGCTGACTTGTTTGTTCAGATGATGGATCCTACTGTGATTTACTGTGATAATCAAAATTGTATCAAACGCTATGAAAATATTGTTTTTCATGATCGATCCAAGCATATTGATATCAGGTATCACCATCTACAAGATTGTGTGTAGAGAGGCAAATTATGTTGTTGTAGCACATTCCGACAGAGAAACAAGATGCATATATTTTGACAAAGGCCTTTTCAAGAGGGAAGTTCAAGTTCCACAGGTGCATGATGGGTGGTTGATAATCCCTTTCTTGTTGAGAGGGAGTGTTGAAAATGTAGTAAGAAAATCTAGTTTTGACTTTGCCTTGGTCAAACTAGATTAAAATTCGAATTTCTATTTTAGCAGAATACTTGGAGGTAGTTCACTGAGGTGACATGGCACTTGTCACTCAGTTAACTCAGTAAATTTGAGTTGGGGAATCTTGAGTTAATTTATACATGATTGATTACTAATTTTTAGCAATCTATTTTAGTTAATTTGAGTTATTGCCAGTTTAACTAGTTCTAACTGGGAGAAGAACTAGTGGAGGTCAAGTTGTGGAAGTGGAACTTCAACCACACACCATGATCGACCCATTAACTGATCAATAAACCCAAAATAATTGTTGCATGCAGATAATTTGAGTTACCCATTTGAGATGGAGATTGCAAGGCAGTGTACTATCAGTTGTAGCATATTCCAATGTGTACAGGTGGTGCATGCAGTCATAGAATGACCTAAGGCTATTGCGCAATTCTAGAGTGTGAAATTCCTAAAAAATAGGGGCAATTTCCCAACGGAACAACACAAGGAAATAGGAGCTTGGGTGATATGAATTGGATAACTATATTTTTTTTCATCCATATCGATGCATTTGGAGTGGAAAAATTGGAGGAGTCATCTCACGGGACCATTTTTACTGGCTGGACCCAGTTTGGTGAAACGGGGTCTGAAACCTTCTGGGAGCGTTTTGAGGCATAAAACAACGTTTTTTGGGAGTAAAACATGTTGCTTTAACACAACATCTTTTCATGCTATTCCACACACAAATACCTTTCCAACAATGTACGAACCGCGTTAATTAGAGTCTGTATGCAAAAGTTATGCCACTTAGAAGTTGACCTTCCTGTTTTCACACCTATAGTTTGTAAGAATGTCGCGCCAGCCCCCATTATTCATGGAAAAATGGGCTAGCGATTTGTTTGTGATGTAAAATTCTCTAGAAGAGTCTATTTTTTAACTCTAGTTAAGAGTTGTTGTAGTCAAACTTAACCACTAGTAGGGTTGTGTTATAATCGAGCGACTAGGAGGAAGAGGCATTCCATTATTTCGAGAGAATTTTGTTCCATAGCTAAGAAAAGATAGGAAAGAGAGATAGGAGGTAGAGCACATTGAGAGGATTTGTGCATTGTAGCAACCCATGGGCCACATGCATTACTTCCTTGTACCAACAACCATATTTCTAGACAGATAAAGAGAGCGAAGTAGGCTCACTTTCCAGTTGGGTTTTATCCTGAAAGGGTTTCCCAGAGAGCATACCTTGTGTCTTGTGTGTATGCGTGCTTATTTTGTCATTCTCTACTTTTTTGTATAATTTCCATTCGCATGCATGCACTAATTATAGTTAAAACCACATATATTAAATTTTAATACACTGTAATAATGTAGAATTTTCAGAGGTTTATTATAATATTATTAGATAAGTTGTGACAAACTGTCGAGTGGAATATCCATGAGAGTTTACGAATCATTTAGAAGGCTTGAAATTGGCTAAGTTTTGGCCAGGTTCAGTTAGTCAGGCAGAGGGATAGACTATACACTTGTAGGGTGTGCTCAGGCTTGAGAAAGCATTGTATTTATTCTATATTCTCTGATTAATGCAATATAGATAGTAAGGGGTTTTAAGCAGTTGATTTCCCATTGATAAATCTTTGTGCATGTGTGATGTTTCCTTTTGCATGTTTATGATTCTTGTTTTAGATGGTGAATTAACTTCCACAGATCAATAGAGTAGCTTAAAGTCTTGTGATTTAGTAAATTTCATGAACAGTATTGAATCTACACATTAATTTCTACAATTTGTAATTCCTTCCAAGTGTTACTTCTTGAACATGCATTCAATCTGCACAAAGTTCCAATCACAAAAAGTAGCCTTAAGGTAATTGAGAGTGAGGTCACTATCATATCACCAAACCTCTTTTATTCTTAATCTTGGCTCTCCTCCAATTAACAAGAGCTCCCCTAAAGAAAAAATGCTAAAGATTAGGTCATGAGGGTTCAAGTTGAAATGAATAGTGGCTTTAGAAAAACAAGTGTTGTAATATATGGAAAAATGAGAAGATGATGGTAGATCAAGCCTAGTTCCTATCCATTGGGAACAAAGTCCAAGGACCAAATTGTAAGTGATGTTTTTTACTTATGATCAAGGCATGAAAGAGATGAAATAAACAAACTATAATCTTCCTTTATTTTCTAAAATTAAATGTGAAATATACTTGGAGAATCCATTTAAGGAGAACCTTTAAAGTTAGATTGTGGGTGTGTTTATCAAATGAAAATGATAAATTACAAACAACTCGAATTATGAAGTTTGATCATCAAAAAGGAATTTCCAACAAATAAGCATCAAATGAATTGAAAATGTAATGAAATACCATAAAGACATTTCTAATAGATAAGTTGCAACAAATTAAATGAAGAAGAAAGCTATAATGTTACCATGTATTAGTCCTTCAAAACATATCCTCTTGCATGTATATTCATCAACAACATTTAACAATTGAATCTTCATACATACACCTCATAGGAATAGAAACCTTAACTCTTACATTGCCTTCTAGATCTTCAATCAAGCTCAATAGGAAAAAGTCCTCAAATCCAATAATGCCAAATGAAGGGGTGACCAAGCCTTTATATAGGTTTTAGCTCAACTCTTTTCTATAATAGAACAATATTTTCCTTTTTTTTTCCAAGGAAAATATTATGAAATACTAAAAATATTTACAATTATCTCTAAGTGGGTGAATTGTGACTATAATGCTCATAGAAAACACTAAATAGAATAAGCTAGATGAATGTGGTGACACATGTCATCTTACTCATCCTGTAAACTTGTTAGCAGAATTTTGAGGTTAAAAATGGGCCTCAAAACAAAATATATAATAATAAAATCAACTTTAAAAGAACTAATAACATTTAAGATGATGGTGTTATTCCTAGAGGTAAAACACTAAAAAATATTTATAGTAATCTCTAAGTGGGTGGACTATGACTATAATTCTCGTAGAAAACACTAAATAGAATAATCTAGATGAATGTGGTGACACACGTCATCTTACTCGCCACGTAAACTTGTTAGCAGAGTTTTGAGGTTAAAAATGGACCTCAATACAAAATATATAATAATTAAATAAACTTTAAAAGAACCAATAGCATTTAATATGATGATGTTATTCCTGTTGAAAAGTGTCACTAGGTCCAGTCTTCATAATGAGATGTGTAATTGTGATTTTATGTAATTGACGAAAAGAAGAAAAATAAAATTATTACTGTAATTCTTATCTAATGGGTTTCATGAGCAAGGAATTTTATTTTAGTGATGTCTCCCATTGTGAGCCTTTAGGATTTGTCATCTAGTCATAAAAGTCAATTTGAGTCTATGTCATGTATGAAGGACCCTTCTTGGGCATGTTACATTTTGTACGAGTCATTAGATAAGTATAGATAGCTCTCCAAGACAAGAACAAGCATCTCCCTTCAAGTCAGCTTCAAAAGAATAATGATATCTCTCCAAAGGACATGTTGACTCATCTTCATCTCAGGTCATCTTATTATGAGGCTACAACAACTATAAATAGGGCAGCATGTCCACTCTTCAAAAAAAATAAAATCAGTCAAGGTTTGAAGTTAATAAGAAGTGTGAAGGTCATCATAAAGGAGTCGTATAACCAATGAGAAGGAAGGAAAGAGAAACGAAGTCTTTTAGATTTGTTTAGGACTTTTTTTGGGACTTATAACCTATGCACGTGTTAAGTAAAGGGATTGTTTCCAGTGCAGGAAAATCTGAAGTTATTGCAAACATCTAAGACAACAGAATTAAGGAAGAAGTCAAGCCAATGTGTAGCTGATTTGAAGGAAGAAAGCCTCCTAGTGCGAGGAATATAAAGGGTCAATGTTGGTCAAATACATGTGCTGGGGTTTCTGAAATAGAGACAAGGAGTGCAATGTTGAACCAAGGACCAAAACTCTGAAGTATAGTTGAAGTACAAAGAAGACAAGTAGTTGGATTAAGTGTTGACTTGGGCACGAAAGAGAAGCAGTGAAAGGGAACTTGTGTCTTAGTATTGAAGCGGAAAATAGGTTAAGGGTCTTGGTCTTGTTATTTGTCAATTGGAATATCTATAAGAAGAAGAATTTATTTAGGTTTTCCTCTCAAGTAGGAGAGTTTTTGGCCCTGACTTATAGCCTATATTATGTGTCTCTTGTCTCTTTATGGTCCACACATTGGTAGTTGTTTGATGGAGAATAATACTATACTAACATAAGTAAAAGAAGATCATAATATAAGAAGTAAAAATCATTCACAAGCAGTTACTAATAGAAGATAAATCACTTAACCTTGATGCCCTAGATTTATCAACATGGTATCAGAGCTAAGGTGACTAAGTCAAGGAAGGGAATGTTATCAAGGGACACTCAAGGATCAAATATCAAGGAAGGCGTCATAGTGAAGATCATATTTAAGTCAATATATACAAAGAAAGCATCAAGACCCTAGATTCCTACCATTGAAGACATCATCAAGAAGTCATCATTGATCTTCATCAATAAGACTTCACCATCAAAAGGGATCTCCCTCTTTGTGGGAGCAAGGATCATTATTGAAGAAAAAACTCTTCATAAAGGAGAAGTTGTATATTCTTTATATCATAATCAACATCAAGGAAGCAACAAGGAGAAGGGGCATCCTATCAAGTAAGTATATTTTTGTCTACATCTAAATCAATCATAATGTCTTTTTCAAGGAAAGCAAAAAACTCGTTGGGGCTTCAAACTGTCTTGCATGGCATAAAAGGACAAATATGAATCTCATTGAAAATGAATTTATGGAACATGTCAAAGGATATATCACTAAACCAAGAAAGGAATATGCTCAAGCTCTTGCAAAGTATATGAAAGGGGAATTTAGGGCTCAAATTATTCTCATAGAATCTATCAAAGATCCCTTCATCCCATATGTATCCAAAAACAAAACTTCAAAAGAAATCTATGACAAACTGGTAGAGTTGTATTCCATAAGCACTGATGGAGAAGTCATCTCATTAAGGCAATAACTCTACAAGCTGAAGATGTCAAGGGAGGACGAAATAGCCTCATACTTTATGAGGATATTTGAAGTCTAGGATCAACTACAAGATCTGGGAGAAGTCATGTCCGATAGATAAATGACTATAGTTGTATTAAATGCATTACCGAAGGAGTGGGGTAACTTTACTTCAAATATTTATGGGAATAAAGAAGCTACTCCATTCCATGATCTATGGTCTCTATGCAAGATTGAAGAATCCATGCTAAAGGCAAAATCCGATGTGGGATCAGGTTAAAAATTAGGCATATGCTGGGATGACAAAAAGAAAGGGAAAGTTTGGAAAGTTTGGACCTCATAAAGAGAAGAATAACATGGCTAAAATACAATGCTATGGGTGCCAAGAATATGGGCACTATAGGAGAGATTGTCCTAAGCTCAAGAAGGACACTAACAAAAGAGGAAGAGAAGAAGCCCACTTCATTGAGGAAGTGGAAGAAGCTGAAAAGAAGAAGTCTAAGAAGGAGGAATTAATAGATCACCACTATTGATATAGTCTTCCTCACCTAGTTCTTTTATAGTTTTTGTTTCGAAGTTTTCCTATTATAAAGTAGGAGCATGATAGGATGCATCATAGAAGCATTGAAAGCAAGATCTCGTAACATCATCATAGAGAAGCATGAAAGATGGTTGAAATTAGAGTCTATAGAAGCCAACTATGAAAGGATATAGCTCTTGTAAACCTCATTTGTAACATAGGCAACACTTATGGAAAAGAAAAAGGTCATCCAGGTCAAAGCTCATCATACATCAGTCAAAAGGAAACATCCGCTAGATGGGGATACTCTAGATCCTCAAGTTTCTATGATGGAATCTTCTCAAAAGGTTCATCGGTCAAGAGAGGAAGCAAGTGTTTCATTAATAATTCCAAACTTGAGGAATTCACGAGATGATGTATGATGACATAAAAGGTGTGCAGATCAAGGGATTGAATCTCTTTCAATCAAGGATGTTGTTGCAGGAAGTTTGGATGACCCAAAATAAAAATGAGGTATGTATGCTTGTATTCGATATTGAAGATTCATTTCATATGGTTGCAAGTAACAAGGATCAATGCTCTATCTTGACAACATGATCAAAAGAAAGGTATCTTCTCCTTTGAAAGGATGCAAGAAAGCATGAATCACACATTCACTAGATGAAATCAACATAACATGTCTTCATATGTAATATGAGATGGTTGAAATTAATTGGAGGAACTCTGATTGGAAGTTCCTGAGAATGAAATGTGTGAAGGAATGAAGGAAGAGATCGACGGATGTGCAACCATGGAAAATGCCATCAAAATCCAAAGACCAAGAATATTTGACCATGATATCTCCATGAAAGATATGAAGACTCTGATGAAGTCTGAAAAGGAAAGAGACCCTTGCCAACATATATATCTTTGGGAGATGTGTAGATATGTATGCAAGATGTTGATGCGAACTAGAAGATTTCATGATGAAAGAGCATCATAAAGGTAATTTTGATTTAAGTGTTCATTTATTTTTATATTTTTGAACAAATATCTGGATGGGCTTATGCAGGTCTGCCAAGGGAAGAAATATGGATGACTTACACCACCAATGCCCATGTAGTAGGATGAAATATCCTTATGAAAACATGGCATGAAGAAGGCAACATGGCATGAAGGAAGGCCATATATGAACGTATAGATCATTATCTGATGATGACATGACTGAATCATGGATGAAAGTGATGGATGGTTTGTGCCATATGAAGAAGTCCCAAACATGAAAGCTCCTTGATAATGAAAATAAGTTCATGACATCGTGAGGAGGAGTTCTTCAAGAAGTTGATTGTCCCATCATCTCCACCTAAGGAGCTGCTTTAGGTCCCTAATTAAGAGGGAGCCTGGAAACAAGTTTTCTTACTTGGAAGAAACTTGGAAGCAAAAATTCCTAATCCAAGAGGGAGCTTAGGTATATTCCTTCCGTAGGAATGAGTACATTCCTTTATTGGAATAGATATGTCCTCCTTAATTAAGAGGGAGAGATAGACACATCATTCTTGTCTTCACTCGGGAAGAAAGAATGGAGGATTGGGTAAACATATGGAATCCGATGCTCTTTGAGGATGTGTTAGGGCATCCAATATAAGAGTAGTCGTACAAGATCAATATTCTTTGAGGAATGGGAATCCAAGATAAGAATAGTCCTGGTGGAACACACCCTGAGAACCCGAGTGGGGTATGTTCCGAGAGAGACAATAATGAGGGTGTCTATACATCATTGATCTTGCCAACATTGTGCTTAGATCTCATGGAGAGATAGAGTTGTTAGTCAAGGCATTTCTATGTGACAATGTTGGTTGATATAATGCTAAACAGATGGGTTACCAATCCAACTCTTCTTATGAGAAATTATTCAGATTGAGAATGACCAAGTACCATTATGAATACCTCTCTAGTTAAGAGGGAGTGTTGAAAAGTGTAACTAGGTTTGGTCTTCATAATGACATGTGTAATTGTGATTTTATGTAATTGAAGTAACGAAGAAAAATAAAATTATTATTGCAATTCTTGTCTCATGGGTTTCATGAGAAAGGAATTTTATTTTAGTGATGGCTCCCATTGTGAGCCTTTAGGAGTTTTCATCTAGTCATAAAAGCCAATTTGAGTGTATTTCATGTATGAAAGACCCTTCTTGGGCATGTTACATTTTGTATGAGTCATTAAATAAGTATAAATAGCCCTCCAAGACAAGCACACACATCTCCCTTCAAGTCGGCTTCAAAAGGAATAATAATATCTCTCCAAAGGACACATTGGATCATCTTCATCTCAAGTCGGCTTATTATGAGGCTACAACAACTATAAATAGGGAAATAGGGAAGCATGCCCACTTTTCAGAAAAAAATAAAAATAAAGGTCTGAAGCTAATAAGAAGTTCGAAGATCATCATCAAGGAGTCCTATAACCAGCAAGAAGGAAGGAAAGAGCAATGATGTCTTTTATCTTTGTTTTGGAATGATTTTGGGTCAAATAACCTCCACACGTGCAAAGTAAAGGGGTTGTTTCCAGTGTAGAAAAAGCAGAAGTTATTGCAGATTTCTAAGACAACCGAATTTAGGAAGAAGTCAAGCCAAAGGTTAGCCGAGTGAAGGAAGAAAGTATCCTTCTAGAGCAAGGAATATAAAGGGTCAAATTTGGTCAAACACATGTGATAGGGTTTTTGAAATACAAACAAGGAGTGCAATGTTGAACCAAGGACTGAAAATCTGAAGTATATCCCAAGTACAAAGAAGACAAGTAATTGGATCACATTTTGACTTAGGCACGAAAGAGAAGCAATGAAAGGGAGCTTATGTCTTGGTCTTGGAGTGGCAATTAGGTCAAGGGTCTTGGTCTTGGTATTCATCAATTGGAATCTCTATAAGAAGAATAATTTGTTCGAGTTTTCCCCTCAAGTAGGAGAGGTTTTGGCCCTAGCTTATAACCTATATTTTGTGTCTCTTGTCTCTTTATGGTCCATGCATTGATAGTTGTTTGATGAATAATAATACTATACTAACATAAGTAAAAGAAGATCCTATTCTAAGAAGTAAAAATCATTCACAAGTAGTTACTAATAGAAAAGAAATCACTTAACCTTGATGCCCTAGATTTCTCAACAATTCCTATGGGTAAAATGTTTGGAGGGAAAAGAACAAAAATACCTTCTTCTTTTTTAAACTTATATTTTTGACTTATATCCTTATAAGTTTACTCAAATGTGAAGTGTCAACACTCATTGGATGCATAATTAGATTTTGCATCCAACAAGTACCCACTATGTATAACATGAGTAGAGCCGTGCTGATAAAAGTTGAAAATACGAATGCGTTTATTTGAAAATACATGAAAAACATGTTTCTTGAAAGAAATGGACTTTTCATGTATTTCAATTTGTTCTTGGAAAATGTCTACTTAGAGTATGCACAGTGTGTACTCATTAGATGTGGAATTTAATTACACATCTAACAAGAGTCCACACTTGACACTTGAGTAAACCTATAAGAAAATAACTAAAAATACAATTTGAAAAAGTAGTTTAATTTCTTTTCCTTTATAATTTCATAATTCTTATTTTATTACTTTAACTACTATTTTATTATTTTCCTTGGAACACCCATTTTATACCTCAAAATTCTCCTAATGACAAGGTGCATGCAAGAGAGCTACTTTTCCTCTCCATTCTCAAAGTCACTCCTCAAAAGATAAGAACCTTGCAATTATAATAATAAAATACTCAATTAAATAGGTAAGGTGTTCTCCATAATAAGCTTGAGATTCCAAGTGTATAAATCGAAGGGTACTATCCAATGTTAGTATGCAAGTGTCAAGTGTCACAGATAGAGTGCTTCTTCTAGAAGCTCTTTGACCAAGAACTAATAAAAAATTGTTTTCCTTAACATGTATGCCTTAGAATGTATGCTTTTTTACCCCTTTTTTTTCACGGTAACTGGTGCATCGGTAACTTTAGAGGACCATTTTGGAAAAGACCTAGGATTGAATCACAACGACTGCCACTATTCATCTCAATATTTAGATATTCAGTTTTGCTTGCCTCTTCAGACTTATAGGAATTACTCGTCACTATTTTCAACCAGTTTAATTTTTTTTCCACATAAGCTAACATATCTCTAAAGAATAGAACTTGAGTGGAGAGGGAATTAAACTTGCTAGCTACCACTCAAAATATTGTCCTTTGACCTTTACCCCTTTTACTAGAAGATAATCCATAAAATATTCTCCATTATTTGTGCTCTTGTGCTCTTGTACTTGGGCATTGTAGATCAATTTGAATAAAATAACCCTTCAACAAGTGCACCCTCATAAAGAGTGCCTTGTGTCCACTTAAAATATTCCACGCATGTATGTACCCTTAAAGAGAAAATAGTGGTACACCCTTGATATTTTTTCACTTTGAGCAAGTTAAGTATGAAGAAACGATTGTAGAAAATGTGCCCTAGAAATTTGTGCAAATGGAACCACATTAAAATCATCTCGTCTCCTCAAATAAGGTGCAAGTGGATATCCTTTGACCAAGTAAAATCGATTACTAGTCAATTCACAATGTTTATAAGGTTCAAACAAGCCCACATAAAGTACACGTGAAACCTTCTAGAGGAGCACACCACTTAGTGACCTAGAAATGTGGACTCATGTGTGAATGGAAGAGTCAATGACGTGGATGGTCAAAACCTAATGGTGCATGAATAGTTAGCCTCTTAGTCAAATCAAGGCTCAAAAACCTTCTCAAAACTTGTGTAATAGGATAAGGATATGAAATGCATAGGCAACCATGTGTGAACAAGGCTAAAATGAAGCTAAAAAACTTAGCTTGAGGAGAATAATTACATATAATTTAATGAAGCTAAAAAACTTAGCTTGAGGAGAATAATTACATATAATTTAAGTGTATTGCCTTAATCTGTGTGTCAAAGGGGGAGTGCTTAATCTTATGTATGTATTCCATGACATAAAGTTACATTCCCTAGTGATAAATCAACAATAAAACTTAAGTAATGGGCATTAATGAAGAATTATAACATTAGAGCATTAATAGGTTAATAATTCAACAATTAACCTAAGGTTTTAGAATTTAATTAAAATATGCTAATTTAGTTAGATGCCTCATAATGGAAAAAGTGGAAATATGATAAATGAGAGGTTAATATCGTATAAAACTTGAGGAATTAAAAGAAAAACATGTCATGTGCCTCATAGGAGATGAAGATGAAGATGAAGTGAAGTCGGACTGTGATGTGGATTGTAGCACCTTTTGAGTGTGATGTGGATTGTAGCACCTTTCTATCCGATAGAGATGAAGTGAGTGAAACATTTCTAGGAGAAGTGAGTGAAACATTTCTAGGAGATGGAAATGAAGTAAAGTGTAAGTGTAATGTAGATTATTCCTAGGTAGAAGATATAGATACAATGTGATATACAAATTAGATAAATAAAATGATAAAGTGCGATGAAAATGTAATGTTTAAATGAATTCCACCTTAAAAAAACATTAAGATAATTTATAATACACAAATTATATATATGCAATTATGGAAATGTATCAAATTAAAAAAATTAATTAAAAGAAAAACTATTTGGATGTATACTACAAAAAGTGAAATTCATAAAAAGTTAAATCCTTTACCAATAAAATATTTCTATTCACATTATATAAAATAATGATATACATTGATTTCAACTTTTTATTAAAAATAATTTAATGAACAACTTTTTAAAATAATATCATATATTGAATTAATTGATAATGCATCTCAAAGGAAGCATATTTCATTTATTTAATCGACTATTCTACGAATTCATCAATAACATAGGAGACCAAAGACTTCTTAAGCTAGCTTTAAGTTCCAGCCAAAACCACCTAAGGCTCAAACGAGGTTGGTATAAAGACATCAGAGCCTGGTTAAACCATTGGGAGATCGACGAGAATGTTGCATTGCAAAACATTAATAACATTAAAAATATTGTTACTTCTAAGTTCAAAGAAAAATGTGGCGTGAGAAAGATTTAGTAGCTAAAAGAAAATTAAGATATTATAAGGAGGTCATCAACCCCACCCTAGAAGATCAAAAGTATCTCTTTGTTTTAACTAGCTCAAAGAAGAAAATTAATATAGCCAAGATTAGAACAAACTCTCATGAGCTCCATAGTGAAATGGGTCGTTGGGTAGTTCCTAAAACACCATGGATGGAATGGTTCTTGCATCTCTGTGAGAATACAAACATCGAGGATGAAAATCACTTCCTCTTAGAGTGCCCCGCGTACAACCACATTAGATATCAATTTCAAAATCTTTGTTGCAATACTGACCTTCCTAGCCTTTTACATTGTCAAAATTACAGTGAGCTCAAGAGACTTCTCTCCAAGATTTTTGAGCATAGGAATAAAATCTTAAATCAAACTAAATAATTCATTTCTTTAGGTCTGATAGACCAAAGTCTAGTCTCAGTGGACGTTAACCACCACCATCATCATCATATAAATTTATCAATATTAATAGGCTAGATAGTGAAATTATCATTATTAACATGTTAAAAATATTTAAAAATAAAATATAAATAAAAGATTATAATAATACACATTATAAAATTTAATTTTAATTTTTAAAAATAATTGTAAATTAAAATTATTGTTCTTTTATATATATATATATATATATATATATTGACATAATTGGATGCTGTATTATATTTCAGAAAAAAAAAGAGAGGAGGCTGAACTCCTGTGGTACAAAAAGTTATGCCAGGAAAGGCAAAGAGAGGAAATGTTACAAGATGGGCAAAATTCCTCTTTGTTCCTACCTTTTGGACTTTTGAAAAAAACTAGACAAGAGTAGATCCTAACAAATTGGAACAATAGAAAGCAACATTTACAAAACATGATCAATCTATGTTGATGTGGCTGATTTGCCGAGCTGTAGATTCCTCAGGCTTGTTATCAATGTCGGCTTGCTTGATGCTTGACGAGCCTGTGTGAACTGCATTTCTATTTTCCATCATATATTTCAGAATTTCAATGGATTCCTCTGCGTGACTGCATCTGTTGGAGAGTTGATTGAACTGTTCTTGCAGCGAAGAAATTCTGTGGAGGAACAAGTTAAGGTCAGCCTCATATTTTTCACTGATGAGACGGTTGTGGTTGTCTATCTTGGCATCTAGGATCTTTTGGTGGGCACGAATTTGCTCCAGCTCGGCCTGAAGGTCACGTAATGGAGACAATCCTCGCTCCTTGCCATTGCTGCAGAAGGAAGATGATACTTGGAGCATTGAAAATACCAGGGAACTGATAAAGGACTCTGCACTTGGAAGCGCGCTGCGGGAACAAGAGAAAACAAGATACAAGGAAGAAAGGCCAAAAATTCGGGGGGTTGCTCAGGCTCTTTAGTGCATGAAAGAGGAGAGGGTGAATGCAGGAAGGAGGACTCAGAACAAGGGCTCAGGGCGAAAGGAGGAGAAGATAGCAGGATGCGGGAAATGGAGGGAGAAAGGGAGTATAAGAAGAGGGAAGAGCGCAAAGGGCTCGTCAAGGGAATGAAGGGAGGAGCAGAGATGAAGCGTGGGATATCATGGATAAGGGAATGTCGAGGCAAGAAGGGGAGGGCGAAAGGAGGTAAGGCGGCTAGATGAATGATTGCGAGCGGATTTGTTAGGTATTCTAAGAGCTGCCGGATCTCAAGGTAGGTTTTGGCAGATAAGTGGATCTGATGGGTCTTTGACCAGTCACATATGTTAGAATTCTCTAAATTTCTGAAAGTCTGATTGAAACAAAAATGATTTTTTGTCATGGTAAATGGTGTTGGGTTTCCACTGCGTTGCAAAGGAGGTTACCCAATGGTCTAGTACAAGCTCTGTTGACTTGGAAGTCGGCTTCCTTGTTGAGGGTGCAGAGGACAGGGATGAAACATAGCTCTGTCATTGTTTGGCCCATAATTTGACATCGATTAATGGTTTGTTGGAGGAAAACATTGGGAGATTTTATGTTATGAGCCATTAGGCCGATGACTATAGCCGAATCACCGAATATCAAGGTTGTACTTATGCCAGTTTTACTGAGCTGGACGAGTCCCTGATATAGAGCCAAGGCTTCGGCCCTATTGTTGGAGATGGGCCCAAGTCCCCATTCATAAGTGACTATGCGCTCCCCATTGGTGTTGAAAATGACTCCTCCTGCTCCTGCAATTCTGGGATTTGATTTTGAAGCTCCATCAAAAAAAGAGATAATAGCTGTTGCAATTTTTGAGCCATGTTGACAACTCTTCCTCCTTTAATCTTATTTTCCAATTATGACTTGCATTGTTGTCCTTGTTGCTGGTGATGTTGCCATTCTGGTCACTGTTATTTTTGTCCAGTAGGTAACAAATGAAGTTCCGCTCTTCAACACTGAGATTAGTGACATCAATATTCCTTTGATTTTTAGCAGAGATGGCTTCTAGAGCGAGGCTCCTTGCCTTGTTGCAAAGTTTTCTTGTGGTCGATTCCTTATCTTTGAAAACTTTGTGGTTTCTAGCCAGCCAGATGTTCCACAACATAGTATAAGGAAGGGTATCCCAGACCCTTTTAACTATGTTATTCTTCTTATGCTGCGAAGGATAATTCTTTTTCCATTGATGCAAAACTTCTCCTATGGTGTTCTGAGTATTCCAAGGAATATGGTCGGTGTAAGATAAATCTCTCCAGCAGGTGGTAGCAAAGGAACAGGCAATGAGGAGATGCTGAATGGATTCTTCAGCAGCTTGACAATTGGGGCAGCGTGAAGGGCCACTAATGCCTCGCTTTTGCAAATTTTCTGCAGTAAGGATTTTCCCCTTAAGAAGAGTCCAAAGAAAGAATTTAATTTTAGGAAGGGCCTCAGATTTCCAGATAGTTTTCTAGTGAGTCCAGATGGGCGTGGGATGGTTACTGTTGCAAATGTACTGATGGGCAGCTTGGATAGTATAATTAGATCTAGATGGATCCCATCGAAAGTCATCTAATTCATTCTTTTTTATAGGAGCTATGCTATGCAGATGAGTTTGGAGAACAGAGAAGCTTGCCTTGAGATCGTTGGGGATGGCTGGAAAGGACCACCCTAACCATAATTGGGATTGAGGATCCCATTGGGAAATCTAATCCAAGTGTTGGATGCCTATGTTGTCAAAAAAAAAGAGAATTGGATTGACTTCGCCATGACTATTCATAGGTTGCTGGCCCATAATTTTATCAGACCCAATTTTAATATTAGCACCTCCCTTGGGGACTTTAGAATTATTCTGAGCCATGAAGGGAATTGCTTTTTTACACAGTCTCCAATTTTGGAGCAGTCTTTGTTAGGAATGTCGTGGTCAAGAAGATGCTACCTTGGGAAGTTTAAATATTTAACTTCCAACACCCTTTTCCTCCAGGAAAAAAGGTCGGTGATAAATATCCAAGCAATCTTGCCTTCGAAGCTAGATTGAGGAATTTGGGAGATCTGATTCCAAGACCTCCTTGGTCTTGGGACTAAATGACCTACTTACAATTAACCAAATTGAACTTTTTTTTTGTCATTTTTCCCTCCTTGTCAAAGGAATTGGTGGAGGATGACTTCCATTATATGATGAAAAGAGGCCAGAGCTTGGAGGAGAGTAAATTGGTATAAGGGCAGAGAGGAAATACCTAATTTCAAAAGGATGAGGCAACCAGCTGGGTTGAGCCAAATGGAACCCCATTACTACACTTCATAATTGCAAGAAACTCCAAAGATAATGGCTATGTTGTGAAGAACTTGAGCTATAACATTCCATCCATAAATGCAACTTTTCAGCTGGTTGACCATTCCTCTAGAGTATTGCATATATTTATCTAAAATAACTTCGAAGCGTCGAGCTATTATGGTGGAAGCTCCTCCAATTAGAAAAGTGTCATCAGCAAATTGTGAGTGATTTATATTCTTGACTCCATTTCCAAATTTAATGCATGTGATGAGGCCAATCCTCCGATTGAAATCCAAAGCTTTGCTAAAAGATTCAGCGATCAAAATAAAAAGACAAGGTGAGAGAGGGCATCCTTGTCTTAGACCTCGAGTTGATTGGAAAGCATTTCTAGGTCTTCCATTGACAAGAGGGGAGATCCAGGGCTCAGAGATGTAAGCTTTGATGAGGTTTAATAAGACCTCATCAAACCCCATCTTTTTTAGAATAGCCAGGAGGAAAGAGTGCCTGACTCTGTCAAATGCATTAGCCAAATCAAGTTTAAGAATAAACCCTTTCTCATTTCTAGATTGACTTGAATGAATAGCTTCTTGGACGAGGAGGATAGAATCAAAGATTTGTCTATTGGCCAAGAAACCCCCTTGGTTTTCAGAAATAAGTGAAGGGAGGAGCGTTTTGAGGCGGGAAGCAAGGATTTTGCAAGATGAGTTACAAAGGGAGACGGGCCGAAATCGAGCAAAGGATGAGGGTCGATTTTCTTTGGGAATGAGAGCAAGGTGAGTGGCATTGGTGAAGCCCCCAATTTTACCCTTGTGTTGGACCCATTTGAGCATTTTGGTTAAATATTTTTTAATAATTCCCCAATGAGCTCGAAAGAAGCAGATAGGGAAGCCATCTGAGCCTAGAGCTTTGTCAGGTTGGAGGGTCCAAATCGTTCTTCTTATTTCTTCCTCATCGATCTCCTTGTTCAAACTGTCATTCATTTCCTTGCTGATCCCGCTGGGAAGATATTGTAGCAGATCTGAATAGTCCTCTTCTTCTTTTGTTTTGGTTAGGAGAGCTTTATAGTGATCTGTGGCTACCTTTCGTATGGCAGCTTGTGTGCTCTGTCGATTTCCCTCAGCATCCAAAATAGAGCTTACATTATTCCTTATTTTTCGAGCGGTGGTCTGCTTATGAAAAAAGGCTGAATTCTTATCTCCTCCTTGCAGCCAAAGCTGCCTCGACTTTATCCTCCATTTAAGTTCCTCTTCTCTGTTTGCGCGACACAACTGTAAATAAAGATCACTTTCTTGTTCTTTGCTCTCCTGGGAGAGGTCGTGCTCTTCTATTATTCTATGAATGCAATCTAGTTTGCTCTTGATCTCCTTTTTGATCTTCTCGGGCTCCTTATAACAAGTTTTTTCCCATTCCTTTAGGGCCTGCTTGGTTTTTCTTAGCTTGGTTTCCCAAATGAAACCAGGGGACCCTTCAACATGCTGGCACCAAGTGTTTTGAACGATTTCTTTGACTGCTGGAATGCAGTTCCACAGGGAACTGTACTTGAAAGGAATGGGTCTGAGAGAACAGTGGGTTTCCAGAGTAAGAGTTATTGGATAATGGTCAGAGGCTGAGAAGGGAAGGATGGTGGCATACCCCACTGAGAAGGAGGAGAGGAGCGTAACATTGATTAAGATTCTATCAAGCCTTTCCATAATGTTGCCTTTGCCCAACCTGCGATTGCTCCAAGTATATCTTCGGTTTTTTGGAGCTACATCGATGAGATCATGATCTTGCATAATGTTTTCTAAGTGAGTTCTGTAGGGATCAGGGGAGAAGCTACCCCCTCGTTTCTCATTGGAGTGGAGAATAAGGTTGAAGTCTCCCCCTAAAATGATGTTATAATTTCCTTCTACATCTATGCTGGCTTTGAGATCATCCCAACAACGCTCCTTGTCTCTGTAGTGATTAGGAGCGTAGACATTATAGATAACTATGATTTGATTGTCTGCTTTGTTTTCTAATACAATTTTGATCCAATGCTGATTAATAGTTTCTGATATGTAATTCCATGTGCTGTGGTTCCAGAGAGTTGCGATTCCTCCGGAGGCTCCTCTTGATTCACTAATGCTGCCATTATATTGCCTCTGCCGTTCAATAATTCCAATCATTTCCTACTGGCTCTGTTTTGTTTCCTGTAACATAAAAATTTCTGGTTTCTCGCAATGAATAAGATCTCTTAGGGTTGCAACTTTGGAGGGGTGCCCTAGTCCCCTACTATTCCAAGACAGAAACTTCATCATTGAGTATGTGGGGTACGGGGAGGTGCTCGCCCCCCTTGGTCCTTGTGGACTGTCTCTTTGTCATATTTCCCTAGAATATAAGATTCTATAGGGTTCTGGATGCCCATTGCTATATCTTTTTGAGCGTTCTCATCTCTATGTTGCTTAGCAGATTTCCTACCCGGCCCAGGTTTTTTATAAGAATCACTGGTAGCTCCATGATCTTTGGAGGAACTCCTGGTTATCCTAATAAGAGGAGGATCAAGGGAAGTCTGAGAGGAGATAACTAGAGGAAGAGAGGATTCAGTGGCTTCTATTTGGATCAAAGGAGGGGGGGGGAGTCCGGGGGAGGGATTTCGAGAGGAGATAGAACAGAGAAGGGATTGGATGAAGATGGGGGCAAGGGATGAGAGAGAGGGGGGAGGGCAGAAAAGGAAGGGGAGGAAGAAGAAGGGCGAGTTGCATTAGAGACTGAAGGGCCTACTTCAGGGGAGCTTTGGCCATCGGGGCTAACTTCTTTTTCTTAATTGTTTCCCATTGTTCATCTTGTGAGCCATTCTCAACATTAACGAGTTTAGTACAACGATTGGCGAAATGGCCATATTCATGACATACCTTACACTTGAATGGGATCTGATCGTAGTCCATCTGCTGAATATGGCTCTAGTCATCCACTTTAAGTTTGATGGCTTCGGGAAGGCCTTTGCCTAGGTCCACTTCCACACAAATACGTGCACAGGCTTGCATATTATCTTTTGGCTTGCTGCGATCAATGAATCTGCAATCTGCATTTCCGATTGCTCGAACCGATTCGTCTCCCCAGCAATGAAGACGGAGGTGAGGGAGACGAACCCAAACCGGAACAGCACTGGGGACGTCCAGTTCAGGGTCGAAATCAGGGGTCCATTTATTGAGATACAGACCTCTGGAATCCATGAAATAGGGCTCATTCCTAAAGATTAAGTCCTTGTATTCTCTGCATTCGAAATGAAAGGTAAAGTACCCCTTCCGACAAAATCTAATGGACATTTTCCCTTGAATTTTATCGGTCCAGTTTCTTTCAACCCATCTTTGCAGAGTCTTTGGAGATGGCCAGAGGCCCGTGAATTGACCAATGAGTCCTTTTTCTGCCAGAGAAAGGGCAGCCATGCGGGGAAGGGCTGGAGGTAGATTAACTTCCTGTAACACATCCAACTTTTTTACGAACTTGGAAATGGCTGGACGAGGGCGCTGCAGAGGCAAAGATTTAACCAGATCAGAGAAAGCTTGTTGAGCATCAGCCACCTCCGGTGTAGCGTCCGGAGGGGCCATGGTAGAGAGCCAAAGGCCAAGGCAAATGCACGGCTGGATAACCTAGTGGACGCAGAGCAGGGCGCATGCAGTAGTTTCTAAAATAACTAGTATTTTTTTACTCTTGATAACATTATTCTTATATATATATTTTTTAATAAAAATAAAATCATATGATTTTTCAATTAAAAAAATCATCACTATTAACATGTTAAGTACTGAATTTATCAATATTAATATATTAAAAATGTTAAATAAAATAAAATAATAAATATTAAAGAAATAAATGTAATTATAATAATGGTAGAATATTAAAATATTTAAAAATAAAATACAAATATAAATATATGATTATATAATATTATAATAATACATATTATCAAATTTAATTTTAATTTTAACAAATTTTTTATTATTTAATTTTAATTTTTAAAAATAATTGTAGATTATTATTATTATAAATTTATTTTGATGATGATGATGGTGGTGGTGGTTAACGTCTACTGAGACCAAACATTGGTCTTTCGGACCTAAAGAAACAAATTATTTATTTTGATTTAAGATTTTATTCCTATGCTCAAAAATCTTGGAGAGAAGCCTCCCGAGCTCACTATAATTTTGACATTGTAAAAGGCTAGGAAGGTCAGTATTGTAACAAAGATTGTGAAATAGAGATGTAATGTGGTTGTATGCGGGGCACTCTAAGAGGAAGTGGGTTTCATCCTCGATGTTCCTATTCTCACATATATGGTAGATCCTTTCCATCCATGGTGTTTTAGGAGCTGCCCAATGACCTGTTTCAATATGGAGCTCATGAGAATTCATTCTAATCTTTGCTATATTAATTTTCTTCTTTGAGCTAGTTAAAATAGAGAGATGCTTTTGATCTTCTAGGGTGGGGTTGATGACCTTCTTATAATAACTTAATTTTCTTTTAGCCGCTAAATCTTTCTCACACCACATTTTTTTCTTTGAACTTAGAAGTAACAATATCTTTAATGTTATTAATGTTTTGCAATGCATCATTCTCATTGATCTCCCAACAGTTTAACCGGGCCCTTGTGTCTTTATGCCACCCCCGATTGAGCCTTAGGTGGTTTTGGCTGGAATTTAAAGCTAGCTTAGGAAGTCTATAATCATCTATGTTATTGAGTTTGTGCTTGTACAACATAAACCTAATCATAGCTAGGCTCTCAATAGGGGAAATACTTGCTTCTATAAGGAGAATAGGATAGGGTGTATTACTTTTAATTTTCAGGTTATAAGTTATAAAATTCTTCTGGATTTGCTCAATATTTCTCCATGATTCTCTGGAGATGCTGCAACCCCAAACCTCACAGCCATATAAGATAACAGGAGTGACTAAAGTTTCAAAGAGGAACTTCTTTTTATCCCACATTACAAGGTTTTCTATTTTACAAGTATTTTCAAGAACAAAATAAGCTTTCCATCCCCCATTAATCCTTTTCTCAATACTATGGTTCCAGTTGAGCTTGTGATGAATATAAATTCCTAGGTACTTGTAAGAATACACTTCCTCCAAGTTATTATTTTCATACATAAAATTAGCATAAGTGTCCTTCTTGGATTTGATAATCATAACTTTTGTTTTGTCAGCGTTAACAGTCATACCCATGGTAGAGCAGAAATCCTTAAGAAGCCTGAGTTGCTTATCAAGATCAGATGGGCACCTTGCGAAAAGAACAATATTGTCAGCATAGAGAAGAAGGATGACAACTATCCTAGTTAAGATCATGCCATCACATCCCGCTTCCTCTAAATAGCCTTCGAGCTTATCGATGTAAATGCCAAATAGGGTAGGGGAGAGGGCGCAACCTTGTTTAACTCCGATGTTACACTTAATATCTTTCGACCACCCCTCATTGCTCTTTAGCTTGGCAATTACATTCTCATATAACCTTATAGCGGCAACTCTCAACTCGAGAGGAACCTTTAGCTCTTCTAATCTATTCCAAAGGTTGTATCTAGGAACTGTATTGAAAGCCTTTCTAAAGTCCACAAAGCAACAAAATAAATTGGATTTAATAGAGATAAAATAATATATGAGATATTTTTAATTTAAAAAAAAATCATATTTTAATTTGCTCTCTGTTTACCTAAATTAAAATGAGTCTAAATTGTTTGATTGGTCATTGTTTAAAATGTTTTTAAAAATTAAATAATTCTTTTACTTGTTAGAGATTTCTTAAAAAAAATTATTATATTTTTTTGGAATTAAGTTGAAGTTAAGTTGGGCTAGCCTCAATGTTGGATGGAAGAATGACCTATCTATTACTAGAATGCTATCACCTCCAGGATTGTATGGAGCTTGGTCGAACTTAAACACCACATTGGATAGTTTAATCCTAGGATGTGATTCCCATCCTCAACCCCTCCACATAAAATAACCCACACAAATCCATATATATATATATATATATATATATATATATATATATATATATTCTAGAACAACTACAATTTCTTTGTGGGTTGTTGATGACATATGTAACCATTATTATTATTATGTAGTCGACATGTCATGGCCATGTGAAACTGTGTAAGAGCTTTCAATGATCCTTGTATAAACATCAAGTCAAATGACTACACATGCACTTACTCTATTTGATTTTTTGGTTGGATTCAGTGTCCACTTTTGTCTTCTCCCACCTTAGTGTGCTATAGAGCCCATGGTTTGAATTTATTTTCCACACTATGAGAGTTAGCATACCATGAATCCTCTATCGTTGGCGCGCGTGCAACATGATCAATGGCATCTCTTTATTTTTATTCTCTATTTTTTGGGTCCAAGAGTGTTACTAGTCCTTTCCATGTGGGGTGCATAAGCCTGGCTTTCATAATATGACAAAATCATAGCAAGACCACTAGTTGAATTTATCAAGTCCTCCATGAGAATCAGTTGCTGTATAAATGTTTAGTTAGAGTTAAGGCACCTCTCATACTAAGGTTGTTGAAAAATTGACTAAACTGAGAGGGGGGGGGTGAATCAATTAAGTATATTCATGGACATTAACTTCTTTTCATTACTCTCATTAACTGGTACATAACATGAGCAACTTAAAAAATTATAACCAACATATGAATATGCGATCAACAAGTAATAAACAAACCAAACCAGATACATGAACACATAATAATAGCATACATTGACACCAAATATATGTGGAACCCCATAAAGGGAGAAAACATGTTTTTATTATTTTTGTGATGCAAAGGAAAGCTCCTACTCCTTATTACATCTGATTTTATGTAGGCCTCAACCTACAAGAGGCTGCTACCACCATTTTCTGCAAGCTACAACATGCAAGGAAGCTCTAACTCCCATATGTTTTCTGTAGGCTACAACCCACAGGAGGCTCCTACCTCAACCAACTCCAACTGGATATTTATCAAGCTTCAACTTGAAAGGAGACTACCATCCCCTTATGCAAACACGAAATAACAATGTACTTGTTTACCTGGTCATAAAATTTGCATATCTTCATCTTCATTTTTGCATCTTCTTCCCTTCAAATCTGCTTCACATCAGCTTCATAAGTGTTAGGTAACTAATGCATAATAGTTCAATCAACTCCCACACATTCATCCATTCTCTAACATCACTTATGCCTTCAAAAATCACATATTTTATAGAGATAGTTTGTTGGCTATTTGTATCCCACATAGGAATATGAAGTGAATAGGCTTGACTCTTTGCCTTCAACTCATTCATTTCCAAACTCTTCATATCTTTAATATTAAAACAAAAATAAATAATTCATCCAATATTAATTTCAACCGCATGTAGTCATTAAATGAATCAACCTAACGTCAACATCAAATACTAATCTTTTTTATTAATGCATCACAACAATCTTTGCCTTTGCCTAGGAGTCTTGGAGTCTTGCCTTTGCATCACAACAATTAATCTTAATCAACATTTTCACATCATATGTTCTTCAATATAAAATCTCTGCAACATTATCATAACATCTTAATGTATCACACCTCCTCCTCCTCCTTCTGCTCCTTTGCCTTCTTTTACTACTTGCTACTCCTTTGCTTGATGTTCTATGTGCTTGTTGCTCCTTGTGATGCTCCTTTTCTTGCTGCACATTTTCCATTATTGAAAATATTTCCAACAATCTCTCCCTTTGGCATTGATGGCAACACATTTGTCCTCCCCCTTTCATTCTCAGAAGTGTCTTCCTTCCTTTGATTACCTCCCCCTTTGATTTACAACCTGCAATGTACTTTTCTACATGATTTACAACCTACAATGTACTTTTCTACATGATTGAATGAACGTTACTCCAAATGGCTTATTAAGGCTCCCTCATATTGAATGAATGCTGCTCCAAAGTTAACCCTGCTCTATATGACATAGAAACATTGTAAGAGCGGTGAAAAATATTGTTGTGAGAACACTCTAAAAGAAAGAATATTGTTGAGAGAACACTTTGTATGGAAAACATGGTATGATTACAGTTTATGACTGTATATTTGTTAATACTCCCTCAGATTTAGTTTTGAGCCCATATATAACAGAAGCTTCTTCAATGTTTCAACACCGTAGTGTAGACCATATGAATGCTGCTCCAACATGAAATATGCTTCTTCAATGCTGCCCAGTGTACCAAGGCAATCTATGAAATGACAATAAATGTTGGTTCCAATTAATTGTAGCCATGCCAATTATATGTTGCTTCATATTATAACGCTTCTCCAGAATGATTTAATGTTTCCAAAGACACATTCAATGCTTAGAAACCCAATGCAAATTCAACGCCCATAAACTTAAAGTTTGGTATCATGTCTGCTCTCCATAATGCAAAGGACATAATGCTTGATATTAAGGAATGCTAGTACTACATAGTTGGTATGCCATCTGTCATTGTTCATGCATTGTCAATATGCTAGTTCTAGGCACAATGCATTATATTCACCCCTTGTATCATTTTTTATATTGTTCTTAAGAAGACGTACAACTTTTACTTGAATGAGCCCAACCTTCAAGTTGTTTGTTCTATTATGTAGCGCTGAAATATTGTATCTAGTAGTAGGGGACATTTCACAATAGCATCAAAAAAGGTGGGGGAATGCCTTGTCAGGGAAATAATAACAAGTAGACAAGGCTCTTTTGATGCAGCATAACAATTCTACGTTGCATGGCATTGTTGATCATTAATACCAACTCTCAAGGGATGTGAATATACGCCTTCAAATTTCACTGAATTCACTTGTCATCACTGGATTAATAACAACCAAAAGAAAACTACACTCTACGAATGTTCTAAACATTGGAATAGTCAGTTTTCTTTCCTCTAATGCAATCACAAACACAAATATTTATATGCATATGTCCCACAGAATATAACATACTAGAATATGATATAATGATTTCGTTGAATGCAACATTAATAGCCAACCGATATACCAACAATAAGTGATGTACCGACAAACCCAAGAGATAATACGTTTGTAGAAAAATTATGTGTCACCATAAACCAAATTCATGGAATAGCTTCAGGCAGTGAAGGCTCCTATGATACTGTAGGTTTTTAGTTTCATGCAAATGTTGAAGAAGCTGTGGAAGCTGCACGTGTTTCAAGGGAAATAGCACTTTCCTAATAATATCAAGATAATCGAAAATGCTAATCCATCTTGATTATCCTTTTAGTTTGCAGGATGTTTCAAATATAGTCACTACTTTTGAAGATTCTGGATGTGATAATTGAATTTTTTTTTTTTGGATTGCAGGAAACCAGAGTTCATTTCAAGTTGAATATGTAGTCCACAATATCTGAAACAACGAGTTTCTCCAGCGAAAACCTAAGTTTGCAAGTGAGGTAGATCAATTTTTCTTTCATCATAACTTTAGTTGTTTCCTGCATTGTTTACCAAGATGTCAACTGTTCCCCATGAGTAAATTACCATTTTAAACATACCCTCAACATTAGCCTCCTTTGACATATTCCCTCCATAAATAATGGCTGAGCCACCAACAGTTTCAATCTGTCTAGAAACATATTCAACCTCCTTTATCGATGGAGCATAGTTCATAAGAACCTTACATCGTGCTCTACCCAATGAAAAAGCAATGGTTTTCCAATTCCTCTCAAAGCTCCAGTTACAACAGCCACTGGGGATTCAACCTTTTTAGGAGTTTCAATAGTTGCTTGTTCAATTGATGCAATTTGATCCTTGAAACTTGGTACATGGCATAGCAATCTCGATCTCAATCATAAGGTGGAGGAAACATGAAGGGGAAGGGCATTGACATTAGCATAGAGAGTGCCTAAATGTTAGTTGGTGAGAAGGAGGAATAAGCTTGTTAATCACTACTTTATTTGCTGCATGGAGCATCGCCACATTGGAAGCCACCATGGATATTCTCTCCATTGTCTTGTTAGTGGAACTTTGAAGGGATCCACAAAACGATGGTTTCAATATGTGAGAAGCTCTTTCTGTATCATAAGTGCGGCAAGCTCAAGGCTAGTGAATACATATTGGCTATCTCAACTACATGCTAGCAGGCTAATGCCTTGCTTTAGATTTGGTTTATTTGTGAGAGCGCTGGAATGGAATGGGATTCGATCCCAAGTCTCTTCTCCTCCATCATCGATAATATTAGTGCAACTATGATTTTTGTACTTCACATATTATAAATGCACCATATTTTTTTCTCAACATGTAATGAGAATTGAGAAAAATCAACCTTTCGACCTCAGAGGAATAATGAAACTTCAACAATGAAACTTCATTTGTAATGCTCCTTTGGAGTATCTAACATTGTGATAGTGGGTGTTGTATAAATAAATGAATGTTTTCATAAAAATAACGCTCTCCATCCCACACCAAGCCATAGTACAACACTTTTCATTTGTAACTTTTCCACCACATATCAACGCTGCCCGCCATGATGTTGTTTGATGCCCTCAAAATTTACCAATATCAATGCCAACACATCATATAAAATCAATGACATATGTATGAAGGTCATAACATTCAACCAAAAGTAAATAATAATATATAACACCACTTGTAATTGTCCCATGTTAATAACATCAAAACTTTGTCATAGTAGTAATAACGCCAATGTAATAATGCATGGTTGGAATAACCTTTCCATTGTGATAACACCATACTGACTCTCTGACTCTGCCATTGTAATAACCTACCCACTAATAACGCACAATGAAATTACCATTCTTATTCTTGCATAACTTTCATCCATAGTCTAATTTGGGATTTGTTGGTCCAGATCTATCATAACATTTTTTTTTTTTTCAACCACAGTTGTAATGTAAGCCATCTTGTTTCTTCATAGTTTCTAAACCTAAAATTCATTCTAGCATTAATGCATACCCTGTTCTGGCAAGGATAACAGATACCACAATAATTGAATGCTACCAACACCAACAAGATTTGCGCATTAACATATTCTATTCCACAATGCATCAATAATGTATTTTCCAAATATATCAATGCCATAATATCATTGAGCATTTCTCTGTCGACTTGGTCACATTCCCATTACACAAAGAAATATCCTTTGAATCATGGACCTCTGCACCAATCCCTATCATTTCTCTGCCTCTGTTTTGTGCTCAGTTTAAGAGAAGCATTAAAGCCAATGTTATGATATGCTATTCATGGAAATGACCCTGTTCAATGCTGCCCCAAACTATCAATGCCATCATAATGCTGGTAACACCACTATAATCATGATTTAATCCATGCTGTTCCATGTACTGGTCAGTGTTAACGCTACTCCAATTGTATTCCAATCCTCCTCTCTAAATAGTCCTTACGTATATGACTTGCATTCAATATTATTTCCATTCACATCATTTCAAACTTTAAATGTATTCTCTTTATGAAATGTGCTTGATAAGAATCTCATATGCTTTTATCACATGTTGAAGAATGCTACTTGCATTACTAGGACCTTTATAAATGTCTAGGTGAAATTCCTTAACCTTGGCTTGAAAGGCCTCCTTGATTTCGTCCTTCGTGTAGTCTTCATCCTGCAGGCCCAACACTTCCAGCGGGTTTTCTCATGCCAACCATTCTTCACTTCCAATCTCTTTGTTGTCACTACAATTAACTCTTCCACATTGTTTTCTTCTTTCATGCTGACACCAACACTGTCCACTCAGGTTAGGAAGGTGCCTCTCCTTTTCTTCTTTCAAAAATGAATTATAGCCCCAAAAACAATTTTTGTCGGCATGTCATTAGCTTCAATTCCTTTATGACATTTTCAAATATAGGAAGGTAGAGGACTAAGATATCCTCATACCACCAATCTGAAAAAGAGCATTTATCTCTTTCACTACTGTTGATTCCATTCCACAAGATACTTCCTCCAGTGCTCTGCAGAGGATCATGTGCCTTCATAGGTCAACCAAATAAGTTTGTACAAGACACAGTATCTAAAGAATTCACACATCTTATCACTATTCGAAGCAATAAAATTAACTTCGCCATATTCTTCAGTCATTTGGAGATATTCTGCTGCACATAACACAATTTCAATGTTGGAAGGTGTGAAGTCCACCTTATCTCCGTAACAAAAAATTTCAACAAGTTAAAATGCTTATGGACCTCTAGGAAAATCTGTTAACTGGACCCAGTTAATAGATCTTTTATCATCTGCTAATTTGGAAACAATATTTGCTATCCTCCCAGACTTAAACAAGAGGGGAAACAAGTTTTCCCTTGGCGCTAGAATGCATATGCCATTCGAGTGTTGGTATAATTGCAGGCATGTTTGAACAAGCAAATGTGCTCAATACCTAAATTGTATTATACTTGGATATGAATGAGTGTGAGCATCCAACCTTACACAATGGTCTGCAACAGAGATATCCAGATGGGTATTATATGATTGATATAAAGAGCATTCAACATTGGTATGCAAAGGTGGTGGCCTCTAGATTGGTTCCCTTATGCATATGGATCTTAGATTGCTGCTCAATTTGTTATCATTGAATACTCTCAAATACTTTCTGTAGATATGGGTTGCACCACTATTAATCCATCACAATGACTAACCATCTATACAACTCCTATTCTTTGTCATATAGTCATAGTCCAAACTATAGTAGAGGGGGGCACACTCGATGAGAGTTTGGTCCAACAAAATTCTCTTATTTGATGAGGAGATATTTATGAACTAAGTTTACAGTGAATTGCAGGTCCTTTTTGTTTGCCCATTTCACATATAATGACTTGCACGATCCACACATTATGAAATTTTTTTTTTCTTCACAACAAAATAACCATTGAGTGTAGACACCTTGACTATGTCCTCAATTTCTGCATGCTGAGAGTATTGTTGAACCTCATTCATTATGTAGATTTTATTTTTCTTTGCGAATGTATTTTGAATAACAATATTTTTTCCAACATTACCCAGCAAGGGAAGAGTGGCAATTGTTGTTATTTTAACCATAACATAGGTCATCTTCCTTCATTATTTTGAAAACATTTGAAGGTTTTTGAAACTGACGTCTTGTTATGAAACCAACTCACAAAAAGATAGAAAAGATAGATAAATGCCTTAGAAATAAGCCTCTTTGAAGTGGCAACCTCCTTTACATCACACAAATGAACAATTCTTGGATGATGCAAATGACAAGAGCTCCTTTCTATATATAGGAGTCTAAGGGGTCATAATATAATCAGAGCCGACATAACAATAATAATGTAAGGGCATAATAATAACAATAGTGGGCTTCTATGGGGCACAATAATAAAAATATGGGGACTAGATGGGCACAACAATATAATAAGGGGGTTTTAATAATAACAATAAGGGGTTACACTAGTAGTATAGGGACCTAACATGCCCCTCTCCTTCAAAAAGTGTTGTCCTCAACACTTGAGTAGTTCTTGATGATTATGTATAAAATTCTTGTCCTCCCATGTGGAATATTCAGCGGTAAGTTCTTCCACTTGATGAGATACTCTAAAATTGATCGATTTCGTAGCTGTTGGGTTCTTGTTTCTGTGACTGCTCCAGGTTCCAATATGATTTTTCCTTCCTTGTCAAGTTCTGGCAATATTGTTTGAACTGGGATCTTCTGCAACTTTTGAATGAGTGGCCACACTTCTTCTTCCTTCTTCCATTCATCCCTTGCTTTGTTTATCCAATCTAGTTAGATAATAGAAACAGCACAAAACAATGCTTCCACATCCTCATCCTTTCTTGAGAGTGCATCTGCAACAACATTTTGCTTCCCTTTTTTGTAGATGATTTCAAAGTCATAACCCAACATATTTGGGAGCCATTTTTTCTGTTCTTCTAAAGATAATCTTTGTTCTAAAAAGTATTTAAGACTATCATGATCCATTTTTACCTTGAAGTGTCTTCCCATTAGGTAAGGTCACCATTTCTTAAGTGCATGTGGTATTTCCGACATTTCCTTCTCATAAATAGCTTGCTTGAGATGTAGCCGTAAAAATACCCAATCTCCTACATCAAAACTTCTTTCACTGCGATGTTGATCTGCCTGTTGTTTCATTCGATTCTACACCAAAGTGGCGTTATCCTTTAAAAGTTGGAAAACTTGTTGTTAATGCTCAATGTGATCTTTCACTGCTTGAATATTTTTCTTCTTGATATGTCCTTCTATCTTGAGAGTTTGAGTGGTAATTTCTTCCAATGCATTAGAAGATATGGTCGGATTCATTTCTTGATGCTCGATGTGATCTTTCACTTTTTGAATATTTTTCTTCTTGATATGTCCTTCTATCTTGAGAGTTTGAGGAATGGTAATTTCTGCCAATGCATTACAAGATATAATCGGATTCATTTCTTGATGCTCGATGTGATATTCCACTTCTTGAACATTTTTCTTCTTGATATGTCCTTTTATCTTGAGAGTTTGAGGAGTGGTAATTCTTACCAATGCTTTACAAGATATGGTCGGATTCATTTCTTCTTTCTCTAAGGTTGGTTCCTGGTTTATATTCTCTTCTTTTGATGTTTCTTGATCCTTTTCTTCCTCCTCTCCACAATCAATGTAAAATAATTTCTTCTCAACACACTTATGACCTTTAATGTATTTGTTATTACAATTGTAACAAAGCCCGTTTGCTCTTTTTTCTTCCAATTGTTGTGGTGTCAACCTTGTAGGTTGTGGAAGGCTAGGAGAAACAAAACTTCCATCTTTATAGTTGTGAGGGGTAGACTTCCTTGTTTCCATAATTTTGCTTTCCACTTTTCTTGCCAACCTGAATGCCTTCTCTCATGAATCAGGTTCCGAAGATGAACCTCATGTTGAATGTTATCTTTTAAAGTCCCAATGGAGACATCAATCTCTGCTTCTATGGAATATCATTTTCCCTTATATTCAATTTTTGAAAGTCCTCAATAGGCTCTGCCATTGAACACTTTTGTTTGAGATTTATCAATTGGCTAAAGAAGGTGTTTCTCTTTGTATCCTCATAATGTGCTATCATTTCCTTCGTGAAAATTGACCACGTAACAAGTGGTTTACGAGAACAAAGCCCTTTATACCATAAAAATTGATCCATTTCTAAATATGAAGACGCAATACGTACCTTTTGTAACAGTTGCACCTCATGTAGATCAAAATATTGCTCCATTTGTAGTATCCAATTTACTGGATCCTTGCCATCAAACTTCCTCATATCGCCTTTTCTTGATTTTAGGAGCTCAATCTTGAAACGATTGTAACTCTGTAATTTTAGATCTCCAAGTTCTGAATTTTTGTCCTACACTAGCCCTCGGAGTCCTCTTTCTAGCCTCGCAAGTCTGATCAATATTGGATTCTGCAAGGAAGAGTTATGTCAAATATCCCATGATGACCTGATTATAGACTAGTTCCATAGAGCTAACTTGTACAAAGTGCTAAATCTCACTGTTTCAACCTTAGGACCTGAAACCAATATACATAAAACTATAGTCCGTCCTCTTTCTATAACTTCTTACGAAATTTCAATTTGATGCTCAGAGAGAAAGTTCTGATGATATTCCCAAGGTAATCTGTTTAGGATGTAATTTGGGATCCTGCAGAAACCCTAAATGTCTTGGATTGTATCTCTGAAAATATAGCTAACCAAGATTTCAAATTCAGGACCGAGCTTCACCAAAATTCTAAATGAATTGGGTTTTAATTTCAGAGTCTAAAACTTCGCAGAAAACAAATTATAGCAAAAATTGCACGATCACTTGTTTGAAATGGAATTCTAGAGTTTTCAAAAACCCTAACTTCCTCAAATCATATCTCCGAACATATAGTGAGAGAAGATCTGAAATTTGGACTCGAGGTTCAGAGCGATTTCGGATCAAATGGGTTTTTGATTCAGCTTCTAAAACTTCGTAGAAAAGAAGTTATAGCGCAAATTAGACAATGACCTGTTTGGAGTAGCAAAACCCTAGAATCCAAAGCTCTGATACCAAATGTTATGAAACCAGCTCACAAAAAGATAGAAAAGATAGATAAATGCCTTAGAAATAAGACTCTTCGAGGGGGAAACCTCCTTTACATCACACAAATGAACAATTCTTGGATGATACAAATGACAAGACCTCCTTTCTATATATAGGAGTCTAAGAGGTCATAATATAATCAAAGCTGACATAACAATAATCATGTAAGGGCATAATAATAACAATAGTGGGCTTCTATGGGGCACAATAATAACAAAATTGGGACTACATGGGCACAACAATATAATAAGGGGGTTGTACTAATAACAATAAGGGGTTACACTAGTATTATAGGGACCTAACACATATTTTATTAACAAGTAACATAAGAGTTGAGGAGGTAACTCTCTTCATTGTTTTACTAATGACAGATAAACCATCATGTCCCTATTATACCTTATGTACAAGGTTGGTCTCATCATGTTATTTATCTTCCTCTAAGACATTATTGGTGTCTCTGTCTTGTGGCCTTTGAATATAGAAGAGAATATGCAAAATTCCAACATCCCAACCAAGGCTACCATAAAATGCATTATGTGTCGAGTCTATCTTATGATGTTGCCACTCCCCCTATGATGATGCTACTTTTCTAATATTGACCAGATGATTTCCATGCTGCTTAGAGCATCTCCCCCTGAAATTATGATGAATTCATTATGTTATTGTAGTAACACGGTTCTCCTTTTTCTTCCTCTTCCATATTTTGGTAGGTTGCTTTCTATTGTCTGCATTTCTTTTTAATTCAGAGTTTGGTCTGCTTTGATTTTCTCCCGTCATCTGTTGGAAGACTACATTCATTGGCTTTGTGTCCAAGGTTGTGACATAGATAGCATCTCATTTGACTAAGGTATGGTTGAGCTGGTGTGTGACTTTTTGTGCCCCTTTTTCATATAGTTTACATTCAACAAGTTTATGTGAAAATTCATTGCACAAATAACAGTAATCGTGGAAATGTTTTTTGTACCTGATGAATGACTGTCTTCTCTTCTTGCATGCTTGAGAGAGTCGTCTCATTTGCTGCATATTTTCTTGATTAAAATTGATTTTCTTTGTCTTACATTCTACTGCTACATGTCCAAGTCCATGGCAAGAAAAACACTTGATATCTTTTCCAGGTGAAAAGAATCTTCTTTGAGATCTTCCAAATTTGTTCAACTCATCTCTAGAAGGAAATGACCTTTTTGCAAAATTCATTTTATGTCACTCACTCTTTGGCTCTTGCTGTTGTTTCTTGGTATTGTTTACCTCTTTTTTATTTACTCTGCTTGTACCTTCCTCTAGTGGTCTTTTCAGGGATGCATCATTATCCTCTATGGATGCCTTTGAGCTACTGCTCTTTTCTTCTGAGTCCTTCATGAATTCTATCTCCTCTCCTAGATGCTTACAAAACTTGTTCTTTTCATCTAACTCTTTTCTAGTTGAATCAACCTCATCTTCTAATATTTTACATTGTAGGTCTCTCTCCTTGAGTTTACTACACATCACCTCTTCTAGTATCCTTGCTTCTTCAAGTTGTGTCTTTAGGCTGACAATTTCCTCCTTGTACTCATGCTCTCTCTCATCACATATCTGCATGAATTTCTTTAGATCTTTGTTTTCATTCTTCAATCTTTCTATACTAGCCAATGATAAGTCAATACTAGCTTGATTTCCATTTCCCTTTTCTTAAAGAGAGTCAAGTACATTCACACAGGTAAAGATTTCATTTAACTGAACACTTTCCCTTTGACCCATTTTTTCCTCCTTCCTCTTTCTCTTTCCTTTCTCTACATTGTTGCTACTAGCCTCTTCATACATGAGCTACAATCTATCCCATATTTCTTTTGTAGAAGTTAAATCTATTATTGTATCAAGATCATTGTTATCTAGATTGTTATATATAACACATTTTTCCTTAGCATTCCATTGCTTTTCTTACACAGAGGGAGGTTTTTTACAGTAACCTTCGCATACAAGCTTCCATACACCAAGTCCATAAGATATCTATTCGGTTTTAACCTTATCTCTCAACTCATGAAAGTTTGTTGCACTCAACACAAGTACATTTTGATAGTCCATGACTCAACCAGATCTACCTTCAAGTTGTTAGGCTTATACAGAAGGAACCTGGTTTGATACCAATTGTTGAAAACTTGACTAAACTGGGAGGGGGAGGTGAATCACTTTAGTATATTCATGGACATTAACTTCTTTTCATTACTCTCATTAACTAGTACATAACATGATAAACCTAACAAATAATAACCAACATATGAATATGTGATCAACAAGTAATAAGCAAACCAAACGAGATACATGAACACATAATAACAACACACATTGACACCAGATATATGTGGAAACCCATAAAGGGAGAAAACCATGGTTTTATTATTGTTGTGATGCAAAGGCAATCTCCTACTCCTTATTACATCTGATTTTTTGTAGGCCCCAACCTACAGGAGGCTACTACCTCCATTTTCTGCAAGTTGCAAGATGCAGGAAGCTCCAACTCCCATATGTTTTATGTAGGCTACAACCCACATGAGGCTCCTACCTCAACCAACTCCAACTAGATATTTATCAAGCTTCAACTTGAAAGGAGACTACCATCCCCTTATGCAAACATGAAATAACAATGTACTAGTTTACCTGGTCATAAATTTTGCATATCTCCATCATTTCTGCATATTCTTCCCTTCAAATCCGCTTCACATAAGCTTCATAAGTTCCAGGTAACTAATGCATAATAGTTCAATCAGCTCCCACACATTCATCCATTCTCTAACATCACTTATGCCTTCCAAAATCACATATTTTATAGAGATTGTTTGCTATTTGTTTGTATCCCACATAGGAATATGAAGTGAATAGGCTTGACTCTTTGCCTTCCACTCATTCGTTTCCAAACTCTTCATATCTTGAATATTAAAACAAAAATAAATAATTCATCCAATACTAATTTCAACGACATGTAAACATTAAATGAATCAACCTAATGCCAACATCAAATACCAATCTTTCTCATTAATGCATCACAACAATATTTTCCTTTGCCTTCTTGGAGTCTTGCCTTTGCATCACAACAATTAAGTTTAATCAACATTTTCACATCATACATTATTCAATATAAAAATCTTTGCAACATTATCAAAACATTTTAATGTATCACAACTCCTCCTCCTTCTTTTGCTCCTTTGTCTTCTTTTGCTGCTTGTTTCTCATTGTATTGTTGCTGCTCCTTTGCTTGTTGTTCTTTGTGTGTGCTTCTCCTTGTGCTGCTCCTTTTCTTACTACACATTTTCCATTAATGAAAATATTTCCAACAATATTCTCCCAACTCATGGCGTTGATTGCAGTGGCAGGCATGTACGAAGGCGTGTGCATTATAACTCTATTGGTATGGGTGTTAACTAATTGGAGTAAATGTACTGGGAAAGATAAAACAAAGATGATGGGAAGGTTACCTTGAGAGATAAAACAAATATGGTTCTATAATATTCAAGAAATGACCCACTTCATAAGCTTTTGTTGTACATGTAAGGAGGAATTCTACTTTGTAGGGAACTATGATGACTAGTACATGAGATGGACTATCCCATGATAGGAGAGAGATGAGATGGTGTTGGAGTACACCAATATTTTCCGTACATTATGCTCAAACCTAGCTATTAAAAAATTTAAAAAATGTCTATTTTTTAAGTGTTGTAGTGGTATGCACAAGTACACCCAAATAGATATGAATTTCTGGGACATCTTCTCACTAGGATCTACTTATCGACATCTCAAAATTGAGTAGAAATTGAAGTACGGGAAGAAGTGGGAGTTCAGGTCCGCATATCCAATGCAATAGAAGCTTAGAAAAGGTCACCCTAACTCACAAAACAAGTGAAAAAATAAGGAGAGCCAACCTGAAGATAACTAGCCCAAGTCACAAAAAAATAAGGGTAATGGGAAGTCAAGAAGGAAATTGGAAAGTGGTGTGAGTTCCACAAAAGTCACTGGCACAATACTGATGAATGCCACTTGAAATAGTCATTATTGGTAGGGCTTAAAGAAAATGAAATAGATGCTGGCTCTGATTTTGATTTGGAGTAGGATAAAGGAAAGAATATCATCAATGCAAGACCCAATGCTATCGTGATGACCACAAATATCTAACTGAAAGAGTTAGAGGAGCCTAAAGAGGGGGAATAAAGGTTCTTCCGTTCATAGATGTAGGTGAAGGGGACCTCACTAAATTTCATCATTATTAGTAGAAGCCAAAAAAACCTCATATTAGTTGAGGTGATCAAGAGATTGAAGTTGTCAACAATGCCACACCCCTAACCATACACCATTGGTTGGTAGAGCCATGGATAAGACATATGTTTCATACAATAGTACCACATGTCCTATGACATCAATCCCTTCAAAGATGAAGTATTACATGATGTTGCCTCACTTGAAGTTTGTGATGTTATTTTAGGAAAACTTTATATGTGGAAATATCATGCTATTTATGAGTCTCATCCTTGTAGTTTCATTGTTACTCTTAAAGGCAAACTCTAAAACGCACCAGAGGTGCTTCTAACTATTACAATTTCATTTATATTAACAAAAATAGTGCTAAGAGGTAACCTCTCAGACTACAAATTTTTTCCTCTTCATGATTCAGTCAGAAGGAAAAAGGAAGGAGACCACGACCAACACAACCTCAACATGAGGTCTCTCTACATAACATAAAACATTCAAGGATATGAAATTCCACCTTATCTTTACACCAATCCTGATGATTCCAAACTTATAACAATTATTTGAGATTGAGATAGATTCCTTTGGTTATGCTATCGATGCAATCCTTACTCAACAAGGGCATCCAATGACTTATAATACTGAAACACTCTTTGATATTGCCTATGGATATCCCACCTATGATAATGAAATGTACGCCATCATGTAGGCATACCAACAATGGAAGCATTATATTATAGGGAAGGGTTGATCATCCACACTGATCACATACCTCCGTAATTCATGCATATACCTGGAAGGTTACATAATGATAACCATAAAAAATGGTGCATATACTTGCAACAATTCCTCTTGAACATAAAATATAAGAAGGGTGGCACCAATCATGTCACAAACTTCCTTAGTTGACCCCTAGTTTTGGCACTAATCATAGTTCTTAACTTTTGTAGGCATCAGACCTCTGGGTGGCCATAATTATACAACATTGACTCTAACTTCACTGCCAAATACCAAATGTTGATAGCATTAAAACAAGTTCTAGACTTCTACCTCTAAGATGTGCTCTGATGCTACCAACACCACCTTTCATTCCTTCAAGAGAGCATGTAAAGCTGATATGCAAGGCGCATTACTTTTACCTGTTAGGGAACTTTGGTGTGGAGAATATGATAATGGTACTTCAAAATTATTTCTACTAGACAAAGCTTCAATATGATGTTATATTTTCCATCTACCAAGTGTGGTAATTATTGTGTGTTTATGGTTTTCAACTAGTTCCCTAAGATGGCCATTTTGGCACCATGCAAGAAGAGTATCATAATTGAAGCCACTACTAAAATCTTCTTTGAGTATTTTGGGCTACCTAGAACCATTATTTTAGATAGGGATGACATGTTCCTTAACACCTTTTGATCTAGCTTATTGTCTCCAATTGATACCAAGTTGACCAAGTTGACCACCTTCCATCCCCAATTAGATGGAAAAATATAAGTGGTAAATAAGACGATCATTCCTGTCTTGTGCATGTTCAACTCTAAGCATCAACATACATGGGATGAAAGCCTTCCATATGTTCAACACCATTATAACGAAGCCCTCCATAACTCTACCAGTCACAATCCTTTTCAGGTGTGCTTGTGGTTCCTACCGTTAGCCATAATTGATGTAGCTATTCCCATTACATATTCATTGGTAGATTCCTCTAATGCTCAAGTATAGGTAGATAGATCATCCAAGTTTTTTGAAAGGATCCAAAACCTCCAATAATAGGTTCATGATATCTTGCATAAAGCTAATTCCAAGTACAAGCAATGACATGACCAACATAGGGTTCCACACAAGTTTTAGGTTGGTGATAAGGTGTGGTTACATTTATAGAAGGGGTGCCTCATAAGCCCTTATAGGAAGCTCATAACACTTTTATATGTGCCTCACAAAATAATGAAGGTTGTGGGTGAAAATTCTTTTGAATGGAGTATTCACATTTCCTTGGCTTGCACCTGATATTTAATGTGAAGCTGCGTCAACCATGTTTTCTACCTTTTTTAAACACCTCAAAGGCAGCTAAAAAATTGAACATCACATAACTCTTAAATATATTAAACATTATACAATGGGTCATATCATGGAAGCCAAGACAAAGGATACTCACTAGAAACACATACAACCCTATTGGGTTGTCAAAGCAAGGCAACTTCTTTGCCAAGGCAAGAGGCTCACTAAGATCCAAATTCAACTAAAGTTTCCCCATATGATGAGGGAACTTGACACAATGGAGACCATTTCTTCCTTAGGGGGGAAGATTTATCTAGGTGGATATCATGGCCACCCATCTCTTCCAGTATCTCAACAATTATCTATATTCTTGGCAATTCTTTTATGGTTTTTGGGTGTTGTTGTACTATTTAACAACCCCCCCATTTATTATATTAATAGTTATTATTGTATTAATAAATGGGGACCCTTTAATTTTTTTTCAAAAAACTTATCAAATAAAAGCTCCCCTTCTGAAAACCTTCAGAATAAAACCTTAAATAAACCTGAGATATCAAGCCAAGTCACTTTCTGATTAGGCATTCTCGCATTATCACAAATTGCATGATCTGATGTAACAAGGGTTAGTCATGAGGCAGAATCCATGAGATGCGATAACAAAAAAACCCCCGTAAAAGACCCAAAGCTAGCATTAAACTTTTTATAAAACTTAAGGCTTAAGATATTCTTTAAAGTATTTATCGCAATCGCATCACGGCTTTTATAAGGGCGCAAAACACGCAAACCACAAGAAAATGCAAAATGCGATGTGGTTTGGACCCACCGGAATATTAAAACTGTTATAAAACTTCAATCGGGTCCAACATATCGTAAATATCTATTTTAATGAAATAAGCCTCCGCATAAAGGAAACACACTCTAAAAGGTAAAAGGTATGTTTCTCATCACAAATCGCAAAACACTAAATCAACTTTGAATTGTTCTATTCATGATCTTTTCGATATTGTGATTTGCGATTTGCGATCTTTTTGATTTGTGATTTGCGATCTTTCCAATATTCATGATTTGCGATATTGTGATTCATCGCAATCGCAAGATCGGTATCACACATAACACAAACCAATTTGAAATATCATTTTGAAACTTGTGATGCGATATTCTGACAAGACATAAAGGAAATCTTGTATAGGCCTTAATGCATAGTTAATGAGGTTTAAATGCATTTATTCATTTAACGGCTCGAGATGATAGATATATTTTTTATTCGTGTTTGAAATAAAAGCTCCATTCTTATGTTCTTTCAAAATTTACTGTGCTAATTGTGTTTCCACTTGCATTTACTGCTCTACGTTTTTATCCTATTTTCTCCATTTGCTCGAATTTCAGGAAATTTTCAAAGAAGACATTGCTTGTAGAAATGGTTAAGAAAGGAAAAAAGACCACAGAGGCTACTGCATCTGAGGATTCAGACATGCAACCACTCTTCTTTGATACCACCTATAACAAGGATGGTGGGACTACATCTTGGGAGGAAATGTATAATTTACTGGAGGAAGAAAACCCAAGGCCCTTGGAAACTAAAGCAACAACAGATGCCACAGATTCATCCAACGCTTCTTACTTCAAAGCAGCATGTTATTTTCTACGCAGGCTAGTTGCAAGGCCGAAAATATTACCATACATGGATATGGTAAGATGGATTATTGATAATGTGGATATTTCAGATAGAACGTTCAGAAACTCTAGGAAAGAAGTCATGGGGTCATTCAAACCAAACAATTTGAGCCAAATGTACCACCTGCCACAGCCACAGAAGATCTATGATAAAGCCTTTATTGAGCATTTTTCCAAATAAAATGAATACCCAATGGGAGTTATGCAGATTTGGAGGCATGACTCAAACAAATTTAGGCGGGAGAAAACCTGAATGTACCCCATTGCACCTCTGTCAGCCCTGCACAATTTTGCAACCGCAATGTTGTGTAGGCTATTTGGAAAAGCTGATACCACCAAGTTTTCTATTGAATGGGTTCCCTTGATTGATGCGGTTGTAAATGCTATGATTATGAACTGGAGTACTATTTTGTCGGACAATTTAGCCATGGCCATTAGAGAATACAGACGCAATAGAATTGTCTCCACTCAGGTTATCCCTCCCTTTTACATGAGTGCTTATGTCATGGATGCTATATGTTTTTGCTCACATTTTCCAAACATGGGCTGGAAATGGACTTTAAAGGATCCTGCACCCATCCATGTTTATCATAAAATCTTGTGGGAATCACAGTTTGGCTCCCATTTTTATAAAATTTGTCATGGCGTCATGTTGCCAATTTATCAGACCATTTTTAATAAGAAAGCCCCCAGGCTTTTAGAGGAAGCAAAGATAGACATCTTGCTGGTGGCAAGATGGTTTGGTGAGGAATTATTTACTTATATCAAAGTTTTTGAGAGCATTACAACTCCCCACATTCTTCCATATTATGTTTCAGATTATTACTGGCAAGAGAGATTTCTTATCAGACAGTGGGTGATGGTATAACCAAAACCCTCAAAGAGCAGAAGAAATCCATCTGGCCAACCTTCCCATTGCAATGTGGCGCTTTCACGTTACATGATCTTGGGCATGCGACAAAAGAAATACAAAACATCACATCTCTAAATCTAGCTACCATGCCAGGCAGATAGTATGACCCTAACAAGGTCGCCAAGAGTTTCACTGTTATGGTCAAAATTAGGCAATTCATTCATGAGGATGATGAGTTTGATGATCTCTTTGAGCAAGCTGAGACATTTTCATAGGTTTTACATTTAGCATCAATAAAACTAGACCCAACAGACCTCAAATAATTCCACATATACAGAAATAGAAGGCTCGAACAGGTCCCTTTGGACCTGTTACAAATCGAAGAAGTAAGAGAACCTACTCCCAGCGTAAGCCTGGAGGAGAGTTCCAAGCACAATTCTGATGAGGAATCACAAGAAAAGTTAGTTCAAGGTTCAGAAGACTTTGAACACCAATATGAGAATAAAGAAGGAAGCCTCGAGGTAGACCCTGAACAAGACACAGAGGAAAATCTTGAAGAAACGACCGAAAAGGTCTCAATTGAAGAGAACATAAAGACTGGTTCCATACAGGTTCAAACAAAAAAGGTATCAGTTGTTGATCTGGATCAGGAGTGGGAGAAATTTAATAAAAAGCTCCAAAAAAAGACTAGTATTGAAGGGACTTATGGATTCCAGACTCCACAACACACTCAACAAGTTATAAATCCAGAAATAACAATACAAGAAATTGTAACTACTCAGGGTATTGAAGTCATCCCAGCACGCCCAATTTTAGAAATTGTTTTAAAGATTGGGGAAATACCACCACCGGACATATTATACAGCCCAACACATAAGGCTATAATAAAAAGGTAGAGGAATAAAATAAAATTGGATGTATCAGGAACAACAACTCTTGGAAGTGAATCAATGGAGGTAGCGTGGAAAGACACCCCCATTGATCCATCAAAAAATCTTACAAAGCTATCGCAATTTGCAGGCGCCTATGCAACTGCAACAATTGATAAGGCAGCAGGAGTTCAAATTTTGCTTAAAGAAAAAGAAGAAAGAGTTCAGCTGCTTGAACAAGAACTTGAGCAGGAAAGAGAGAGCACCAATAGGTAAGCGGAAATACAAATGGCATAACTTCAACAAGATTTTGAGAAAATGAGAGTACAACATCAAACAAACATTGCAGAGAAGAATGCATAGATTCACTAAATGAAGGCTATAATGGATAAATCCAAAGACAATCATCAAACAAATGAATTCATTAAATAGGCACTTCAATTAAATTCTCTTTTGTCACAACAACAAGAAATTTTCTGCCAAATAATCTCATCAATCAATCCCTATTGTGAAACCAGTGATAAATTAACCAATCAAGTGATTGATCAAATATTAGAATATGAAGAGCTAAATAAAAGGATATCAGAGCTTATTTCTTGGTAGGAATCTGAAGAGGGAAGAAAAGCCGATTTTCCAAAGATCAAGGAGTCTCACAAAGATATCTTATTTGCATATTGGGACATACAGTTAAAGCAGGAAAAAAGGGCAACAATAAGAGCAGCCAGTGCAACAAACAATATAATTGAGGCAGTGAACAGAAACCTTCACACTGCCAATATTATCAAAGAATTCAGGCCATAATCTCTCCCATACATCAAACAATTAGAAAAACAATGGAAAGAAACTGCCAAAACAAAGGTTGAGGCAATCAAACAACTGTTTAAGCTCGACTGGGAAACCTACTGGCGGTTTTTGGTAAAACCACAAGGTCATTGGATGACTCTACGTTGTTTAATAGATTTCGCTCAAAATATGGTGCCACCTCTCACTGATGTTGTATTCACGGGACAATTGAGATCTAGAATTGGCCAGCCACCCTAGGTGAAGCCAATGATAGACATCTGTGAGCTCAAGGACCGAATGGTTGAGTAGGACCATTCAATTAAAAGAAGCTTGTCATCATTTTATTTTCTATTTTAGTTTTATTCCACTTATTATGAGGAAGGTGAAACCTCCTCAGTTTTATGTAATAATATATTTTTTGATACATAATTTGTATTATTTAAACCCCTCTCATGCATTTAGAGAAGGGTCTAGAATTTTATCAAAAACACTTTGCAAGAGCTTGCACTTCTGTACTTTTGTGACTATTTTGATGAGATAATTAGAACAAGATCTAATTTTCTTAGAGATTGAAGCATACTCTACTGAATTTTCATTTTTGTACTCTTAGAGTATATTTAGTTGAAAATAAATGGATCAATATTATCGATCTCATGAGTAGGACCTTTCAAATTGGGTACTTATATCTTTATGATTGTGTTTCATTTATGAATTAGCAGTAATCTTTCTTATATTGTGTTATGTAGGAAATCTGAGTTATAGTTTAAACATCAAAGCACTTTTGTATAAATGTTTCATTTGCAAGTCCTTCTTGAATACATGATCAATTGATATATGCGATATATTTTCCATAATTATTTTTCCTAACTATTTAGTCAAAATAATTATCATTAACAATTTCTTATCTTATAACAATTGAATGATCTTTATTACCTTTTGCTTTAAGAAATCTTTGTAGATCGCATGATTTGAGTTATTCCTGGGTATATATATATATATATATGATACAGGTTAGAATAGATATATGCATGTGTTTATTATTTAATTAGATCATTTTTAGTTAAATCATTTTCCATTATATCTTATATCAACCCAACATCATCATATCAATTCTTGCTGGGAAACTAGTCCCATTATCCCTAGTCAGAGCCACCACACCAAACGGAAAAGGAGTTGCTTTCAAGGTCCAGACCGGGTGGTTATCCCCCATGTTGTTGCAATAGAATTCTAGGGCTTCAACATTTTGGTGCTAGAAGGAGGGCCATGACTATGAATGGAAAAGAGGACTGATCATAAATCAAAAATCCATCTTAAGAGTCACTCCCCTTCTAGATCTCCTCCAACTTCTAGATCCCCATCTAGAACTACAATCCCAAGATCAGAAGTTGAGAAAACCTCTCCAAAATCTCCTAGTGAATCTCAGAGAATACCTTCTTCAGAATACAATCCTGAATCTCCAGAAGTTCAGACTTTGATAGAGAAGTTAGAGAAAATCTCTATTTCTGCTGAAAAACCTAGTTAATCTCAAACATTCGAAGGAAGTATTTCCTCTGTTCTACGACCAAGACGAATCTTGACTCGTTCTCAAAGTGAGATGACTGGAATTCCTCCTTTTGAATTTCCCATTTCTTCTTTCCAAAAGAAAACCAATAGATCTGAATCACAGACATCCACTAATGAGATTTTATCTCATTCTCCACCTCAAACACCTTCATTCCTTCCACTGATTCCAACAACTTCCATTCCAACTACTGGTGCTAGTTTTTCTAATCCAAGCACCCAACTTGCCTCTTCTTGAACTCAAACTCCATCCACATCCTCATCCACTCAAACCCCTCTTATCATCTCATCCCCTCAAAATCTGATGGCAATACAATAACCTCCACTGCAAGTACACCCATGGAATAATCCCGATGCTGTAGCAATGGCACCTCCTCTTCACCCTCTTCCCAAGCATCCTAAAAGATGGCTACTCTAATTTAATCCTGATGATGGAATACCAGTAGAGTAACGTCTCCATAACTATATGTTGGCCATCAATTTAAATGGAGTCCATGAAGAAGAGTGTGTCTTCAGATTATTTCCATATACTCTGACAGGACCAGTAGAATCCTAGTATTTTTCATTGCCTCCTCGCTCCATAACTAATTGGGATATGTGCGAAGAAAAATTCCTATCTAAATTTGGAGATGATAGAACCATTACATCGATCACAATGAATTTTCCAATCTATAGGCTAAAACGAAAGAAAAGGTCAAAGATTTCACCTCTAGATTCAACAAACTACTCAATAAAATTCCAATTACATTAGCCCACGGTGTTGATGCTCAAATTGAGTGGTACATATCTTCCCTTCCTTCCAATATATCCCTTTTTGTAGATAGAGAAAATTTGGCCACATTAGCCGAGAACATGAAGGAAGCCCTTTCTATAGAGAAACACATAATTGCTCTTGAAAAGAAGAACTCCAAGGAAGACAAAAAATCTAAAAAAGTTACTTTTAGAGATGACTCAAAAAAGAAAGCCCCAAAAGACCCTTTTGATCTTGAAGGCCTTCATAAAACACTGAAAACCATGTCTAATGAAATGGTTTAAATGAAGAAACAAGTCGCTGAATCCTTTGCTCCAAAAAAACATTTCAAATATTTTAGGAGGAATCAATCTTCTAGATCTCAGCCACCAAATACTATATCTAACGCTGAGTCTGACTTAGAAGAAGAGGAAGAGGAAAACACAATGGCTGATGAATAAATTGAAGAAGAAGAAGTGGTTGAATTAAATGGAATGTGGGACTTTATCCTTCCAAGCGAAGAAGAACAAGAAGCTTTGCCCGTTAGCACCAGAAGCAAAGGGCCTGCTGATACAACTTAGTCAAATCAAAAGCAAAAAACTCCAATTCCTGCTGCTAAGGAGAAAGCAATCAACAAAAATTATTCTCATAAGGCTTCACATCCAAATCCATCCTCATCAAATCTTCCATCTACCTCAAAGACCCTAGTAGTTACTGATACCATGGAGTATAACATTGTGGAAAACATGAAGAAGACTAGGGCCAATATTTCGCTACATGAACTTAGCAAACTGAAGCAACAACATAAAATTTTTCTTAGAGAACTAAATGCAGTTCCTACTTCACTCCTACCTACTGCTATTGTATCTCAAGCTGCTAAACGCATTTGTAAACCCCCCACTCCTTCAAAAAAATTTGACCCTACAGATGTCATCCTAATCAATGACAGATCTCTCTCACACATACCTCCTTTCCTCTTAACTTACAAAATTTTGAATAGGAACCTTCAAAATTGTTTGATTGAATCGAGAGCCTCTTCTAATATAATGCCGAAAACATTCTGTGCTAAGTTGAACATCACTCCTCAAAAGTATGTTGTTCACATAGTACAACTTGAAAAACTAAGGTAGAGGTCTTAGGGGAAATAAATTAAGTTAACATTTGACTTTCCTCAAATCCCAAAGTCTATCAAATAATTGACATATTGGTCACTGACATTCCTAAATTCTACGATCTAATTCTAAGTAGAGACTGGTCTGAGAAACTCCATGGATATTTTGCTACAGACTAGTCTCACATGTGGCTGCCATATAATGGAAAGCCAAATCAAATTTGAGTTGACCGAGAGAAACACATGAAACACACAGTGACTGAATTTGAAGGTGATAATGAGCCGGTAGCATTCAATAATAATATTATTGGAAACTATTCAGATGAGTCATTTTTAGGGAACTTTAAAGCACGTGAATCTCCCTTCCTAGATAATGATGTCACCTCACAGATTGAAAACTTCTCATAGACAGATTCTTCCAAGTGTAAATTTTTTGTAAATAAACTTGTAGATAATACTTTATTTTGGACTTTATACTTTTATGGTTCCAAATCTAACGATGGTGCATGAGCTGGTTACATTTTAATTAGCCCAGAGGGAGAAATAAGAATGTTAGCTTGCAGATTAGAATTCAAATGTACAAATAATACTGCAGAATACAAGGCATTGGTTCAAGGATTATACAAAGCAATTGGCATCAACATCAAATATCTGCAGGTTTTTGGAGATTCAGAAATTATCATTAAACATGTAAGAAATGTTATTCACTGCCTTTCTGGACATCTTAAGCATTATCAATCATTAGTCCAAGATCTTACATCACATTTTTTGGCATTTAATATTTCTCCTGTACCTAGAATGCAGAATGCCAATGTAGATCTGTTAGCTAATGTTGCATCAAAACTCATACCATCTGAGGATTATAGTCCTGATAGGTTTTGCATTGACTCAATTTTTAGACCATCCGTTCCTAAAAATGTCACTAATTGGCGAGTCTTCAATGATGATTATGATATTGTAAATTTTCTAAAATCAGAGGGGTTATAAGATGACCAAATCATTTCATGACCTTCAGTTAAAGCAGAAGGCTGAGGAAAATCCAATATCTAAATATGTAGTCAAATTAGAAGATCTTTATGATCTCAAAGACAGATTTAAGAAGGTAACTAATGCCAAAATCCAAAGCTCAACCCTGAGATTTGAATTAGTAAACCTTGGAACTGATGACAAGCCTCAGAACATTAATCTAGGTCTCAGTCTATCCTTTGATGAAAGATCATCATTCATTCATTTGTTAAAGAAATACAAAGGTATCTTTGCCTGGGATTATAATGATCTCAAAAATTATGATACTTTTGTCATACAACACACCATTCCTATGATCTCTAATGACAAACCAGTGCAGCAGAAACTAAGGAAAATTCACTCGAACCTCAAAAGTCAAATCAAATCGGAGCTGAATAAACTCCTTAAGGCCAGAATCATATTTCCTGTTAGGCATTTGAAATGGGTGTCCAATTTAGTGTCTGTTAGAAAAAATAATGGTGACATTCACATATGCATAGATTTTAGAAATTTGAATAAAGCATGTCAAAAAGACAACTTCCCTTTGCCAACCATGGAACAAGTGATATAGTCAGTAGCTAGTTTTGAGCTCATGTCTTTTCTTCATGGGTTTTCAAGATATAACCAAATCCTGGTTCATTCATTTGATAGATTAAAAACCATGTTCAGAACTAAATGGGGAACATATGCTTATCATAAAATGCCTTTTGGTTTGATTAATGTAGGTGCCACATTTCAAAGAGCTATAGATATATCATTTAAAGGACTCATTGACAAATCAATTGTTATTTACTTTGATGATATCATTATCTATTCTAGGAAAAGAAGCAGCCATTTAAACGATCTCAAGCAGATCTTTGAACAATGTAAAAAATATGGGATCTCGCTCAATCCAAAGAAGTCTTATTTTTCCTTAAGTGAAGGTAAGATTTTAGGGTTTGTCGTATCAAAAAAGGGTATTTATATTGATCCAAAAAGGATTAAGGAAATTGAGAAAATCCCCTTACCCCATAATAAGAAATAAATGCAGTCTTTCTTTGGTCAAATAAATTTTGTAAAAATATTTGTCCCTAACTTTTCACAAATAGTTTTACCTTTACAGTCTATGATTAAGAAAAAATCAGTTTTCAAGTGGGGTCACAATGAAAGAGAAGCATTTGATCTAATCAAACAAGCTATTATCAACACTCCCTCCCTAACAACTCCCAATTTTTCTAATCATTTTGTTTTATACACATTTTCATTAGAAACATCATATGTTTCCATTTTGACACATCTCAATGATCAACAAATAGAGGCAACAATCTCGTTTTTTAGTTCAAATTTGCATTGTACCGAATTAAATTACTTTGCTGTGGAAAAACAAGCCTTTGCAGTTTTTAAGTCAGTAAATCATTTCAAACCATTTCTCCTTAAAACCCACACCAAAATCATAGTTCCATTCCCAATAGTAAGGCAATTATTGGTGAAAGGGAAGTAGGAGAAAAAAGGGCCAACTGGGTAACTACACTACAAGAATATGATGTTGAAATTAGACTTGCCAAAATTGTTAGAGGTCAAGGTTTTTGTAGAATGTTAGCTGGAGCGTCCAACTTACTAGTAGAATAAGATTCAGGTGATGATATATAAATATCTGAAGTAAGCCTCAACGATACTGAATCTCAATACGCTGATCTTATCTTTTACTTAAAACATGGATATGCCCCTATGCAACTCAGTTATAAAAGAAAAAGGGTTTTGAGATTGAAAGCACAACAATACGAAATCATCAATGATGTTTTGTTTAGAGAGAATTATGATTCTATTTTGTTAAGGTTCCTTGAAAAAACTGAGGCAAAAAAGGTTTTGCAAGAACTCCATGATGGACTCGCTGGTGGACATTTTGGAGGAGACACAACAACACATAAAACCCTGCATGATGTCTATTATTGGCTAACCTTGTTCAAGGACGCAAACTAATATGTAAGGAAGTGTAAAACCTGTCAAACTGCTGCTGGAAGACAAAGGAAACCTGCATTTCCATTACAACCAGTCAACATTGAACAACCATTTGAGCAATGGAGACTAGACATAATAGGTGAGATCATTCCTCACTCTTCAAAGCAACATAGATACATCCTTATAACAACTGATTACTTTACTAAATGGGTGGAATAAATTCCACTAAAGGTAGCCAATTTTGAGAACATCATTGAATTCATTGATCAATTTATTATTACCAAATTTGGCCTACCAACTTCCCTGATGTTTGACAATGCATCTTTTTTCACAGGCAACATTATGACAGAGTTCACTCTCAAAAGAGGTTTCAAACTTAAGTATTCTACTAACTATTATCCTCAGGGAAATGGTTTAGCTGAATTAGCCAAAAAAAACCTCATTAACATAATTAAACGAACTATTGATCATAGTCAAAGAAATTGGCATAAATCTTTAGCATTTTCCCTATGGGCAGATCAGATAACACAAAAGGCCTCCATAGGCACTTCTCCATTTCATCTAGTCTACCGGAAAGAAGCTATCCTTCCCACAAATGCAGCTATTCTCTCTCTAGCCCTAGTTCAATTTATTGAAGAAACTCCTTCTTCTTCTTTGTAACTAAGGCAATCACAAAACCTTGAACTCGAAGAAGAAATAGAGAAATCCAAAATCGTACATGCCCATCATCAACAATTAGTTAAATCTTCCTTTGATGCAAATTTTGTAAGTCCAAAATCCTTTCAACTTGGAGACCTCGTATTGAAGTGGGATAAAGCACATGAGGAAAATGGTGAGCATACCGAATTCCAAAGAATGTGGCTTGGACCATTTCAGATTGCAAAACAAATCGGCCCATCAATGTTTCTATTGCAAGATTTAACAAGAAAGAGAGATTCTCTACCCGTGAATGGGCAGATTTTGAAGAAATATTTTTCATAGGAGATAACCGCTTCTATCCCTTATACACTATAGCCTTTACCTTTCCTAGGAAAATAAAAGTTAAATAATATTTACTTTTGGCCTTACAATAAAAAATCTCTTGAAATATTTTTATTTTTTGCTTTTATAAGTAGAGATTGTTAAGGAAATAATTATAACATTTGAAAATTAACTAGGTTCTATCTCTATGAAATCTGCTTGTTTGCACCAAAATTAACTATTCTTTGAGAAACCTTCAACTTTATAAAGAAACCTTTGTTCTACTATCAGTCAAGAAAAGTATCTTTAACAAAGTAAAGACTCGTCGCAGATAAGCATCTTCAACTCCATAATTGTCATCCAGAAACTCTTAAGGAGTCAATGATTCTCCCCATCTAGATTTTTTTTTTCTTTTTAGAGTGTAATTCTAAAATATACTAAAACTTAAAAGATAAGAGGTCTCATCAAGAGCCTGCTTACCATGTTCACAGTGAAATAATAGACTGCCATTACCAATACTGCATATCAAAACAGGGTAATGGCTTGAAATTATTTAATCAAAACACAAGGGGTCTCATCACGAGCCATCTTGTTCAATTGAATTACAACCAATGAATGGCATTGTCACTATTTGGCCACCAAACAAAGACAATGACTTTTAAGTAATAAAAAAGAAAAAAAAAATTGCAAAAAAATAAACTGTTTAAAAAAGAAAAAAAAGAGGAGAATAAGTATATGATTTTGAATTTATCCCTAAAAATTGAACTCTTATCTGGATGGGACACTGAATCATTGATGGTTAAAATGTAACCCTGTCGAGGCTATGGACACCTGCTGGCAGCAGAGGCTCTACTTGTGACAAATGATTACATCTGAAAGATGATTTGCAAGAGCCCCCTACTTTATCTTTAAACTAAGTAAAGACTGATATAGACAAAGGAAATTTCATTTTGAAGAGGATATCAAATGAATTGTAATTAGGTGAGTTTGATCTTTTATTCAGAGAAATGTTACTTATCTTAAATTTCATGCAATTCCTATTTCCTGAACTATCTTTATTTTCAAAGTTTTAGAAATTTCAAAATTATCAAAGATAACTGGTTCTTCTAGCGAATCATCAATTGTTGTACGTTTAACAACCCCCCCATTTATTATACTAATAGTTAGTATTGTATTAATAAATGAGGACCCTTTAATTTATTTTTTCAAAAAAATTAGCAAATAAAACTTCCGTTTCGAAAATATTCAGAATAAAACCTTAAATAAACCTAAGATATCAAGCCAAGTCACTTTCTGCTTAGGCATTCTCGCGTTATCGCAAATTGCAGGATCCGAAGTAACAAAGGTTAGTCATGAGGTAGAATCTGCGAGATGTGATTAAAAAAACCCCGTAAAAGACCCAAAGATAGCATTAATTTTTTAATAAAACTTAAGGATTAAGATATTCTTTAAAGTATTTATCGCAATCACATCGCGGATTTTATAAGGGGGCAAAACACGCAAACCATAAGAAAATGCAAAATGCGATGTTGTCTGGACCCGATGGAATATTAAAACTGTTATACAACTTTAATCGAGTCCAAGATATCATAAATATCTATTTTAATGAAATAAGCCTCCGCATAAAGGAAACACACTCTAAAAGGTAAAAGGTATGTTGTTCATCTCAAATTGCAAAACACTAAAGAAACTTTGAATTGTTCTATTCATGATCTTTCTGATATTGTGATTTCCGATTTTTCTGATTTGATTTGATTTCCAATATTCATGATTTAAATTTGCGATATTCATGATTTTCGCAAAATCAGTATCACGCATAACATATTGCAAAATTCATATCATTGAAAGATGCGATACAATATTCTGATAGACATAAAACAAATTTGAAATAGGCCTTAATGCATAGTTAAAGATTTAAATGCATATTATTGTTTAATACATAAAGGAAAGATATATTTTAATATTCGTGTTTGAAATTTAAATGCATCCTTTATTCTTTCATAATTTACTGCACTAATTGTATTTTTTATTTGCATTTAAAAGATCCATCCTTATTTTTTTCATAATTTACTGCACATTTCTCCATTGAATTTTTGGAAATTTTCGAAGAAGACAGTGCTCGCATAAATGGTTAAGAAGGGAAGAAATACCACAGAGGCTACTGCGTCTAAGGGGTCATACATGCAACCACTCTTATCTGATACCTCCTGTAACAAGGATGGTGGGACTACATCTTGGGAGGAAATGTATAATTTACTAGAAGAGGAAAACCCAAGGCGTCTGGAAACTAAAGCAACAACAGATGCCACAAACTCATACGACGCTTCTTACTTCGAAGCAACACGTCCTTTCCTACATAGGCTAGCTGCAAGGCCGAAAATCCTACCATACACAGATATGGTAAGATGTATTATTGATAATGTGGATATTTCGGATAAAACATTTAGAAATTCCAGACAATAAGTCATGGGGTCGTTCAAACCAGAAAATTTGAGCCAAATGTACCACCTACCACAACCACAGAAGATCTATGATAAAGCCTTTATTAAGTAGTTTTCTAAAGAAAATGAGCACCCAATGGACGTTATGCAGAATTGGAGGTCTGACTCAAACAAATTTAGGAGGGAGAAAATTGGTATGTACTCCATTGTACCTTTGTCAGCCTCGCACAATTTTGTAGCCACAATGTTGTGTAGGCTATTTGGAAAGGATGATACCACCAAGTTTTCTATTGAATGGGTTCCCTTGATTTATGCGGTTGTAAATGCTATGATTATGAACTGGGGTACTATTTTGTCGGACAGTTTAACCATGGCCATTAGAGAATACAAGCGCAATATAATTGTCTCCACTTGGGTTATCCCTCCCTTTTACATGAGTGCTTATGTCATGGATGCTATATGTTTTTTATCACATTTTCCAAACATGGGCTGAAAATGGACTTTAAAGGATCTTGCACCCATCCATGTTTATCATAAAATCTCGTGGGAATCACAATTTGGCTCCCATTTTATAAAATTTGTCATGGCATCATGTTGTCAAGATGGTTTGGTGAGGAATTATTTACTTATATCAAAGTTTTTGGGAGTATTACAGCTCCCCATGTTCTTCCATATTATGTTCTAGATAAATTACTGGCAAGAGAGATTGCTTATCATACAGTGGGTGATGGTATAACCAAAACCCTCAAAGAGTAGAAGAAATCCATCTAGCCAACCTTCCTGTTGCAATGTGGCGCTTTCGTGTTACATGATCTTGGGTATGCGACAAAATAAATACATAACATCATGTCTCTAACTATGGCTACCATGCTAAGCAAATAGTATGACCCTAATAAGATCACCAAGAGTTTCACTGCTATGGTCAAAATTAGGCAATTCATTCATGAGGATGATGAGTTTGATGATCTCTTTGAGCAAGCTGAGACATTTTCATAGGTTTTACATTTAGCATCAATAAAACTAGACCTAGCAGACCTCAAACAATTCCACATATACAGAAATAGAAGACTTGAACAGGTCCCTTTGGACCTGTTACAAATCGAAGAAGTAAGAGAACCTACTCCTAGCATAAGCCCATAGGAGAGTTCGAAGCACAATTCTGATGAGGAATCACAAGAAAAGTCATTTCAAGGTTCATAAGACTATAGTAAAAAGGAAGAGGAAGAAAAGAAAATTAGATGTACAGGCAACAACAACTCATGGAAGTGAATCAATGGAGGTAATGTGGAAAGACACCCCCATTGATCCATCATAAAATCTTACAAAGCTATCGCAATTTGCAGGCGCCTATGCAACTGCAACAATTGATAAGGCATCAAAAGTTTGAGTTTTGCATAAATAAAGAGAAGAAAGAGTTCAACTGCTTGAATAACAACTTGAGTAGGAAAGAGAGGGCACCAATAGGCAAGAAGAAATACAAATGGCACAACTTCAACAAGATTTTGAGAAAATGAGAGTACAAGATCAAACAAACATTGCAGAGAAGAACACACAAATTCACCAAATGCAGGCTATACTGGATAAATTCAAAGACAATCCTAAAAAAAATGAATTCATTAAAGAGGCACTTGAATTAAATTTTCTTTTGTCACAACAACAAGAATGTTCTGCCAAAGAATCTCATCAATCAATCCTTATTGTGAAACAAGTGATAAATTAACCACTCAAGTGATTGATCAAAGATTAGAATATGAAGAGCTAAATAAAAGGATACCTGAGTTTATTTCTTGGCAGGAATCTAAAGAAGGAAGAAAAGCTGATCTTCCAAAGATCGAGGAGTCTCACAAAGATATCTTATTTGTAGACTGGGACATACAATTAAAGCAGGCAAAAAGGGTAGCAACAAGAGAAGCCAGTGCAACAAATAATATAATTGAGGCAGTGAACAAAAACCTTCACACTGCCAATATTATAAAAAAATGCAAGCCAAAAGCTCTCCTAGACATCAAACAATTAGAAAAAGAGTGGAAAGAAATTGCCAAAATAAATGCAGAGGCAATCAAACAACTGTCTAAGCTCGACTGGGAAACCTACTGGCGGTTTTTGGTAAAACCACACAACCATTGGATGACTCTACATTGTTTAGCCAATTCTACTCAAAAGATGGTGCCACCTCTCACTGATGTTGTATTCACGGGACAATTGAGATCTAGAATTGGCCAGGCATCCCAGGTGAAGCCAATGATAGACATCTGCGAGCTCAAGGACCGAATGGCTGAGTAGGATCATTCAATTAAAAGAAGCTTGTCATCATTTTATTTTCTATTTTAGTTTTATTCCACTTACTATGAGGAAGGTTGTTTGAAACCTCCTTAGTTTTTTATGTAATAATATATTTTTTGATACATAATTTGTATTATTTAAACCCCTCTCATGCATTTAGAGAAGGGTCCATAATTTTATCAAAAACACTTTGCAAGAGCTTGCACTTTTGTACTTTTGTGACTGTTTTGATGAGATAATTGGAACAAGATCTAATTTTCTTAGAGATTGAAGCATACTCTACTGAATTTTCATTTCTGTACTCTTAGAGTATATTTAGTTGAAAATAAACGGATCAATATTGTTGATCTCATGAGTAGGACCTTTCATATCTGGTACTTCTATATTTATGATTGTGTTTTGTTTATGAATTAGCAATAATCTTTCTTATATTGTGTTATGTAGGAAATCTGAATTATAGTTTAAACATCAAAGCACTTTTCTATAAATGTTTCAACTGTAATTCCTTATTGAATACATGATCAATTGATATATGCAATATATTTTCCATAATTATTTTTCCTAACTATTTAGTCAAAATAATTATCATTAATGATTTCTTATCTTATAGCAATTGAATGATCTTTATTACCTTTTGCTTTAAGACATCTTTGTAGATCACACACACACACACACACACACACATATATATATATATAGATGCATGTGTTTGTTATTTAATTAGATCATTTTTAGTTAAATAATTTTCCATTATATCTCATATCAACCCAACATCATCATATCAATTCTTGCTGGGAAACTGGTCCCATTATCCCCAGTTGGAGCCACCACACCAAATGGAAAAGGATATGCTTTCAAGGTTTGGACCGGGTGGTTATCCCCCATGTTGTTGCAATGGAATTCTAGGGCTTCAACAGGTGCTAAACTACTGGGGCTATTTTGAGGCCCTAAATGATGTTAGTGGCAATTAAAGGGGCTAGGAGTTGTCGTGGAATTCCTTGGCCCCTGTCAAAAGTTGTTGTCCTTGGGTAGTTCTTTCCAATGAGCTATTGTGCAACCCAAACATATATTGTATGTAGAGGTTGCACCTCAAGAAGGTGATGTACCAAGTAACCACCTCAGGGCCTACAAAACTTCATAAGAAGATACATTGAAAATACAATTTAAAAAAGTAGCCTTTCCTATAAAAGTTCATAACTCTTATTTTATTATTTGCCTTGAAAGACCCATTTTAGACCTTAAAACACTCCTAATGACAAGGTGCTTGTAAGAGAGCTACTTATCCTCTCCATGTTTAAGGTCACTCCTCAAGAGATAATAACCTTGAAAATATAATAAATAAATACTCAATCAAAGATGTAGGATGTTGTCCAAAATAGACTTGAAATTCCAAGTGTAAAAACCAAATAATAAGGGTGCTCTCCAATTTTAACATGCAACCATTAAGTGTAATGGATAGAGTGCTTCTAGAAGAATTTTGACCAAGAATTAATATAATATGTTTTTCTTAACAAGTATGCCTTTAGAATATATGCTTCTTTGTCCATTTTATAGAAGATAATCCATGAAATATTCTCATAATGTGTTCCCTTGGTACTTGTGCCTTGTTGATCAATTTGACTATAATAATAATAAAATAGTCGTACACCCTTCATATTTTTGCACAAGCTAGTCAACTATGAAGAAACCACTATATAAAATGTGCCCTAGGAATTTGTGCAAATGGGCATGCATTAAAATATCTCATCTCCTTAAACAATGTTTAAGTGGATCTCCTTTAACCAAATCAAACCAATTACTAGTCACTTCACAATGTTTGCAAGGTTTGAAAAGCTCCCACAAAGTGCAAGTGGAACCTTCTATAGGAATACACCACATAGTGACCTAAAAATGTGTACTCATGTGTGAATGGATGAGTGGATGAGGTGGATGGTCAAAACACTATGGTGCGTGCATAGTTAGCCTCTTATTCAAATCAAGGCTCAAAATCCTTCTCAAAACTTGTGCAAAAGGACAAACATATTAAATGAATAGGCTAACTTGTGTGAACAAGGCTAAAATGACCTTCAACAAATTAACTTAAGGATAATAATTAAATATTAAGTGTGTTGCTTCAATGTGTGTGCCAATCTTATGTACGTATCCTATGGACATAAAGTTACATTTCCTAGTAATAAATCAACAAAAAAAACTTAGGGAATGAGCTATAGTGAAGAAGTAGAACATTGGAGTATTAATAGACTAATAATTCAACACTTAAGGTTTTATGATTAATTAAAATATGCTAAACTAGTTAAACTAGTTAGATGCACCACAATGGTAAAAGTGGACATATGAGAAATGAAGAGTTAATATGAAATAAAACTTAAGGAATTAGAAGAAAAGTGAAGTGAAGTGTGAGTGTAATGTGGATTATACCATGTTTCAGGAGATAGAGATGAAATGAATAATGGAGATGAAGTAAAGTGTAAATGTAGATGTAATAGATAAAATGATAAAGTGCGATGAAATGTCATAGTTACGTGGGTTCAATTTAAGGAAAATTGATAACATGGAAATAGGGAGCGGGGTTAATAAATAGAATTTAAAAATGAAAAAAAATATTCCAGTGTATCATAAACTCGCATAGCCATTATATGGCTGGTAAATTCTCATAAGCATCAATCCATATTATATGGCGGGTAAATTCCCATAGGCATCAATCCTACCATAGGAATCAAAACTAGCATAGACATTATATGCTTGGTAAATGCTCATAGGAGTCAATCCATTTTATATGGTTGGTAAATTCCCATAGGCATCAATCCTACCATAGGAATCAATCCATATTATATGGTTGGTAAATGCCCATAGGAATCAATCTATAACAAGTATCGCAGATAGTCCTTGCCACTCAAAGTGCAAATTATGTTCTTAGAAAAATTACAAGTTGATATATGAAGTGGAAAAATTAGTTGTCTACTAAGCGACAAGGACTTGCATAAATTTTGGTGGGTACTAAGAACTAGTAAGTTACATTTACATTTTTAATCCTATTTATTAAAGTATTGAAAAACACATAAATAATGATGTACGATAACTCTTAGTAAGTATATTTATTTACATCTTGCTCCTACCTATTTTTATGCAAATACTTGCTTAAATTATGGTGGGTAGTAACTGATGTGAGTATCTATTTTCAAGGATTTGGTTTTCTGATGAATCTTAATAATGAAAGATCATTGCAAAAAAATCTAAAAATCATGTCATAAATATTGCAACTGCATCTATAAATTAGGTAAAAAATATACAACACAATTATCCACATGACAGTGTATTGGGCAAAGGCTACAATAATACCTTGAAGTTATGGTCCAATCAAATGTTTGAAAAATATTTTTTTAAATAATATTGAAAGATAAATATTTATTTTTCAAAGTTTGGTCAATGCTACACTAATAGTCACTATAAATGGATTACTAGAGTCCTATACCTTGGCAGAGACTAATAAGCATCAAAACACTTACCCCCACCTTACTATGGAGATTCTTATTATGTGAATGAGCTTTGTTACAATACTATATGCCATACCATGACTTATCATTACTTTGGAGATAAATCTCAACCTTTAATTTGTGTATTCTATTATGAATAATCTAGAATATTCTTTGGATGTTAAATCCCTGCTATCCATCTAATAATTATTGATAATTAAATTACAATTCTAGAAACCCTATGGAAAAATAGACAAACCTATTAATATAATAATCTAATTTCTTAAATATTTCAACATTAAGTTTATATAAAATACTAATATTCATTTTAACTCTACATTAAAAAAATAATAATTTAGTTAACTGATTTTTAATAATATAATACATTGAATTCATTGATAATACGTCTAAAACGAAACAATTTCATCTATTTAATCAACTATTCTATGAAATTATCGATATTAATATGCTGAGCATTGAATTGATCAATATTAATATATTTAAAAGGTCATAAATTATATTTCATATTAATATCAAACAAGTCCACATAGCTAGCGTTCCCTACGGCTTAGTTTAATTATTGAATTTTGAAAGATATGAACCAAGTATCTGTGACATAAATTTGGATATTTGAGCTCCAATTTAAAATGTATTTTTCCCTAGTTGATTGTGTGTAAAAATGAAGACTTTTTCTTTTCTTTTCTTTTTTTTATTCATATTATTTAATACTTACAAAAATCATTGGAGTTGGGGCATATTATTTCATGTTCTTCAACATTAATGAAAATTTATATATGCCTAGCATGTTCTCCCATGTGCAACATTATTATTTACTTGCAAATATAATTGGAAATTTGTATCTGATGATGTTTTGTTAAAAAGAAGCACATCAATGTATTTTTTAATACTATAACCATATTTGTTTTATAATTTGATGCTTACTGAAAAGTTACAAGCTAAAATTTACTTGAAATTTAATTAAAACAAATGTTATATAGTAGCTAGTAACCGTTGCTTAGTTTAAATATAGCTAAATTAAAGTAAAAACATTGAATTTAGTAATTTTTGGTCCACATTTCTAATGAGCTTATGTTGTTCATCAGTAGGACAAAAAGATTTTGGTTCATCATCAACACACAAAGATCATGAGCCATACGTCAACTCAAAATTACTCATTGTGATTAACCTGAAAGAACTACATAAAAGCTTAAACTCAAAAATAATATATAATATTAATATAAAATTTAAAAAATCTTATTAAAATATATGATTTTATCAATTATAAATTTAGTTATTAATATAAAAAGGTTTTTCTTTTAAATATTGTATATAATGTAAGTGTTTTTTTGGTTTTTTTTGGATAAATAGGAAGAGTGCATTTGATTTTTGTTGGTATTTCAAACATTTTGTTTAAGTTGAGTAGGTTGGAATCCCACATATAATTTAAAGTAAAGGATGGAATTTAAAAAAATAAAAGCTTCACCAATGATAGGAAACTGCTAAACTCCCATCATTGATTTCCTAACGTGTCATTGACATAATGAACAACAATTTGGTCGCATTCATGTGAAAAGTTGGAGAAAAACATTACACCCATAAATTATTGTGACTCAACGCACAATTTTGTATTGTAGGAAGAAATTAATACACGACAACTATGACAAGTGTCACCACCATGCATAGCTTACTGCCAGCTGGCAATGAACAGGTAAATCACATTGCATGTGTTCCACTTGTTACTACAGTGAAGACAACATACCTCACCAAATTTGAGTTCACAGAGCGCGATGTCGATACAACACCATTCTTTCTCACCAAAACCATGTTTTCAATTGATGAACACAGGAAGCCAAACACAAGAATCTGAAGCATAACACTCGAATGAAATGCACACCACGAAAAACCTAGCGACGATTGTACGTTTATGCAGATGCCTCGCACGCAAACCACAATGGACGCAAATTCAAAATACCTCTTGCCTTGCAGACAACGCTATAAATTTAATTGTAACTCAAGCCTTTCACAATGGAAACCCATTGATAAGCTGAAGATATGATTGATTTCCCGGGGAGGGATTCAGAACTAGAAAAGGCTTTGCTATAATTGTCTTTGCAATGGCCAGATGACGAACTCAATGAAGAAGAAGAAGAAGAGTGTTGGCTTGAGGGGGCCTGACCCAGGTTCGGAGTTAATTAGCCAAACAAATCCCTATACTACTGGCCATTTTGGCAACAACTCACGGAGCACGGACTGAGGTCTCACCTAAAGCAGTATGGAGGGATGCTGAAACCAAGTTTCCGCACCCTTGAGATGTCCGAGGAGTCGGTTTAGTCCAATTTTGAACACCTTCGCGTAGGTCACTTTGCACACTATCCTGACCTGCGAGGCCTTCACGATCTGTTATAATCACCTTCGTGCAGCCCTAACCAGGGACTGAGGTGACTTCGCGCTACTCTAGCAGCGATCTACACTACTTCCCCAAGTTACACCGCGTAGCTTACTTATATTCTTATAATAGTTAGTTATCTTCGTGTAAACATATACTTTATCTTATATTCACTTTATCAACACATTCATATAAGTTCACGCATCATATAAACAATAGAAATACACTTTATATATGATACATTCAATACACAAAACAGGAAAAAGATACACAGAAATGATGTAAAACTTCTCTTTATTACTTCTCCAAAGGTTACAAACTCAACCAGCCCTACGTACTCAGATGCAGGGGTCCGCGCACTCAGTTGCAGACTACTAGGCCTCTGCGCACTCAACTACAGAACCTTCTCCTACTCTACGACTGAAAGACTCAACTCTACTCTTAGATAAGACTCAATTCTTCATCATTAGATCTTAGTGACTTCGGTTAACTGATTTACAACTTAGAGCCTCGCTCTATTTATACAATCCCATGGTCCGTGAACCATGGGTAGATCTCTAAAGCTGACATTACATTACAAAAATGAGGGCGAACAACCCTATGACTCATTTACAATCTTCGTGCTTCGCGCCCACAAAACGCAAAGTCTTTACATCATATTTGGTCAAAATCTGGGCCTTAAGCCCCAAAACTTGCCTTGGGGGGTCCCGCGCCCAACAGGCCGCCAACACAAACATCGTGACTCACCCTCGAGTCACTCTGTCGGTCTGGAGATCTTCGTGTGGAGACCTCCCAACTCTGTCCGAACTGCTGCAAGATCAGCAACGCACTAAACAGCTACCTGTTGTATCTCTTGCATGCGCTGTTAAAAGACTACTGTATTTGAACTGCTTCCTTGGATCTGCTCCTGTGTTCCCTACATCTACGCAAGCTTGGCTTCGATCGAGGCTGTAATGACGAATGCCTCCTCGATCCAAGGCTAGACATGTGCTTTCAAACGCTTCTTTATGTCGCGATGCATCTACCTACTCCTTAAGTGCTTTGGCCTGTTGCATGCGCGCGAGCATCTGTGTAAGGGACACCATCTGCGCGGTCTCTGTTTCTAAGTGTTGTATGTTCGGGTCCTCCTGCAAAGTGATGAGGACCTCGAACGACTCTTCCAACATTTTGGTGCAGTCCTTCACTGCACTGCTGATCTCCTCCATCCTCGATGTAATGGCGCTGGTGTGTTGTTCCTGTACCTTAGGAGGAGTTGAAGGCTGCACCTTCAATCGTAGCTCTACTATCTAAAGGTTCAGCTCCAGCTGAACCTTAGCCATCTCTTCTCGCGCCTCGCACACCCCTGATTCTAACCTCCGGATGCGTGCCTCTGCTGGTGCCTCCACTGGGATGGCCAACTCAGGGACCATCTGGTAGGCCTCCTCAACCACCTGCACCATCTGCTGGTTCTGTGCCACTACCTCATCACGCTGCAGGCTTAGTTATTCCATATTAATTTTCTGCTCGCTTAACACTTGTAGTGCATAACCCTCCCTAGCCCATAGTTCTGCAATCACTCTGTCCTACAAGGCATAAAGTGTCTCCCAAGGGAGCACAACCATTTTGATCCCTATTCCCTTCAACGCACTGACTGTAGGCCTGTCAGCCTCATTCTCTATAACTAGTGCCCCCTCTGGAACCACTATGGTGTTGGTCATGTGGGCGCGCAACATTTCCTCAGCCGCGACCATTCCTACTACAAGGCTAGTCGAGAGAGTACTAGCCTGAGGAGTGCGCACCTGCAACTCCTGTATCTGTGCCCGAAGGGCCCCCAACACAATCTGATTGTCTTCCGTGAGCTGCTGGAGGGCCTCTGTGGTGATGTCACGCACCGTCTCCCCTATATCATGGAGATCTCCTTCGGTGAGGGTGATTAGGTCAAAGGAAGTCTTAGAAGCTTTCGACTTCTTTTGCAGCCCCACTTACTCTCTTGGGCATTGGCGCTTCAACTGTGTAGATGTTGTTTCTGGGTTCGTGCCACCTTCCTCTGTCTTGGGCTCTTCCTCAGGTGAGGGCGACTTATGGCCCTCACGCTCCTTCTCTGCTACCTGTTGTTGCTCAGTTGCTGCTGCCTCTTTTCTTCTCTTCTCTGCCAACTACGCCATCTGCATTTTTGCCTCCTCCTTCTTTCGTTGTGCAGTAGACTTTTCTGTTTCCATCGCAGAGAGGGCTGGAGCGTGCCACTCCGGCGGCCATGAGTCAAGCACGATGAATATAACATCGTCCGTGGTCAGGTACGACAGTTCATTCCAATTCTTCAAGAGGTCCTTGTGCGCCCTGATGTATACGTAATGGAAGTATGCCTTGAACTCCACAAAGCTTTGTAGGCTATTGTAGACAGTGGACGATAACCGCGGCCTGCGGTTAATCGCCATTCTGATGTTCATCTCCATGAACACCCACAATATCTTACTATTTCGAATCCTTTGCGCCTCTTTAGTGGCCCACAGCGAAGCATACTTCTCTACCTCCGGAAGATCCCGTGCAATTGTGGGGAACTAGCTATCCTCAGGCAACTCCCAAGCTACTAGCACTATGGACAGTAGAAGCCATGCACAGTGGAAGGTCTTCCCCTGTTTCTGTGCCTCACAGAAATTCTCCAGGAACTCCTTGCACAAGTACTTCGATCAGTTAAACTGGACACTCTCTACACACTGCGCGACAAGTGCTACCACCGGAGCGGGCACCTCATCCACGTGATGCTACCACATAACCTTGCCAACCAATATCTGGGTCGCAACTTTGATTGCTTATTGTTGATACTGGAGATCGTGTACCCTCTCTTCTTCTTCTCCATCTTGAATTTTGTCTTCATGGCCTCCGCGATGGCCATGTTTGTGCTCTTACCCTCCGAAATATACCCTGGGACCTCCCCTTTACAAGGAAGTCAGGTAATTCTATGAATCAGGTGGTCCATGATGGGGATGGGATCCTCCAGCCACAAACACCCATCATTCACCAGACAGAGTAGCTGCCTGATGACAAAGATAGTTACTGGGGCGTGATGGTAATGCAGCACCTAGAGTAGGTTCAACAACCTTGCTTTCTCTACCTTGCACAACCACTTGTGCGGCTCCAACTTTATGACTCCCACCGCAATGTTATTCTTCGGATTCATGAGTTGCTCGGTTGCTAAGTGTGGGAACTTTTCATGGTCCATGAGATCCCAATCTTCAAACTTTATACTCGGCACCCGTCCCAAGTGTGTTCCTTCAAAAATGATATCGTCAGGTAGCAGTGGAGTCTGCAGAGAGCTCTTACTCTCATCTAGGTCCTTGGGCACTCTTGCCTTTCCCTTTCGTCGAGGAATGTACGCAGGCAACCCGGTTAGAGGGTCCGTGTACTCAGTTTCCACCTCCATATCTTCATCCTCCTCCTCTTCGATAAGGATTTCCTCAAGTTCTTCCTCCTCCTCCTCATCAGTTTCCAGATTAATCGCTTTCCCCTTTTCTTCCATGGTTAGTTTAGTTCACAGTGGGTTTCTAGGGGACATGCACACTAGAACCATGGGCTGCTTATCTTTCTTAGGTCTCGGCATGTGTGGTGATTTAGGGATTTCCGCGACTATCCCGATGCTCTCAGGGGCATCTCCTATAGTCATGGCCTGCATGACCTCTTCAGTAGTCATTTCGCCGATATCCATGGCTTCCTTTGGTGTCGTCATACTGCGATTCCACAAATATCTCAACATCTCAGGTAAGCATTCAAACAATGCCTTCGATTTCAAAACATCAAACGAATCTAGGTTCATAGATCTCTAGGTGCGCAATAACTCAATTCTCAAATGGCCAAGTGTTGTTTTCTAGGTATCCCTTTGCAATTTATAGTGCTTTTTGAATTCGAGTTCGACCGTTCCCCCCAAATCCGGTTCATAAATTCTCCCTTGGTGGCATATTTTCCCAAATCTAGCCCATAAAGCCTACCTTAAATGCCTATCGCCCGTTCCATTTGGTCTCAAACCAAGCATCACATCGTGAATAGTCACTATAACGGTCACTTTCTGGCCAACTTGCGCGGCAGTGCAGCTAACCTTGTGATGTTACAGACCTTGTGACACTTCAGTCCTGCATGTAGCCCTGCCATCAAGCAGTTTTCGGGCAAAGTAGTTTATAGTCTCGCGCTTCCTTTCAACTGCCTGGAGCACCAAGATTGTGCTTCACATGGCTAGTCAGGTGGCCGGGCCACTAGTATACGGCTTCAACCGACCATCAATCACTTTTCCTGGGAAAAGTCTGCCTTCTAACTTTACTATCTACATCACGCCACCATCGACGATTCCTTTAGTAATATACGACCCGATCCAAGGCATCACGCTGATCAACTCTCGGTGGTAGTCCCCAAATTCGTCAACATAATCGTGCGCATCTTGTTTTATCACCAGGGTTTTCTTCTCAAGAAAGTCCTTTTGTATTCCTTCCTCAAGCTTCTTGACTTCTGCTTCCATCATGGCGCTTTTCTCCCTTAACCGAACTCTTTCATTCATGAGTTCTTGGAGCCTAAGATTACCCTACTGGATCCCTTCATCAAGTCCCAAGCATTCTTCTTTATTCAACTACGTGATCCCTTCTTCTAAGGCTCCGCGATCCATCATATTTGTGGGTGTTGCTATGCACGAACTAGGCATGATAGACTCCATCGATATTACAACATTCGCTCCATAGGTAAGCCTAGAAGGCGTTTGTTCCGTAAGTTTCTTGCACACTGCCTTATAATCCCATAAAACTACTGGTACGCATAGGTCCCAATCACTTCGCTGTGCATTATATACCTTGTTCAACACTCCGCGCACCTCGTTAAATTCTTCTGCATGGATAACCTTCTACGCGCTCATTCTTTCTACACCCTGTCATTCCAATTTGAGTAACCATTCGTGCAATTGGCCCCCCAACACAGCTTATTGCCCATGTTTGCCTTTATCATCTCCCATCATGATTCCACTTCGGAGCACAATGTTCACATTTGGATCTTCCTCGTGCGACTCAGACCTCATCATCTACAGGTTTTGAGTCAGGGGAGGTGGTAGCGCTCCCTTGTCGCGTATCCTAGCTATCAGCATAGGACAATCTTCCATCTCATGATCAAACAAGGTACAATACATACATGATGGATGCGTTGGGTTCGTACAATCACAGGCATAATGTCCTTGCCCCTGAAATCCGGTTCGCGACACTCCTGCGTTCTGGTCTAGGGGCCGCGTTTCAGCCTGAACTCTATAGGTGGGAGTTCTATCCATCATCAGCTCATAGCTTCTACAAGTGCACTCATCGTGTCCAACCAATATACAAAAATTATAGAACAAATGTTGTGAATTATGCATGTACTTCTGTTACAAATGGCAGTTGTTTGTGGCATGCTTTCCTCCTATTAGACAAATCGCGCGCCACAAAGCAGGTGCCACGCTAGGTCTTGCTTGCACTTCCGGTCTTAATGGCATCGGTCCTCCTCCCATGAGGTAATTCACGAACACAGGGCAATGGTCCTTATCATGACCTTGACCCTTGCATTTTACGAACCACACCTCTTCGCGCACTTCTGGTCAGGTTGCCCTGTCTTGTTTCAGACTCTGCATCTCAAGGCATAAGTTTTTCAACTACGTGTGGATATGCTGAACATCCAAGTTAGGATCCTGCATCGGGGTTTCATGCAGCCTCATCGTGATCTCCAAGGCCTCTTCCTGAGCTGTTAACCTTTGTTGTGACAACGCGTTCCTCAAATGCAGCGTTAGCGATGCTACAAACCATTCGTGGTGCTGTCCATCCGCCAAAGTCATATTAGCTTCGCAATTCATGCACTTCAGTCTCTGATCCAGCTCCCAAGGAGTCTCGCCTGGTAGCATTGTGATCTCTTTGAATCCAATGATCGACTGTGCTTCTATCTTCGACCTGCTCAATTCTTTATTTAATGCAATTTGGATATCTGCAATTCCTGCATTTGGATTTTCATTGGAATGCTTAATATACCAGGTCAGTGTGCGATCCTGCAGAGCACTAACTAGCATCACTTTCTTTATATTATCATTTGTAACTCCATGCACTTCCCATACGGCTCTTATAACGAACCAAAATTGGTCCAGATCTTCATTTCCTACTCCTTTTAACACAGGAAACTTTATCACTCTTTCCATATTGACTCGCAGTGGTAGTGGAGGTGGTACGGGTGAAGATGGAGGTGAAGGGGGTGAAACTAGTGGTGGTGTGGGTGAGGGTGGTATGCGCGGAATCCTCTGCCTTATCAAATTGATCGAACATCGTAGTGAGACCTTCGCGAGCTCTTCCTCATCCCCTTGCGGAGGTGAAATCAAAGGGTTATTCTCTGGTCCCTTACTTCCTTCGTTTCTATAGGCTTTTCCACTTTGTGTAGCTCCGGACATCAAGGTAATTGCATAACCCTCTTTTCACACAATAGCATTTTAATCCCAGACAAGGTAATTTCATAACCCTCTTTTCACACAATAACATTTTAATCCAAGTATTCAGAGACTTTACGTACTTACCTTGTGATCCTTTGAGAAAGCGTCGCTCTGCCTCGCTATAGCTGACTGAAGTATCTACTGCGAACTCGATAACGAATCCTCCTATAATTCGATCGAGCCAGTGATCAACAACGTGCATGATCTTATCCTCCAATGCTTCCAATCTTCGCACAACCTCTGGGGTCCACACAACAGGATTGTCGAGCTTCCACCTTCCTTGGCTATCTGCTAGCTTTGCAATCCACTCGTACAACTCAGTAGGGAAAGATGCGAAAAAGATTTCGTGGATCTCTATGTACAGATAGCAGTCTAACCACTCTTCTTTTAATAGTCGCAGGTTCTTGTTCTCTTGTGCCGCAAGCTCGTGAATTCTTCTATCCAACTAGCCTTCAATTTCCTTCTTAGTTGGATTCTAATAATACGACATCAGACATCTCTATGTAGATTCTGGTCTCGACAACGGAACCATTTGTTGGTTTAAGGGGGCCTGACCCAGGTTCAGAGTTAATTAGCTAAACAAATCCCTGTACTATTGGCCCTTTCAGCAGCAGCTAGCGGAGCACGGACTGAGGTCTCACCCGTAGCAATATGGGTGGATGTTGGAACCAAGTTTCCGCACCCTTGAGATGTCTGAGGGGTCAGTTTCGTCCAACTGTGAACACCTTCGCGTAGGTCGCTTCGTGCACTATCCTGACCTGCGAGGCCTTCGCGATCTATTATAATTACCTTCGCGTAGCTCTAACCAGGGATTGAGGTGACTTCGCACTGCCCTAGCAGTGATCTGCGCTACTTCCCCAAGTTACACCATGTAGCTTACTTATCTTCTTATAACAGTTAGTTATCTTTGTGTAAACAGATACTTTATCTTATATTCACTTTATCAACACATTCATATAAGTTTGTGCATCATATAAACAATAGAAATACACTTTATATCAAATACATTCAATGCACAAAACAGGAAAAAGATACACAAAAATGATGTAAAACTTCTTTTTATTACTTCTCCAAAGGTTACAAAGTTGACCCGTCCCATGCACTCAGCGGTAGGGGTCCGCGCACTCAGCTGTGGACTACTAGGCCTCTGCGCACTGAGTTGCAGAGCCTTCTCCTACTCTACGACCCAAAGACTCGACTCTACTCTTAGAGAAGACTCAATTCTTCATCATTAGATCTTACTGACTTCAGTTAACTGATTTACAACTTAGAGCCTCGCTCTATTTATACAATCCCATGGTCTGCGAACCATGGGTAGATCTCTAAAGCCGACATCACATTACAAAAATCAGGGTGGACAACTTTATGACTCATTTACAATCTTCGCGCTCCGCGCCCACAAAACGTGGAGTCTTTACATCAGATTTGGTCAAAATCTGGGCTTTAAGCCGCAAAACTTGCCTTGGGGGGTCCCGCGCCCAACAAAGAGGTTAGGGAAGAGGTTCAAACATCATTGGTTGTCAGAGTTGTTGGAGCTCCAAACGCCGACAACAACCCTTATTTTGCGGTACTTCAGAATCAAAATTTTGTATTTAAAAATTACATTGTTGAGGTATTTATCCTTTCAAATTTTACCTAGGTAATTATGACAATACGATTACATATTGGGCTATGAATATAATTTATAATATTCGGTAGCATCTAGGGTTTAGATGTGGAGCCTGTTTAAGCCATGTTTTTCATGTGTGCCTATTGTGTATTTTATTTTTGTTGTTGAAGTTTTCTTAATAAAAATCAGAATTATGTTTCTAAATTTATACAGATGAACATCCAAATAGAGTCACAAGGGATTTAGCAAAAAAAAATTTGAGTAAATATAGGGGAAAATGCTTTTCATTTTTTCAGACATATACATTTGGTTTTATATTTGGATACCGAATACTTGTTCATAGAAACACATGCTTAGTAAACTCCCCTAAAGTCGTAATAAGCAAAGTTTATGAGGCAAATTTCCAATTTATATTTTGTAAATCCAACCAAAACCTCACAACAAAATTTTCGTTTTTTTAATCCATATTGTCACATCCTTGTGAACTCAAATTTGGCGAGGTATGAACCACAGAGAGAGCAACTAGAATACATCAGAGAAATCCTCAACCATTAGAAAAAATCCCAACGAAAATGAAAAATAGAGCAAGTTCTAAATTTAGTAACGTAGAATGAACTATGACTAATTTAAAATCCATATTCAAAAGGATTTATTCACGACTAAATTGGCTAAGGGCTCACTTAGTGCATTATGTGTTAACACGCAAGTTGTGGATTGTCTTGCAGACAAAGGGATTAGTTTGCATCAAAGCACCCTTATTGGAGTTAATACGAGCATGCCAGAGCGCTTGAGAGTGCAGAAGAGTTGTTGGAAACATGGATTCCCAGAAATAAATGTTGAATGCAATTATGCCATATTGCGCAGTTGCAATTATTCTATATTTAATACATGAATTCCCAGAAATAAATGTTGAATGCAATTATGTCATTTGCAATTATTCTATATTTAATACGGGCATGCCGGAGAGCTTGTGAATGCAAAAGAGTAGTTAGATTTAAATTTACCCTGAGTGGAATCCTCAGATGGTATAGGTATCACAAATTTCTACGGTTTGAATTTGAAAACAGACGTCATTTTGACAGGTTGCAGATATACAAGGGATGTCAAATGTGACGGGAAAAAAATTCCACTCTCCACTCACCGTCAAATACGTTCGAAAATGGAAAATACATCCCATAGGATGTCAAATTCCAGGCCTGCAGGCTCCACGTCATCTACCTCCACAACTACGTGACTTCTACTTCCACAACTTGACTAATAGGAAAATCATCGTCATCTACCTCCACAACGACGTGACTTCTACCTCCACAATTTGACTAATAGGAAAATCATGATTTATATGAAATCTGCCAGTACGATTCACTATGCTGCAAAGTACATAAATAGAATGATGGCAAAATAAGAGCCCAAGCAAATTATCCAATCAAAATTGAGAAAAAAATTAATTAATATTTTTCTAATGTTTATATTAGAAAATTTATTTTAATTTTTTAGTGAAATTAGATTTAATGTCAAAATCAATGCATTTTGAATGCCTTAATACCCGCAGGGAATAATAACGTAAAAGAAAATACAAATAAAAATATAAAAATATGATATGGAAAATTAAAATAATAAATAGTACATAAAATTAGTGTAATTGAGATGAGAGGCTCATTGTACAATCCAGTATGAAGAGATGTGTAAGTTTGTTAGTGAGTCTATCTCTTTTAAAATAAAAATAAATAAATTATGCTCTAAATGGAAAAATAATGTTGGCTATAATACAAAAAAAAATATGATGTAAAGTAATTAGAAGTAAAAAAAAGGAAAAAATGTGCGAGTAAGATGTTTAAACCTTATGCTTTAAAGAATATTTCAATGGGAGATTTAAATAAACTATTTGAAAATCTATGTTAACTAATTTATGATATGTAGAAAAAAAAATGGTAATTTTTGTATATAAAAAATATTCAACATGGGTTATCAATAAAATATTTTAATACAAAATAGTATTGACATATACTTAAAAATATATTAATAACAAAAAAAAAAATTAATTTGCGTTGATAAAATGTATCGATGTACATGCTATGTAAACTAGTGTCACGACCCCACGACACATATACAAAATTTTAAAAAAAAATATTACAAGACTTATTACTTTTGCCCTTCATCCATCCGATCAATAAATAATATGTATGCAAAAGCATCGTTCTCAAAATATAAATGTGCTGCTATATTTACTTATATGTTTACCCACCTTGATAATATAAGGTTTTCTCTTGGTTTAAAATTCCCTGACCCAATTGGCGACCTTCACGAATTTAAAGGCTAAGATAATGGTTAATGCGTTCACCGGTTGCTGCTTCGACCAACTCCGGCGCCAGGTGGTGAGCGTAAATCTCAATTCACTTCACCTACCTCTGCCAGGTGGCTAGCATCGTACCGAAGCCACGTGATTCCTCGGTGGAAACGCTGGGGTTTACGCGCCAAGCTTCCACTCGAATGGACGATGAGGATTTCATATTCAGATCTAAGGGCTGGGATTCGCCCAAGGGTTTAGCGGTGTTTTATATACCACTGAGTTACTTGCTTCGGGTTCATTTGCATATGTTTGGAGAGGCCGAATGCTGCTCAGCTCGGCGGCTCCTTCCTTGCACCATCTACCAGGTCTTGCAACACTATCCCAGGTATTTCGATGTCTAAAGCCCGCCGTTTACAGGTCTTTCATTAGCTGTTTAGATTTATATATATACAGTGCTTTTGCTTACTGTCGGGTTCATTAGTTCTGGATTACTTCAATCATGAGCTAATCTCGTATGCTTCCACCGTGTGCAGGTGTTTGCTTTTGAGTCCTCCTGCCGCTCAAGGAGAGATTATGCAACCGGGGTGCTCACAGGTATTTACCCCATCATGATTTGATGCAGAGCCTACGATTTAACCTGATGGGTGAGGGTTTATTCTTATGCAGTTTGTCTTATGTCGATTTGCTCAGCCTCAGGAGTTCCTCATGGCGGTCTTTCTCTTTATTGCCTCAGGGTTTCGTCACTCGGTCAAACCCTGGTTCGAGTCGCGGTCGGCCATTTCATGTCTGAACCTGCGTCTTCTTTGATTTACACAATCTTATGTTACATATCGATTTTGGCAATATGCTCAGGGTTGTATGTATGCTTATGTAAGGGTTCACGGCCCTCTGTCGGAACCGAATTGATTCAAATGAATTCAGGATATTCACTCTCTTCTGTTTCTCATGCTGTCGAGAATGTTAAATATGAAATCTCAAGTTTTTGTCTGTATTTATGAAGAGGCGAGAGTCTTCTTCGGCTCTCTGGACATTTGGATAAACATACTGTCGTTATACCCAGCAGGGGTTTCTGTCTATCATAATGTTAATATATTTTCCTTTTGAATACGATGTATATGTTTCTCATCTGGTATAGTTTACACTAGCGACCCGTCTTGTTTTACACGCATATGATCTTGATTCAAAGAACATATTTGAGCTCGTCTTATTATAAGGGTTACTGTTATTCCTTTGGTTCACAGAGTATCGTTTATTTTATTTGAGGGTTTTTATGGTAACAGTCGTATATTCGCTTGTTATACATGACTATATCACGGCGGTTGTGTGGCCGTTCACCACAGCGGGGTTTTGTTACCAGGTGACATCATGTCGCCTTACATTGTTAACGGTATTACTCACCTGTGCTCTAAACCGATTGAGTACTGGTAACGATAACACAGTGATTTCTTTTATACTTATTTTTCGAATATAATGAAATTTAAAACCCTTGGTACAGGGTCTGTCTAATTTTCCTTGTTACGGTCTCATTATATACTATGAGCAGCACTAATATTTCAATATGTTTCTTGTCTGCTTTAGAATCACCATAATTCTCTTTGCCGTTCTGTTGTTTTCTACAAATCCTTCTACTGTTCTAGTTTTCAATGAATCCTTTCGCTGTTATGTAGTTTAATGCATCTTTCTACTATGCACTTAAATACTCTGCATACTGTTATGGTCTTTCAGGACCCTCGTACGATTTTTATATAGATAACATGCTTCAGTTTCTATACAGATAACATACATTGGTTTTTGTACTGTTGATATGCAGCGGTTTCTATATAGTTAACATGCATCGATTTCCATACAATTAGCATGCAAGGTTTACAGTAGATGGTCTCTGTTCTTTTTGTCTTAAATAACCAGTTCTAAATATTCATAGAAACTGTTTCTAATATTATATATTCTTTGCATCTAGTTAGCAACAGAGACTTGGATTCAACTATACTTTCCTTCTATACACCCAGTATACTGATTACAGAAATCTGAATCTGGTGAATAACTCGTACCTGGTCTACGAGTTACAGGAGCTACCGCTCCAGAAGTTCACCTGCATTTTACATACTTGCTCTTATCCACCCAACCTTGAGATCCATCAGTACGTTGGATTCTCCCCCCGAGCTGTCTTGCAGGCCTGCAGCCCTCAACAAGACTCTAGCACCTGCGTGCTGGGGTTATCTGGTCTTTACCAGACTTAACCCTCTTTCCTTCTTGTTCTCCTTTCTTGGAATTTTCTCCCTCTGTCTGTCACCACAGCACAGAGGTTTCCCTCCCAGCACTTTTCCTGTGTGAAGGGTTAGTTTCTTTTTCAGTTTCATAACTGTTTCCTTTTCTTTAGAAGTCCTCCCCCCAGGAGGCTGCCAGCATTTTCAAAAATATATATTTCATTTCATAATAATCTCATTTAATAAAAGTAATTAACAATTCTCATTAGTTTCTTACCACAGTAACATTTCATAATTACATGTTTTACGGGGTCATCACATCTCCCCCCCCTGGGATTGGACATCGTCCCGATGTCTATTCCCTTTAAATAAGTCCGGGTAAACTTTCCTCATAAGCTCCTCATCTTCCCAAGTAGCCTCCTCAGGCCCATAGTGCTGCCACAGCACTTTAATTTGGGTAATAACCCGTTTCCGCAGCCGCACTTCTCTCCGGTCGAGAATGCTCTGTGGTTCGACCAGAACCTCGCCTTCCGGTTTGACCTGCAGACAATCAATACCTTCAGTCAATTTCTGTTGAGTATATCTGCATATTCACAACAACGGAATTAATTCTTACTCGAACATTTTGCCATTTGATCACATGTTTAGGATCGTATACATATTTCTTTAGAACAGAAACGTGGAAAACGTTGTGAATTTTAATATGGCTTGGCAAAGCGAGTTGGTAAGCCACCGGCCCCACTCTAGCCAAGATCTGAAAAGGTCCAAAGTATCGAGGAGCCAGCTTGGCACATCCGCTCCATTGCAGTGTGCTTCTTCTGGCTTGGATCCTCACAAACACATGGTCTCCAACCTGATACTCTTTGAATCTTCTTTTTCTGTCCGCAAAACTTTTCTGTCTGTCTTGCGTAGCCTTCAAATTGGCATGCACCCTTTTCACCATGTCTTCCATTTCTTTAAGCATTTCCGGACCCAAACTCAGCTTATCCTCAGGTCCACCCCAACTTGAGGGTGTGCGGCATTTTCGCCCATACAGAACCTCAAAGGGGCTTAGCTGTGTCGAGGTATGATATCCATTATCATATGCGAATTCAACCAGGTGCAAATATTCTTCCCATTGGTTTGGCTTCAGCATCACATACGCCCTCAACATATCTTCCAACACTTGATTTACTCGCTCGGTTTGACCACCGGTCTGCGGGTGATAGGTTGTGCTAAAGTTCAGCTGTGTTCCCAACTCAGCGAACAATGTCCTCCAAAAGGTGGATGTGAACTTTACATCCCGGTCTGATATGATCACTTTCGGCAGTCCATGCAGTCTGAACACATTCTGCATAAAAAGGTGAGCAATTTGCACCGCCTTATAAGTGGACTGCACGGGTATGAAGTGTGCGGCTTTGCTCAACTTATCAACCACCACCATGATGGAATCATTGCTTTTCTTTGTTCGTGGCAAACCGGTTATAAAATCCATGGAAATGGTTTCCCATTTCCACTCCGGAATAGGCAAAGGTTGTAATAGCCCGGCCGGATGCAGATGTTCCGCCTTAATCTGCTGGCACTCCAAACACCGCGCCAAATACTCAACCACCCGCTTCTTCATTCCAGGCCAGTAATATTCCTTCCTAAGAGCAGTGACCATCTTTTGGTATCCTGGATGGCCAGTGTAGTGACTGGTATGGAACTCATCCAAAATTAGATTCTTAAGGTCATTCGAGTCAGGTACATATATTCTCTTATTAAAATACAGCATTCCAGCACCGTCTAGTGTATATCCTTGCTGTAATTTTTCTTTAACTGATTGTTGTACCTGCTGTTTTATTTGTTGGTATTCAGCATCTTGAATTGTTGTTGTTTTAATCTGCTCAAACAGAGAGTTCCGCCACTTGCTAACTGAAAGTTCACACAAACACTGCACCTTCCGACTCAATGCATCAACCACCCGGTTCTCTTTGCCTTTTAAGTGCTTAATCTCGAAATCAAAACCACTTAGGAAATCTGCCCAACGACCCTGTCTTGCATTCAAGGTAGGTTGACTGAAGTAATTGGTCAAGCTGTGGTGATCTGTTAACAACAGAAATTTCCTCCCCAAGAGGTAATGTCGCCACATTTTCAGCGCATGGATAACTGCTGTTAACTCTAGATCGTAAGCAGAGTATTTCTGCTCATGATCTTTTAGTTTCCTTGATTCATACGCAATTACTTTTCCTTATTGCATTAATACTCCTCCCACACCCTCCTTACTTGCATCGGTGCACACAACGTAATCCTTATTAGGATTCGCTATACTTAAGATGGGTGCAGTAGTGAGTAAATGCTTTAACCGATCAAAGCTCTGCTGACATTCTGGTGTCCACTTAAATACCTTCCCCTTTTTCTGTAAGGACGTGATAGGGTAGGCTATCCTTGAGAACCCTTCCACAAATCTTCGGTAATAGCCAGCTAGTCCCATAAAGGATCTGATATCAGCTACATCCTTGGGTATGGGCCATTCCATAATAGTCCTTATCTTCTCAGGATCTACTGCTATTCCTTCTTTAGTAATCACATGGCCCAAATATTGGATTTCCTCCTTGAAAAAGTCACACTTACTAAACTTAGCATATAGCTGGTGTTCCCGAAGAGTTTGCAACACCATCCTAAGGTGTTCTTTGTGTTCCTCATGGGAACGAGAATATATCAGAATATCATCGATAAATATCAGCACGAATTTGTCCAAAAACCTGTGAAACACGCTGTTCATCAAACACATAAAGGTGGCAGGTGCATTGGTCAAACCAAAGGGCAGCACCACAAATTCGTAGTGCCCGTAGCGTGTTCTGAAAGCGGTTTTGGCAATGTCCTCTTCTTTAATTCTGATCTGATGATAACCAGATCGCAAATCGATCTTGGAGAATACCTTTGCCCCCTTCACTTGATCAAAGAGTTCGTCAATCCGAGGCAAGGGGTATTTGTTTTTGATCGTGAGCTTATTCAGCTGACGATAGTCTATACACATACGGAGAGTTCCATCTTTCTTCTTGACAAATAATACTGGAGCTCCCCACGGTGATACGCTGGGGCGGATATAATTCTTATCCAGCAGCTCTTGCAGTTGCATTTTTAATTCTGTTAACTCTGGTACGCTCATTCGGTACGGTGCCCGTGACACCGGTGCTGCCCCTGGTGTTAGCTCTATAGTGAAATCTATATCCCTTTTTGGGGGCAGTCCTGGTACCTCTTCAGGAAAAACATCCACAAATTCCTGTACTACCGGAATGTTGTCCAGTGCAGATGTTTTGTCTTTCTGGTTTGCATAACCAACTTGAATAGCGTAAATCTGACACTTCTTCCTGAGACATTTAGCTAGCTGGGAAGCAGTGATAGGTCGGATCTGTACAGGGTGTTTAATCCCCTGCAACTCTTGCTGCTGTCCCAAATCATCCTTGTAATAGATGGTTTTGGTCTTGCAGTTTACCAACGACCAATGTTTTTCCAGCCAATCCATACCAATAAAGATGTCGTAGGACCCCAATGGAAGTACATTTAGGTCTGTTGTAATTGGCTGTCCAGCTATGCTGAAAGAGCAGTTACTAATTTTGGCTAAGACTCGTCTCTTAGCTCCCGTGGCTAGCTGTACCAGCCATGGGTTCCTGAACTTTTCAGAAGATAACTTACACTGTTCTACTATTTTTGGGCTAACATAACTTAAAGTAGCTCCTGGGTCAATAAGAACAACTATAGAAAGATTTGAAATTTTACCTTCAAACTCCACCATGGTCGGCTGGTATTCCGCTTGGCGGTCATCCAAGGCTGCGTTAATTCTTGGCATGCTGCGCGCCACTTCTCCAACAGTCGATGCTTCTTGGATCTGAGATATTTGGTCCACTCCTTTACGCTGAGGGCAGTTCTTAACATAGTGCGGTCCTCCACAACCCCAACATTGGACTGGAGGTCTGGTCATCCCTTCAAGGTCTGACCTGGCAAGTGGTTCACTGATTCTTCTCTCACTTGGTTTAGTCTGAAAGGTACTCTTTGCTACATTTCTGCTAATCTGTCCCTTACCAGCACCCTTGCTGCCATTACCACGACTCCCTTTATTATTACCAGCAATTCTGTTGCCCTTTCTTTCATTCCATCTTTTATTTGAAATGTCCCCTTTCTGTTTGTTTTGTTGGTAACGGATTCTTGCCTTACGAATCGCCTCATCCATTTTTCTGGAATTATCAAACTCAATGCGTTCCCTCATATAGGCAGGTAGACTACTCACAAATCTCTGCACCTTGGCCTTTTCCTCCTTAATATATGGCACGTAGCGAAGCAGGGAAGTGAAGCGATTAATGAACTCGTCCATAGACTGCTGTCCTAGCCGTAAATCATGGAACTCCCATGCTTTCTCATCATAGAATCGCTCAGTTAGATATCTCTCTTTGAAGTATCTTTGAAACTTTTCCCATATTATGTTCTGCTCACTTACTCCTTTTACAATCTTGGTTTCTTCCCACCACAGGGTTGCCTTGCCTTGTAGCTGGAAGATGGCCAGCCGTGCCTTCAGATTCTGATCATACTCATACAACTGGAAATACTTGTTCATGTTAATTAACCATGCTTCTGCTGCTTCCTCTTGTTCCCCATCGAAATGTGGAGGTTTAATTTTTCGGAATTCCCCCTGTAATTCCATTTTCTGTCGTTTTGAGGTTTGTTGTTCCAGTACGTTATTAGAATGGTCCTCCTTTTCCTCTGAAATTTCAGGTGCAGTTGGGTAATTTCGTTCCTCAGTTGCCCTTTGCTGTTCTGCACTGGGATTGGCTAATGGTGGATTTTGTCTGTCCGACAAACTCTTCAATATTCTTTCCTGCTCCACTGTCAATCACGCGTTGTCTTCTCGCAGACGTGCCATCTCATTTTTCAGTTCTTGAACAGTCTCTAATATCGCCAGATTGGTACTGCGTGTCTCTTCCCCAAGCTGTACCCACAGCTCTGGATTTTCCCGAAGAATGCTGTCAGCTCCCTGCATTTCCTCTATCTTTATTGTTGACTGTTAACTGATTATCGTTTTCTGTATTTATCTCCTAATTAATAAAACAAGAAAATCAGTTAGCTGAACCAATTCTTCCTCATATATATATATGATATGATAATCTTCCTTGCAGCTGGATCTTACTGCTCCAGAGGCCACAATTTTGGAACCTCTGCTCTGATACCACATTGTCACGACCCCACGACACATATACAAAATTTAAAAAAAAAATATTACAAGACTTATTACTTTTGCCCTTCATCCATCCGATCAATAAATAATATGTATGCAAAAGCATCGTTCTCAAAATATAAATGTGCTACTATATTTACTTATATGTTTACCCACCTTGATAATATAAGGTTTTCTCTTGGTTTAAAATTACCTGACCCAATTGGCGACCTTCACGAATTTAAAGGCTAAGATAATGGTTAATGCATTCACCGGTTGCTGCTTCGACCAACTCCGGCGCCAGGTGGTGAGTGGAAATCTCAATTCACTTCACCTACCTCTGCCAGGTGTCTAGCATCGTACCGAAGCCACGTGATTCCTCGGTGGAAACGCTGGGGTTTACGCGCCAAGCTTCCACTCGAATGGACGATGAGGATTTCATATTCAGATCTAAGGGCTGGGATTCGCCCAAGGGTTTAGCGGTGTTTTATATACCACTGAGTTACTTGCTTCAGGTTCATTTGCATATGTTTGGAGAGGCCGAATGCTGCTCAGCTCGGCGGCTCCTTCCTTGCACCATCTACCAGGTCTTGCAACACTATCCTAGGTATTTCGATGTCTAAAGCCCACCGTTTACAGGTCTTTCATCAGCTGTTTAGATTTATATATATACAGTGCTTTTGCTTACTGCCGGGTTCATTAGTTCTGGATTACTTCAATCATGAGCTAATCTCGTATGCTTCCACCGTGTGCAGGTGTTTGCTTTTGAGTCCTCCTGCCGCTCAAGGAGCGATTATGCAACCGGGGCGCTCACAGGTATTTACCCCATCATGATTTGATGCAGAGCCTGCGATTTAACCTGATGGGTGAGGGTTTATTCTTATGCGGTTTGTCTTATGTCGATTTGCTCAGCCTGAGGAGTTCCTCATGGCGGTCTTTCTCTTTATTGCCTTAGGGTTTCGTCACTCGGTCAAACCCTGGTTCGAGTCGTGGTCGACCATTTCATGCCTGAACCTGCGTCTTCTTTGATTTACACAATCTTATGTTACATATCGATTTTGGCAATATGCTCAGGGTTGTATGTATGCTTATGTAAGGGTTCACGGCCCTCTGCCGGAACCGAATTGATTCAAATGAATTCAGGATATTCACTCTCTTCTGTTTCTCATGCTGTCGAGAATGTTAAATATGAAATCTCAAGTTTTTGTCTGTATTTATGAAGAGGCGAGAGTCTTCTTCGGCTCTCTGGACATTTGGATAAACATACTGTCGTTATACCCAGCAGGGGTTTCTGTCTATCATAATGTTAATATATTTTCCTTTTGAATACGATGTATATGTTTCTCATCTGGTATAGTTTACACTAGCGACCTGTCTTGTTTTACACGCATATGATCTTGATTCAAAGAACATATTTGAGCTCGTCTTATTATAAGGGTTATTGTTATTCCTTTGGTTCACAGAGTATCGTTTATTTTGTTTGAGGGTTTTTATGGTAACAGTCGTATATTCGCTTGTTATACATGACTATATCACGGCGGTTGTGTGGCCGTTCACCACAGCGGGGTTTTGTTACCAGGTGACATCATGTCGCCTTACATTGTTAACGGTATTACTCACCTGTGCTCTAAACCGATTGAGTACTGGTAACGATAACACAGTGATTTCTTTTATACTTATTTTTCGAATATAATGAAATTTAAAACCCTTGGTACAGGTCCTGTCTAATTTTCCTTGTTATGGTCTCATTATATACTATGAGCAGCACTAATATTTCAATATGTTTCTTGTCTGCTTTAGAATCACCATAATTCTCTTTGTCGTTCTGTTGTTTTCTACAAATCCTTCTACTGTTCTAGTTTTCAATGAATCCTTCCGCTGTTATGTAGTTTAATGCATCTTTCTACTATGCACTTAAATACTCTGCATACTGTTATGGTCTTTCAGGACCCTCGTACGATTTTTATATAGATAACATGCTTCAGTTTCTATACAGATAACATACATTGGTTTCTATACTGTTAATATGCAGCGGTTTCTATATAGTTAACATGCATCGATTTCCATACAGTTAGCATGCAAGGTTTACAGCAGATGGTCTCTGTTCTTTTTGTCTTAAATAACCAGTTCTAAATATTCATAGAAACTGTTTCTAATATTATATATTCTTTGCATCTAGTTAGCAACAGAGACTTGGATTCAACTATACTTTCCTTCTATACACCCAGTATACTGATTACAGAAATCTGAATCTGGTGAATAACTCGTACCTGGTCTACGAGTTACAGGAGCTACCGCTCCAGAAGTTCACCTGCATTTTACATACTTGCTCTTATCCACCGAACCTTGAGATCCATCAGTGCGTTGGATTCTCCCCCCGAGCAGTCTTGCAGGTCTGCAGCCCTCAACAAGACTCTAGCACCTGCGTGCTTGGGTTATCTGGTCCTCACCAGACTTAACCCTCTTTTCTTTCTTGTTCCCTTTCTTGGAATTTTTCTCCCCTGTCTGTCACCACAGCCCAGGGTTTTCCCTCCCAAGACTTTTCCTGTGTGAAGGGTTAGTTTCTTTTCAGTTTCATAATTGTTTCTTTTTCTTTAGAAATCCTCCCCCCAGGAGGCTGCCAGCATTTTCAAAAATAAATATTCCATTTCATAAATAAGATAATATCATTTAGTAACAGTAATTAACAATTCACATTAGTTTCTTACCACAGTAACATTTCATATTTACATGTTTTACGCGGTCATCACAACTAGTTTAATGTCAATTATGTATATATTATATATCATTTAATTTTTTTATTATTAATATATCATGAAAAATTAACTTTTTATGTTATAACATTTATTTGGTCCTATATATACTTTATATAGCATTCAAAATTACTTTTTAAATAAGGAAAAATTACACATGGTATTTTGCACCCAAAAAATTATTTATGATGATTATAATAGTGATAGAATACTCAAATGTTTAGTGAGTTTAGAGAAGGCAATGATAGGGTGTTTTGTTAAGGGTTTGAAATTTTGTGGGCAAAAAACTAACTATGTTAAAGGCTATTGTGGTCCATATGATCCATGCAAAGTGCAATCCTCATGATTTTGATACCCGTAAGCACTAACTACTCAAACCACATATTAGTTATGCTAATCATTTTAGAATTAACATAAACTAACAAACAAACAAAATAATGATAAAATACTCAACTATCTTAAAAAAAAATTAAATATAAAAAAATTAATATATAAACATATTTACAAACTAAAATACACATTAAAATATAATTATATTAAATTATAATAATATATATTATTAATTTTTATATATATTTTTAATAAAATTTATATTAATAAAAATGTATTCTTTCAATCAATAAATAAATATATATTTTCACTTAAAAAATTTCATCTCAAAAAATTTAATTCCCTCTTTACTACGGTTTGAAAAATCAAATAATCCCTCTTTACTACGGTTTGAAAAATCAAATAATCCTTCAACTTCGCAGAGATTTACAAAAAACATTATTATATATGTAGAGATTTTCAAAAAAGAGTTATGCATGACGGTGAGGTTGTATTCCCTAAAATTAAAGCTAGTTTTTTGGGATTAAAAAAAATATTTTAATGCTTTAAAACCTAGAGATATCAGATTACTTTTTTATGGACAATCAAAGTCATTCTAAGTGGTCTAGTTTTTTTAAAATAATAATAATAAATAGACTTATATTCTTTTATAATCCAAAAAATAATGGTCTTCATTATTGATTTGACAACTAAATTAAATTATAATAAATCTTATCACTGTCTAAAATTACAATAACATAATTATTTTAATTATTTTAATTACAATGACATAGTTAATTTAATTATTTTAATAGCGTTTGTGACCATTATTATTATTTTTAATGATATTGATAATACATCTAAAACTAAATAGTTTCATCTATTTAATCAACAATTCTATGAATTTATCGAGCATTGAATTTATCCATATTAATATATTTAAAATATTATAAATTATGTTTCATATTAATATCAAATAACGTAAAAGAAAATATAAATAAAATATAAAAATATGTATAGAAAATTAAAATAATAAATAGCAAATAAAATTAGTGTAATTATAATAATGATAGGATATTTAAATGTTTATTGGGTTTAGAGAAAGATGGCGTTTTGTCAAGGGATTTAGTTGGTTTGAAATTTTAAAGGCTAAAATCTAACCATGTTAAGAGTTATTGTAACCCAAGCCTTAGATGCCTTTAGAGATTAACTATTCAAGACATATATTAGTTATGTTAGTAGGATTTAGTTGGTTTGAAATTTTAAAGGCTAAAATCTAACCATGTTAAGAGTTATTGTAACCCAAGCCTTAGATGCCTTTAGAGATTAACTATTCAAGACATATATTAGTTATGTTAGTACACGGCTTAGATGTTCTAGACACTAACTACTCAAACCACATATCAATTATGCTAGTCATCTTAGGACTAACATAAACTAACAAACTAAAAAAATAATAAAATATTCAAATATCTTATTTTTTTTTTATAAAAAATATTAATATAAACTCATATTTACAAACTAAAATACACATTAAAATATAATTAAATTAAATTATATATATAAAATTTGATTTGGGATTATATTTAGTAAAGAAAAAAGTTAATTGTTTTTAAGATAAACTCTTTTCTATATATATAAATAAAGAGTTCATCTCAACAAAAATTAATTCCCTCTCTACTAAATAAAATCAAAATGAATCTAAACGGTTTGATTTGTCTTCGTTCCAAATACTTTAAAAATCAAATAATTTTTTAACTTAAGGGAGATTCCAAAAAAATTAATATAGTAGAGATTTTTTATTTTTAAAATTGTAATCAGTTTTTTCAGGATTTAAAAAAATATGTTAATAGTGGAAAGGTATTTACCAGAGTAAAAGCTTATTCTTTTATGGATGAACAATAAATTATTTTAGGTAATTTGGTTTTTTTTAAAAATAGTAATAAATTAACATGCATTTTTATATAATCCCAAAAAAAACTGTCCTGGATTTTGGTTTGACAACTAAATTAACTTATAATAAATTTTCCCACTATTTACTATAATAAAATAATTAATTATTTTAATAACCTCCGTATCTCCTACAATAAGATAGTTAATTATTTTAACACCATATGAATAGTGAGTGACTCCGTCCCTCACCATATGAATAGTGAGTGACTCCGTCCCTCACCTCCTCCATGAAGATGCCTCTGTAACCATTATATGTCTCCATGTCCTGTCCATGTGAAGCTGTGCAAGATCATTGAATTGAATTCGATTTACTACGAATTCTGTGGTTGGATTCAGTTTCACTTTTGTCTTCTCCTGCCTCAGTGCGTTATAGAGCCCATGGTTTGAATTTATTTGACACACTGTGAGAGCTGGTATACTGGAGTCTTACCAGAGCTTTCCATGTTGGGTGCATAAACGTGGCTTTCATACTATGACAGAACCCCCGAAGGACCACTGGTTGAATTCATCAGTTCCTCCATGAGAAGAATGAATTGCAGTACAAACGTTTAGTTAAGGTACGCTCCCAACTCATGGCTTTGATTGCAGTCGCAGGCATGTACGAAGGCTTGTGCCTTATAACTATCCTTCATTGCACTCTAGTGTGTACGAAGGCGCGTGCGTTATAACTCTCTTGGTATGGGTGTCAAGTAAATGCAGTAATTGTCCATTATTTTCTGAATTTGTAATCGCGTTTATATTCAGGTTAATCAATTTTTACAAGTTTATTGAGTTATTAATAAGCGGGGCAGTATATATTTAAAATTAGATTTAATCAGGTATTTTATTATTCAGTGGTGGACATATACTGGTTTTATTAATGGCTCAATAAACTTGTAAATATGTAAACATGGGTTGTTTTTATCTAGGGACAATTAATTGGAGTCTTAGTCCGTACTGTATATGCTCATTGTTATATTTAAACAAATAGATTATCTAACAGTACACATATACAACTACTGCACATTAACTGACACACAATATGCTGAATAATACTTGCCGATGTAGTCTAATAATACTGTTTTTTTGCCATGAAAGTCATGGAAATTCTGGCCATAATTTGAGAAAATTCGACAGGGATTTTTGTAAATCCAAGTTACAGTCTTTAAATTTCAAGATTTTAGGTGTCCAGAGATTTTTGATGGTGCTGAATCTATTTCCACCATCAAAAACATGATTCAAACACACTGCCTCTACACATTTTTTTTTTTTTTTTTTGAAATTAAGATTAAAACACCTTGTTGTTCAAATCAAATTTAGGTGGTGAAAATTGAATTTGTACAGAGGTGTGCTTGTTTAATTGGGTAGAAAGTTGGGTGAGAAAAAGAAAATAATTTTTATTTTGGATTTTTATTTTTTATAAATCAAAATTATGAAATATATGGATAAAGAAATAGTTTTTTTTTTTTTTTTTTTTTTTAATATTATTTTTTATTTTAAATTTATAAGATATTAAAAAATGTTTTTTAAATAAAAATAAAAACATTTAAATAATTACTATTTTATATTTTTTCAATTTTTTAATTTTTTTAAGTAATTAAAATTATAAGATTTTGATTCAACATTTAAATAAAGATTGTCTTTTTTCTTAATCGGAAAGAGTATTTATATTACATAAATTCAACAATTTCTTCCCATGAAAATGTCATTTTTCTCTTATTTAAGAGATATATTAAATTTGTCATTTTTCTCTTATCTAAGAAATATGTTAAACATTCTTTAGGAGCATATTGTTTTTTTTTTTTTTTTTAACCGCATGGTGAATCGGTAACTGCCAAGCCTAATCTATGGGAGACCCAGGATCAAACCTCATAGCTGCCACTATAACACCAAGTGCCAAGCCTAATCTATGGGAGACCCAGGATCAAACCTCATAGCTGCCACTATAACACCAAGAGCATAACCAACCACCTGCAAGTCATAGCTGCCACTATAACACCAAGAGCATAACCAACCACCTGCAAGTCGGGTATACTAAGTTCCTATGATTTTAGCAAGAGCAGACTCACGGGAAAGGGGAATCCGCCCCTCTAGCCGCCACCACAGCAGGTCATTGTACTCAATGAGATTTGAACTTCGGTCTGCCCGGGCTTTGCCCATGTGACTTACCGTCAAACCACACATTTGAGCCTCAAAAATGGGGTTTCTGTAGGTGTATACCTTACATAATTACCCTAGCAAAATACAACATTTACAAAACATAAAACCATTGATTGATAATAAATTTATTGATCACGATGAACTTGCTAAGGAGACTCATTGATGACTATGAACCATTACCCAAAGGGGTTAATTGGGAATTGATGAATATGTACCATTACCCTAAGGGGTTAATTGGGATGCTCTTACCTCCCTGCATAACATATATCTCTTCTAGTTGCCACAAGGCCTTTAGAGCCTCCCACTTTTCAATGAGTTGATCTACATTGGGTTAAATTAATTTTTGAGTTATTAAACTCTCTTAAGGGATAATTGATGGCCTAATTTCGTTATTTTGATCAAATGTTTTACTTCCTCCATCTTTTTCACCGACCCCAATCCCCTACAATTCTAGGAGAAGATCCTCATTAACTGATGTATGAGTAAACCCTTGCTAAGGGGTTGAGTTTCCTCTCTTTATGGTATTTCTATATCCCTTTAATTTTGGATCTAATATTGCTTGTGTTCCCATTTCCTTATCCTTCTTTGTTTTTTCATGCCTTACCTCTCTATTGGTCCGCTGACTAACCTTCCATTGGAGCCTTTTTAATTCTTTTTCCATCTCTTCCTCCAACTTCTTGTCAATTGAGCTCGGAAAGAAAGGCCCCAATTTGGAGCTTTTAGGGGAGAAAAAATATTCCTCTTTCAAGGAAGATTCTACTGTTTTCTTCCAGATGGTATTGGATAATTTTCTAATGGTGGCATGGATTTATCATTTTTCTCTAGTTCATGCCCTAGTCTCAAATTTTGTACCTGTTCTTGTACGTTGGTTTTGAGAAATTTTCCTTCTTCAATCACCGAATTGAGAGCCTTGAAGTTGTTATTTTTCTCATTTTGGCCTTTACTAGATCCTTACCCTCCCTTCACACTATATTTCTCAAGGGAAACTTGTTCTTTCCCTTTGTTCTCATTATGATCTGGTTACTTTGGCAGACTGTTTTGTTGTTTAGCTAGGTCTCTTCTCCTATTTTGTTATTGCCATTATTCTCCTGCACTCCCTTGTTTTTTTTGCTCCTCCTACTTCATTTTGCAACTTCTTGCAAGGTAGCTATATTCACGGTAAATGTTTCATTTAAAAGGAAGTTAGCTCCTCTTGAATATGGGTCTAACTTTCTAGGTTTAGGGTTATATTGTTGGGAGCCCCTTATCTAGATCTATCTCTAAGAATTTCCTTGCACAGGAGAAGATTCCCTTCGGTGGCTTGGCTCGACAAATGTATTTCCCAAGTGCATTGCTGATATTTCTCAAAGTAGTATCATTCCAAAAATGTAGGGGAAAAAAGTGAGCTTCACCCAAACATGGATGACAAATGAGACATCACTTTCAGGGTTAAAATCTAGGCTACATTGATCTAGATTTAACCCTTGCCCCCCCATGAAGTAAGGCTCACTTTGAAAGATCAAGTCTCGATCATTATTGTTCTCAATAAAGAAGATAAAAAATCTCGTTCCACAAAAACTCGATAGAACCCTTGATCATGGGTTTCCAATTTTTTTCAACCCACAAGCTCAAAGAACATGGGGAAGGCCAGATCCCCATAAATTGGCCTACCAAGCCACATTCAACCACTTATAGGGCTCGTGCTCTTAATTGTGGTACAGAATCTCTGACCTTTGGAATTTCTTCCAGCTTCTTAACAAAACGAGAAGGCTCTTCCTTTTGGTATCGTGGCCCATTTGCAAGTAATGAGTGAAGAGCAACCATATCTGGAGCATGGGGTGGGAGCGAAGGTGCAAACCCACCCAATCTGACTATCTAGCCACTCAAAAGTATTGTATCCACTAAAAGTCTCAAAGTTGTAAATCTCCAAATGAAACCCTAACATGAAGCAAGATGACCTATCTTATTTCTGCAAATCTTTTTTTAAATAAAAATGTCCTAATAAGACTTTTTATCACCAATTTTTTTATACTCAATAAATTTAAAATTTAATCTTCATATATAAAAACAAATATGATCTCCATTAATCTATTCATTATAAATTATAATTACGCCATTGGGGTGGGAAAACACTGTTCGCCATATCCAATAACATGCTTCCATTTCTGTCCTCCTTGAAGCAATCAAAACTTGACACGTAGAAAGAGTTTTTGCACAAGCATAGTTTCCCAAGTAATCCATCACTGACCCACCCTTGCTCGAGTCTCCATGGGAGCTAGAAAATGGACCTAGAATTCCGTTCACCAACCAGATGTTTTTCCCAATGTCACTTCTGGTCGCCAATTTTTCTCTCTGAAACAATTATTCCAACCAAGTCTGTCCTCTGAAACGAGAATTCCAGCTAATGTCGGGTCTCCTCATGCAGGTAACAGAAGCAATAGATCTAACAAAATTATGATACGAACTCTAGTGAGCCTCTCTATTGTTGCTCTATGTGCATTGTTGTTTGCCTTGAATACATGGTGTGATAGAGGTTGATGGGTTTCAGGCAAGTTCGTTGATGATAGCGACATACAAGTGTTGGACTTGGAGAAATCCCAGGTTTTTCCAAGAGCTTGGTCTTGTGAATAAGGTGGCTACCAATGGTGAATCAGAGGTTATGTATCTGGGAACACTTAAGCCTTTCAAAAATAGGAATTATAATGGGGATGGAGATATCCACATGGATAATGCCCATACCCACATCCCAAAGCATGGCCGAAACGCTCAATCCCAATACCAAATTTAGCATTTCTAATGGAAAATATATTGAAGATCGATTTCAATGGATGGAGTCCTAAAATTGAGTTTCTTCCTCCCTGGAAAAGAGACCTTGTCCTTATAACTCCATGAATTTGTTTGACGATGAATCATTTTATTCGATCCAATGTGATGAAAAGAGATTTTGGGGTAAGGCCAAAACCCCTTTCTTCTAAATATTCGATCTTCAGGCCTGTGGGTTATGGCCCACAAACCCTTATCAGAAGCATTCATAAGGCTTTAAGCCTTTAACATCATGGACCATTCAACATATCGAAGCCTTTACACTATCAGGAGCATTTAAATATTCGTTTAGCCTTAAAAACCCGCAACCATGCAATTATCAGAAATACACGGAACAAAGGAAATACAATGAAAACCCCGCCGGAACCCTTGGGTTGGATCTCAAATATTATGAGCCCACCTCAATAAATATCGGCGGGTTCTCTCCTTCTACCATTCTGCAGCGCCACTCTGATCTTCGATCACTGATTAGCGATCGCTCTGATTGCCAATCATCGGCTATCGGCGATATCGCGTAATCGCATATCGGCATTCCATCTCACTATCCACCGTGATCTCCATTTGCCGATCGCCGATCAATCAATCTCTGCCATCCAATATTTCCTCCGATTAATGGTCAATATTCACTCTGAAATCAAACAGTTCGTTGATCTCCGACCGTTGATCACCTCGTTCTAGATCCGACAGCTGTCAGGGATTTCAGATGCACGACTAGCGCAAGGATTAACCACCCGAAAAGGTGGCTTCCTGTCTCCTCCCCGCTGCCACGTGTCTTCCACTAAGTGGAATCGGAGCCCATAAGAAAATACCACATACGGTATTTCTTCTACCCGAAATCCACTTTCACTGTTGCGAAACTTCCTTATGGACCCGATAAGAATATAGGTCCCCGTCCATAAATTTTCAAGTCTAGATTCCAATCCCAACTTCGTTTTTCGTTCTTTCTTAGTGTAAACCAGAATTTAGCTTGCGGGACTAAAACGATGCATAAATTGAATCTCTGTGTTAAAGCTCAGTTCTTTGCCACTTCTCTGTTTACACATGATATTCATATAAGCATTGGATCACCATCGATCCTTTAAGTGATCGATGGTTGATCAACAATTCAACACTGGAACATTTAGACGCTTTATAAAATACACACACACAGGCTATCTATACGGAAGCACACATGCACATAAATCAACATTGAAACACACACTTGTCTATTATACATAACATAATTACATTCTAAGGCATCTCAGCCTTAGTAACAGGTTCTCCTTCGATTACATTGTGAATACTCTATTCTCAAAGTTTACTATCTATTCCTCTCTATTCCCCCTTGAACATGCAGGCTCATATATATATAAAGGAACATTGGATCAGATCACTATGAAGGGTCCGATCAATCCTCTCCATAAATCACTCAATTGTTCCTGATTCTAGTCTACATGCATACATTTGTGGCAGTATTACATTTAATAAAGTCTTCAAGAGACTTATCCATTCCATCATTTTAGCTTGTTTTAAACAGATTTGTCCCCTATTCAGCTCGTTGGTCCACGTCCTCTTGTTCTCTGCTTTGGATTCCTCCTTTAATTAGGGGGGGTTAGATGCTCCTGCATTAGACTGCTGAGGCACAAAAATTTATGACCTCCTGGTCATATGCTCCTCCTTGTCCTTAGCAATTCTACCCACATCTCTGTGGAATTGCTTTTATGATCTTCTGTGAGCTGCAACAAAACCTCTGTAGTAACAATCTTCCTCTACTACACGATACCTCACCAAGCCCTCCTCACTCAGTCTTTTGGCATCCTTCTGGTTCTCTTCTCTGGAACCAATTGAGCACACCTTGCTCTAGGTTGCTGCAAGTTTTCTCACCTTCTGTTGCCGCTCTCTGCACGGCAGTAAGACCACAAACTCTCCATCTTTAAGCAACTGTACCTCCTTTCCCTTCTTCCTTCTCACATGAAAACTGTCCCTGCTCTGATACCACTTGATGAAAAGAGATTTTTGGGTAAGGCCAAAACCCCTTTCTTCTGAATATTCGATCTTGAGGCCTGTGGGTTATGGCCCACAAACCCTTATCAGAAGCATTCATAAGGCTTTAAGCCTTTAAAATCATGGACCATTCAACATATCAGAGCCTTTACACTATTGGTAGCATTTAAATATGCGTTTAGCCTTAAAAACCCGCAACCATGCAATTATCAGAAATACATGGAACAAAGGAAATACAAAGAAAACCCGCTGGAACCCTTGGGCCAGATCTCAAATATTATAAGCCCGCCTCTATAAATATCGGCGGGTCCGCTCCTTCTACCATTTCACAGCGCCACTCTGGTATCTGATCATTGATTAGCAATCGCTTTGATCGCCGATCATCGGCTATTGGCGATATCGCGTAATCGCATATCGGCATTCCATCGCACTGTTCGCCGCGCTCTCCATTTTCCGATCGTCGATCAATCAATCTCTGCCGTCCAATATTTCCTCTGATCAACGGTTAATATTCGCTCCGAAATCAAACAGTTCGTTGATCTCCGACCGTCGATCACCTCGCTCTAGATCCGACGGCTGTTAGGGATTTTGGATGCACGACTAGTGTGAGGATTAACCACCCGAAAGGTGGTTTCCTCTCTCCTCCCCGCTGCCACGTGTCTTCCGCTAAGTGGAATCGGAGCCCATCAGAAAATACCACTTATGGTATTTCTTCCGCTTGAAATCCACTTTCATTGTTGCGAAACTGCCTTATGGACCCGATAAGAATATAGGTCCCCGTCCATAAGTTTTCAAGTCTGGATTCCAATCCCGACTCCATTTTTTGCTGTTTCTTTGTGTAAACTAGAATTTAGCTTGCGGGACTAAAACAATGCATAAATTGAATCTCTGTGTTAAAGCTCAGTTCTTTGCCACTTCTCTGTTTACACACGATATTCATATAAGCATTGGATCACCATCGATCCTTTAAGTGATCGATGGTTTATCAACAATGCAACACTGGAACATTTAGACGCTTTATAAAATACACACACACAGGCTATCTATACGGAAGCACACAGGCACATAAATCAACATTGAAACACACATTTGTCTATTATACACGACATAATTACATTCTAAGGCATCTCCGCCTTAGTAACAGGTTCTCCTTCGACTACATTGTGAATACTCTATTCTCACAGTTTACTATCTATTCCTCTCTGTTCCCTCTTGAACACGCAGGCTCATATATATATAAAGGAACATTGGATCAAATCACTATGAAGGATCTGATCAATCCTCTCCATAAATCACTCAATTGTTCCTGATTCTAGTCTACATGCATACATTTGTGGTAGTATTACATTTAATAAAGTCTTCAAGAGACATCCATTCCATCATTTTAGCTTGATTTAAACAGATTTGTCCCCTATTCAGCTCGTTGGTCCACGTCCTCTCGTTATCCTCTTTGGATTCCTCCTTTAATTAAGGTGGGGTTAGATGCTCCTGCATCACAATGTTTATCCCCTTCTTTATCTCATTGTTCGACGAGGAATCATTTTATTCACCTCAATTTTTATCCCCTTCTTTATCTTGTAGCCACAGTGAGAGTCCATCTCGATACTATTGAGTTCATATTTGTGAAGTGGAGATGCAATTATTGAAGTCCACTCCCTAAAGAATGGAATAAATATGATCTGGCTTTCTTGTGCATCTACTCTTTTTTAACCTCTCTCATTTTTAAATATGAATTGATCATTTCATCCAAGTTTTCTTCCTCTTCAGAATATGATCTCTCATGTTGGATTCCATTGGACTTGATGACAGGCATCATGAAAAGAACAACAACTAGCCAGAACAACGAAAATTTACGGAATGCCATGATGACATGCAAAAAAGAGAGAAAATAAGAATACAATTGAATGACAAATATTATACCGAGAAAAATTACACTTAACACAGGTTCAATAATGATTCAAGAGAGCATACATAGAATTATTCTAATACCTATATTGAAGATATAATGTAGTGATTCAACAAAGAAATTATAGAATTCTTCTCACACCTCTATTAAAGATATAATACGCACTTGAAATATATAACAAGGAGGCACTTTGGTGTTTCATTTTATTTTATTTGTTTTTGAGGAAGAGAACCCTCTGCAACATTCAATAAAAGAAAATATAAATAAGGATTTTGTAATTAATCAGTTAGTAGAGGTTAGTAAGAAAAACACGTGTGTGGACCTAAGCGCTAGAAGAGCTACATGGTTACTCAATTATGAATTGCAACCATACGTGGAACATTTCCGTGTTTTCTCTGCTGATGTTTCTCCCTACCATTGTCATGTTCTCCCACATAAACACATCTCAAATACCACTGAATTCAAGGCATATTTCTATCATCAGCTGCGAACAAATCTTTGTTAAATAAACTATTGTCCATGGTGAAGAGATAAAATGGAGAGTGATGAGCTCACCACTAACCAGATTTCATGGATAAGAATGAATACTCATCGTTTACATATATGATACTCAGATTATCTCAACAAAGTTTGCAGTAAGCATTATCACCCACCACACCACATTACTAACTACAAGTTTTTCAGCTCAAAATTAATTTATGGTGTATTGTCTATTGACTGACGAGGCATTGGGTTCATGGAAATGTAATTTCATGGTTTGGTACCAAGGATTACACGAGTGAAATCATTCATCTCTCCAACAACGAAAGGACAATTTGAGAGAATATCATTGATGCATGGGACGCATAGATAGTATGTGGATGAGAGTATTTTAACATGTAAAATATTTTATGTTTATAGGGTCTTTACATATTTAAAAGAGGAAACCAAAACACTCCAAGGAACTACAAAATTATCATTATCAACCCAATGTTCGCCAAATTCATAATGGGGATTACAAATTAAAAAAAAGAAGAGAAAACAGACTAAAGAGCTTGAAAGGAAAAGTTCGTCCTTATCAAAGTTCTCCATCACCTCACACTTAGGCACACACACATACACGTAGAAAATAATTATGACACTGAAGCTAAAGAACTATGGGGATTTTTCGTCGAGCTCAAAGCAAATTTCAATGCCATCTTGAGTGAGAAATTTCAATAGACGTTGATTAAAATGGTGTTCCCAAATGGTTGGAAGGTAGTTGTAATACATTGGCTATATGAACATGGAAAGCCTAAAATTAGAACCACTTAGGGTCTTTTACATAGTTTCAAAAATATTTTATAAAGCATTCCTTTGCATTCCACATTCCTCCCACTCCTATCGACATTCCTTTGCACCTCTTGATGCAATTGCTAGTATAAATTTATTTATTATTAGATTTGTTTTTGTAAGTTTGGTAGATCCTTCCATTTTCATTAAAATCACTAGTAGAAAATGGTGAAATTAGCAATATTAAGAGACCCAACTAAAAACGACTAACATAAATGACTAATTTAGTCCCGAGTTAAAATATACGACTAGCTAATAAGTAATACTATTAAAAATGACTAACGTGAATGAATAATTTAGTCTAAGAACAAAAATACGACTACTTAACAATAACTACAATATTACAAATTAAGTGTCAATGTTAGTCATTTTAATTGTGTCACTTCAACAATATAAACTTACAAGTGATAGGGGATTCAAAGGTTATTATAGATTGGATGAAAGGTTATACTTCCTTATACAACTCTTTTTTAGATTAGAGGATGATTAGAATTATGGATCTTATTAGAATCTTTATGGTTATTCCTTTAATCACATTCAAAGGGAATTAAATTCAAAGGTTGACAGATTATCGAAAATGGGAGTGGGCCAACACCTCCTTTTGCAACATGACATGACCACCTATATATGTTGCAACAACCTTGCCAACTTATTTAGTGGGTCACACATCTATTTCACATTTCTTCTTCATCTTACAAAGTGGTAGTGCTAATGAGAGGGTATGAACTTTGATCAAGGAATGTTCACTTAATACCACTATCAACACAATGAAACACCCATTCTCTTTTATGAAACAAGCAACATAATAACACAAAATGATTTTCTTAATTATTTTTTAAACTAGATCCATATTAATTTCGGATCTATCAAGCATCAAGAGGGATCAAATCTTTCGAGATGCAAACCTATTTTTTTGAGTGAAAAACTTGAGGAAAGGTTTGCACCTTGAGAGATTTGATCCCTCTCGGTGCTTGATAGATATGGAATTAAGATGGATCTAGGCTAGTTTCAATCATGTGCGACCAAGGAAAATCTATCAAATCTATGATTAATTTTATCAATAATATGTAAATACATCTAATATTAATATAGTCATTTTAAATATGTTAAATATGTATGAGATTAATGTGGTCATTTTAATTTAAAATTTTCTTAGTTAGCTCAGTCTGTTGAGATGATAAATATTGTTAATAACTTTAATGATGAAAAATGATGAAATAAAAATTTTGAATGCAAAGTGACAATGTAATAGTGTTGAATGATAGAAAATGTGAATAATAAGAATTCAATCAATTACACATAGTCTTCATTGTGATCAATCTTAAACTATTTTCTTCTACTATTCTTATTTTCACCCTTGTTAGTTTTCACTTTTCATATCGATTATATGAAAATGACAGTTGAAATCGTAAAACATTTAAATATTTAGCTTGAGCTATTGTAGTAAACATCATACCTTGTCTCTCTTGCTCTCCAATATTAATAAATTGAATTACTAAAACAAAAAAATCAATGTACATTGCCAATAATTTTTTGTGCTTACACTGAAATCAATGCACATTGTTAATCCAATCACTTTAAAATTAATGTACCATCATGCATCCAATTACATCAAATCAGAAATCAACATCTACACTGAAATAAATGCATCTAATGCAAGAAATCAAATAAGATTAGAAAATAACTTCTACACTGAAATCAATGCATCTAATGTAAACAATAAAATAGGATTACAAATAAACATCTACACTTAAATCAATGCATCTAGTGTAAGTAAGCAAATAGGATTAGAAACCAACATCTACATTGAAATCAATGCATTTAGTGCAAGCAATCAAATAGGATTGGAAATTACCATCTACACTGAAATTAATGCATTTAGTGAAAGCAATCAAATAGGATTAGAAATCATCTACATTGAAATCAATGCATCTAGTGCAAGGAATCAAATATAAGTAGAAATCAACATCTACATTGAAATCAATGCATCTAGTGCAAGCAATCAAATAGGATTAGAAATGACCATATACGCTGAAATCAATGCATCTAGTGCAAGAAATAAAATAGGATTAGAAATCATCTACATTGAAATCAATGCATCTAGCGCAAGCAATCAAATATAATTAGAAATCAACATCTACACTAAAATCAATACATCTAGTGCAAGAAATAAAATAGCACTAGAAATCGCCATCCACACTGAAATAAATGCATATAGTACAAGAAATATTCTTCCCTCTCTCCCCCCTCCATCTATATCTATATCTCTGATCCAGGTGGATATTGGTGGCCACCTGCCAAGTCCACCTGGACCCCCACCATTGTCTTTCTCAGCATTTTCAGTTTCCTTAATTGTAGCACAACTTACTATTTTTAGCAGTTTTTCGGGTCCTGAACTTCCGGAGCCGTTTTGAGGCCCTAAACGACGTTTTTTGGGGAATCCGGGGGCAACATGGGTCCATGGAATGGATGTTGCCCGTTCCAACAATGGTAGTACTCGGATAGATCTTTCTAACGAGCTATTGTATGCGTCAAATGAAGATCATATGCCAAAGTTACGACCTCAGGAAGCTGATGTACCAATTTACCCCAAACGGGGCCCACAGTTTGGCGTTTCATCTCCTAGGGTTAGGTTTTGGAATGTTAAGGGTTTTCCATTGTTTCTCAACAATAAATAGGCCTTCGAGCCTCATTGTAACACAGTTCAGAGGCATGTAGCCATCACATCTCTTCTCAGAGATAAGCTACCATCGCCCTAGCTGGTTTATTTCCATTTCTGGTTGTAAGCATATTTCAGTATTTTCCATTAATGAAATGAAGTATTATTTCCGCTGCATCTTTGTGTATATGGTTATCTCTGTAATTTGTTGCGTTCCTGTTTAAATCCGGATTAGTGGTATCAGAGTGGTCTGCTTTTTCTCTGTTTTTCTTTGCATGTCCCCAACAAGGTCGGGATATAAGGAGTTAGGGCTTGAACTGGTTGAACCTTTGCAAGACCAGCCTCGCAAATCTCGACGGCCTCCCATGGCGGACGAGAAGAAAGACGAGGGGGCAGGAGATCCCATCAAAATCTTGCTCGAAGAAGCCCTTGAGCGACAACGGAACGCGATGATGGACAGCTTTGCCCAGATCCTTCAGCGGCTACCCAGAAGCGACGCATCGGCTTCCAGCAGCTACTCTGGAAACGCCACACCCTTTAAGGTACAAGTTAATTTTGAAATCCCCATATTCGAGGGTCAGATAAACGCAGATGCTGTAGATAAATGGTTAAATTTGCTAGAGGGTTATTTTTCTGTTCATGAATTTTCGAGTCGGGAAAAGATTGTTTTTGCTCTCCTAAAAGCAGCCCCCCACGTCAAGGACTGGTGGGAAACCTACTGCGAGCAGAAGGATGAAAGTACTGGCTCACTATTTTCAGCCGCACCCACCTGGGATTCGTTCCGGGATGCCGTTAAGGAGCAGTACTACCCTGTTGGAAGCTATGAGGATGAATACGTAAAGTGGACCACGCTGCGGCAGGGAAGGGACCAAGACGTGCCGGAGTTCACCAATCTTTTCCATACCCTTCGCAAAAAGTTGGGTATCAAGGATTCGGAGCAACATTTGATACTCAAATACCGTGGCTGCCTGCACAAGTACATCCAGGAAGAAATACAATTCCTAAACATCCCCTCGCTCGGCGCAACATACCGATATGCTGTCAAGGTCGAGCAGAAGTTTAAACAAAAGAAGCGAGACTTTGGATATGCGAATCCAAAGCAGGGGAAAGGTGCCCCGAAACCACAGAACAAAGGACAAAGCCAAGGCGGGACAGCCCAAGACAACTAGCCGAAGCTGCAAGCAAAGAACAACGCCGCGAAGCCGAGAAAGGACACTGGAAAATGGTGCGAGTTCCATAAGAGCTCCACTCACAACACAAGTGAGTGTCGGGCCAAGCAGTCACTGGTGGCTGAGCTAAAGGTTTCAGAATCAGATGCATGTTCCGACTCTGAGTCAGAACCTGATAAGGGGTATGAAAAAGGGAAGCAGATCATTGATGCGGATCCCAGCGCCACTGTTGCTACCGCAAAGATCCAGAAAAATGAACCCGAAGATCCAGAGGAGGAGGAGCGTCTCTTCCACTCTCAGATGTGGGTAAAGGGCTCCCTGATACAGATCATTGTTGATAGCGGGAGTCAAAAGAACCTCATTTCGGCAGAGGTCGTGAAGCGGTTGGGCTTACCGACCACAGCACATCCACAACCATACACCATTGGGTGGCTTCACCAAGGACGAGATCTTCGCGTGAGCCAGCAGTGTCGCCTTCCATACAACATCAAGCCCTTCACGGATGAGGTATTGTGTGACATTGCTCCCCTTGAAGTTTGTGATGTATTACTAGGACAACCATACTTGTGGAAGCGACATGCTGTGTATGAATCAAGGCCCCGTGCTGTTATTATTAAATTGGGAAATAAGTTGTTCAGGATACCAGAGGTAGCACCACCTGCCGCCATCTCTTTTATTACTGCAAAACAATGCAGTAAGATCATTTCCAAAACCAGGAAATTTGTTTTCCTGATGATACGCCCTCAAGGAAAGAAGAAGACAGTGGTCGCGGCCTCCAGACGGGGTCCCTCTGCACGACAACTACAGATGGACAAGATTGTGGAGGAGTACGAGGACATCTTCACCTCCCCGGCAGGGGTTCCTCTGCACTGTCAAGTCAAGCACTCCATCAATCTGACCCCAGGTGCGCCGCTGCCCAATGGACCAATTTATCGGCGCTCCGTTCTGGAGAACAATGAAATCAAGAGGCAGATTCAGGAGCTCCTGCAGAAAGGTCACATCCGTCCGAGTTCATCGCCCTGTGGGAGCCCGATCGTGTTGGTACAGAAGAAGGATGGGACGTGGAGACTCTGTATTGACTATCGGGCGCTGAACAAGATCACTGTCCGTAATAGGTACCCGATCCCGCGGATTGATGACCTCCTAGACCAACTAAAGGGGGCAAAATATTTCAGCAAGATCGATCTGAAGTCAGGATATCACCAGGTACCAATCGAACCCTCTGATGTGTGGAAGACTACCTTCAAATCCAAGGAGGGCCTCTTCGAATGGTTGGTCATGCCTTTCGGATTGGTGAATGCTCCTGCAACCTTTATGAGGCTAATAGATGACATCTTGCGGCCATTCACCAACTCCTTTGTAGTAGTATACTTGGATGACATTCTGATCTTCAGCCAGAGTTGGGAAGAGCACCTCCACCACATCCGACAGGTTCTCCAAACACTGCGGCAACACAAGCTATGTGCCAATTTGGAGAAATGCACTTTTGGCATGACCCAGGTTCAGTATCTGGGATACATCATTGATGAACAGGGGGTGCATGTCGATCCAGCCAAGATCCAAGTCATTCGGGATTGGCCCTCTCCAACCACTCTAACAGAGCTCCGCAGCTTTCTAGGTCTTGCCAACTTCTACCGCAGGTTTGTGTTGGGGTTTTCTCATATTTCTTGGCCCTTGAGTCAGGTCACCAAGGGAGGGGCGAAAGCAAAATTATTTTGGTCTGAATCTCAATAGAAGGCATTCATGGAATTGAAGGATCGCCTCTGCACGACACCAGTGCTCGCGTTACCAGATCTACAACAACCATTTGAGGGCCGGAGGGCCCCTGACACAATCGAATTGTCTTTCGTGAGCTGCTGGAGGGCCTCTGTGGTGACGTCACGCACCGTCTCCCCTATATCATGGAGATCTCCTTCGGTGAGGGTGATTAGGTCTAAGGAAGTCTTAGAAGCTTTCAACTTATTTTGCTTCCCCACTTGCTCTCTGGGGCATTGACGCTTCAACTGTGTAGATGTTGTTTTTGGGTTCACGCCACCTTCCTCTGTCTTGGGCTCTTCCTCAGGTGAGGGCGACTTATGGCCCTCATGCTCCTTCTTTGCTACCTGTTGCTGCTCAGTTGCTACTGCCTCTTTTCTTCTCTTCTTTGCCAACTACGCCATCTACATTTTTGCCTCCTCCTTCTTTCGTTGTGTAGTAGACTTTTGTGTTTCCATCACGGAGAGGGCTGGAGCGCGCCACTCCGGTGACCATGAGTCAATCATGACGAATATAACATCGTCTGTGGTCAGGTACGGCAATTCATTCCACTTCTTCACGAGGTCCTTGCACGCCGTGATGTATACATGATGGAAGTCTGCCTTGAACTCCACGAAGCTTTGTAGGCTATTGTAGACAGTGGACGATAACCACGGCCTACAATTAATCCCCATTCTAATGTTCATCTCCATGAACACCCACAATATCTTACTATCTCGAATCCTTTGCGCATCTTTAGTGGCCCACAATGAAGCGTACTTCACTGCCTCCGGAAGATCCCGTGCAATTGTGGGGAACTAGCTGTCCTCAGGCAACTCCCAAGCTACCAGCACTATGGATAGCAGAATCCATGCATAGTGGAAGGTCTTCCCCTATTCCTGTGCCTCGCGAAAATTCTCCAGGAACTCCTTGCACAGGTACTCCGATCAGTTAAATTGGACACTTTCTGCACACTGTGCAGCAAGTGCTACCACTGGCTCGGGCACCTCATCCACGTGGCGCTTCCACATAACCTTGCCAGCCAATATCTGAGTTGCAACTTTGATTGCTTATTATTGATACTAGAGATCGCGTACCCTCTCTTCTTCTTCTCCATCTTGAATTTTGTCTTCATGGCCTCTGCGATGGCCAAGTTGGTGCTCTTACCCTCCGAAATATCCCCTGGTTCCTCCCCTTTACAAGGAAGTCGGGTAATTCTATGAATCAGGTGGTCCGTGATGGGGATGGGCTCCTCCAGCCACAAACACGCATCATGCACCAGACAGAGTAACTGCCTGATGACAAAGATAGTTACTGGGGTGTGATGGTAATGCGGCACCTAGAGTAAGTTCAACAACCCTGCTTTCTCTACCCCGCGCAACCACTTGTGCGGCTCCAACTCTATGACTCCCGCCACAATGTTATTCTTTGGATTCATGAGCTACTCGGTTGCTAAGTGTGGGAACTTTTCATGGTCCGTGAGATCCCAATCTTCAAACTTTATACTCGGCACCCATCCCATGTGCATTCCTTCAAAAATGATATCGTCAAGTAGCAGTGGAGTCTGTAGAGAGCTCTTGCTCTCATCTAGGTCCTTGGGCACTCTTGCCTTTCCCTTCCATGAAGGAATGTACGAAGGCAGCCTGGTTAGAGGGTATGTGTCCTAAGTTTCCACCTCCATGTCTTCGTCCTCCTCCTCTTCGACAAGGATTTCCTCAAGTTCTTCCTCCTCCTCCTCATCAGTTTCCAGATTAACCGCTTTCCCCTTTTCTTCCATGGTTAGTTTAGTTCGCAGTGGGTTTCTAGGGGACATGCACACTGGAACCATGGGCTGCTTATCTTTCTTAGGTCTCAGCATGTGTGGTGATTTAGGGATTTCCGCGACTATCCCGATGCTCTCAAGGGCATCTCCTATAGTCATGGCCTGCGTGGCCTCTTCAGCGGTCATTTCGCTGATATCCATGGCTTCCTTTGGTGTGGTCATATTGCAATTCCACAAATCTCTCAACGGCTCACGTAAGCATTCAAACAACACCTTCGATTTCAAAACATCAAACAGATCTGGGTTCATAGATCTCTAGGCGCGCAATAGCTCAATTCTCAAATGGCCAAGTGCTGTTTGCTAGGTACCCCTTTGCAATTTATAGCGCCTTTTGAATTCAAATTCGACACTTCCCCCCAAATCTAGTTCGTTAATGCTCCCTTGGTGGCAGATTTTTCCAAATCTAGCCCATAAAGCCTGCCTTAAATGCCTACTGCCCGTTTCATTTGGTCTCAAACCAAGCATCACATTGTGAATAGTCACTATAATAGTCACTTTCTGGCCAACTTGCACGGTAGCGCAGCTAACCTTGTGATGTTACAGACCTTGTGACACTTCACTCCTGCATGTAGTCCTGTCATCAGGCAATTTTCAGGCAGAGTAGTTTATAGTCTTGCGCTTCCTTTCAATTGTCGGGAACGCCAAGACTGTGCTTCACATGGCTAGTCAGGTGGCCGGGCCACTGGTATACGACTTCAACCGACCATCATTCACTTTTCCTGGGAAAAGTTTGCCTTCTATCTTTACTATCTACATCGTGCCACCATCGACGATTCCTTTAGTAATATACGACCCGATCCAAGGCATCACACTGATCAACTCTCAGCGGTAGTCCCCAAATTTGTCAACGTAATCGTGCGCATCCTCTTTTATCACTAGGGTTTTCTTCTCAAGAAAGTCCTTCTGTATTCCTTCCTCAAGCTTCTTGACTTTTGCTTCCATCATGGTGCTTTTCTCCCTTAACCGAACTCTTTCATTCATGAGTTCTTGGAGCCTAAGATTACCCTACTGGATCCCTTCATCAAGTCCCAAGCGTTCTTCTTCGTTCAACTGTGCAATCCCTTCTTCTAAGGCTCCGCGATCCGTCATATTTGTGGGCGCTGCTATGCACGAACTAGGCACGATAGACTCCATTGATATTACAATGTTCACTCCATAGGTAAGCCTAGAAGGCATTTGTTCCGTAAGTTTCTTGCACATTGTCTTATAAGCCCATAAAACTACTGGTACGTAGGTCCCAATCACTTTGTTGCACATTATATACCTTGTTCAGCACTCCGCACACCTCGTTAAATTCTTTTGCATGGATAACCTTCTACGCACTCGTTCTTTGTACACCCTGTCGTTCCAACTTGAGGAACCATTCGCGCAATTGGCCCCCAACACATGCTTATTGCCCATGTTTGCCTTTATCATCTCCCATCATGATTCCACTTCAGAGCACAATGTTCACATTTGGATCTTCCTCGCACGACTCAAACCTCATCATCTACAGGTTCTGAGTCGGGGGAGGTGGTAGCGCTCCCTTGTCGCGTATCCTAGCTATCAGCGTAGGACAATCTTCCGTCTCATGATCAAACAAGGTACAATACAGACATGATGGACGTGTTGGGTTCGTACAATCACGGGCACAATGTCCTCGCCCCTAAAAAATCTGATTCGCGACACTCCTGCGTATTGGTCTAGGGGCCGCGTTTCAGCCTGAACTCTATAGGTGGGAGTTCTATCCATCATCAGCTCATAGCTTTTACAAGTGCGCTCATCCTGTCCAACCAATCTACAAAAATTACAGAAAAATTGTTGCGAATTATGCGTGTACTTTTGTTACAAATGGCAGTTGTTCGTGGCATGCTTTCCTCCTATTTGACAAATCGAGCACCACAAAGCAGGTGCTGCACTAGGTCCTGCTTACACTTCCGGTATTAACGGCATCAGTCCTCTTCTGGCGAGGTAATTCGCGAACACAGGGCAATGGTCCTTATCATGACCTTGACCCTTGCATTTTACGAACCACACCTCTTCGCGCACTTCTGGTCAGGCTGTCCTGTCCTATTTCAGACTCTGCATCTCAAGGCATAAGTTTTTCAACTGCATGTGGATCTGCTGAAAATCCAAGTTAGGATCCTGCATCAGGGTTTCATGAAGCCTCATCGTGATCTCCAAGGCCTCTGGCTGAGCTGTTAACCTCTGTTGTGACAGTGCGTTCCTCAAATGCGGCGTTAGCGATGCTACAAACCATTCGCGGTGCTGTCCATCCGTCAAAGTCATATTAGCTTCGCAATTTGTACACTTTAGTCTCTGATCTAGCTCCCAAGGAGTCTTGCCTGGTAAGATTATGATCTCTTTGAATCCAATGATCAAATGTGCTTCTATCTTCGATCTGCTCAATTCTTTGTTTAATGCAATTTGGATATCCACGATTCCCGCATTTGGATTGTCATTGGAATGCTTAATATAGTGAGTCAGCGTGCGATCCTGTAGAGCACTGACCAGCATCACTTTCTTTATATTATCATCTGTAACTCCATGCACTTCCCATACGGCTCTTATAACGAACCAAAATTGGTCTAGATCTTCATTGTTGGGAGCCCCTTATCGAGATATACCTCCAAGAATTTCCTTGCACAGGAGAAGAGTCCCTTCGGTGGGTCGGGTCGACAAATGTATTTCCCAAGTGCATTGCTGATATTTCTCAAAGTAGTATCATTCCAAAAATGTAGGGGAAAAAAGTGAGCTTCACCCAAACATGGATGACAAATGGGACATCACTTTCAAGGTTAAAATCTAGGCTACATCAATCTAGATTTAACCCTTGCCCCCCCATGAAGTAAGGCTCACTTTGAAAGATCAAGTCTCGATCATTATTCTTCTCAATAAAGAAGATAAAAAATTTCGTTCCACAGAAACTCTAAGTGATAGAACCCTTGATCATGGGTTTCCATTTTTTTTCAACCCACAACCTCACAGAACACGGGGAGGGCCAGATCCCCATGAATTGGCCTACCAAGCCACATTCAACCAATTGCAGGGCTCGTGCTCTTGATTGTGGTAAAGAATCTCTGACCTTTGGAATTTCTTCCAGCTTCTTAACAAAACGAGAAGGCTCTGCCTTTTGGTATTGTGGCCCATTTGCAAGTAATGAGTTAAGAGCAATGATATTTGGAGCATGGGGTGGGAGTGAAGGTGGAGACCTACCCAATCTGACTATCTAGCCACTCAAAAGTATTGTATCCACTAAAAGTCTCAAAGTTGTAAATCTCCAAATGAAACCCTAACATGAAGCAAGATGACCTATCTTATTTCTGCAAAAAAAAAATTAAATAAAAATGTCCTAACAAGACTTTTTATCACCAATTTTTTTGTACTCAATAAATTTAAAATTTAATCTTCATATTTAAAAACAAATACGATCTCCATTAATCTATTCATTATAAATTATAATTACACCATTGGGGTGGGAAAACACTATTCGCCCTAGCCAATAACATGCTTCCATTTCTGTCCTCCTTGAACCAATCAAAACCTGACACATAGAAAGAGTTTTTGCACCAACATAGTTTCCTAGGTAATCCATCACCAGCCCACCCTTGCTCGAGTCTCCACGGGAGCCAAAAAATGGATCTAGAATTCCGTTCACCAACCAGATGTTTTTCCCAATGTCACTTCTGGTCGCTGACTTTTCCCTCTGAAACAAGTATTCCAACTAAGTCTGCCCTTTGAAACGAGTATTCCAACTAATGTCGGGTCTCCTCATGCAGGTAACAGAAGCAATAGATCTAACAAAATTATGATAGGAACTCTAGTGAGCCTCTCTATGATTGTTTCTCTATGTGCATTGTTGTTTTCCTTGAATACACGGTGTGATAGAGGTTGATGGGGTTCAGGCAAGTTCGTGGATGATGGCGACATACAAGTGTTGGACTTGGAGAAATCCCAAGTTTTTCCAAGAGATTGGTCTTGTGAATAAGGTGGCTACCAATGGTGAGTCAGAGGTTATGTATCTGGGAACACTTAAGCCTTTCAGAAATAGGAATTATAATGGGGATGGAGATATCCACATGGATAATGCCCATACCCACATCCCAAAGCATGGCCGAAATGCCCAACCCCAATACCAAATTTAGCATTTCCAATGGCAAATATATTGAAGATCGATTTCTCTGACGAATTCCTACAATTGAATTTCTTCCTCCCTGGAAAAGAGACCTTGTCCTTATAACTCCATGAATTCGTTTGACGATGAATCATTTTATTCGATCCATGTGATGAAAAGAGATTTTGGGGTAAGGCCAAAACCCCTTTCTTCTGAATATTCGATCTTGAGGCCTGTGGGTTATGGCCCACAAACCCTTATTGGAAGCGTCCATAAGGTTTTAAGCCTTTAAAATCATGGACCATTCAACATATCGAAGCCTTTACACTATCGGGAGCATTTAAATATGCGTTTAGCCTTAGAGACCCGCAACCATGCAATTATCGAAAATACACAGAACAAAGGAAATACAAAGAAAACCCCACCGGAACCCTTGGGCCAGATCTCAAATATTATAAGCCCACCTCTATAAATATCGCCGGGTCCGCTTCTTCTACCATTCTGCAGTGTCACTCTGATATTCGACCACTGATTAGCGATCGCTCCAATCACCGATCATCAGCTATCGACGATATCGCATAATCGCATATCGGCATTCCATCACATTGTCCGTCGCGCTCTCCATTTGCCAATCGCCGATCAATCAATCTCTACCGTCCAGTATTTCCTCCGATCAACAGTCAATATTCGCTCTGAAATCAAATAGTCTGTTGATCTCTGACTGTCGATCACCTCGTTCTAGATCTGACAGCTGTCAGGGATTTCAGATGCACGACTAGTGCGAGGATTAACCACCCGAAACGTGATTTCCTTACTCCTCCCCGCCGCCACGTATCTTCTGCTAAGTGGAATTGGATCCCATCAAAAAATACCACTTACGGTATTTCTTCTGCCTGAAATCCACTTTCGCTGTTGCGAAACTGCCTTATGGACCCGATAAGAATATAGGTCCCTGTCCATAAATTTTCAAGTCCAGATTCCAATTCCGACTCTGTTTTTCGCTGTTTCTTAGTGTAAACCAGAATTTAGCTTGTGGGACTAAAACGATGCATAAATTGAATCTTTTTGTTAAATCTCAGTTCTTTGCCACTTCTCTGTTTACACACCATATTCATATAAGTATTGGATTGCCATTGATCCTTTAAGTGATCGATGGTTGATCAACAATGCAACACTGGAACATTTAAAGGCTTTATAAAATACACACACACATGCTATCTATACGGAAGCACACAGGCACATAAATCAACATTGAAACACACACTTGTCTATTATACATGACATAATTACATTCTAAGGAATCTCAAACTTAGTAAACAGGTTCTCCTTCGACTACATTGTGAATACTCTATTCTCACAGTTTACTATCTATTCCTCTTTGTTCCCCCTTGAACACGTAGGCTCATATATATGTAAAGGAACATTGAATCGGATCACTATGAAGGATCCGATCAATCCTCTTCATAAATCACTCAACTGTTCCTGATTCTAGTCTACATGCATACATTTGTGGCAGTATTACATTTAATAAAGTCTTCGAGAGACTTATCCATTCCATCATTTTAGCTTGTTTTAAACAGATTTGTCCCCTATTCAGTTCGTTGGTCCACGTCCTCTCGTTCTCCGCTTTGGATTCCTCCTTTAATTAGGGGGGGTTAGATGCTCCTGGATCAGACTCTCGAGGCACAAAAATTTATAACCTCCTGGTCATATGCTCCTCCTTGTCCTTAGCAATTCTACCCACATCTCTGTGGAATTGCTTTTATGATCTTCTGTGAGCTGTAAAAAAACCTCTGTAGTAACAATCTTCCTCTGCTACATGATACATCACCAAGCCCTCCTCACTTGGTCTTTTGGCATCTTTCTGGTTCTTTTCTCTAGAACCAATTGAGCACACCTTGCTCTAGGTTGCTGCAAGTCTTCTCACCTTCCACTGCCGCTCTCTGCACGACAGTAGCCACAAACTCTCCAACGTTAAACAATTGTACCTCCTTTCCCTTCTTCCTTCTCGAAGGAAAAATTTCCCTTCTCTGATACCACTTGATGAAAAGAGATTTTGGAGTAAGGCCAAAACCCCTTTCTTCTGAATATTCGATCTTGAGGCCTGTGGGTTATGGACCACAAACCCTTATCGGAAGTGTTCATAAGGCTTTAAGCCTTTAAAATCATGGACCATTCAACATATCAGAGCCTTTACACTATTGGGAGCATTTAAATATGTGTTTAGCCTTAAAAACCCGCAACCATGCAATTATCAGAAATACACGGAACAAAGGAAATACACAGAAAACCCCGCCGGAACCCTTGGGCCGGATCTCAAATATTATAATCCAGCCTCTATAAATATCGGCAGGTTCGCTCCTTCTACCATTCTGCAGCGCCACTCTGATATCCGATCACTGATTAGCGATCGCTTCGATCACCGATCATCGACTATCAGCGATATCGTGTAATCGCATATCGACATTCCATCGCACTATCCGCCGTGCTCTCCATTTGTCGATCGCTGATCAATCAATCTTTGCCGTCCAATATTTCCTCCGATCAATGGTCAATATTCGCTCCGAAATCAAACAGTCTCTTGATCTCTGACCGTCGATCGCCTCGTTCTAGTTCTGACGACTGTCAGGGATTTCAGATGCACAACTAGTGCGAGGATTAACCACCCAAAAGTTGGTTTCCTCTCTCCTCCCCATTGCCACGTGTCTTTCGCTAAGTGGAATCAGAACCCATTAGAAAATACCACTTACGGTATTTCTTCCGCCCGAAATCCACTTTCACTGTTGCGAAACTGCCTTATGGACCTGATAAGAATATAGGTCCCCGTCCATAAATTTTCAAGTTCGGATTCCAATCCCGACTCCGTTTTTTGCTATTTCTTAGTGTAAACCAGAATTTAGCTTGCGGGACTAAAACGATGCATAAATTGAATCTTTGTGTTAAAGCTCAGTTCTTTGCCACTTCTCTGTTTACACAGGATATTCATATAAGCATTGGATCGCCATTGATCCTTTAAGTGATCGATGGTTGATCAACAATGCAACATTGGAACATTTAGACGCTTTATAAAATACACACACACAGGCTATCTATACGGAAGCACACAAGCACATAAATCAACACTGAAACACACAATTGTCTATTATACACGACATAATTACATTCTAAGGCATCTCAGCCTTAATAACATGTTCTCCTTCGACTACATTGTGAATACTCTATTCTCATAGTTTACTATCTATTCCTCTCTGTTCCCCCTTGAACACGTAGGCTCATATATATATAAAGGAACGCTGGATCGGATCACTATGAAGGATCCGATCAATCCTCTCCATAAATCACTCAACTGTTCCTGATTCTAGTCTACATGCATACAATTGTGGCAGTATTACATTTAATAAAGTCTTTGAGAGACTTATCCATTCCATCATTTTAGCTTGTTTGAAACAGATTTGTCCCCTATTCAGCTTGTTGGTCCACGTCATCTCGTTCTCCACTTTGGATTCCTCCTTTAATTAGGGGGGTTAGATGCTCCTGCATCACAATGTTTGTCACCTTCTTTATCTCATTGTTTGACGAGGAATAATTTTATTCACCTCAATGTTTATCCCCTTCTTTATCTTGTAGCCACAATGGGAGTCCATCTCGATACTATTGAGTTCATATTTGTGAAGTGGAGATGCAATTATTGAAGTCCAATCCCTGAAGAATGGAATAAATATGATCTGGCTTGCTTGTGCATCTACTCTTTTCCAACCTCTCTCCTTTTTAAATATGAATTGATCATTTCATCCAAGTTTTCTTCCTCTTTAGAATATGATCTCTCATGTTGGATTCCATTGGACTTGATGACAGGCATTAGGCAAAGAACAACAACTAGCCAGAACAACGAAAATTTACGGAATGCCATGATGACATGCAAAAAAGAGAGAAAATAAGAATACAATTGAATGATAAATATTATACCGAGCAAAAGTACACTTAACATAGGTTCAACAGTGATTCAAGAGAGCATACATAGAATTATTCTAATACCTCTATTGAAGATATAATGTAGTGATTCAACAAAGAAATTATAGAATTCTTCTCACACCTCTATTGAAGATATAATACACACTTGCAATTATAACAAGGAGGAACTTTGGTGTTTCGTTTGATTTTTTTTTTTTTGACGAAGAGTACCCTTTGCGAAATTAAATAAAAGAAAATATAAATACGGATTTTGTAATTATTCAGTTAGTAGAGGTTAGTAAGAAAAAAACATGTGTGGACCTAAGCGTTAGAAGAGCTACATGGTTACTCAATTTTTAATTGCAACTATACATGGAACATTTCCGTGTTTTCTCAGCTGCTATTTCTCCCCACCATTATCATGTTCTCCCACATAAACACATCTCAAATACCACTAAAATCAAGGCATCTTGCCGTCATCAGTTGCGAACGAACCTTTGTTAAATAAACTATTGTCCATGGTGAAGAGATAAAATGGAGAGTGATGAGCTCACCACTAACCAGATTTCATAGATAAGAATGACTACTCATCATTTACATACATGATACTCAGATTATCTCAACAAAGTTTGCAGTAAGCATTATCACCCACCACACCACATTACTAACTACAATTTTTTCAACTCAAAATTAATTTAGGGTGTATTGTCTATTGACTGATGAGGCATTGGGTTCATGGAAATGTCATTTCATGGTTTGGTACCATGGATTACATGAGTGAAATCATTCATCTCTCCAACAACGAAAGGAAAATTTGAGAGAATATCATTGATGCATGGGAAGCATAGATAGTATGTGGAAGAGAGTATTTCAACATGTAAGATATTTTATGTTTATATGGGTCTTTACATATTTAAAAGAGGAAACCAAAACATTGCAAGGAACTATAAAACTATCATCATCAACCCAATGTTTTCCAAACTCATAATAGGGATTACAAATTAAAAAAGAAGAAGAGAAAAAGGACTAAAGAGCTTGAAAGGAAAAGTTTGTCCTTACCAAAGTTCTCCATCACCTCACACTTGGGCACACACACACACATAGAAAATAATTATGACACTGAAGCTAAAGAACTATGGGGATTTTTTGTCGAGCTCAAAGCAACTTTCAATGCCATCTTGAGGGAGAAACTACAATAGACGTTGATTAAAATGGTGTTCCCAAATGGTTGGAAGGTAGTTGTAATACATTGGCTATATAAACATGGAAAGCATAAAATTAGAACCACTTAGGGTTTTTTTTACATAGTTTCAACAATATTTTATAAATCATTCCTTTGCATTCCACATTCCTCCCACTCCTATCGACGTTCCTTTGCACCTCTTGATGCAATTGCTAGTATAAATTTATTTATTATTAGATTTATTTTTGTAAGTTTGGTAGATCCTTCCATTTTCATTAAAATCACTAGTAGAAAATGGTTCATTAAAATCACTAGTAGAAAATGGTGAAATTAGTGACTAGGTGACTAAAAATGTTAGTCACCACAACTTTTCTACGTGAAATACTACCAAAAATTAGCAATATTAAGAGACCCAACTAAAAATGACTAATTTAGTCCCGAGTTAAAATATACGACTAGCTAATAAGTAATACTACTAAAAATAATTAATGTGAATGACTAATTTAGTCTAAAAACAAAAATACGACTACCTAAAAATAACTACAATATTACAAATTAAGTGTCTATGTTAGTCATTTTAATTGTGTCACTTCAACAATCTAAACTTACAAGTGATAGGGGATTCAAAGGTTATTATAGATTGGATGAAAGGTTATACTTCCTTATACAACTCTTTATTAGATTAGAGGATGATTAGAATTATGGATCTTATTAGAATCTTTATGGTTATATCCTTTAATCACATTCAAAGGGAATTAAATTCAAAGGTTGACAAATTATTGAAAATGGGAGTGGGCCAACACCTCCTTTTGCAACATGACATGACCACCTATATATGTTGCAACAACCTTGCCAACTTATTTAGTGGGTTGCACATCTATTTCACATTTCTTCTTCGTCTTACAAAGTGGTAGTGCCAATGAGAGGGTATGAACTTTGATCAAGGAATGTTCACTTAATACCATTTGTCAACACAACAAAACACCCATTTTCTTCTATGAAACAAGCAACATAATAACACAAAATGATTTTCTTAATTATTTTAAAAAATAGATCCATCTTAACTCCGAATCTATCAAGTGTCAAGAGGGATCAAATATTTCGAGATGCAAACCTATTTTTTTGAGTGAAAAACCTGAGGAAAGGTTTGCACCTTGAGAGATTTGATCCCTCTCGGTGCTTGATAGATACGGAATTAAGATGGATCTAGGCTGGTTTCAGTCATGTGTGGCCAAGGAAAATCTATCGAATCTATGATTAATTTTATCAATAATATGTAAATACATCTAATATTAATATAGTCATTTTAAATATGTTAAATATGTATGAGATTAATGTGGTCATTTTAATTTAAAATTTTCTTAGTTAGCTCAGTTTGTTGAGATGATAAATATTGTTAATAACTTTAATGATGAAAAATGATGAAATAAAATTTTTGAATGAAAAGTGACAATGTAATAGTGTTGAATGATAGAAAATGTGAATAATAAGAATTCAATAAATTACACATAGTCTTCATTGTGATCAATCTTAAACTATTTTCTTCTACTATTCTTATTTTCACCCTTGTTAGTTTTCACTTTTCATATTGATTATATGAAAATGACAGTTGAAATCGTAAAACATTTAAATATTTAGCTTGAGCTGTTGTAGTAAGCATCATACCTTGTCTCTCTTTCTCTCCAATATTAATAAATTGAATTACTAAAAGAAAAAAATCAATGTACATTGCCAATAATTTTTTGTGCTTACACTGAAATCAATGCACATTTTTAATCCAATCACTTTAAAATGAATGTACCATCATGTATCCAATTACATCAAATTAGAAATCAACATCTACACTGAAATAAATGCATCTAATGCCAGCAATCAAATAATATTAGAAAATAAATTCTACACTAAAATCAATGCATCTAATGTAAACAATCAAATAGGATTACAAATAAACATCTACACTTAAATCAATGCATCTAGTGCAAGTAAGCAAATAGGATTAGAAACCAACATCCACACTGAAATCAATGCATTTAGTGAAAGCAATCAAATAGGATTGGAAATTACCATCTACACTGAAATTAATGCATTTACTGAAAGCAATCAAATAGGATTAGAAATCATCTACAATGAAATCAATGCATCTAGTGTAAGGAATCAAATATAACTAGAAATCAACATCTACATTGAAATCAATGCATCTAATGCAAGCAATCAAATAGGATTAGAAATAACCATATACACTAAGATCAATGCATTCAGTGCAAGAAATAAAATAGGATTAGAAATCATCTACATTGAAATCAATGCATCTAGTGCAAGCAATCAAATATCATTAGAAATCAACATCTACACTAAAATCAATACATCTAGTGCAAGCAATAAAATAGCATTAAAAATCACCATCCACACTGAAATAAATGCATATAGTACAAGAAATATTCTTCCCTCTCTCCCCCCTCCATCTATATCTATATCTCCCTCCATCTCTCCATTGTCTCTCTATCTCACCCCCCCAAACACACACGCTCTCTCACTCCATATCTATCAATATTTTTGTCCCTCCCTCCCTCTCTCCATCTCTCTCTTCTTCCCTCTCTTCACCTTCCATCAATATCTCTATCTCCCTTTGTCTCTCTATATCACCCCCAAAACATACACTCTCTTTCTCCAATCTATCTATCTATCCCTCCATCCTCCTCTCTCTCTCTCTCTCTTCCCCTTCTCTCCCTCTCCCTCACTTCTCTCTCTCTTTCCTCCTACTCTCCTCTATCACTCTCTCTCCATATTCCTTATCACTCCCTCTCTCTCTCTCCACCTTTCTCTCTCTATGACTTTCTTCTTTCCTTCCTCTCTCTCCCCCTCCAACTTCATCTCTCTTTCCCTCCCTCTCTCCACTCTCTCACATCTCGTCTCTTCCTTCCTCTCTCTCCCTTTCTCTCCCACCTCTCTCTCTCTCTTTCTCTCTTCACCCTCCAACTTTGTTATTATATCCCTCCCTCTCTCCTTCTGTCTCCTTCTCTCCCTCCTTCTCTCCATCTCTCCTTCTTTGTCTCTTTATCTCACCCCCAAACATACACAATCTCTCTCCATATCTCCTTTGTCACTCCCTCTCTCTCTCCACTTCTCACTCTCTATGTCTTTCTTCTTCCCTCCCCTCCCCCCCTCCAACTCCATCTCTCTATCCATCCCTCTCCTCCTCTCGCCCTCCTTCTCTCCTCCTCTCGCCCTCCTTCTCTCCTCCTCTCTCTCTCGTCCTTCCTATCTCTCCCTTTCTCTCCTACCTCCCTCTCTTCCCCCATCACTCTCTCTCTCTCCAATCCTCTCTCTTACCCCATCACTCTCCTTGCCTCTCTCACGTACTCTCTCTCATCCTCCTCTCTCTCCATTTCTCTCCAACCTCCCTCTCCCTCCCCCCATCACTCTCTCTCTCTCTTTCCAACTATGTTGTTACACTAAAATTTGTCACCATGACTATTTGCAGTCAGTATGGCTCCATCAATTGTCATACTCTCCTCCTTGGCAAGTCTTATACCTCTGCTCCTCATGTCAAACTACAAGAAAGAGAGAAAGTCCTTAAAAATATATATAACTCTGGTTAAGCAGTTTCTCTTAACCTTATTTGCGTGTACGCACCTCAAGTTCACAATACCTGCGTACTTGTACGCTCTGTCTGTAAAGGGGTGGGTGCGTACTCCTGTAAAGGTCAAAAGGCGCAAGTTTTACTTCAAAAAAGTTACTTGTGGTCGAATCTAGAGCATTCTAGAAGATGGTTTGATGTGGTTTGAGCGCCTCCAGATGGTTCATGCATCCCAAAGAAAGAGGAACTTATCCCATGAAGAGGGGAGCTATCCCATTGAAAGAGGGGCTTATCCCATTCATGGTGGACCTGTTTAACTTCCTCCAAAGAATTATAAATATAGGCATTAGGCCAGAGGGAGGCGAGGTTGAAAGCTGAACATTCCGAAGGGTAGATGCTGCTGAAATTATGACTTCCTTATAGAGCTTGAGAGGAGAGATTCCCATCCTTTCTTAGCTTCATTTGGAAGTGTGTGAGATGATCAATGTAAAGGAGAACTCTTGCTGGACCCTGGGAGGGACCTGCACAACACCAAGGCACTGGTTGTAATGGTTTCTTTTGTTTCCAATTAATACAATTAAGTTCATTTTTCTCAACAAGTTGTTATATATAATTTGTTTCATAAACTCCTTGGTCTTTATGATGAATATGTTTTATTATATGAGTTATTCAGGTGCTATGTAATCGTTTGCTTGTTAGTGAATGTAGGTTTCAAAGAGAAGGAGGAGCTCATCTGGATCGAAGAGGCTTGGCTGCTACAAACAGCGTTGGACTAAAGGTATGCTTTAAACACCTGGTTGCTTGTATTTTAAATGCATATTTAGGGAAAGATAGTGCTTGATTGTCTTGTTTGTCACTAGAAAGCCTTAGCTTCTAGGGAGGTCGGTTTTGTCCGCAAAATTGACTCTTTCCGCATGACAAAATGGCGACTCCACTGGGGATTCCATGGATTTGATTGATTTCTCTTTTGATTGATACTTTGATTTGAGAAAAGTCGATTTCTTTCTGGTTTTTGACTGATTGACTGTGAATTTGGGTGGAATAGCTTAGGGTTGAGTTAGTTTTTATTTTTCTTGGTTTTGAGAGCAGTAAGCACCCTCTGCGTTAAGCATAGTGCGTACCTGTACGCACTTCTGCTTTGTACACAGAGCGTGGCCGCACCTGTGCAAACAGCCTGCTTGCGTACCCTGTCAAAAGTTTAGAAAATTCCATTTTTTCCTTTTTTACCCATTAGATTTTGTTTATAATTTGTTTTTTGCTGCCCAGATCCACTGTTTACCTGTCAAAATTTTTCATCTAAGCTTGTTTCATTAGCATCAAGGGTTTTAGTGAAGTTCATAGAAATTCTAGCCCTAGGGTTGATTTTTGTATTGGTCTTGTAGTGACTCTGGCTTTAGAAGTTGTAAAAACCTTGGATCTCCCTGGTCTTTCAGTTTTCTTAGGATTCAGACCTTTCATAAAATCCACCTTTGTGAGAAACCTACCTTTGTGTTGTCTCTTTGCGGAATTTCGAGAAGGCTTGTTTGTTAAAGCTGTGAATTTCATTCTTAAGAAAAAGAACAAGAGCTTTTTGTTTTTGTTTTTGACTGATTTATGATTCTGCATGAATTAGTCCTTGGTTGAATTGTAACCAAGTAAAACAACCTGGAATTATATTTTGTAAGATTTTACCTCATTAGATTTGCTTTTAGGTAGATTTCTCTTAGATTTTCATAGATCTTAAAATTGATTTTTTGTTAAGTAGTTTTTTCATGCTTTGTTAAAACAAAAAAATAAAAAAATTGTTTGGGAATTGATTTGCAATAGTTTTTCTTGATAAAATTAGTGCATTAGAGAATTTGTTATATTTTCTCTTAGTGATCAATTTTTTGCATTGTTGGAAGTGAATGGAAACTCTCTCCTTACTTTAGTTAGGATTCATCGAATTGAAAGGATTTCATTATCATATTCGATTGCATTCAGTTTTGAGTCGGGTCATAACACCATTGGTTTCGTATCCATTTACCCCTTTGAGTAATAACAACCTAAATAACACAACGCTTAATTAAAATTCATCTAGTAATTTTTACATTTCTAGGGCTCTGATACACCAACATAGCTTAGGCTAGTGTCTTGGAGTAGGAGAGTAATTAACTCTCCAAGACAGTAAAACCAAACAAGTAGCTTATCTTGTGGTAGGATAAATCCAACTGTTACATTTATACTCTGGGAAAGCTCCTCTTAAAGGAGAAGCACGACATCGTGTCCGAACCAGTGAGGGAATAAATCCTCCTTCATTGGGAACGACGCCAGATATGCACGTACTACAAACGGTAAACCTCAGATTAACCATTGTCGAGGAGCCTGGGGTCACTTGTCGGTAAACCTTGGATTATTGTCAAGGAGCCAGCAAGGGGATTGAGCTTGTTACTCTACCCTTGCGTGTGTATCGGATCGTAGACTGTTCCCCCAGGTATATTTGTTGCTGTTGGTGACCTTAGTGACTATTATCTTTAGGATTCGTCCTAAGGTGACGGTGGAGGGAAGATCCCACTGTACCTGGAGCAGACGTCGGCTAGACTCACTTGGATTTTCTGGGGGGTTCACTTCACTCGAGACGGTTAAAGTGGAGGAACTTGGTCCAGTTTATTCAGTAAGCAGGTTGTCGGGGTAACTGTTCCACCCGCCATTTCTGTATTGAATCCTAAGATGTTGGATTTCATCACCAACTACTGTTTTCAGTGCGGAAAGTTACTGTTTGTGTGTGTGGTTTGACTCCTAGATTTGATAGTGCGTGTTAATTTGTTTGTTTTTACTTTTAGAGACCATAGGTGTGAATTGTGAATTTTAATTGTTAGGTGTGAATTGTGAATTGTTAATTTTAGTTTTAAATTGTTAATAAAATTCACTGAAGTTGAATATAATGGCAAATGTTCCGGAATTTACCAACCTAGGAACCCCTCCTAACGAGAATCCTAGTACTTTTCCTTACTTTGGAAATGTTGGTCCTCCTTATATGGCTACTTTGTCATTACCTGGATTTACAATAGGTTTACCGATATGGTTATTTTCAACTTCGTTGGCCCCAAATACTCCAATTGTTCCACCTCAACCGAATGCTTCACCTCAACAGAGTTCACCATCTCAACATCACCAACCTTCTGTTGACCCTTTACCTTCTTCGCCTAATTTCTCTTCCTCTTCGCTTGGTAAAAGCCTTGATGCTAGTAACCAGGTGGCTAAAAAGAAGAAGAAAGGGAAGAAGAAGAAGAAGAAGAAGAAGCAAGATAAGAAAGAGGTCAACCAACCAACCATGACTGTAAGTGTTAGTTGTGTTGAGGAAAACTCCGACATGCATCGTAAACCCAAATACCCTTGCAGGCTTTGTAAGGGTGACCACTTCCTTGTCAATTGTCCTGGTATTCCAAAGGTCTTGGAAGTATGGTCAGAAAAATCTCATCAACTTCCCATTGATCCATCAACCAGTGATAGTCAGGTTCCTGGGAAAAAGGGTAAAGTTAGGTTTCCTTGTAAGTTATGCAAAGGGAGTCATCAAACTCACATTTGCCCTCACATGGATGAAGCCTCAAAATTGTTGGAAAACCTTACTGTTCCACAACAAGAATTTCCAACCGGTTACCGTAAAATTTATCCCAACCTACCGTCAACTGATGGAGTGATTGATCTAATTTCAAGTACAGTCAATCACACTCTTCCATTGGAGAGTGAAACTCATGTCACTCAGGTTGATGATCCGTTAGTTGATCAAGTGGTCGATTCAATTTCACATTCGGTCGATCCCACTTTCCCTTTAGAGAGTGAACTTCATACCGCTCAGGTTCTTCTTGTTACATCAGATTCTTTTATGCCGGGGGGCATTTCACCTGTTTCTACAGAACCCTCTCCAAGTACTGAGGTCTTTTCCTTTGATTGGAATAGACTAACAGAACCTCGTCTTCCTTCCTCCATCCCTTTCCAAATCATTGTCAAGGTTGGTGGTAGGGACATACATCGTACACAGGTAGATGAAGGTTCTTCTGTTAGTATTTTATCCTCAACTGTTTGGAAAGCTTTGGGTTCCCGTCAGCTTGCGCCTATTACGCAGAATCTGAAAGCTTTTAACAGAACCATTAGTGAACCTTTAGGGATCCTTCCTAAGTTTTCTATTACCTTGGAAGGTAAAACTGTCTGTATTGATCTTACGGTAGTTCGAGGTCCCTTGGATTTCAATTTACTCCTTGGACGAGACTATGTTTATGCAATGAAAGTTGTCGTATCGACACTCTTTCGCGTGATGTATTTCCCTCACAATGGCAGTATTGTGACTATAGACCAGCTTTCATTCCCTAGTCTTGTCTAAACTACCAATAATATGACACCCCTAAATGTTCCTGATTCTAAAGTGGTATCTACCCTGCCACGGGTTAATTATGTGGCAACTGGTCCCATGTTTTCAGTTACCGATGTAAGTGAGCCTCTCACTGTTTGCTCATCTTCCTTTGATTTAGATCCGGTAATTGACATGGAAAACTCTATGGGATTACTTGAACACGATGTTCTTATCCCTTTTGAGTCCCTTGACATGTGTTTCTTCCAGAGAAGTATTCTTCCTTCTGATGAAGACCTCTTGGAAGCCATGATCAAGGTGTGTCCATTGACATGTCTTTCTTCTAGTTGGAAGCCATGATCAGTGGGTATGAGGAAAGTTCCTTTTACTGTGTCGACCTCGTTAAAAAATGAATCAGTGTGTTCGAGGAAAGTTCCTATTACTGAGTCAACCTCGTTAAAAAATGAATCAGGTTTGAGCATAGTTCCTTGTCTTGTGTCAAGCTCGTTAAAAAATGAATCAAGGTTTTTAGAGGATAGTTTCTGTTACTGAGTCAACCTCGTTAAAAAATGAATCAGGTACGAGGATAGTTTTTTCCTGTACCAACCTCGTTAAAAATGAAACAAGCTGCAACGAGGAAAGTTCCTTTTACTGTGTCGACCTCGTTAAAAAATGAATCAGTGAGTATGAGGACAGTTCTTTTCCTATGTCAACCTTGTTAAAAAATGAATCAGTTGGTCAGAGGACAGTTCTTTTCCTGTGTCAACCTCGTTAAAAAATGAATCAGATGGTTTTGAGGATAGTTCCTGTTACTGAGTCAACCTCGTTAAAAAATGAATCATGTATGAGGATAGTTCTTTTCTTGTGTCAACCTCCTTAAAAATGAAACAACTCCCTTTTCAAGTTAAATATTGAAAGTAAACCTTCATTCCATCCACCTGGTTGAATGCAATGAAGCCTGGGGGGCATGTACCTCGCTTTACATCATTATCCTGGGGGCATGCGAACTTCTTGAGCATAGTTCCTTGTCTTGTGTCAAGCTCGTTAAAAAATGAAACAAGGGTACGTTAAGTAGGTAGATTGTAGAGAGTAGTTATGAGCATAGTTCCTTGTCTTGTGTCAAGCTTGTTAAAAAATGAATAAAGGATTTTATGAGCATAGTTCCTTATCTTGTGTCAAGCTCATTTAAAAAATGAAACAAGGGTTTTGAGGATAGTTCTTTTCCTATGTCAACCTCATTAAAAAATGAAATAAGCATGTACCTTGATTTGCGTCATTATGATGGGGGCATGCGAACTTCTAACAAGCATAGTTTTTCGTTTCAAGCTTGCGTAAACATGAAACCGAGGAACTTATCCCATGAAGAGGGGAGCTATCCCATTGAAAGAGGGGCTTATCCCATTCATGGTGGACCTGTTTAACTTCCTCCAAAGCATTATAAATACAGGCATCAGGCCAGAGGGAGGGGAGGTTGAAAGCTGAACATTCCTAAGGGTAGATGCTGCTAAAATTAGGATTCCCTTATAGAGCTTGAGAGGAGAGATTCCCATCCTTTCTTAGCTTCATTTGGAAGTGGGTGAGCTGATCAAAGTAAAGGAGAACTCTTGCTGGACCCTGGGAGGGACCTGCACAACACCAAGGCACTGGTTGTAATGGTTTCTTTTGTTTCCAATTAATACAATTAAGTTCATTTTTCTCAACCAGTTGTTATATATAATTTGTTTCATAAACTCCTTGGTCTTTATGATGAATATGTTTTATTATATGAGTTATTCAGGTGCTATGTAATCGTTTGCTTGTTAGTGAATGGCGGTTTCAAAGAGAAGGAGGAGCTCATCTGGATCGGAGAGGCTTGGCTGCTACAAACAGCGTTGGACTAAAGGTATGCTTTAAACACCTGGTTGCTTGTATTTTAAATGCATATTTAGGGAAAGATAGTGCTTGATTGTCTTGTTTGTCACTAGAAATCCTTAGCTTCTAGGGAGGTCGGTTTTGTTCGCAAAGTTGACTCTTTCCGCATGACAAAATGGCAACTCCACTGGGGATTCCATGGATTTGATTGATTTCTCTTTTGATTGATACTTCGATTTCTTTCTGGTTTTTGACTGATTGACAGTGAATTTGGGTGGAATAGCTTAGGGTTGAGTTAGTTTTTATTTTTCTTGGTTTTGAGAGCAGTATGCACCCTCTGCGTTAAGCATAGTGCGTACCTGTACACACTTCTGCTTTGTACACAGAGCGTGGCCGCACCTATGCAAACAGGCTGTCTGCGTACCCTGTCAAAAGTTTAGAAAATTCCATTTTTTCCTTTTTTACCCATTAGATTTTGTTTATAATTTGTTTTTTGCTGCCCAGATCCACTGGTTACCTGTCAAAAGTTTTCATCTAAGCTTGTTTCATTCGCATCAAGGGTTTTAGTGAAGTTCATAGAAATTCTAGCCCTAGGGTTGATTTTTGTATTGGTCTTGTAGTGACTTTGGCTTTATAAGTTGTAAAAACCTTGGATCTCCCTGGTCTTTTTAGTCTTCTTAGGAGTCAGACCTTTCATAAAATCCACCTTTGTGAGAAACCTACCTTTGTGTTGTCTCTTTGCGGAATTTCGAGAAGGCTTGTTTGTTAAAGCTGTGAATTTCATTCTTAAGAAAAATAACAAGAGCTTTTTGTTTTTGTTTTTGACTGATTTATGATTCTGCATGAATTAGTCCTTGGTTGAATTGTAACCGAGTAAAACAACCTGGAATTATATTTTGAAAGATTTTACCTCATTAGATTTGGTTTTAGGTAGATTTCTCTTAGATTTTCATAGATATTAAAATTGATTTTTTGTTAAGTAGTTTTTTCATGCTTTGTCAAAATAAAAAAATAAAAAAATTGTTTGGGAATTGATTTGCATTAGTTTTTCTTGATAAAATTAGTACATTAGAGAATTTGTTATATTTTCTCTTAGTGATCAATTTTTTGCATTGTTGGAAGTGAATGGAAACTCTCTCCTTACTTTAGCTAGGATTCATCGAATTGAAAGGATTTCATTATCATATTCGATTGCATTTCGTTTTGAGTCGGGTCATAACACCATTGGTTTCGTATCCATTTACCCCTTTGAGTAATAATAGCCTAAATAACACAACGCTTAATTAAAATTCATCTAGTAATTTTTACATTTCTAGGGCTCTGATACACCAACATAGCTTAGGCTAGTGTCTTGGAGTAGGAGAGTAATTAACTCTCCAAGACAGTAAAACCAAACAAGTAGCTTATCTTGCGGTAGGATAAATCCAACTGTTACATTTATACTCTGGGAAAGCTCCTCTTAAAGGAGAAGCATGAGATCGTGTCCGAACCAGTGAGGGAATCAATCCTCCTTCATTGGGAATGACGCCAGATATGCACGTACTACAAACGGTAAACCTCAGATTAACCATTGTCGAGGAGCCTGGGGTCACTTGTCGGTAAACCTTGGATTATTGTCAAGGAGCCGGCAAGGGGATTGAGCTTGTTACTCTGCCCTTGCGTGTGTATCGGATCGTAGACTGTTCCCCCAAGTATATTTGTTGTTGTTGGTGACCTTAGTGACTATTATATTTAGGATTCGTCCTAAGGTGACGGTGGAGGGAAGATCCCACTGTACCTGGAGCAGACGTCGGCTAGACTCACTTGAATTTTCTTGGGGGTTCACTTCACTCGAGACGGTTAAAGTGGAGGAACTTGGTCCAGTCTATTCATTAAGAAGGTTGCAGGGGTAACAGTTCCACCCGCCATTTCTGTACTGAATCCTGCGATGTTGGATTTCATCACCAACTAGTGTTTTCGGTCCGGAAAGTTATTGTTTGTGTGTGTGGTTTGACTCCTAGATTTGATAGTGCGTGTTAATTTGTTTGTTTTTACTTTTAGAGACCATAGGTGTGAATTGTGAATTTTAATTGTTAGGTGTGAATTGTGAATTGTTAATTTTAGTTTTAAATTGTTAATAAAATTCACTGAAGTTGAATATAATGGCAAATGTTCCGGAATTTACCAATCTAGGAACCCCTCCTAACGAGAATCCTAGTAATTTTCCTTACTTTGGAAATGTTGGTCCTCCTTATATGGATACTTTGTCATTACCTGGATTTACAATAGGTTTACCGATATGGTTATTTTCAACTTCGTTGGCCCCAAATACTCCAATTGTTCCACCTCAACCGAATGCTTCACCTCAACAGAGTTCACCATCTCAACATCACCAACCTTCTGTTGACCCTTTACCTTCTTCGCCTAATTTCTCTTCCTCTTCGCTTGGTAAAAGCCTTGATGCTAGTAACCAGGTGGCTAAAAAGAAGAAGAAAGGGAAGAAGAAGAAGAAGAAGAAGAAGCAAGATAAGAAAGAGGTCAACCAACCAACCATGACTGTAAGTGTTAGTTGTGTTGAGGAAAACTCCGACATGCATCGTAAACCCAAATACCCTTGCAGGCTTTGTAAGGGTGACCACTTCCTTGTCAATTATCCTGGTATTCCAAAGGTCTTGGAAGTATGGTCAGAAAAATCTCATCAACTTCCCATTGATCCATCAACCAGTGATATTCAGGTTCCTGGGAAAAACGGTAAAGCTAGGTTTCCTTGTAAGTTATGCAAAGGGAGTCATCAAACTCACATTTGCCCTCACATGGATGAAGCCTCAAAATTGTTGGAAAACCTTACTGTTCCACAACAAGAATTTCCAACTGGTTACCGTAAACTTTCTCCCAACCTACCATCAACTGACGGAGTGATTGATCTAATTTCAAGTACAGTCAATCACACTCTTCCATTGGAGAGTGAAACTCATGTCACTCAGGTTGATGATCCGTTAGTTGATCAAGTGGTCGATTCAATTTCACATTCGGTCGATCCCACTTTCCCTTTAGAGAGTGAACTTCATACCGCTCAGGTTCTTCTTGTTACATCAGATTATTCTATGCCGGGGGGGATTTCACCTATTTCTACAGAACCCTCTCCAAGTACTGAGGTCTTTTCCTTTGATTGGAATAGACTAACAGAACCTCGTCTTCCTTCCTCCATCCCTTTCCAAATCATTGTCAAGGCTGGTGGTAGGGACATACATCGTACACAGGTAGATGAAGGTTCTTCTGTTAGTATTTTATCCTCAACTGTTTGGAAAGCTTTGGGTTCCCGTCAGCTTGCGCCTATTACGCAGAATCTGAAAGCTTTTAACAGAACCATTAGTGAACCTTTAGGGATCCTTCCTAATTTTTCTATTACCTTGGAAGGTAAAACTGTCTGTATTGATCTTACGGTAGTTCGAGGTCCCTTGGATTTCAATTTACTCCTTGGACGAGACTATGTTTATGCAATGAAAGCTGTCGTATCGACACTGTTTCGCGTGATGTCTTTCCCTCACAATGGCAGTATTGTGACTATAGACCAGCTTTCATTCCCTAGCCTTGTCTCAACTACCAATAATATGACACCCCTAAATGTTCCTGATTCTAAAGTGGTATCTACCCTGCCACTGGTTAATTATGTGGCAACTAGTCCCATGTTTTCAGTTACCGATGTAAGTGAGCCTCTCACTGTTTGCTCATCTTCCTTTGATTTAGATCCGGTAATTGACATGGAAAACTCTATGGGATTACTTGAACACGATGTTCTTATCCCTTTTGAGTCCCTTGACATGTGTTTCTTCCAGAGAAGTATTCTTCCTTCTGATGAAGACCTCTTGGAAGCCATGATCAAGGTGTGTCCATTGACATGTCTTTCTTCTAGTTGGAAGCCATGATCAATGGGTATGAGGAAAGTTCCTTTTACTGTGTCGACCTCGTTAAAAAATGAATCAGTGTGTTCGAGGAAAGTTCCTGTTACTGAGTCAACCTTGTTAAAAAATGAATCAGGTTTGAGCATAGTTCCTTGTCTTGTGTCAAGATCGTTAAAAAATGAATCAAGGTTTTTAGAGGATAGTTCCTGTTACTGAGTCAACCTTGTTAAAAAATGAATTAGGTACGAGGATAGTTTTTCCTGTACCAACCTCGTTAGAAATGAAACAGGCTGCAACGAGGAAAGTTCCTTTTACTGTGTCGACCTCGTTAAAAAATGAATCAGTGAGTATGAGGACAGTTCTTTTCCTATGTCAACCTCGTTAAAAAATGAATCAATTGGTCAGAGGACAGTTCTTTTCCTGTGTCAACCTCGTTAAAAAATGAATCAGTTGGTTTTGAGGATAGTTCCTGTTACTGAGTCAACCTCGTTAAAAAATGAATCAGGTACGAGGATAGTTCTTTTCTTGTGTCAACCTCCTTAAAAATGAAACAACTCCCTTTTCAAGTTAAATATTGAAAGTAAACCTTCATTCCATCCACCTGGTTGAATGCAATGAAGCCTGGGGGGCATGTACCTCGCTTTACATCATTATCCTGGGGGCATGTGAACTTCTTGAGCATAGTTCCTTGTCTTGTGTCAAGCTCGTTAAAAAATGAAACAAGGGTAGGTTAAGTAGGTAGATTGTAGAGAGTAGTTATGAGCATAGTTCCTTGTCTTGTTTCAAGCTTGGTAAAAAATGAATAAAGGATTTTATGAGCATAGTTCCTTATCTTGTGTCAAGCTCGTTTAAAAAATGAAACATGGGTTTTGAGGATAGTTCTTTTCCTATGTCAACCTCATTAAAAAATGAAATAAGCATGTACCTTGATTTGCGTCATTATGATGGGGGCATGCGAACTTATAACAAGCATAGTTTTTCGTTTCAAGCTTGCGTAAACATGAAACCGAGGAACTTATCCCATGAAGAGGGGAGCTATCCCATTGAAAGAGGGGCTTATCCCATTCATGGTGGACCTATTTAACTTCCTCCAAAGCATTATAAATACAGGCATTAGGCCAGAGGGAGGGGAGGTTGAAAGCTGAACATTCCTAAGGGTAGATGCTGCTAAAATTAGGATTCCCTTATAGAGCTTGAGAGGAGAGATTCCCATCCTTTCTTAGCTTCATTTGGAAGTGGGTGAGCTGATCAAAGTAAAGGAGAACTCTTGCTGGACCCTGGGAGGGACCTGCACAACACCAAGGCACTGGTTTTAATGGTTTCTTTTGTTTCCAATTAATACAATTATGTTCATTTTTCTCAACAAGTTGTTATATATAATTTGTTTCATAAACTCCTTGGTCTTTATGATGAATATGTTTTATTATATGAGTTATTCAGGTGCTATGTAATCATTTGCTTGTTAGTGAATGGCGGTTTCAAAGAGAAGGAGGAGCTCATCTGGATTGGAGAGGCTTGGCTGCTACAAACAACGTTGGACTAAAGGTATGATTTAAACACCTGGTTGCTTGTATTTTAAATGCATATTTAGGGAAAGATAGTGCTTGATTGTCTTGTTTCTCACTAGAAAGCCTTAGCTTCTAGGGAGGTCGGTTTTGTCTGCAAAATTGACTCTTTCCGCATGACAAAATGGCAACTCCACTAGGGATTCCATGGATTTGATTGATTTCTCTTTTGATTGATACTTCGATTTCTTTAAGCATAGTGCGTACCTGTACGCACTTCTGCTTTGTACACAGAGCGTGGCCGCACCTGTGCAAACAGGCTGCCTGCGTACCCTGTCAAAAGTTTAGAAAATTCCATTTTTTCCTTTTTTACCCATTAGATTTTGTTTATAATTTGTTTTTTGCTGCCCAGATCCACTGGTTACCTGTCAAAAGTTTTCATCTAAGCTTGTTTCATTAGCATCAAGGGTTTTAGTGAAGTTCATAGAAATTCTAGCCCTATGGTTGATTTTTGTATTGGTCTTGTAGTGACTCTGGCTTTAGAAGTTGTAAAAACCTTGGATCTCCCTGGTCTTTTCAGTCTTCTTAGGAGTCAGACCCTTCATAAAATCCACCTTTGTGAGAAACCTACCTTTGTGTTGTCTCTTTGCGGAATTTCGAGAAGGCTTGTTTGTTAAAGCTGTGAATTTCATTCTTAAGAAAAAGAACAAGAGCTTTTTGTTTTTGTTTTTGACTGATTTATGATTCTGCATGAATTAGTCCTTGGTTGAATTGTGACCGAGTAAAACAACCTGGAATTATATTTTGTAAGCTTTTACCTCATTAGATTTGGTTTTAGGTAGATTTCTCTTAGATTTTCATAGATATTAAAATTGATTTTTTGTTAAGTAGTTTTTTCATGCTTTGTCAAAATAAAAAAATAAAAAAATTGTTTGGGAATTGATTTGCATTAGTTTTTCTTGATAAAATTAGTACATTAGAGAATTTGTTATATTTTCTCTTAGTGATCAATTTTTTGCATTGTTGGAAGTGAATGGAAACTCTCTCCTTACTTTAGCTAGGATTCATCGAATTGAAAGGATTTCATTATCATATTCAATTGCATTCAGTTTTGAGTCGGGTCATAACACCATTGGTTTCGTATCCATTTACCCCTTTGAGTAATAATAGCCTAAATAACACAACGCTTAATTAAAATTCATCTAGTAATTTTTACATTTCTAGGGCTCTGATACACCAACGTAGCTTAGGCTAGTGTCTTGGAGTAGGAGAGTAATTAATTCTCCAAGACAGTAAAACCAAACAAGTAGCTTATCTTGTGGTAGGATAAATCCAACTGTTACATTTATACTCTGGGAAAGCTCCTCTTAAAGGAGAAGCATGAGATCGTGTCCGAACTAGTGAGGGAATCAATCCTCCTTCATTGGGAACGACACCAGATATGCACGTACTACAAACGGTAAACCTCGGATTAACCATTGTCGAGGAGCCTGGGGTCACTTGTCGGTAAACCTTGGATTATTGTCAAGGAGCCGACAAGGGGATTGAGCTTGTTACTCTGCCCTTGCGTGTGTATCGGATCGTAGACTGTTCCCCCAGGTATATTTGTTGTTGTTGGTGACCTTAGTGACAATTATCTTTAGGATTCGTCCTAAGGTGACGGTGGAGGGAAGATCCCACTATACCTGGAGCAGACGTCGGCTAGACTCACTTGGATTTTCTGGGGGGTTCACTTCACTCAAGACGGTTAAAGTGGAGGAACTTGGTCCAGTCTATTCATTAAGCAGGTTGCAGGGGTAACAGTTCCACCCGCCATTTCTGTACTGAATCCTGCGATGTTGGATTTCATCACCAACTAGTGTTTTCGGTCCGGAAAATTACTGTTTGTGTGTGTGGTTTGACTCCTAGATTTGATAGTGCGTGTTAATTTGTTTGTTTTTACTTTTAGAGACCATAGGTGTGAATTGTGAATTTTAATTGTTAGGTGTGAATTGTGAATTGTTAATTTTAGTTTTAAATTGTTAATAAAATTCACTGAAGTTGAATATAATGGCAAATGTTCCGGAATTTACCAATCTAGGAACCCCTCCTAACGAGAATCCTAGTACTTTTCCTTACTTTGGAAATGTTGGTCCTCCTTATATGGCTACTTTGTCATTACCTGGATTTACAATAGGTTTACCGATATGGTTATTTTCAACTTCGTTGGCCCCAAATACTCCAATTGTTCCACCTCAACCGAATGCTTCACCTCAACAGAGTTCACCATCTCAACATCACCAACCTTCTGTTGACCCTTTACCTTCTTCGCCGAATTTCTCTTCCTCTTCGCTTGGTAAAAGCCTTGATGCTAGTAACCAGGTGGCTAAAAAGAAGAAGAAAGGGAAGAAGAAGAAGAAGAAGAAGAAGCAAGATAAGAAAGAGGTCAACCAACCAACCATGACTGTAAGTGTTAGTTGTGTTGAGGAAAACTCTGACATGCATCGTAAACCCAAATACCCTTGTAGGCTTTGTAAGGGTGACCACTTCCTTGTCAATTGTCCTGGTATTCCAAAGGTCTTGGAAGTATGGTCAGAAAAATCTCATCAACTTCCCATTGATCCATCAACCAGTGATAGTCAGGTTCCTGGGAAAAAGGGTAAAGTTAGGTTTCCTTGTAAGTTATGCAAAGGGAGTCATAAAACTCACATTTTTCCTCACATGGATGAAGCCTCAAAATTGTTGGAAAACCTTACTGTTCCACAGCAAGAATTTCCAACTGGTTACCGTAAACTTTCTCCCAACCTGCCGTCAACTGACGGAGTGATTGATCTAATTTCAAGTACAGTCAATCACACTCTTCCATTGGAGAGTGAAACTCATGTCACTCAGGTTGATGATCCGTTAGTTGATCAAGTGGTCGATTCAATTTCACATTCGGTCGATCCCACTTTCCCTTTAGAGAGTGAACTTCATACCGCTCAGGTTCTTCTTGTTACATCAGATTCTTCTATGCCGGGGGGCATTTCACCTATTTCTACAGAACCCTCTCCAAGTACTGAGGTCTTTTCCTTTGATTGGAATAGACTAACAGAACCTCGTCTTCCTTCCTCCATCCCTTTCCAAATCATTGTCAAGGCTGGTGGTAGGGACATACATCGTACACAGGTAGATGAAGGTTCTTCTGTTAGTATTTTATCCTCAACTGTTTGGAAAGCTTTGGGTTCCCCTCAGCTTGCGCCTATTACACAGAATCTGAAAGCTTTTAACAGAACCATTAGTGAACCTTTAGGGATCCTTCCTAAGTTTTCTATTACCTTGGAAGGTAAAACTGTCTGTATTGATCTTACGGTAGTTCGAGGTCCCTTGGATTTCAATTTACTCCTTGGATGAGACTATGTTTATGCAATGAAAGTTGTCGTATCGACACTCTTTCGCGTGATTTCTTTCCCTCACAATGGCAGTATTGTGACTGTAGACCAGCTTTCATTCCCTAGTCTTGTCTCAACTACCAATAATATGACACCCCTAAATGTTCCTGATTCTAAAGTGGTATCTACCCTGCCACGGGTTAATTATGTGGCAACTGGTCCCATGTTTTCAGTTACCGATGTAAGTGAGCCTCTCACTGTTTGCTCATCTTCCTTTGATTTAGATCCGGTAATTGACATGGAAAACTCTATGGGATTACTTGAACACAATGTTCTTATCCCTTTTGAGTCCCTTGACATGTGTTTCTTCCAGAGAATTATTCTTCCTTTTGATGAAGACCTCTTGGAAGCCATGATCAAGGTGTGTCCATTGACATGTCTTTCTTCTAGTTGGAAGCCATGATTAGTGGGTATGAGGAAAGTTCCTTTTACTGTGTCGACCTCGTTAAAAAATGAATCAGTGTGTTCGAGGAAAGTTCCTGTTACTGAGTCAACCTCGTTAAAAAATGAATCAGGTTTGAGCATAGTTCCTTGTCTTGTGTCAAGCTCGTTAAAAAATGAATCAAGGTTTTTAGAGGATAGTTCCTGTTATGAGTCAACCTCGTTAAAAAATGAATCAGGTACGAGGATAGTTTTTTCCTGTACCAACCTCGTTAAAAATGAAACAGGCTGCAACGAGGAAAGTTCCTTTTACTGTGTCGACCTCGTTAAAAAATGAATCAGTGAGTATGAGGACAGTTCTTTTCCTATCTCAACCTCGTTAAAAAATGAATCAGTTGGTCAGAGGAAAGTTCTTTTCCTGTGTCAACCTCGTTAAAAAATGAATCAGTTGGTTTTGAGGATAGTTCTTGTTACTGAGTCAACCTCGTTAAAAAATGAATCAGGTATGAGGATAGTTCTTTTCTTGTGTCAACCTCCTTAAAAATGAAACAACTCCCTTTTCAAGTTAAATATTGAAAGTAAACCTTCATTCCATCCACCTGGTTGAATGCAATGAAGCCTGGGGGGCATGTACCTCGCTTTACATCATTATCCTGGGGGCATGCGAACTTCTTGAGCATAGTTCCTTGTCTTGTGTCAAGCTCGTTAAAAATGAAACAAGGAGTCTTGAGCATAGTTCCTTGTCTTGTGTCAAGCTCGTTAAAAAATGAAACAAGGGTAGGTTAAGTAGGTATATTGTAGAGAGTACTTATGAGCATATTTCCTTGTCTTGTGTCAAGCTCGTTAAAAAATGAATAAAGGATTTTATGAGCATAGTTCCTTATCTTGTGTCAAGCTCGTTTAAAAAATGAAACAAGGGTTTTGAGGATAGTTCTTTTCCTATGTCAACCTCATTAAAAAATGAAATAAGCATGTACCTTGATTTGTTTCATTATGTTGGGGGCATGCGAACTTATAACAAGCATAGTTTTTCGTTTCAAGCTTGTGTAAACATGAAACCGAGGAACTTATCCCATGAAGAGGGGAGTTATCCCATTGAAAGAGGGGCTTATCCCATTCATGGTGGACCTGTTTAACTTCCTCCAAAGCATTATAAATACAGGCATCAGGCCAGAGGGAGGGGAGGTTGAAAGCTGAACATTCCTAAGGGTAGATGCTGCTGAAATTAGGACTCCCTTATAGAGCTTGAGAGGAGAGATTCCCATCCTTTCTTAGCTTCATTTGGAAGTGGGTGAGCTGATCAAAGTAAAGGAGAACTCTTGCTGGACCCTGGGAGGGACCTGCACAACACCAAGGCACTGGTTGTAATGGTTTCTTTTGTTTCCAATTAATACAATTAAGTTCATTTTTCTCAACAAGTTGTTATATATAATTTGTTTCATAAACTCCTTGGTCTTTATGATGAATATGTTTTATTATATGAGTTATTCAGGTGCTATGTAATCGTTTGCTTGTTAGTGAATGAAAGTTTCAAAGAGAAGGAGGAGCTCATCTGGATCGGAGAGGCTTGGCTGCTACAAACAACGTTGGACTAAAGGTATGCTTTAAACACTTGGTTGCTTGTATTTTAAATGCATATTTAGGGAAAGATAGTGCTTGATTGTCTTGTTTGTCACTAGAAAGCCTTAGCTTCTAGGGAGGTCGGTTTTGTCCGCAAAATTGACTCTTTCCGCATGACAAAATGGCGACTCCACTGGGGATTCCATGGATTTGATTGATTTCTCTTTTGATTAATACTTCGATTTCTTTCTGGTTTTTGACTGATTGACTGTGAATTTGGGTGGAATAGCTTAGGGTTGAGTTAGTTTTTATTTTTCTTGGTTTTGAGAGCAGTACGCACCCTCTGTGTTAAGCATAGTGCGTACCTGTACGCACTTCTTCTTTGTACATAGAGCGTGGCCGCACCTGTGCAAACAGGCTGCCTGCGTACCCTATCAAAAGTTTAGAAAATTCCATTTTTTCCTTTTTTACCCATTAGATTTTGTTTATAATTTGTTTTTTGTTGCCCAGATCCACTGGTTACCTGTCAAAAGTTTTCATCTAAGCTTGTTTCATTAGCATCAAGGGTTTTAGTGAAGTTCATAGAAATTCTAGCCCTAGGGTTGATTTTTGTATTGGTCTTGTAGTGACTCTGGCTTTAGAAGTTGTAAAAACCTTGGATCTCCCTGGTATTTTTAGTTTTCTTAGGAGTCAGAACTTTCATAAAATCCACCTCTGTGAGAAACCTACCTTTGTGTTGTCTCTTTGCGGAATTTCGAGAAGGCTTGTTTGTTAAAGCTGTGAATTTCATTCTTAAGAAAAAGAACAAGAGCTTTTTGTTTTTGTTTTTGACTGATTTATGATTCTGCATGAATTAGTCCTTGGTTGAATTGTAACTGAGTAAAACAACCTGGAATTATATTTTGTAAGCTTTTACCTCATTAGATTTGCTTTTAGGTAGATTTCTCTTAGATTTTCATAGATATTAAAATTGATTTTTTGTTAAGTAGTTTTTTCATGCTTTGTCAAAATAAAAAAATAAAAAAATTGTTTGGGAATTGATTTGCATTAGTTTTTCTTGATAAAATTAGTACATTAGAGAATTTGTTATATTTTCTCTTAGTGATCAATTTTTTGCATTGTTGGAAGTGAATGGAAACTCTCTCCTTACTTTAGTTAGGATTCATCGAATTGAAAGGATTTCATTATCATATTCGATTGCATTCCATTTTGAGTCGGGTCATAACACCATTGGTTTCGTATCCATTTACCCCTTTGAGTAATAATAGCCTAAATAACACAGCGCTTAATTAAAATTCATCTAGTAATTTTACATTTCTAGGGCTCTGATACACCAACATAGCTTAGGCTAGTGTCTTGGAGTAGGAGAGTAATTAACTCTCCAAGACAGTAAAACCAAACAAGTAGCTTATCTTGCGGTAGGATAAATCCAACTGTTACATTTATACTCTGGGAAAGATCCTCTTAAAGGAGAAGCACGAGATCGTGTCCGAACCAGTGAGGGAATCAATCCTACTTCATTGGGAACGACGCCAGATATGCACGTACTACAAACGGTAAACCTCGGATTAACCATTGTCGAGGAGCCTGGGGTCACTTGTCGGTAAACCTTGGATTATTGTCAAGGAGCCGACAAGGGGACTGAGCTTGTTACTCTGCCCTTGCATGTGTATCGGATCATAGACTGTTCCCCCAGGTATATTTGTTGCTGTTGGTGACCTTAGTGACTATAATCTTTAGGATTCGTCCTAAGGTGACGGTGGAGGAAAGATCCCACTGTACCTGGAGCAGACGTCGGCTAGACTCACTTGGATTTTCTGGGGGGTTCACTTCACTCGAGACGGTTAAAGTGGAGGAACTTGGTCCAGTATATTCATTAAGCAGGTTGCAAGGGTAACTGTTCCACCCGCCATTTCTGTACTGAATCCTGCGATGTTGGATTTCATCACCAACTACTGTTTTCGGTCCGGAAAGTTACTGTTTGTGTGTGTGGTTTGAATCCTAGATTTGATAGTGCGTGTTAATTTGTTTGTTTTTACTTTTAGAGACCATAGGTGTGAATTGTGAATTTTAATTGTTAGGTGTGAACTATGAATTGTTAATTTTAGTTTTAAATTGTTAATAAAATTCACTGAAGTTGAATATAATGGCAAATGTTCCGGAATTTACCAATCTAGGAAGCCCTCCTAATGAGAATCCTAGTACTTTTCCTTACTTTGGAAATGTTTGTCCTCCTTATATGGCTACTTTGTCATTACCTAGATTTACAATAAGTTTACCAATATGGTTATTTTCAACTTCGTTGGCCCCAAATACTCCAATTGTTCCACCTCAACCGAATGCTTCACCTCAATAGAGTTCACCATCTCAACATCACCAACCTTCTGTTGACCCTTTACCTTCTTCGCCTAATTTCTCTTCCTCTTCGCTTGGTAAAAGCCTTGATGCTAGTGACCAGGGGGCTAAAAAGAAGAAGAAAGGGAAGAAGAAGAAGAAGAAGAAGAAGCAAGATAAGAAAGAGGTCAACCAACCAACCATGACTGTAAGTGTTAGTTGTGTTGAGGAAAACTCCGACATGCATCGTAAACCCAAATACCCTTGCAGGCTTTGTAAGGGTGACCACTTCCTTGTCAATGGTCTTGGTATTCCAAAGGTCTTGGAAGTATGGTCAGAAAAATCTCATCAACTTCCCATTGATCCATCAACCAGTGATAGTCAGGTTCCTGGGAAAAAGGATAAAGTTAGGTTTCCTTGTAAGTTATGCAAAGGGAGTCATCAAACTCACATTTGCCCTCACATGGATGAGGCCTCAAAATTGTTGGAAAACCTTACTGTTCCACAACAAGAATTTCCAACTGGTTACCGTAAACTTTCTCCCAACCTACCGTCAACTGACGGAGTGATTGATCTAATTTCAAGTACAGTCAATCACACTCTTCCATTGGAGAGTGAAACTCATGTCACTCAGGTTGATGATCCGTTAGTTGATCAAGTGGTCGATTCAATTTCACATTCGGTCAATCCCACTTTCCCTTTAGAGAGTGAACTTCATACCGCTCAGGTTCTTCTTGTTACATCAGATTCTTCTATGCCGGGGGGCATTTCACCTATTTCTACAGAACCCTCTCCAAGTACTGAGGTCTTTTCCTTTGATTGGAATAGACTAACAAAACCTCATCTTCCTTCCTCCATCCCTTTCCAAATCATTGTCAAGGCTGGTGGTAGGGACATACATCGTACATAGGTAGATGAAGGTGCTTCTGTTAGTATTTTATCCTCAACTGTTTGGAAAGCTTTGGGTTCCTCTCAGCTTGCGCCTATTACGCAGAATCTGAAAGCTTTTAACAGAACCATTAGTGAACCTTTAGGGATCCTTCCTAAGTTTTCTATTACCTTGGAAGGTAAAAATGCCTGTATTGATCTTATGGTAGTTCGAGGTCCCTTGGATTTCAATTTACTCCATGGACGAGACTATGTTTATGCAATGAAAGTTGTCGTATCGATACTCTTTCGCGTGATGTCTTTCCCTCACAATGACAGTATTGTGACTGTAGACCAGCTTTCGTTCCCTAGTCTTGTCTCAACTACCAATAATATGACACCCCTAAATGTTCCTAATTCTAAAGTGGTATCTACCCTGCCACGGGTTAATTATGTGGCAACTGGTCCCATATTTTCAGTTACCGATGTAAGTAAGCCTCTCACTGTTTGCTCATCTTCCTTTGATTTAGATCCGGTAATTGACATGGAAAACTCTATGGGATTACTTGAACACAATGTTCTTATCCCTTTTGAGTCCCTTGACATGTGTTCCTTCCAGAGAAGTATTCTTCCTTTTGATGAAGACCTCTTGGAAGCCATGATCAAGGTGTGTCCATTGACATGTCTTTCTTCTAGTTGGAAGCCATGATCAGTGGGTATGAGGAAAGTTCCTTTTACTGTGTCGACCTTGTTAAAAAATGAATCAGTGTGTTCGAGGAAAGTTCCTGTTACTGAGTCAACCTCGTTAAAAAATGAATCAGGTTTGAGCATAGTTCCTTGTCTTGCGTCAAGCTCGTTAAAAAATGAATCAAGGTTTTTAGAGGATAGTTCCTGTTACTGAGTCAACCTCGTTAAAAAATGAATCAGGTACGAGGATAGTTTTTTCCTGTACTAACCTCGTTAAAAATGAAACAGGCTGCAACGAGGAAAGTTCCTTTTACTGTGTCGACCTCGTTAAAAAATGAATCAGTGAGTATGAGGACAGTTCTTTTCCTATGTCAACCTCGTTAAAAAATGAATCAGTTGGTCAGAGGACAATTCTTTTCCTGTGTCAACCTCGTTAAAAAATGAATCAGTTGGTTTTGAGGATAGTTCTTGTTACTGAGTCAACCTCATTAAAAAATGAATCAGGTATGAGGATAGTTCTTTTCTTGTGTGAACCTCCTTAAAAATGAAACAACTCCCTTTTCAAGTTAAATATTGAAAGTAAACCTTCATTCCATCCACCTGGTTGAATGCAATGAATCCTGGGGGGCATGTACCTCGCTTTACATCAGTATCCCGGGGGCATGCGAACTTCTTGAGAATAGTTCCTTGTCTTGTGTCAAGCTCGTTAAAAAATGAAACAAGGAGTCTTGAGCATAGTTCCTTGTCTTGTGTCAAGCTCATTAGAAAATGAAACAAGGGTAGGTTAAGTAGGTAGATTGTAGAGTGTAGTTATGAGCATAGTTCCTTGTCTTGTGTCAAGCTCGTTAAAAAATGAATCAATGATTTTATGAGCATAGTTCCTTATCTTGTGTTAAGCTCGTTTAAAAAATGAAACAAGGGTTTTGAGGATAGTTCTTTTCCTATGTCAACCTCATTAAAAAATGAAATAAGCATGTACCTTGATTTGCGTCATTATGCTGGGGGCATGCGAACTTATAACAAGCATAGTTTTGCGTTTCAAGCTTGCGTAAACATGAAACCGAGGAACTTATCCCATGAAGAGGGGAGCTATCCCATTGAAAGAGGGGCTTATCCCATTCATGGTGGACCTGTTTAACTTCCTCCAAAGCATTATAAATACAGGCATTAGGCCAGAGGGAGGGGAGGTTGAATGCTGAACATTCCTAAGGGTAGATGCTGCTGAAATTAGGACTCCCTTATAGAGCTTGAGAGGAGAGATTCCCATCCTTTCTTAGTTTCATTTGGAAGTGGGTGAGCTGATCAAAGTAAAGGAGAACTCTTGCTGGACCCTGGGAGGGACCTGCACAACACCAAGGCACTGGTTGTAATGGTTTCTTTTGTTTCCAATTAATACAATTAAGTTCATTTTTCTCAACAAGTTGTTATATATAATTTGTTTCATAAAATCCTTGGTCTTTATAATGAATATGTTTTATTATATGAGTTATTCAGGTGCTATGTAATCGTTTGCTTGTTAGTGAATGCAGGTTTCAAAGAGAAGGAGGAGCTCATCTGGATCGGAGAGGCTTGGCTGCTACAAACAGCGTTGGACTAAAGGTATGCTTTAAACACCTGGTTGCTTGTATTTTAAATGCATATTTAGGGAAAGATAGTGCTTGATTGTCTTGTTTGTCACTAGAAAGCCTTAGCTTCTAGGGAGGTCGGTTTTGTCTGCAAAATTGACTCTTTCCGCATGACATATGTTACTATATCCCTCCCTCTCTCCTGATCTCCCCCTTATCTCCATCTCTCCTTCTTTGTCTCTTTATCTCACCCCTAAACATACACTCTCTCTCCATTTCTCCCTTGTCACTCCCTCTGTCTCTCCACTTCTCACTCTCTATGTCTTTCTTCTTCCCTCCCTCTCTCCCCCTCCAACTCCATCTATCTATCTATCCCTCCCTCCTCCTCTCTCAGGTCATCTCTCTCATCCTTCCTCTCTCCCTTTCTCTCCTACCTCCCTTTGTCTTCTCCCATCTCTCTCTCTCTCCCCCCTCCATCTTTATGTCTCCCTCTCCTTCTCTACCTCTCTCACTCCTCTTGCTCTCTCTATCTTCATTCCTCCTCTCCCCTCTCCTTCAGTTTATCTCCAACTCTCCCTATCTCTTCACCTCTATCACTCTATGTCTTTGTTCTTCCCTTCCATATATATCTAGAGTTAATATATATCATGATATATTAATATATATTATAATATAACAAATTTAATATTGTATTATTCCAAAGTTATTAAATTTAATAATATTAATATTATAACATATTAACATAAATATTAGATTTAATAATAATAATAATATTTTAATATTAATATTATGGCTAATAATGTTTTTTTTTTTGCATGGTATTAATAATAATTTGGCCCATGGTATTTGGCCCATAGACTTGGTATATAATTAGATGTTGATTTATAATCCTATTTGATATATTTTGATTTATTTACCATACCTCTTTATACCTCTTTTATAAATATGATATTTGGCCCATGGTATTAAAATGGTATTTGGCCCATAGGCTTCACCTAAATAAAATCTCTTTTTTAAGTTTTCTTAAATATAAAGAGGTTTATAGAGTAAATATAAAAAGAGGTTTTATTTATTTACCATACCTCAAGTTTATTTATATTTTTCTTTATTTACTATACCTATGGAGCAAGTATAAAAGAATGTTTTTATTTATTTACCACGTTTACTTTTATATTTATTTATTTACCATATATCTTTTTTGAGTGTTAGTAAAACTCTTTATATTTTAAATTTATATTGTGTTTATATATAATAGATTGATTGCTAAATAGGGTCCACATTAGATTAAAAATATTAAATGTTAAACATTACATGTAAATTGTTTACATTTACATTTACCCCATACTGGGTTGTTTAGGTGAAATCTAACCCCATGCCCTCATTACATATTAAATATTTACGTTTACATTTACATTTACATGAGATCTACCCCATACTCTAAAAATATATTTAACAATAAACAAAACTACATATATAAATGATACTCACCAACGAACAATTTCCAAATAAATGATGAATTTTTAAAAAATTAAATTAACATGATAAAATATACCAAAAATAACCCTGTATTGAAACTCCGAAAAAACCAAAAATTGCACTTATAATTAAATAAAATATATAAAAACTTTTTGTGTTGCTGGTCACATCTACCATCCAAAAAATTAGATTTTGGTAAAATGACCAGAAGGGCAACATCTATGCTAGTTGATTTAGCAGACATATAAATTTAGTAGAGACAGTTAGAGGAAGGGAATACAAATAAAAAGAAAAAAAATGAAGATATAGGTATTATGCATTCATTCTTCTCTTTATTTACTTGGCCGAGCTCGGTTTTGTGCCTCCGTGGGATTAGACTTTGTGCCTACGTCCGTGCAGTGGAAGAGAGGGAGGGTGAAAATCTTGGAATCATGTATATTAAGAGATGGTGGGTTTGGCTTCTTAGATCCAAACAAATCTTGAGCGCCCGTGCAGTGGAAGAGAGGGAGGGTGAAAATCTTGAAATCATGGATATTAGCAGATGGTGGGTTTGGTTTCTTAGATCCAAACAGATAAAATATATACAGAATTGAAAATGAGTTGTAGCTCACAGGTGAGTACTGCACCTGGAGACTACACTCAAATGGAGAGATCACTCTACATTCATTAATCAGAAAATACATCTTTAAGTACATCACAAGAGATGAGGAAGTTGTAAACAGACTCCTATATTCTAGGAACTAATTCTAAACTAAGGAGATACGTTACAACTATGTAACCATTTCTCCATTAATACACAAATAATATAATTATTTCCAACTCCCCCCCTTAATGGAGAAAGGATTATCCTGAACTCCTAACATCCCTCTAAACAATTCAAACTTTACACGTGCAAGAGGCTTAGTAAAAATATCAGCCATATTGTCACAAGTTTTACAATATTCAACAAAGATTTCTTTTGACTGTAGTTTCTCTCTAACAAAATGGAACTGAGTATCAATATGTTTGGTGTTTTTATGAAATACTGGATTGTATGCTAGTTTGATGGTGCTCTGGTTGTCACTTTTAATGATAGTTGATGTTTTATGTTCTTCTCCTGCATCATTGAGAAGTCTTCTCAACCAGATCGCTTCACATGTGGCTGCACACAATGCTTGGTACTCAGCTTCACATGAAGATAAGGCTACAGTACTTTGCTTTTTACTGCTCCATGCTATGACCCCGGATCCTATGCTGAATGCATAACCTGTGATAGACCTTCGATCATCCAGGTTACCTGCCCAATATGAATCTGAAAAACCTGCTAGAGTAACATCAGATGTGTCAGTGTATAAAATACCATAATTACTAGTACCACAAAGATACCTCAACACGCTTTTTGCTGCAACCCAGTGACTTTCAAGTGGTTTAGACATAAACTGGCTCAACACACTAACAGAGTATGCCAAGTCTGGTCTAGTTGTTGTGAGATATATCAAACTCCCAACTAGCTGTCTGTACATAGTGGCATCCATCTCCTTAGTGCCATCGTCACTGCACAACTTCAAATTTTGCTGCAATGGTGTTGCTGCTGACCTACACTGCTCCATGCTAAACTTTTCCAGTAGACTTCTGGCATACTTCCCTTGAGTAAGAAAAGTCTGTCCAGAATCTCTCCATACTTCCAATCCCAAACAGTAATGGAGATTTCTGAGATCTTTCATTTCAAAAACTTGTGCCATCAGCCGTTTGATTTCTTTGATCAAATTATCTGCATTGCCTGTTATAATCATGTCATCCACATACAAAGAAATCAAAATAATCTGCCCCTGTTTATTATACTTGGTATACAAATTTGGGTCATTCATACTCCTATGAAAACCATGCTGTAAAAAGAAAGAATCAATCTTTTCATACCATGACCTGGGTGCTTGTTTTAAGCCATATAGTGCCTTTTTCAATCTGCAAACAAGATGTTCCTGCCCCTTCTTAACAAACCCTTTAGGTTGTACTAAGTAAATTTCTTCTTTCAATTCACCATTTAAAAATGCAGACTTAACATCTAGCTGGTGTAGCTCCCAATTGTGTTTTGTTGCTAAAGAAATAAGCATTCTAATAGTGTTTAATTTTGCTACAGGAGCAAAGGTATCATCAAAATCTATTCCCTCTTGCTGTGAATACCCCTTTGCAACCAGTCTAGCTTTTAGTTTTTCTATACTTCCATCTGCATTCATCTTAGGTTTATACAGCCATTTACATCCTATGGGTGTTTTACCTTTAGGCAGTTCAACTAAATCCCAAGTGTTATTTCTAATAATAGATTCAATCTCTTCATCCATTGCAGCCCTCCATGCCTCAGATTGACTTGCTTCTTTATAATTTATGGGTTCTACAATGTTTAAAATGTTTGACATCAAAGCATAGTCTTTCAATCTGGATGGTATTTGAGTCTTCCTACCTGATCTCCTTGGTAGGGGACTTACCTCAAATTTGTTTGCTTCAGACTTATTCGGGCTCACATTATTGACTATATCACCTTCTTCCTGCTGTTCTTTCTGCTCCTGCTCTCGATCATCCTCACTGCTTTCCTCCATTAATAATGGAATGTGCCAATCATCATCACTGTCATCCTTTCCTTCTTGAACCTGTTCATGAAATACTACATCCCTGCTTGCAAATATCTTATGAGACTCAAGATTGAATAACTTATATGCTTTAAATTCAGTGCCATATCCTACAAAGATGCATTTGATGGCTTTAGGGTCTAACTTCTTCCTATCAGCTTTGGGTATATGAGCAAAGGCTTTTGACCCAAATACTCTCAAATGATTTACTGCTGGTTTGAGTCCATATAATGCTTCAAAAGGGGTTTTGAAGCCAAGACATTTAGTAGGACTTCTGTTCTTTAAATAGACTGCAGTGTTAATAGCTTCTGCCCAAAAACTATTAGATAGACCCTTACCTTGTAGCATACTCCTTGCGCACTCCACAAGAGTTCTGTTCTTGCGCTCTGCCACTCCATTCTGCTGTGGTGTGTGAGGCACTGTAAACTGCTAAACAATCCCATGAGATCTGCAGAATTTCATGAATTCCCCTAACCTGTATTCTCCCCCTTGATCTGAGCGGAGAATTTTTATGCTTTTTCCTAACTGTTTTTCCACCAAGGTTTTAAATTCTATAAAGTACTAGAAAGTCTGACTCTTTTTACTCAGAAAATAGACCCATGAGTATCTAGTGCAATCATCAGTAAATAAAAGAAAATAATATGCACCACCTAGTGACCTTGTCTGCATAGGTCCACATATGTCAGTATGCACTAGCTCTAGGATATCTCTTTCCTTCCTTCTATCATGCATAGGAAACTCTTCTCTATGCATTTTTCCTAAGGCACATCCATCACAATTTAACTGAATACTGTGAAAAATAGGGAGTCCCTCGACCATACCTTTTCTCTGTAATAACATGAGGTCCTGCAAATTCAGGTGACCGAATCTCTGGTGCTAGAGTTTTTCGGCTGTCGATCCAGCTGCAACCATGGCTTGCTGTGGCATACTTTTTACATCTAGTTTGTATAGGCTCCCTACATGCACGCCTGTTGCAACAATTTCTTTCCTGCAATCCTTTATGATAGTGAGTCTTGAAGAATTCGACTTGCATATCCTGATTAGTTATCATAGATACAGATATCAAATTTTTCTTAATCCCAGGTACATATAAAACATTTTTAAGACGAGTAATGTCACCATTTGGTAACTTTACCGGAATATCCCCATACCCTTTGATCTCGTATCCACTATCATCTCCTAGATAAATTTTTGATCCATATGAACTTTCTTCAAGAGTTTCAAAACATTCCTTCTTACCTGTCATGTGAGAGGATGCACCAGAATCGACATACCAGATGTCGTCCTCATTAGATGCTGAAAGGGCACAGTCAGCTGTGAACAGTCGAAATTCGTGGCTGAGATCTTCATCTTCTTCAACAAAGTATCCTCTGTGCTTTGCCTGCTTTTTCTTTGCATCATCTGCCTACTTCTTAAGGCATTCAATCTGTATATGACCTACTTTCCCACAATAATAACATCTTCTTAAAGCATTATTTGCAGGCATACCTCTATACGGTCTCTTTTGCAATGTACCTCCTCCTCTCTGTTGCTGTTGCTGTTGTGACTGTGATTGCTGCTGTGGCAGCTTCCCTATGAAGTGTCGCCGTTTCGCCATCAGAGCAAGATCATCGCTCTGTAGTTTCAAATTCTGCCGCCGCTCTTCTTCTTGCAGCAAGATCCCTGTCAATTCTTCAAAAGTAGGAGCTTTCTGCCTTGCCGCCAATCCAGTGATGAACATTTGGTATTCATCCCTCATCCCATTCAGTGTGACTGTGACAATGTAAATTCTTCAAAGGTAGGAGCTTTCTGCCTTATCGCCAATCTAGTGATGAACATTTGGTATTCATCCCTCATCCCATTCAGTGTGACTGTGACGAGATCGGAATCAGATACCTTCTCTCCGATGTCTCCCAATCCGTCTTTCACATCTTTAACTCGTGCGATGAATGCAGCAACGGTCTCATTTTCGTCCATCTTCATTGCAAACAGCTTGCCTTTGAGTGCCATAGTACGATTTGTGTTCTGGGTCTGATATAAATTTTTGATGGTCGTCCAGATCTCAGTGGACGTTTTGCACTCTCTGATATGTGGGATAATGTTGTCCTTGATGGACATCTTCAACAAAAATTTTGCTTTGTTTTCTCTCTTATCCCAATCTTGCTCCTACGTAGTCAGCCCTGTGATTGAATTTGGTCTCTACTCATCTCCTGTAACTATCGACCATGCATTTGCACCCTCAAGCAAGGTCTGTATCTTGAACTTCCAATTGGTGAAGTTAGATCCATCGAGTTTGCCAGACTCGTGGAGATATGATTCCATAGTGTTACTCATTCTGAACTGATCTATAAATGAATAAATCTACCGAACTGATTTGTACAAGATACACTAAAAAAAATTTCAATACCTACCAAATCCTGACCACCGAGCTTCCACTGATCTGCTAGTTCTCCTGATCCACCAACTGTATCTTCGATTCAGATCCAGCACTACCAGGAAAATCTGCAAATTGATTTTGCTCCTCTGGGTAAATCAGGTGTTCAATACGCCATCAACAGACAATCTCGATCTGCCTCCACTAGGAAAATCCGCGATTTCAAAATGCGACCACCAAACTTCTCTGATCTGCAACTTATTTCATAACTTTCGACGAAGGTGAGGCAACGCCTTTCTGCACGAAAAATCCACGCCCAGAATAAAAACTATGCAAGGCCCAATTCTGGCGCGGATATCTCGTGCACTTCCGCGCCAATCCCGTGATTTGGCACGTCGGCGCGGGTATACCTAACAGTCACGTTGATTGCGCTTCTCGGCATGACTGTCAATGGAAAATAAGCGCCAACCCCCTTCTGCTCAGAGATTAATGAATCATCTGAGACTGTGAGCCAGGTGTTACTGCAGTCCACCTGCTCGACCGAGCACAAAGCTCCCGTGTACACATAGCCACAAAGGCGATGTAGCCACTAAGGTGATTTATATAAAAAATCAGGCTCACCCAATCTGAGCTTTGATACCAAGATAAAATATACATAGAATTGAAAAGAAGGAGTTGTAGCTCACAGGTGAGTACTGCACCTGGAGACTACACTCAAACGGAGAGATCACTCTACATTCATTAATCAGAAAATACATCTTTAAGTACATCACAAGAGATGAGGAAGTTGTAAATAGACTCCTATATTCTAGGAACTAATTCTAAACTAAGGAGATATGTTACAACTATGTAACCATTTCTCCATTAATACACAAATAATATAATTATTTCCAACTCAAACAAATCTTTTGCTCAAGTATCTTCTGGGTCATTTTGGGTTCAGGAAAAAAAATCCTCAGAAAAGCGAGTTGCCTGGGAAGGGAGGGTATTATTATAGGAAGCACAATGAAAATGAGCCACACTATGAGAACCTGTGGCAGGGGGATTTCGATTCGGTCTGGTGTTCAAAAAAATCATACAAGATATAAAAGAAATAGCAGGGAATCACTTGAATGAGAAGATATACAAAATGATAAAGGAATGCAATATGGATCCCAATGTGACGGCCAATCGACTGTTCTAAAGGTACGCCCTGTACGTTTGGTTTCTGTTTCTTTTTAGTATTTGGGTTTTGGTTGAATTTTTTTACACCATAATTCCTCATTATTTCACCGTGAAACCCAAGACAAAACTCAAACTATGTGGAAAATAAGGTTTATTGTAGTGCCCATATTTTAGGTTTTTGGGTTGTGGTGGAACCTACTTCTGTAATAAGAATAGAAAGCACAAGTGTGTTTTGGATTTTATATTTTAGAAAAAAATTATTAGCAAAAGTTAGGGTTAGGGTTTTAGGTTTTGCAACGAATAAATTGTTGGGACAGTTTGTAACGAGGAGTCACTCATACGATGTTAGTGGGATTTGAGGGGAGTCAATCATACGATGTTAGTGGGATTTTCGTTTAGCTTGAAATTACAAATTAATGATTTGAGTTTAGCCTGAAATTACGAATTATTTTCGGATCATGGTTTGGATCAGAGTCGTAAAGGTTTGGCAATTACTTTCACCTACTCTATCATTGCCCCATGACAGTTCAACTGGCAAAATATATCAACAAAGTCTTGGTGCAGAACTATTAAACTTTGGCAATTACTTTCCCCTACTCCATCATTGCCCCATGACAATTCAACTAGCAAAAATATATCAGCAAAGTCTTGGTCACTGATGGATTTGTTTCTTAATGTTTTCCCCAAGTGACTAGTGACTTTACTAAGCCTTACTACTTGAAATCTTTCAACTCTTGAAATTTTGATAGTTCGTGTCAATTCTTTAGTGAACTTGAAATATTTGGGAAAACATTTTATAGAAGTTATAAATCTAAATGTATGTTTGTGTGGTTGTGTAAAAATTACCGTGAACATTGAGAAGTTAATGAGTTTGAAAGTGTTTTGGTTTGATGGGACAAATATTTATTAAGTGATGTAAGTTTCAATTACAGACGTCATAAATCTATATGTATGTTTGTTCGGTTGTATAAAAAATACTTTGAAAATTGAGAAGTTAATTGAGTTTGAAAGTTATGTTTTGGTTTCATGGGAATTTTGTTGTTTTTCCTGGTCTATCACTCAAATAAATACTTATTCAATGATGTTGATTGTTGTATTCGTTATTAAAAGTTGAGACTTAGTATGTTGTTTATAACGCTGTCTATTTGTTCAATGATGTTGGTTGTTGTATTTGTTATTAAAAGTTGAGACTTAGTATGTTGTTTATAATGCTGTCTAGATCTTTTTCAGGAATTCAAAAGAAAGTGAGACAATTTTAATGAGGTGATCTCCTTTTCATTCAAAATTTTACATTTTTTGGAACATATATACTTTTGAATAAATTCACATTTACCCCTTGTGTAAATCAAATTCATTGCCAATTATTTTCCTTTAAATGGTAGCTAATTATATTAAATTCTATAATAAGTAGGCGTTTATAATGTTTCTTGAAAAATAGAATGTTGGCATAATCACTAGTCAATTAGAATTTTGAGGCTGAAAAGTTTGACTATTGGAGAGATGCATTCAATGCTAACCATTATATTGGAAATATGTTGGCTGAAAACATATATCCAACAATGTTAACTTCAATGAAATATTTATCATTAGAGAATTATTGTAGTATCATCCTTTGTAAGCGGCATGCGAGATAATGGACACAATACAAGATAGTGTATTTATTTATGTATGTGTAGGTGAAGGGGCATAATTATTCTAAAAGACATGATAGATAATAATGTTTACATAATGGCATATACGAATATGCTTTCGATGTATTACAAGTTTCTCTCTTTTGGAGATGCTTCGGCCTTAAAGCATACAAAAGGAAGCAAAATGAGAAAAAACTTGAAACTTGGAATTGTACTTGTACATTGTAGGTGCATGGATCCAACCAAGATCTACTTTTATTGGAATTATTTGTTGAGAAATATTTTGAATGAATCTTGTTCCAACTTGCAATATAACTGTGTATGTTTTTGTTCATAAGGTTTGGAACAAAAGTAAGATTCTTTGAAATGTATCTAAATTGGTGCCTATTTAGATGCCACTATATTGTCTTATTAAGGTGATGACTTTTGTGATTAGGATGATGGTAAGGTTTGTCTAGAGGAGAATTTTATTTATCTTAGGTTCAAATTAATGACATTCATCTTTACTTTCAAGTTTTGTAGTCATATGTCCAACAATTGCTTTAAATGATTTACCAATCGATAATATTTCATTAGGAACAATAGATTGTTGGAATTATGATACAGGTGTTGTCCTTGATGGCAACTTACTAAGATGACAGATCATAGTTCAGTCTCATAGAATGAAGAAAAAGAAATATACGCAGGTTCCCCTTGACCAAGTCGCGTATACACGCAGGCTAGCAGTACAGAAGGCGTGTATGCATATACATGCACTTTCATGTAAGGAAAGACGTGTACATTTGGTTTTGGTCCATGGTATTTGGCCCATGGTATTGTGATCCATGATATTGGTCCAAGGTATCTTCTTCGACATATTGACCTTAGGTATTTGGTCCAAGGTATTGGTTCTAAGTGGTTTTGGACCATGGTATTAAGTAAGGTCTAAGACTATAAAAGCAGGAGAAGATCATTAGGCAAACACATTCAAAAAGTCCTAAATATCTGATTAAGGGTGAGATCCAATATGCAGGTTATGGGTTTATAATGCTTACTTGATCTGAGCCAAGGAGGAATCTCAGTAGTAGATGGAGGACATGATCTAATGATGGATCGGGATCTTATGGCTTGGAATGAATCATCTCTATATGGTTTGATCATGCTTATTCTAGATCAGTATACTGACGCATGTAATGTTCTGTAAATATTATGATCTAGGTATAACTCAAGTTTGGAATAGCTGCAAATCATGAATGAATATTTACAGATGTATACGCTGGTTGACTATGATAAAAGCGCGTACATACATAGGTTAGATATATCTAAATAGTGTATACCATATAAACTATGATGTTTGAAGTTACAGGTGGTTCTGGTTGTTGATGCAAAGTTTTTAATTCTGGTGACTATTTTCTGGTGTTAGTGTTGATGGATGAATCAGGATCATAATGACTTACCTTTATGTGATCTGATGGACTAGATCTGGTTGCTAACACACGTAACATCCTTGTATATGTAATAATCTAGGTGTGTCTGAAGTCAGGAAGTGCAACGAAGTTATAAGTAAGTATTTGATGACATATACACTGGTTCGCTTTGGTGAAGTTGTGTATACATGCTGGTTCAACTCTTCTAAGTAGTGTATGCACTCTGATGCAAGATTTTTTATGATACAGTTGGCTCTAAATATTGTTGTAGAGTTCTGTGTTCTACTCTGTGTTCCAATGACTGTATTTTGTTGATAGGGTTTCAGTGATTCAGTATTGGGTGATTCAGAGATTGACGATGCAAGTGGTGATTGATTTTGTGCTTCAATGATATTGACGGGTCCAATATGAAAATTGGATGAAACGTGGCCTTTAGAATATGATGTTGTGTTCCATGAGTATCCAGTCTGAAAATTTATGAAACATGGTACCTGGAGGAAGTAAGAGAAGGTTGTAGCCTTCTGTAGGTCAGCACCTACGTACTAGTACAAGAGCTAAGGGGGTTGTAGCTCCCTTCCAGGAGAAGCTAGAGAATGAGAGAAGGTTGTAGCCTTCTGTAGGTCGGCACCTACGTACTAGTACATCAACTAGTACAAGAGCTAAGGGGGTTGTATCTCCCTTCCAGGAGAAGCTAGAGAACGAGAGAAGGTTGTACCTTTCTGCAGGTAGAAGCCTGCGTACTGGTATAAGACTGCACCAGTACAGAAATATTGTAAAAAGAAGTTTCTTATTAACGGAAGATAGAGACGAATTGCAGTAGGTGGTTTCCACCCACATTGGGTTTCCACCTTACATCATGGTGTTCATGTGTGCTTCTCATGTGTGATGATCTGTTTTGTTTTACTGCATCTATTTACTGTTCATATGGTTAAATGCATTCATTAAAGATCAACTAACTGAATCATAAGTTTACTGGACATACGCTAGTTGCATTAAACAAAGTTGCATTTACATGCAGGTTCCCTTAACTGAAGTTGCGTACATGAATCTAAGTATAAAAAAGAAAGATAATACTGATTCACCCCCCCTCTCAATATTATTTTCAACATAGATTGATCTTCAAATTCAATCATAATCATAGATCACACTTTGAATTTTGAACAAGAGCATTTCCTTTTTTTAATCATTTGAATTTTTAGGATGAGTAATTTGTTTCTCTCTTCTTGCCTCTTGATTATATTCTACTATTTTTTCTTGTAATCTTCTTATCAAAAATTCCCAAATTTGTAGCAAAACCATCATGTCACAAATTGTTATAAAAAATTCCTAATTTTTTTAATCAAAATTACTCAATTCCTTTATGAAAACCGAAGTTTAGTTCTACTCCTCGAACAAAAGAGGGCTTGTATTGGGTGTAGGTTTTAACCCCGTACATAAATTACCTGAATATGAATTCTAAAACATAGAAAATAAACAATGTGAGAGCATAACACATAAAAGACATATACATAGAGATTTTTCCCTGGATCCCAAAACCGGGACTACCAGCTTGATTTATCATTTTTTTTCTTTCAATGTTACAATACATATTTATACATGCCAAAGCATCCTATACCATGGACCGAAAACCATCGCGTCCAAAACCATGTGTGAAAACCATGCACAAAACCATAGGTAGGTTTTCCCAACCTAATATAGGGTCCAAAAAAATTCTCGTTGTGGAAAGAATATAACACAACCCAACATTCTCCCACTTGTTATTTTCTTTCCACAGGGGGACACAAGAGAGCTTAGTCATTATCCAACGCTGCAATGCCCTTGTTTCTCTACACCAAGAGAACTTATCAGAGCTAACAGATTTTGTTAATGCATCTGCAGTATTCTTTAAAGTGTCCACCTTGACCAGCAACACCTTTTTGTCTTCTATCATATACCTCACAAAGTGATACTGAACATCGATGCGCTTTGTCTTTGAATGGTAAGCAGGGTTCTTTGCCAATAAAATTGTACTTTGGCTGTCACAGTCTATCCTTATAGCTCCCTCTATTAACCCCATATTTGAACACAATCTCTGCAGCCAAACTGCTTCCTTGCTTGCATGAGTGGCTGCCATGTATTCTGCCTTTGTAGTTGTAGTGCCACTACATATTGTTTCTTACTCATCCAACTAACTTCACCTCCAAATAGGTTAAACACATACCAACTTGTAGATCTTCTTTGATCCAAATCTCCAACCTAGTCTACATCAACAAAGCCACGAATATCCAACACTCTGTCTAATCCTAGTCTTCCTTGGTAGCAAAAACCATAATCACTAGTGCCACGCAAATACCTTAAAAGCTGCTTCATTGTTGTCCAGTGCTCCTTCCCTGGTTTTGACATAAACCTGCTCAATACTCCCACTGCATTTGCAATGTCTGGTCTAGTACAGACCATTGCATATATCAAACTACCGACTGCACTTGCATATGGAACACGGGATATGTCCTCTTGCTCTTCTTGTGTTTTGGGACATTGTTTGTCAGATAACTTTATAGTTACAGGAATAGGAACCTTCACCAGTTTACTATCCTGCATATTAAACCTCTGCAATATTCTCTCGACATACTTCGTCTGGTTTAACCAGAGCTTCCTCTTTGCCCAATCTCTTTTAATTTCCATGCCCAAAATATAGTTTGCAGCACCAAAATCTTTCATGTTGAATTTGGAGGACAATTGGGTCTTCAAATTATGGATAATTTCTTTGTCATTTCCAACCAGCAACATATCATCCACATACAAGACCAAATAGATAACACAGTCACCAATTAATTTAAAATATACACAGTGATCTACTTTGCTTCTGGTGAAGCCAAGTCCCCGTATAAATGTATCAAATTTATGATACCACATCCTTGGTGTCTGTTTTAACCCATACAGAGACTTCTTTAACTTGCATACCAGTTCTTTCTTACCCTTCACTGCAAATCCTTTAGGTTGCTTCATGTAGATCTCCTCTTCCAGATCCCCGTGAAGAAATGTTGTTTTCACATCCATTTGTTCTACCTCAAAATCAAAAGCAGCAACAACAGATAACAATAATCTAATAGAAGCTACATTGGAAACAGGAGAAAAAAATATCACCAAAATCAATTCCCAGCACCTGGAAATAACCTTTTGCTACCAACCGAGCTTTGTATTTCTCCACCTTTCCTTCTGCATTTGTCTTTTTCTTGAACACCCATTTACTGCCAATGGGTTTCCTTCCAGCGGGCAACTCCACCAGATCCAAAGCCTCATTTTTGTGCAAAGATGCCATTTCATCAACCATGGCCTCTTTCCAGAGTTTCCCATCCTCTAAATCTACTTCTTCCTTCATAGTTCTGGGATCGTCGTTAGTAATAGATAAAGCAAAATTTGAACAGAAAGCAGATGGACTATACCTTTCTGGCTGCCTTCTTTCTTGAACTGATCTTCTCACACCCGGAGTTTATGGCTCTTCATCTTTTGATTCCTCTTCTGTTGTAGAGTCTGATTCTTCCTCCTTAAGCTCAAACTATATCTTCTTAGGTTCCTTTGGTTGGACTTCATGTTTAATAACATATTTCACCTCTCTGAACACCACATCTCGGCAGTACACAACTTTCCTTGTTACTGGGTTTCAAATCTTATAACCCTTTAAACTATTCTTATACCCAATAAAGATGCACTTTTTAGATTTACTATCCAACTTGGTTCTTTTCTCTTTTGGAACATGTACATATGCATCACATCCAAATATCCTCATAAAGAGGGTTTCTTACCAATCCATATCTCTTGTGTAGTCTTATCCTCCAACGCTGATGAAGGTGATCTGTTGACCAGGTAACATGCTGTCTCCACCGCCTTTGCATAGAATACCTGTCCTAACCCGGTACCACTGAGCATGCTTCTTGCCCTTTCCATCAACGTCTTGTTCATTCTTTTTGCAACTCCATTTTGCTCAGGTGTGTATGGAGTAGTCTTCTATCGTGCTATACCACACTTCTTACAGAGTTCTTCAAATTCCTTACTGCAAAGCTCTCCACCATTTTCTGTCCTCAACACCTTTATCTTCTTCTTTGTCTAGTTTTCCACCAAAGCCTTAAATTATTTAAACCTGTCAAAGACTTCAAATTTCTTATTAAGGAAATATATCCATGTATTTCTTGAGAAGTCATCTATAAATGATACATAGTACACAAACTTACCCAACGATGGAACCTTCATAGGTCCAAACACATCACTCTGCACAAGCTCTAATATCTATTTTTCCCTCTTACCACCAGAGGGGAAACTCACCCGATTCTGCGTCCCATATACACAATTTTCACAGAAATCAAAATCCAGAGAGCTATTAGTCATACCTTCTACCATACCTTTACCATGAAGTATTCGAAGGCCCTTCTCTCCCATATGTCCAAACCTTTGATTCCATAGCATGGTCTTTTCTCCAGAGACCACTAGATTTTCTGCTCCACTTTCAGGAACCACAAAATTGTTGCACCCATCAATAACAGTGCTACCTTCCAGCTTGTACAGAGTTCTAATATGAACTCCCCGCTTCAATACCAGTGCTCCCCGAACCATCTTGCAGGTATCCTTCTCGAACACTATTTTTACACCTCCATCATCTAGCTTGCTTATAGAAATCATATTTTTGGCTAATGCAGGAATATGCAAAACACCCGGAAGTGTTCTAACCCTTCCACCTTGCAACTTCAACTTTACTTTTTTGCAACCAACAATTCTAGCCTTCATGTCATCCCCCAAGAAGACATCACCACCATCATATTTCTCATACTCGCAGAACCACTCTCTATGGGGAGTGAAGTGAAAGGATACACCTGAGTGAATCAACCATGCTTCATGATCTACAAGTGTACTTGAAGAATCCAAGTACACATCCCCACCTTCATATGAGGTGGTTTTCGCCTTTGTAGAAGGATCATCATCAGATCCCTTTCCTTTGTCAGAAGCTTTATATTTACAGTCCCTTTTGTAGTGCCCTTTCTTTCTGCATTTCCAACACACCACCTTTACAAGTTTTCCTGGAGATTTAGATCTCCCTGTAGATTTATATCTCCCACTCGATGACTTATTTTTGTTTTTGTTCTGGGATTGTCCTTGTATAGACAAGGCATCACCATTCTGGCTCTCCATATTTTTCCGTCTCATCTCCTCCGTTAGCAAGGATGATACTATTCATCAAACTGCAAGGTAGTTGCATTGCTACCTATTGCAATAACCAGACTATCCCACGAATCTGGTAGAGAACACAACAAAATGATGCACTTATCTTCATCTGAAATTTTAATATCAATAGATAATAACTGACTTACCACAGTATTAAATGCGTTCAGATGCTCCGTCACTGAGTCTCCATCTTTCATCCTCAGGTTATACAGCTTTTTCCGCAGGAACAGTTTATTCACCAAAGACTTAGATTGGTAAAAAGTCCCTAACTTGTCCCACAAAGTCTTCGTCATAGCTTCCCCTGGTACATTCAAGAACACTGAATCTGAGACACACAATCGTATTGTGCTCTTACCCTTCCGATCCAACTTCTTCCATTCTTCATCAAACACTCTCGTTGGTTTAGTTCTTGGATCTACTGTGACCCACTGATCTTTATCTACCAACAAATCCTCCATCTTGAGTTTCCATAACTCAAAACTCTGACCATTAAATTTCTCGATCTCTATCTTTCCACTTCTCGCTATCTTCATTCACCACCAGAATCGATCCCGCAGATCTCCCACTGAATAGGGTCTACCATAGGCCCGAGCGAAACCCCTCAACAACAAAGGCATCCTTTTGAAGCCAAAACAGCTCTGATACAAAATGTAGGTTTTAACCCCGTACAGAAATTACCTGCATACGAATTCTAAAACACAGAAAATAAACAATGCGAGAGCATAACACATAAAACACGTATACACAAAGATTTTCCCTTGGATTCCAAAATCGGGACTACCAGCTTGATTTATCATTTTTTTTTCTTTCAATGTTACAATACATATTTATACATGCCGAAGCATCCAATACCATGGACCAAAAACCATCGTGTACAAAACCATAAACCAAAAACCATCGCGTCCAAAACCATATGCAAAAGCCATGCACAAAACCATAGGAAGGTCTGCCCAACCTAATATAGGGTCCAAAAAAATTCTTATCGTGGAAAGAATATAACACAACCCAACATTGGGGATGGACATGGACATAGGTTATATAACATCTACCTTGCTTGAGAATATTTCAAGATCTATGCTTGGAACCTGAATTTGACCTTGCATTGAATTTGGATATTTTTTTTCAATTGCTTCTTCATCACTTTCAAATGGAGGACCAAAAATTATTTCTTCTTGACATTCCATTGAACTTGGAAATTTTTATTCAATTGCTTCTTCATCACTTTCAAATGGAGGACCAAAAATGCTTTCTTCTTGACACATTTTATCAACTTTAAGGTCGAGGGCCTTCTTCAACATGATGAAAATGTTATTTTTTTCAACATGGGGACACATCACTTCCTTCGAAACCTTCCCTTGCCAAGGTTCTCAAGCTAGCCCTTTGTAATTCCATTTAGACTTGAAGAAAAAAATCTCATCATGGTATCCTCATAAGAGAGGCCAAGTACCAAAGATGCCAAGTATACTAAGGGTGGACAATAAGAGTCCTAACATATTTATAATGCAAACCATTCAAGTGAAGATCTATAGTGAGTCATAAGAAAGGAGAATAATTTTAGAGGCAAGAAATACGACACTTACAATTGGGAATTTTTGCTAATTATTTTTCTTCAAATTTGATTTATAACTAGTATCTGTAGATTTTAGCAGGTCAAAATGTTTCAGCGAGTTGCTAATAGTAGGATGCTCAATAGAGAAACTCTATATTGTTTTTAAGGGGGGTTCAATTCATAGGGACACAAGAACACTTTTGGAGGGTAAAGTTTTTAACGTTGATGGAAAGAACTAAGTATTGGCCCTGTCAGTACAATATAGTGGATAAGTGAAAAATATGCAATTTAATCATGAAATGGCATCTCAATGGATTTTTGATAGCTTATGTTTTCCAAGTTGTTAATGGCTTATTCATGGCCTGTTTTCTAATTTTGATTTTTAAAATATGCATTATTTTGAGGATGCCCCATTTGATATCAAACATTCTTTCAAAAATTCCACCTATTAGAGGTAGTTTGGGTCTAATCTAACTAGATTAGCCTTACTATTGATAGCCTTATTATCTTTAAATTTTTAATTTTTCATTTGGAGTTTCTCTTTGGGATGAAAAGTGCTTCCCTTGGATGGTATAACAAAATTTGTAGGATGGTTAGCATTCATAACATTGTTGCTTTGGGGTTTTATTTTTGTCATTTCAAATGAATATAAATAATAAAATTTGAATAGAATTGTTATGTCCTACTTAAAATTGTTGTTTCAAGTTTGTGTGGATTGCATGAACCAAATATGGTAAATTTCATATTCAAGCCCTAGATTTTATATCTACTTCATAAAGTCTAACATTGAATCCAAGACTAGAATAAGCCCTTGTCAATTAGGTATGTGATTTCTAGTCGTTTAGACTAAACTAACCTCTTTTGTGAAGGGTTCTTCACCAGATTTAGAGTGGATGGAGAGCCTCTCGTAGTGCAGTTTGATATATTCTTGAGGCTTGTACTGGAGTTGTGTTTTATGGCTGGTAAGGAAGATAAGGTAGCCTGTTTTAAAGACCCTAGGAGTTCCATATGTTGTGAAATAAGTGATGTTGAAAGAAAAATAAAGACTCTCTTTGGGGGATTGCAATGAACTATGAAATTAGGGAAATGGCTAAGGCAGCCTGTTTTAAAGAGCCTAGGAGTTCCATATGTTGTGAAATAAGTGATGTTGAAAGAAAAATAAAGACTCTCTTTGGGGGATTGCAATGAACTATGAAATTAGGGAAGCGTTGCCACTGATTATATAGTCCCAATTCATGGTCTAATAGTAACTATACTTTACTCCCTTTTTACTCACTTTTAATTCATTCACGTGAGGATTCATTTTGCTTTTGAAAACTAGTTGATGAACTCAGTGCAGGAAATTAAGTAGCATGTCGTGCAGACCACATGATTGATACTGTAAACATAAATTTGAGATCAAGCCTATCTACTCCACACATGGTCACCAACTATTTAATGAGGTCAATCCTTGGTTGACAATCAACTCCACTATGCTGGAAAACAATTTGACATACAAATTAAAGTGCCCACCTTTTTTTTGATTATTAAGTTAAGAAGTAGTTTTAAATGTTAAACTTATATCTACATATATATTTGTATTTATAGAAATAGGAAATTAAGTTGTGGTGATACTTTTCAATTGAGCTACTTATTGATATTTTATTACTATTAAAATATAAATGAAATTAAAAAAATGAATAATTTAAATAATATTTGTATTTATATTTAAATTTCTTTAAAATCAATGAAAATGTTTTGTTTTTTTTTTTTTTTAATGTTTTCATTTATAATTAGAGCCTTAAAATAGGCCATTTCGCTAAGTCCTTCATAACCAATAACTAATCCATCTATAAAATTGTCAAAGACTTTCACTTAACCCTCTTTTTGAAATCAATAACATTTCCTTCCACTATCCCACTCCAAGCACTAATTTCCCTTCTGTATATCCATGGTATACTCATTATCATATTTAGAATATTTATAAAAGGAATATTACAATTTTTTTCAAACCTTGCGAAATATTTAAGTATATAACTTTTGTGCAAAATCCTACATTGAAAAAACTCGAAAGCCAATCAAAATAAATTTCAAAGATTGTATCACTAAGTCAACTACAAAACACTCCACAAGTTCTTCAAAAGTTATTTACAATTTGAGTTTTTTAGCATGTAACTTAGTTGGCATGATTGTGCCTAAGCATTTCCTAAAGGTTGAATACTATGCTTGTAATGTATTCTTTTCTATGGTGACATTTTATTTTCTTTCTTTATACAGGTCATCTGGACACATAGTGGCCACTATTGCCCAATTGAAGAAAACTTATTTGAGTTTCTTTCTTTTTTGTGGCAAAATGGCATGGACATTGTTTATGTTGAGGTACATTTCATATAAATATTTTATAGTCCACTTTAGTTTATATTTCAGTGTTCATCGTCTTTCGTGCTTTATACTTTGCATTGTATCTTCTTTTATTTTTAGAAGAGAAACTCAGTATTGATGGTAAGAAGTAGGAATTGAAGAAAGAGGAGAACAATAACACTGAAGCGACAAATGCAGAAAGAGAGAGAAGATAATCGGTCCAGTGATGCCCTTAAAGCCGATATCATGCAAAATGTCGGTCAAGTCTTTAGAGTTGGTGACTTCACTTGCAATGCCTTGACAAAATAATGATAATGGTTTGAAGTGATAAAACAATATTTCATGTGTAAATTGTAGTCCAACCAATATTAAGTTGGAAACTCATATTGTAATACTTGATATTTCATATAATATAATTTGTGGTTGAAATTATTTATAGTTGTACTTGATATTATTTAGTATTGTAATTAACATAAGTAACTTTACATTTTCATATTAGGTGAAAATGCTCATTTTATGACATCTTTTTAATTTAGTCGCAAAATCATACTAATTAATTTATATTGATTAATAATGAACACATAAAATCAATTTAAAACTAAAACTACTAAATTATTAGTTTATATTGATTAATGATGAACACAAATAAAATGAGTATACAACAATTAAATTAGTTGTTTATATAATGAATATGAAACTACTAAAAAAAATATAAATGACTGTTGCAAATGATAAATTTGTGATTACAAATGATGACTAAATTTTGCATATAGGAGACTATTGGTAGCTAATGCACGGTATCTTATAACACAACCAAAATTTAGTCATATTTCTTTGGTCATTAATTGGTTTCAAACGATGACTAAAATTTGCATATATATGATTATTAGTGGCTAATTTATAGTATCTTATAACAGGACCAACATTTTGGTCATATTTCTTTGGTCATTAATTGGTTTTCTCGAGTGATCATGTAGTAGTATATTTTGTTGTGTATTTGGTAATTAATTGTGGAAATTAATGACTAAATCAATAATTAAATTGATAATCAAGTCTATGACTAAATATACTACTAAACGATAAAATTGAGACAACCAATTAATGACTAAGCTAAATACGACTAAAAGTTGGTCGCATTATAAGATACTATAAATTAGCTACTATTAGTCACCAATTGAAAAATGATCATTTATATGCAAAATTTAGCCATTTTTTTAGTAACTAATTAGTCATTTTGTACTAGTGAATATAAACAATTTACATCCACATATGAATAGTTATGTGGCCTCAACTTTCCCAAAGGGAAACCAAGTCAATTGGCCACCTAACAACATGATACACTAGTAGAAAATGATGAAATTAATGACTAGGTTACTGAAAAAGTTAGTCTTCGTAGCTTTTCCAAGTGAAATACTATAAAAAATGAGAAATCTTAAGTGATTAACTAAAAATTACTAGCATAAACGACTATATTAGTCTCAGGTTAAAATATACCACTAGCTAATAAGTAATACAACTAAAAATGACTAATCTGAATGACTTATTTAGTCTAGTAACATAAGTATGACTACTTAACAAGTAATACAATAGTACAAATTAGTCGTTTATGTTAGTCATTTTAATTATGTCACTTCAGCAATCTAAACTTAAAAGTGATAGGGGATTCAAAAGTTGTTATAGATTGGCTGAAAGGTTATACTTCCTTAAACACTTCTTTACTGCAACAATGGACTATTAGAGTTATGGAGTTGATTAGAACCTTCAGGGTTATACCCTTTGATCACATTCACAGGTAATTACATTAAAATATTGATAGATTATCCAAAATGGGAGTGGGCTTATAGTTGGGTCAAATACATTATGAAGAATACCTACAAGGAGAAGTGTTGAGTAATTAGTAGAGGACACATTTCCTTTAGTTGAAGACTTAACTTTTCATGCATATCTACATTTTTTATTATTAGGGTCATATCCATTGAAATTAGGATACTAGTTTTTAACTTGGATACCATGTTGTTTATCTAGTTTGAACATACATTATGAACATAGAAGTACTAGACTCTTATGAAATTATTTTGAATCCTATGGGGATTTTGATATTTCTCGAACATTAGATGTTGAACATATTACAATATCATGTCATTCAGGTAAAGCAAATTTAGTATATGTTAGATGATGTAAATTACATCTTTGCATTAATATTAATACAAAAATGATGTCTTTTTCTTATTGGAAAAAAAATATGACATTTCCCACCACCTAAGTTATTAGACATAATTTACGTAGGAATACATGAAACTACAAGAATCTTTTCTTAGTTGATAAAGATGGTTTGATTTCATAACATTGATGATAATTCTTTATCTTCTTGATACCATATGTCAATGTTGGGCTTCCATGATGGCTCTGTGATGGTTGGGATTCCTCATAATAGGCACGTGAACCCCTGGGTGTGCACTCAACTTGTTGAATGTGAATATGGGGTTTGAAACTTGGCAGGCACAATGTTGTCTGTGTTGTATGAAAGGTTTTTGAGGTTTCAGGACATTACCTTGAATCCTACAGGAACATTGTGCCACCCCTTAAACCCTATGTTAAACACTCCATGCTTGGGTATTGATGTGCAAAAATAATTTTCATGAAAAATATATATTTATAATTTATACAAAACCATACATCAAATACATGTATTTATGCTAAAATTATACAAAATATCCAAGTATGATTTTCCTCATAATAACTTCAAATACATATACCTAGCCTAGATCCATCTTAAACCCGGATCTATCAAGCGCCGAGAGGGATCCAATCTCTAGAGGTGAATTTTTTTTTTAGTGCAAAACTTTGGGAAAGGTGTTCACCTTGAGACATTTGATCCCTCTCATCGCTTGATAGATTCGGGGTTAAGATGGACCTTGGTTGGTTATATAATACTATATAATATCTATGTGTCTCCCTCTTTCTCTCTTCCCCTTCTCTCTGTATATCTCTCTTCCCTCCTCTCCTCTCTCCCTCAACTTCTCTCCATCTCTCCCTTCTCTCTTTCCCCTCCACATTTGTCCCTATCTGCCTGCCTCTCTCCCCTCTCCCCTTCACTTCTCTTTTTTATATCCCTTGGATGCTTAGTTAAGATGGATCTATGTTGGTTCTTACTAACACTCTTTATATTATATAAATTTCACATCTTTAAATATAAAAGTATTCTCATTTTTAATTTTATTAAAACCTTAATTTAATTTCTATGGGAATATTTTTAGCAGTGGTGAGGATAAAGAATTTAGATACATATCAAAAGTAATTATAACCTTTTCCTTTTAGCTTCAATTTAAAAAATGTTATAAAATAAAATTAAAATAAATTATTTTTATTGTGAAAGATGTTGTGGGTTTTGGGCATGTGGTATTGATAAACCATGGTAGTGGCCTACGGTATTGTAACAAAGCCTATTTACAACTTAATAATATCCATGGTAAACTGGGGATGAATATCCATGGTTAAGAATCTTGTCATATTATTAAAATATATTTCGATTGTAAAATAAGTTATGATTTTTTGGCATGTGGTATTGATAAGCCTTGGTATTAGCCCCATGTTATTATAACAAAACCTATTCACAAGTTCATAATATCAATGGAAAAGTGAGGATGAATGTCTATGATTAAGAATCTTGTCATATTGTTATAAAATATGTTGTTTGTGAAATAAGTTATGTTTTTTGGGCACGTGGTATTGATAAGCGATGACATTGGCCCATGGTATTGTAACAAAGCCTATTTACAAGTTAATAATATCCATGGTTAATAATATTTTCATATTGTTTTAAAAGATTTTGATTGTGAAATAAGTTATGTTTTCTTTGGTATGTGGTATTGATAAGCCATGGTATTGGCCCATGGTACTGAAAAAAACCTTAATTTTTACAAGTTAATGATATCCATTGTTATGGTTTTTGGGCATGTGGTATTGATAAGTCATGGTATTGGCTCATGGTATTGTAACAATGCCTATTCACAAATTAATAACAAAATCAAAATATAACAAATTGATGTTTATTATTGTAAATTTTTATCATTAATCAACCAACATTTAAATGTTTATAGTCATCCCGATATCACTTTTACTTTTTTTTTTTTAAGTCGATATTTAAAATTGTTTACATATTTACATTACACCTCCACGTCTACTCTAAACTGGGCATTTCCATTATTAAAAAAATAATACGTTAAACAACTACCATCAAATTTAATCTCTAACTTTAGTAATTAGTCCCAACATTCTAATGGGAGCTCCGTAGACAAGTCCAAATTATGTAATGGAACCTCTTTGGAATGATGACTTCAAAGGGAAACCAATGAAAAAATTTAACGCGGAGGAATTGACTATCCAACCATAGCCATCAAATTTGAATATAAACCACATAACAATTTAAATTAGTTTTCCAATAAAAAATGGCATCGTCTACCAAGGTCGCAACTAGGATGGCCAAAAACTTGCAGGGATGGCCCAAAATTGGCCTAGATCTTGCAAAAAAAATTCCCAGTAAAATTGTTTGAATTATATTTTACAGGGAAATTCTAAAACCCTATGTTACCTAAATTCTTGAAAATCCCAAAATTGGCCTGGATCTTGCAATTTTTTTCCCAGTAAAATTGTTTGAATTATATTTTTACAGGGGAAATTCTAAAACCCTATGTTACCTAAATTCTTGAAAATCCATAACTATAACTTGGATTTACAAAGTATTATGCAAGAACCATAGGAAAGGTATATTATTCATAAAGTTATACGTACAACTGTGAATAATTTGAAAAACCACTTTACATTTTCAGCTATCAAAAATATATAAGTCATTACAGAAGAATCAAGCAATACTTGAGGAGGGCTGGCATGAAGAAGGCATTTCTCTGCTCGAAGACATACTACTCCAATATTTGAGCTTTGAGTGCACTAGGAATTGCTTTATCATTACCTTCATTATTCACCAATGTTGTATTAAGAAAGATTTGGGTCAAACCTGAAAACAAGGTTCTACTCATATTTTATGATGTTTTTTCTCTTCAAATTCTTTATGGCTAATTTATTTCTTTAGTGGGAACAAAATATTTTTGCAGAGAAAAAAACGTTTCATTGTGGGTGTATTTTTTTTATCGCTCACAACAAAATTTATTGTGATTTGGGTTATTTGAGAGCATATCTATATAGGTATTTATGATTGCCCATAGATAGCATCTGATCTGATGTGATTTTTATTCATGCCAAATGTGCTTTGACTGTAATACAAGGAATCCCTCATGGGCATTGGTCACTTGTGGGATTTTCATTTGCCTGAATTGTTCTGCATCTCATTGTAGTCTTGGTGTTCACATCAGCTTTGCCAGGTATGCATTTTAATGTTTACTACTCAAATTGAAATGTGTATTTCTTTGTTTAGTCATTAAAATTGCTCAGGGGTGCTTGTCTACCTTGTGGTTCCTTCTTGTATTTGTGATGTCTGTAAGAAAATTAATTAAAAGTAAAGTAGCATATTTCATTTTGTGGGTTTTGCTGATTTTGTGATGTCTTCTTCACAACAAGTTTTTTAAATTAAAATTAATATGGCATATTCCATTTTGAGGATTTTTTTTAGCATGAGTGCCATTATCTCCTTGTAATGCATATTGAATGATACATTGCAAATTTTTATGTTAAAAATGCACATTAGTGAAGATGGTGTTCTGATATTTAGCGTAGCACAATATTATTGAGCATAGGAGGACCTTCATGACATATATGCCCCTACAATCAACTACATGAGAGATATGCCCTGGTCTTCTCATAAGCTTAAGGCAAAGTTTTTGAATTTTTCTATAATTGTAACATATTATCCCTCATTTAGGCACTAACATTGCTTAGAGGTACTTGTGTGTTTTGTGTTTCCTTATTGTCTTTGTGATATAGTTTTAATTGCACGCTAACTTAAAATAAAAATTTAAGTGACATATATTTCCATGAGGATTTTGTCATGTATTAATGACATTATCTCCTTGTAATGTATATTGGATGATACATTGAAACTGCTTTGTTGAAGTGCATATTAGTGAATGTTACATTCTGATATTTAGCTTAACATAATAATATTTAACATTGGACAGTCATGACAGATATGTTGATACAATTAATAGCAATTAATAAACACAACACTGCATCATTTAAGAGGGTATACATTGGGATAACACAATTGGATGTGGTGGTTTTGAACATCTCATGGTGTATATCCCTACATGTATGCTCATCAAATGCTGCAGTGCTAGGTGCATATTCGTTGTCTACAATCAAATAGGTGAGTGCCCTATTTCATGTAAAAGTTTGTATATGGTAGGAGATATGTCACATTTGAATTATGATGTTTATGTGTTGTAACTGGTTATTGCATTTTTTACTTGGAGACAAAAAAATATTGTCTACCACTAATCAACATGGAAAATTACCCCCCTAAGACTGAATTTTGCTGCCAATGATGTATTATTTTACAAAACTCGACTGAATTTTACTGTATCGATGGGGGAACCATGAGAAGCTATTTCGACTGATTACACTAAGAGCTTGCACCTAGGACTTTTACCCAGTGCCATCCCTTTCAAATTTGTGCCATTCGGGTGGGGAAAAGCACATTGAAAATGGAATCTTGGGGACAAATTAATTGCCTGTTGACATGAACAATGAACTAATACTTCATTGCCAAGCAGAGAGGGTTTATGAATGACCCTACCAGAGAAATTTAGTGCATGTAGTGGTAGGAAAGACATTGTAGACCAGAGGTGTGAAGGTGCCTACTCTAATGCACGACTATTTTTGGTAATGTGAATTCATGGATGGGATATTACATTGGTTATAGTCTATGAAGAACATGGGATGCACATGAAATTGGCTGATTAAGGCCACTTTATCTTCTTTGTGTTGTGTTTTGACATAAATTTAACTCTTTTGCTTGCTCACCTTTATTTTTCTTGAACCTTTCATAAACTATTTTAGGAGTATTGTCTCTAAAATCCCTTTGAGTCACTTGTTTGTACTATGGTTGGGCTAGAGCAAACATGGCTTAAGATATCAACAACTTCTCCTACTGGAAACTTTCTTAATTGATTTGTCTGTCTTTAGTTTTTTTTTGCTCTTTATTTCTCTAGTTTCTATCATATTAACCTTGTAATGAAACCATCAGAGAATATCCTCTCTTTGTATTTTTCAATTAAATATATTGACATTTGGCATTGCATCAAGATGTGCATTCTATAATCTACATCTCTAGTATGCCAAAAACCATAAATATATAAAGTTGATGTATTATCAATAAATATAAACCAATGTAGATTTGTATTAACTATGTATCTATCATTTGTTGAGGTGCAAACATTTTTTAGAGTGAAAAAACTTAAGGAAAGGTTCACACTTCAAAGGATTTTGTCTACCTTGGTGCTTGATAGATCTAGTGTTAAGATAGATGTATGCAGGGTGATTTGAATTATGAAACAAATAATATCACTTTTTGATATATTCATCTCCATCTCTCTCAACCATATTTTCCAATTTTTTTATTTCATGTTTTGGTTGGCTTGCTAGATTATGATCACATTTGTGCTTGTTTATTGCAATATATTGTTCACATTTCTTGCAAACAATATCATATTAATCACCTTGAGCCTAGAGCATACGAATTTATAGGAGAATGAATTCATGGAAATATTTTAGTTATGTATTATAGCTGTGGATGGGAGCATACACAATGGAATAAAAGAAGAAAAATGGAAATATAATGAATAGAGGGAATGTGTTGAATGTTGGAAAATATCACCAGTAAGTATCTCCACTAAGGAGCATTACTAATCCAAATTCACACCTTGTTACATAATAAAAATAAGGGTTAAGAACATTCATCATGGCTACTTGTAAAGAAAAAAATTAAATTAGTGGGTCCAATTTTGGACCATTGACTAGTCCTAGCTTCATTCTCTTAGGGCCTTCCCAAAGATCTATAGGAAACAACCCACAGCCCCTACAAGCTATAAAATTAATCCATAGACATCTATAATCATTAATTCCCTTCAGATTGTTGGGTATGTGTTATATTATTTGTACCAATAGCCTCATGTGTAGGTCATATATGTTAGGGGCAATGAGATCATACACAATTGAGATGCAACAAAAAAGATTATCTATCAAGATGCTAAAAAATCAGTTGGAAACGGTAAAATCTCATGGTAAGTATAATTCATCACTCTCAAAAAAGTTAATATCACTTGCCACATACAAAGATAAATTTATCCACACAAAGGAACGAGTTCATGTAACATAACATCAAATGTCCACGAGGTTGGTTTTGGATAACTTTAATGATGTCAGTTGAGCGTAGTTGACTGGTTTTCCTCCAAAAATAAAGAAATATGGATTGGCATCATAAAATTAGTCATTTTTTTTCATGATGAATGTTTTATTTTCAGACCTATTGTTTTATTATCTAAAACTCCACTAAGGAAAACTCAAATAATGCACATGCAGGAAAAATAAATCAATAAAATGAAGTTGACAACTTAGTTGATGTAGCAACTAATTCCTCCAATACCTGCTGCAATTGTTCATGGAAAAGAAAGTGTGGAATATGAGAATGCGACATATATTCTTGATAAAACATCCTTGCATGATGGATGCAAGTTAGCTTCCACGTCCAAAAAAGATATGGGAAAGAACACTGAAAATGAAAACTTGTATATATCTAGTTGCCTTCACTTTGAATAATCAATCAATTGTATTACAATTAGGATTTTGTTAGTTCTACCTATAGTTTTATATCCACTCTATTGTTTTGTAATATTGACCATCTCTATTAAGATTATTTTTCTATCTGAAATATGCAAGTTTTCCTTTTAAAATGAAGTCTTCTAAGAAATATTGTACACAATTTTTACTTGCTTGAATTACCTGTCACATGGTCAAACTATATTTTTTTTCAGTACAGGAAGCATTTTATGAAAATCAATGAAATTCACTGCTTCATTTGGCAAGGCCTTTGGGAAGCTTCAGAAACCTAAAATATTGAATGCAAATTATGTTTTGAGGATAACAAAAAGCTTCATGGATAGAGCAAAGAATTTGGAAGATGAGTTCTCCAGGTAGTATTTCTCTTTGAATAAGACCACTAGTTGCAGTGGATTGTCAATATAATTTATAGTTGTTTATCAAGCTTCAGCAAAAAGCTTATCCTTTTTTGATTGATTATTAATTGATGGATTTGTTATTTCTACTTGTTGCTCTTTCTTGAAGTTTTTGTGCTAACTAGTTTGAACTAATTGAGGATCAAACATTGGTGGTATTGTTGTAATATGTTAAATTCTTGTTTGTATTGAATCAAGTATTTGCTATAAAATATCAATCGATGTATTATGTCTTGGGAATTACAAATATGGTAAATATGGGAAAAATATTGGTGCTTTGCATGTAAATCTGCAAAACAGATCAAAACTACTCTTATTTTATCTTTTCATTATAATGATCACTGATGTTTTGAGTTTGAGTGATTGAGGATGACCACAGGTGTTCCCTCAAATTGGAAGTTTGGTGTTGGAATTCAGTGTGGATTTTCCATTCAAGAATCATATAGCAACTAGAATCTGAAAGTTACATTCCAAAATAATCCTATTTGGGGGATTACTAGTGGTGATTGCTACATATTTTCGATGTTGGAAATTTGCTCCAAGTCACAACTAATATATTGTACCACATGTTAGGAACATAATGGGAATGGAATTTTCTTCGCAATTTATCCACTTATATTGTAGTAATCGATAAATATAAGCAAAACATTAATAATTTGATATAGACTAATTGGCTTATTCGTATGTGATAATGGACCCAAATAGTAGTTCTTATATGAAGAAATGCTCATCGGACATGGGAATTCTTGACATCATTGACCTCCATCCTTGGACTTATTCACTTAGCCTTTTACATTATCTAGTTATATACATGTATATAAGGCTATCCTATTAATGTATCATTTTTACTTCATTTCATTTTATTCTAGACTTAAATTTGGCTTTTTTTAAGAGTTTTGTTTGCACTCCCACAATGTATAAGTGATATACAACTTGAGATTTTTAGCATGTAACTTAGTTGGCATGATTGTGCCTACCATTCCTTGAAGGTTGAATACTGAGTTTACTAAGGTGTTATTTTTATAGTGATGCTTTATTTTCTTTGTTTATACGGGTCATCTCGCCACATAATGGCCACTATTGCCTGAAGAAAACTTTTTCGAGTTTCTTGATTTTATGGAGAAAAATGGCATTGAAAATATTGTTGATGTTAAGGTATATATCATATAAATCCTTTATAGTATGATTTATGTTATATTTCAATGATCATTGTCTTTCATGTCTTATACTTTGCATTGTATTTTCTTTACTTTTCAGAAAATGAACTCAGTATTGACGGTAAGAAGCAAAAAAGTGAAGAAAGAGGAGAACAATAACACTGGAGCGACAAAATGCAAATTAAAGTGACAGAGAAAAGAACTGGTCTAATGGTACTTGTAGAGACAATATCCCACATAAGACGCACAAAGAGACTGATGGTCAAGCCCTCATAGTCGGTGAATTCACATGCAATGCCTTGAAAACACAATGATAATGTTTTGAAGTGATGAAACAATATTTCATGTGTAAAATTTACTCCAACCAATATTAAGTTGGAAACTCATATTGTAATACTTGACATTTTATATAATATAGTTTTCATGGATGAAATTATTTATAGTTGCACTTGATATTATTTAGCATTATAATTAACATTTGTAACTTTGCGTTTTCATATTAGATGAACATGTACATTGTATGACATTTTGTTTTAATTTAATTGCAAAATCATACTAATTAATTTATGTTGATTAATAATGAATGCATCAACTCAATGTAAAACTACCAAATTAGTAGTTTATATTGATTAATGATGATCATAGATAATATGAGTATACGACTAAATTAGTTGTTTGTAATGATTGTTAATGAAAGTAAATGAAATGACTATAAACTACTAAAGTAGTCATTTATATAATGAATATGAAACTACCAAAAAAAGATAAATGACTACTGCAAATGATAAATTTGTGATTACAAATGACGACTAAATTTTGCATATATACGACTATTAGTAGCTAATTAACAGTTTATTATAACATGACCAAAATTTAGTCATATTTCTTTGGCCATTAATTGGTTTCAAAAAATGACTAAAATTTGTATATATATCACTATTAGTAGTCAATTTGTAGTATCTTATAACACGACTAACGTTTTGGTCATATTTCTTTAGTCATTAATTATTTTTATCGGGTGATCATTTAGAAATATATTTTGTTGTATATTTGGTCATTAATTGTGGCAATTAATGACTAAATCAATAACTAAATTAATGACCAAATTTATGACTAAATATACTACTAGATAATAAAATTGAGACAACCAATTAATGACTAAGCTAAAAATGAATAATAGTTGGTCGCGTTATAAGATATTGTAAATTAGCTAATATTGGTTATTGAACGAAAAATATTCGTTTATATGCAAATTTTAGTCATTTTTTTAGTAACTAATTAGCCATTTTCTACTAGTGATAAGTCATCCAGTAACAAAAAATAATAAGTCTTTCTACCCAAGCTATATAGGTTTGTATATATTTACCTTATCCAAATATTATTTGCCTATGAACATATAAAACATCATTCTGAAAATTATAAGCTACCCGCATATACACTAATCAAAACTGAAACCATCTAGCAGCCTACTCTTCTCCGTTGGCAGATGTAGATTCTACCTGGGTTGGGTCCTTAACATTGTTACCCGACAGTATTGTTTGTGAAAGAAGGCAAGGAAGGTGATCCTCAATTTGACCTAGGCATCCATATTGTTTTTGCAGCTGGAACTAAAGTTTATGGAAATCCTACTTATAGTTGGGGAAGTCATATACCACTGTCGTCATACTCACTAAAATCTACTCTAGGGCCTTGTTCAGGAGACTTTTCATGGTCCAATACAAATATAAAGTCTTTTTGAAGTAGGTAACTCGCCCGCGGGTATGCCCGGTGTTCGGCACCATCGCCCGCTAGTTCTCCATCTCAATATCCGTCGAGCCCACCTAACGGTTCAGATCAACTTCCCACTCCTCAATTAAACGTCTAATTTCCTCGCTGGTCCCTTCACAATAAGCATTGGCCGCATCGTTTATGATGCTGACTATTGGCTTGCGGTCCCTTGCTCTACTGCCTAAGGAGCTGGGTTGTTCCTCCTGCGCAGTCACCTGAGTTCTCCTGCCACAACCCCTAGCATTCATAGCCCACACCATTGATTCAAGCTCACAGTGCCCAATGAAAAGATGGGTGTGGTGAGTTTCCTGTACATGTGGTAGCCTGAGCCCAGAAGCCTTTTGCTTCCAGGTGACCCTACTGCCCCGCACACCTACCATGGGAGAACGAAACAATAATTGCCATGATAAAAAATGTTGAACTTCCGCCGATCTTATCCCATAGACACCATCCTTTCCGACCATCCCACATAAGAACTCAACTTCCACACCCCATAACCAATTTTCATAGTGGCCAAAAGAATAATCTAAAATACCACCATGACCCATGACATTAGTGTAATCCTTGAACCCAGACCATTGCAGACCTTCGACTGTAACCCTGCAAAAACTTCCATAGAGGCAAGGGGCACATGACTTAGCAAGAAAGACAATGGAAACATTATAGTTCTGGGATCAACAGTCATGCAGGGGGTGAAGCTTCCACCCAACCCCATGAATTACAATAAAATGAAGCATAGAGATAAAGCTGAACACATAAGAATTTCAAAACGAATCGACACAGAGACCATACGAGTCAGCTTGACAAACTGCATCAAGGATACAGGCACCGACAGCTTCCAAAAACCCCGATTGCTCCCACTCACAGACAATGAACCACATGTAGACCCAAATCTCATAACAAGACAAGTTGATCCATGGCAGAGGGAGAGAAAAAACAGTTAACATACCAGATTACCTTTGTCCGAAGAAGATTATTCCACCACCTTTACTGGAGCCGCGCTGTTCCTCTGCACTCGACGTCACTCTTCCACACTGCTTTCCCCTGAACACTGAACCGACTAACAATCCTCACAGAGCGCTTGACACCAAGCCATACCATAGACACAATGCCACTACCACTTCTTGCGGGGGTATTTACCTCTTGCATGCAAGGAGCCACCACACCTATTGCCTTGAGCGTGTCGAGGGTGGTGGGTTTGTACCCTGATGTCCTTTGCATTTAAATTATATTGATGAGAGTGTTTTCCAACTTGCACCCCAGTCGAGGGTTATTTATTGTTACATATTGTATATCTACCTTTTTAATATAAAATTTGTTCATAGATTATATAATAAAATACCTAAATTTTGCACCAAAATTTTCCTCTTCATATTCTTTATTTGCACATTATTAAATTCATTAAAGTTATTAAATATGAATTTTTATTCACAAAATATTGAATTAATTAAAGTTTCCAAATAATAATTTTTATTCTTTTCAATAAATAGAAACAATGTAAACTTTGAAACGGGAACTGATACAATTACCCATTTTTTTGAGGTAGCAACAAAATCATCCGATTTTGAAAAGTGTTGATTCAGAATACACCTTTTTTTTTGGGAGCATATTTATGACACCTTAAATTTTCTTATGTAACAAGTATACTTTTTTTTTTAATATTAGTGATTTTCATGTTGATTTTGAAACATGTTGATGCAACACCATCCCATTTTTTTAGAGGGCTTATTTTTGACACTTCAAATTTTCTAATGTATTAAGTGTGGATATTTTCTTTTTAAATGTTGGTGATTTTCATGTGGATTTTTAAAAGCATCAACATTTAAAAAAAAAAAACATTTTTGACACTTTAAAATTTCTTATGTCCTAAGTATGCACAATTGTTTTTTAAATATCGATTATTTAATAATTTTTCAAGTTGTCTTATTTCTCTTCTTGTTTTTGGTCCTAGGATGTTAGTTTTTTAAGAGTTTTCCAAACATGTGTATAGATATAGAGAGAGATAAAAAATGTAAAAAAAACACAATTATCATGTAAAAGGTAACAAATTAAAAAAAATAAATTAGGAGATTCACCAAAAAATACAAAAAATATTTTTTTTTAATAATTAAAAAAATAAAAATAAAAAACAAACCCAAAATAATTAAAAAAACTATGACAATTAAATTAAAAAATAACAAAAAAAAACATTATAGTACAAAAAAAAAGCATAAAAAAAGTTAATTTTAAAAAAATATATATAATACAAAAAACATATTAAAAAAAATTTAAAATAACAAAAAACGACGTTGGGGGCTGTGGGCCTTGCCTAATCAATTTCGAGAATCAGTCAAGCAAGGCCAATGGCACTTGGCCGTTGGGTTGATTGGCTATGGAGCCACGTGTCAGAATTGGCCTCGCAAGGCCCAGGGCCCCCGGCCAGCCCAGCTGCTGGGAGCCCTAGGCCTTGCCTGGCCGATTCTCGGAATCGGCCAGGCAACGCCCAGGGCCCCTGACCGCTCCTGAGCGTTGCTCGACCAATTCTGAGAATTGTCTAGGCCAGGCCTAGGGCCCCCGACCGCTGGGCTGACTGGGAGCCCTGGGGCTTGCCTAACCGATTCCCGGTCAATTCCAAGAATAGGTCGGGCAAGACCCAAGGCCACCAATGTTGTTTTTTTATTTATTTTTTCAATATTTTTTTATTTATTATATATATATTTTTAAAGTTGAAAATATATTAAATTGTTTTTTTTATTATAATGTTTTTTTGTTATCTTTAAATGTTTTTAATTTATTTTTCATCTTTTTATCTTTTATTTTTTGTTTGTTTGTTTTTAATTATTTAAAATTGTTCATTTTTTAGTTTAGTTTAGTTTTTTTTTTTTTTTTTTTTTTTTTGTTTTTAAATTATGTTTGTTTCTAATTTTTTTATTTTTATTTTTTATTTTTTTATCTTTTAATTTTTTGGTTTTTTTTTTTTTTTTTTTTTGGTTTTTAAAATTTGTTATCTTTTACATGATAATTATGCTTTTTTTCACATTTTTTATGTTTTTTTTAGTCATATATATATATATATATATATATATATATATATATATATATATCTTTTAATGTTTTTTTTTTTTTTTTTTTAATTTAGAAATTCCATTGTAAAAAAAATTACAAAGAAAAACTAAAAAACACATGTTTGAAAAACTCTTCAAAAAGTAACATTCTAGGATGAAAAACAAGAAGAGAAATAAGACAACTTGAAAACTTGTTAACTTTTAAGCATTTTTTTTGCAATGTGTCAAGTTGTCTTAAGCTAAGTTTTTAAAGTCATCATATTTTTAATATTTAAAAAAGAAAATACTCTTTGTATAATGACACTTTCATTCACATGTTCATTTTTAAAGTTTTTTTAGTCACAATTTTTCCATAATGTCATGGTTGAAAAATTGTCAAAAGTCTAAGGTTTTCCAACATTTTAGTATTCCAGCATCAACATTTTTTTATTTTTTTATTTATTATTATTATTATTTTTTTTATGTTTGTTTTGGGTTTTTTGGCTAGAGTTCTCGTTTTGAGTTCACAGTGCCTGTTTCAAAGTTTATGTTGTTTAAACAACTACATTACAAAAATATTAACAAATAGTTTTTTTAATTAAATATTAAATAATTGTAATTTAAGTAAACCATATATATATATATATATATATATATATATATATATCGAGAGAGAGAGAGAGAGAGAGAGAGAGAGAGAATTCTGTTATATCAAAAAAACATGTTACATCCAAAAATCAATTACTTCAACAAACTTTCTGGTATTAGACACTAGAGGTATCCAGGGGTTTTTCTTTTTTCCCCTTTCTCCTACAAACATCTACCTAGCCTATAGAGTTATTAGTTACAATAGAGGATAGTACCATATCTACGTTCTTTTAGAGAAAGCTCCATTGCTACCAACTCAGCAGAGCATGGGACACCTCTATCACTAACTGAATGATCAGACTTGTGAGAGAATTTATGCCCACTAGTTGTAGCCACGATTAATGTTGACAATCTTTCATTCTCCATCGCTGGGGGATTATCTTCAACTAAGTGATGAGGCAGATCCATAAGGGGATACACTGGATCCGGCGAGGTCAAAGTATTAGAATTTGTCTATTGGTGCTAAGAGTAGTCCTTCTTATGGATTGTCATGTTCTTGACATTTGTTGTTTCCTTTTGATCATACCATCTGCAATTGGGTTTTCGTGGCTCCGGGGAGTCAGGAACCCCTTTAGAGGCAATGTATTCATTATGAAGATGCACGGGATATTGACAAGATCTGCATCTAAAAGAAATGTTTTTGTTGTCCAAAGGTTGAAGATGTTCCTTACCATCTCTTTTTAGAATATTTTTGTCTAGAATTCCTTCACTTAAATATAATTAAACACAAATGTGGATGAATCAAATGAACCCATTAGCCAATCTTTTGTTGTCTATTTTGATAAAGCATCCAATTATGTTTCCAATAGCTTCAAGGAGATCTAGCTAAATCCACTAGAGGGGTAAGTTTGGGAGCCTTACCCAAATCGAAGTAGATAAAGACTTCATGGAGATATGGTTGAACTCTAGAAACTATGGTTGAATTGAAAGTCCTAAACGACCCTAGAAACAGGGCCACTAATAAAAAAACTCTCTTTTGGTCTTCGATATCCTTGAATAAAGCCACAAAAATACCTTAGGAACAAAATTGTAGATCTAAGTTTTGAATCCAATTTTGATAAACCCAATCCCTGAGGGAAAAAGTTGGGGACCAGAATACATTGAATCGACAAATAACTGCACATTGTTTATAATCAATAATCTTTATCTTGGTTAATAACTCATTCATCTAGAGAGTTGGGGTGTCTAATGAATGCGGCACCAAAAAATCTTGGCATGGAAGAGCCTTTGAGGGTTGGGAGCTAGAGCCTGGTTTGAGGGCCTATTTAAATGACAAGATTTTTGAGGCCAAAAATGCCCTATTTTGTATGGCACGTCCTCATAGTCATGCAATGAGGGAGATAAAGGCATCCTTTTGGATTCCATAATCCCTAAGATCCTTTTTCAAATTCAATTTCATCCCCTCAAAAATGAGCCTCATCACCCTTGTTGGAATACTTGTCATCTTATGAATTCTGGCTGTGAGCGAAGATATAACCTTCCTTTCACATACCATGAGGCAAATAGTTTTTTCAAGCAGTTTCTGGGCAGGGTTTTAACAAAAATTGGGAATTTTGGGAACTCAAAATCCCCAACACCATCCATCAGTTGAATGGATTGAGTATATGGAGACAAATGAACCATCATGGGAGCTAAGCGTGGCTGGGGAATTCTGTTAAACAAATTTTAGACGGTCTCACACCACTCATGAGGAGCTAGTCCATATATTTCATCAAACACTTTGCAGGGAAACTTCCCACAAAAGTGTTCTTCGGTCCCAAATTTTTCCTCGAATACCAAGACCAAATTGAAACCAATCCAGGAGGGACAACCCAAACTGTCAAGGGAACGCATTTATTCAGTCCCTTTGCAGCTATTTGGGCATCTCGAACCACAACCTTTGAAGTGCGGAGCCAATGACACACATATTTCTTAGACAACAATGACACCATGAATCTTGGAAAGTTCTGATTCATATTAGAGGATACAATCTCAGTTAAGAGCCATAGCTTTAATATAAGGTCACATAAAATCATGCGATCGAAAGGCAATCAAACCCCCAGCAAGCGATTTCGACTGTAACCATCGACAAGTGAGGTTGAGCAATTGACATTTGTGTTTCTTAAATGAACTATAGTTTCTAGGCCTGCAATGACAACATTCACCAGTGACCTGCAAAAACACCAAGCCCTAACTTCCCTCACAGTCTCCATCTCACAAAATTTGATATCAATTAAAGATACTTGAAATTTGTGAATTTATTTCAATGAGTGTCATCATTAAACAAGATATAAATTAATATATTTATTAAAAATTTTAACTTTATAATATTTAGATGATGATAAATTTTAATAGTAATAAATAAATTAAATTATAACTAGTCTAGGTTCATCTTAATTTTGGATTTATCAAGGGTTGAGAGGGATCAAATATCTCAAGGTGCAAATCTTTCTTTTTAGTGCAAGACTCGAGGAAAGAGCTGCACCTCTAGAGATTTGATCCCTCTTGACTTGATAGATTCAGAGTTAAGATGGATTTAAGTTAGTTTAATTATTATAGTTATTAATTTGATTTTAATTTATTTTATTTTTAGTGTATATTGATGTAATTTGACAAAGTCAAAATGTTTAGAAAACATAACATAACATAACATAACATGACATTACAACATATCTTCCATACTGAACTATGGAGTGTAATAATTATATATAAAATTTGAAATAGATAACATGAAATATATCCATAATAAAAACGTGTCATGTATATTATAGTGAATTTTTTTTAAATAATATTAGAATTAAAAATGTGTCATGAAATATTATAATTAAATCTTAATTCTCAAATTTCAACAATTTACATCCTATAAATATCGAATCTCAAATATTTTCTCTGTACAGAAGGGAGACATTTTATGCAATTTGTAACTTTGAAAATGCCGATTACTGATAGAAAAAATTAATCAACTTACATTTTGTTAATAGTGTTGGACTTGCCAAAATTGAAGGGGTCTCCCTGATATGTGGTCCCAATTATACCTCACATTGTTTGAGATAGGAATCCCATCCGGAATACGACCCGATTACCATTTTCTTAAATATTCTCCTTGGCTCTAACTGTCAGGAAGACAGAGGAACACATGTGTGCCTTCGAAAAGGAAGTAAGTGTGCCTTCGAAAAGCAAGTAAGTGTGCCTTCAAAAAGCAAGTGTGCATGGTGAGTCTTCAATTGTAGGTGTATCAAGGTTCTTCTACTATAGAGGGAAGAGAAGGTGAGCATCTAGGAGAGAGGTATTAGTGCCACTCTGACAGAAACACACAAAAATGAAAGATATTCATCTATCATCCAGGGGAATATACCACAAAGATGTGACATGCATTGCAAACATTACAACACATTCTTAATATGATAAACACTAAAATAACCAAAATATTTCAAATACTTTAGTATAGGTGAAAGAAAACATGAATCATAAAAATTCACAAAACAATATTACAAACATTCATAATCCATGCATGAAGAACATGCTGGTCACCAGGCTTCATATATTAAGTAAAATTCTCCAGACACATGTATACAACAAACACCACTAGCTCCAATATTGGAGCGTTGGAGTCAGTACTTGCTCCCCAAATTAACTAGCTTGTCTCTTTGATGCCTTGCAGGAGGAACCAAGGTGAAAAGTACTTTTCTCATACAATGAGGGTGTATATATAATCAATGGGGTGATACTTCACGTTCCTTGTGACTATTTGACTACCTTCAAGACTATTTGACTTCCTATGACTTTTCAACTTTAGATGATTATTGATATTCTGTACATGTCCTTTGGACTTCCACTTTATAATACATTTTCAATAGGCATTTACATAATCCACAAAAGTGAAGTGGCACATGGTGACTCATGACATTTATGACATGGACTGCATGATGACATGGAAATGTCAAGTCATTCTTGCTGCTTCTTGTTATATATATTCTTGAGAATGCTCTTCTGTCCACCTCCATATGGATTAGAGTTGAGGAGTCTTGAGTGATATCCGATCTTGAGCAATGGTTGCAAAATGGTGTCCCTTTGGTTTCTTTTGATTGATTCACTTGCATATTCAGTTATAGAGGTGTCTTCTTTCATGTTCCCCTCCTCCATCTCCTTCTTCATCATCCTGTCATGGTATGATAGTGTAATTTCATATGAAATTCACTCAGGACAAGACGAGATTAGTCCAATAAACCCTTAGTTTAACATGTTTAATGATAATCCACTGACTGAGAAAGAACCGGGTGGCAATTAGAGGGAGAGGCTTAGTGATTGTGAGATTACGCAGCTCAGGCAATTAGGGGCCAGACTTGAGCCTTGAGACAGCGTAATGCGCAGTTCAAGCTAGACTGAGCAAGAAAATTGTGTAGTTAGGGAGCTCAGGGAGCTAGGCTGAGGGCTTGAGCAATGATTTTTCCCACTGCATAGTTCCAGAAGGTAGAGGCGGCCATATTATTGCACATTTATGCAAGTCAAGGGCTTAGGGTTGGGGCTTGAGCCATATGATTGCATAGTGTGTAGTACTGACTAGGCAGGAGGAAGAAATTGCTCACTTTTGGGGTCAGAGGTTAAGCATCATCATTGTGATTGAGACAAATGTTGTAGTATCACAAGACTCTTTTAAACTCAGCCACACACAAAGAAGCCAAAAAACACGTTCACACATGACACTTATTTAAAAAAACAAAAACAAACATAAGACCAAACATACAACAAACAATAAAATAAACCATGTAACCAAATAGACAACAAAAAAGAAAAATAAACTATGTAACTAAATAGGCAACAAACAAGAAAATAAACTATGTAACCAAACATACAACAAAGAAGAAAATAAACTAAAAAGAAAGTAAACTATGTAACTAAATAGACAACAAATAAGAAAATAAACTATGTAACCAAACATACAACAAACACGAAAATAAACGATTTACATAGGGTAGGGCACAACCCTAGATCATCATTGAAAATATTATTTTAAATATTTGTCATTAATAGGAAGAGAGTCAATCTTCCCATCTAGAAATTGAAGACGATATGTGTTTTGGCCAAGCTTCTCGTGTACATGGAATGGTTTGATCCATAGGGATTGAAACTTAGTGTGTTTTCCTTTCTCCTTGTGGGATTTATCCCACTTTAAGACTAGGTCACCCACACTAAATTCATTCTTCCCTACAGTCTTCTTATCGAACCACCTCTTGATACGACTCTAGTGAAGATAATTTTTTTTTTACTTTTTCTTTTTGTCTCTCTTCCTGCAACTTGCGGAGAGTGTCTATCCTACTTTGAACCAATAAGCAAGACTTGCCCTATGATTCTTGTGAAAGTTGAAGCGCAGGGAAATAGATGTTCGAGGGTAGGATGGCTTATTTTCCATACACCAGGAAGTAAGGAGACGTATTCAAAGAAGTTTTTGGAGTGACTCGATCAGCCCATAAGGCATTCACCAAAGCAGAGTGCCAGTCCACTGTTAAGAGAAAACAATATTTTTGATAATGAAGATAAGGTTCTTGTTAGTGGACTCAACAAGAACATTTCCTTACAGATAACAATTAGCACAATGTTTCAATAGAATACCATTTTCTAATGAAAAATCATATAATATTAGCGATGAAAAGTACGTTGCATTGTTAAAAATAAGTGAAGTCGGAATAGCAAACCTGGAAGTGATATTCCACTTAAGGAAATTGATGACTTCCTGATCATTCACCTGCTTGAGTGGAACTTCTTCTTCCCATCGCGCGAAATAATTTTTGGCAGTGAGGATATAACGGTGTTGCTCTGATAAGTGCAAAAAAATATCACCAATCACATTTAGGTCCTATTGTTGAAACGATTCTTCCACATCGATAGACTGCAACGGGGCGACTGACTTCTTTCCTCGACCGACACATTTCTGACAGACCGGACACTTGCGGGCATATGCGTGAGCATATTTGAATAATGTGGGCTAATAAAGATCGACTCGCATAACTTTGTGTGTCATTGTATCGCTCGTAATCTGTCCCACGACTGGTCCATCATGGAGATGACACAACGCTTTCTTTGAATCTTATGATTCAAGGAATCTTACCAATACTCCATTATGGTGCTTTTTGAGAAGCACCCCATGCACCAACTCATCAGATAATGATATCAATATGAATTCCCTCTTTTTTCATGCAGATAAGTGAGAGGGAAAAGTGCCATGCTTGAGATACTGGGGAACATCCACGTACCAAGAGTTATAGGTAGAAGTGGGGGAGGCTTGCTCAACATTATACATCTTTATTTCTTGCTCCCAACCTGATGGATCATCTTCTTTTGCATCCAGTGATTCTTGTACTATTCGACATAGACCATGTCCCTTGATGGTGTGAATTGGTTTGAATTATAAGTACTACTCTTGCAGACCAGTCATCAAGTTCACTCTTCTCTCATCTAGCTCTTGTTGGAAAAACAATGATCTGGCTGTTGGGTTCAGAACAAAGATAATGCAATGATTCTTTAAGATATAGGGTCGGAAGTGCTTTACCACCTTAAATAATGCATACACCTATTTATCAATGGAGGGATAATTAATCTTGGGTCCTTGTAGGCTGGCACTAATAAAATATATTGGTAGCTCATTATTTTGATCATATTTTTGCGTAAGTACGACGACAAGAGAAGTGTCAAAAACGAAGGTGTAAAGCAAAAAATATTTGTTGAAATCTAGGATGTATAAGGCTGGTGCTCCTGCTATAGCTTTCTTGATATAGGAAAACACATCCTTTTCCTTTTATCTCACTTGTATATTGCATCCTTCTTCACCATCTCCTGCATATGTTTGACAATTTGAGCGTAATCAAAGATGAACTTGTGGAGAAAGTTGATCTTACCTAGGGAGGAATACATATCTTTCTTATTCAATGGGAAAGGAATATGCATAATAGATTTGACCCTTTCGAGGTCTACCTTAATCCCACTTTTCGTGATAATATGGCTCAAGAGGTTTCCCTCAGACATTGTAAAAATACTCTTCTTTGGATTAAGTGATATCCCGTACTTTCAACGTCACTTGAATATTTTATTCAAATGGCGTAGGTGGTCAGATATATTCTTTGAAAAAACCGTGACATAATCAAGATACACCACCATGCTCTATCCGATCAGTTCACGAAATGTGATGTCCATTGCATGTTGAAAGGAAGCACTGAAATTAACTAGCCCAAATGACATTGTTTTGAATGCGAACATGCCCCACTTAGTTCGGAGAATAGTTTTTAGTCTGTCAGGCTCTGAGACTAGAATATAGTTGTATCTTGAATAACCATCAAGAAAATAAAATATCTCTGACCTCGATACTGTCTGCAATATCTGCTCCATAGATGACACATGGTAGTTTTCTTTGTCCGAGGCACGATTAAGATTTTAGAAATCTACGCACAAGTGTATTTTCTTGGAATTCTTCCTTACTGGGACCAGATTTGATACCTAGGTTAAATGTCGCACTTTATAAATGATCCAAGCATCTAAGAGTTTCCTTAGCTCTTTCTGAATTAGGGGCTCAAGTGTTAGATGTACCTTCCACAACTTTTGCTGAAATGGCTTGGCCCCTTCATTTATTGGGATAACATGATGGATTATACGTAGGTCGTAAGCTTGGAGATCATCATATGACCACACGAACACATCTCGGTACAGCTTGAATAAGAATATGAAGGTTTTTTTCTCTTGTGGTGTACATCAAGTACCGAGACTGACAAACTTCAGATATTTCTTCATTCCAAGATTAATTTGTTCATGCGGCATTGTTGAATTATGGATTTTGGTATTGAATGGCCCTCTAAAGCGATTCTGCAAGTCATACAACGTTTCCAAAGATACCGCACCTTTCGTCATGGGGTTCTCTTTGTTTGAGCAAGCTACATCTTGCAACTCTCTTTCGTGATCGTCTTCATCAATAGCTGCATCTTTGAATACATTAGAATTCGCCATAAAATGTAGTACCTATTTCTCATCATTAAAAACGTGTAATTAGTGATATTATCAGGGACAGATGGTTTTTAAATAATTTCAACAAAAGAACCATCCCTAAGAAGTGACAACTTAGGAACAACATTTGCTAATGCATCCGCAACTACGTTAGGCATTCTAGGAACATATATAATATTAAAAGTTTGGAATTGAGAAATTAAATGTCATACCTCTTATTGATAACTTTTCAAATTAGGTGACACATAGTGTATAGTATTACACACTTGTCATACGACGATTTCTGAGTCACCTATTGCTTTAAGAACCCCAATATTGAGGTCAATGGCCTTCTGTAAGCCTAGGATGAGTGCTTCATATTCCTTTTTGTTATTAGTGAACTCGATTTCCAAGTGGCTTGAGATCAAGTGTTTTCTCTGTCATGGGTATAATAAAACACATCCATATTTAGAGCTCTCCTGTGTCTTGGAACCGTAAAAAAACAAAGTCCAAGCATCATATGTACAAGAGATACACCCTACACTAGTACTACTACTACTACCATTATCTACTGTACAAAGGTCATTTATGCCAGTTGGACTAGGAAGGAGTTCCAACTGTGTGTTTGGAGGGACTAGAGAAGGCTAATCAAGGTAGCACCCTGGTTAAGTCTCTAAGAAGCAACTACCAAAAATTAGATCTATGAAATCAACTAGTTAATTTTTCGCCTCGAAGGGTGTGACAATTTGCTTCATGTAAGGTTATGAGTTCACTTAGATTTGATTATTTCTACCCTTGTACGTAAGCCATAATTGTGACCAGTTAGTAGAAAATACCCCTATAATTTGCTAGACAATCTCTACTTAGAAAAACACCGCATGCTTCTAGAATGTCCACAAGTACTATATTTTTACACTGGTGAACTCATTGATCAAATGATAGGTGAGTATGCACATTTCTGAGTTCACCAATAGCATGGAAACGAGTCCTATCGAGCTGGATAATATATGCATCTATTTGATCCCATTTTGCATTAATTTTCTTACCTACATATAGTGGCATTACGTTTACTGATGCGTCAGAATCAACTAAGAAATTGTGGACATTGTAATTAAAAATTTGAAATGTTAACAAAAACGAAGGGCAAAGCATGTCAACATCTAATTTTAATGCATTAAGTATTGATTTCGGGGGACCATAAGACTTATTAGATCCCTTCTGCGAAGAAGTGTTGTTACTTGAGGTAGGTTGTTCAAGAGCGTAGACGAGTAGTTCCCGCTGGCTTGTGATTCGTGTGAGTTCGAAGAGAGAAATGTTAATGCCAATTTTATTCATGTCTTCAAGCTTCAACTATATTATAATTAAGTAGAAGGCATAACCGAAGTTTCTGGAGGAGTAAATTGATCTGATACTTCCAAAGTGATGGAATTACTTTTACCATTGGCAGAAGTACTCTTTGTTGTAGCAGTGTTTCCAAAATTGCTTTGTGTTTTGCACTGAGTTGACTGATCCAGGTGGCTCTAGAGAGACACACAGGACAAAAATGGCTCAAAAATCAAAGTGTTTGGATTGTGCTCAAACTAGGACCAAATCGAAGACCTCGTCATCCTGATCGTGGTGGTGTGAACGGCTCGTCAAACCGAGCTCGTATGCGAAAGATAGAGCTCTTCAAAGTTTGACATGACAGGAGAAAGTGGGGCCCACAATGTGCCACATGGCATCCTAGTAAGCAGGTGGGACCCACGTGGCACCCCACAGCCATTGACACTTGGCGTTTTCTCATTTGTCTTCTAAACTGGCATAAGAGACAAAAATCATGGGAAATGGTTAAATAAATAACCATATAACAAAATGTTGTTTAATATGTAGTTAAAAATAACTATATAAAAACAATTGAAGACATGGCTTTTGGATTGGCGGCAACAAACCCCGTCGAACCCTTTTAAACGGCCCTTATCGCAACCATATGATATATATATATATATATATATATATATATATATATATATATTGGGATCGGGGATAATCACCTCCACCGAACCCTCCACAACTATCGCACCCATTTATATATATATGTTATAACGAAGCTCTGTGTTAAGGGGCAGGCACGGGCCATCGGTGGTGGACCTGGCCCACACCCTGAAACCATATAAATATCGCATATATGCCACACATATCTCCGCACCGATCGCCGATAACAATATCGGCGAAAACCCCGATATCTCCGCCGTGCCGACCGCTGATAAGTGGTGATCGCCGATATGGAGATTGGTGAAGTCTCGATATAAGCGCTGATACCTCTGCCGTGCTGATCGTCGATAAGTGATGATCGTCAATTTGGATATCAGCGAAGTCTCGGTAAAAGCGTTGATATATATGCCTCCGCCATAGCCGACTGCCAATTGCAATTTATATGTAACGCCGATGAGGTGTTAAGCGCGGGGTTTAAGGGGCGGGTCGCCCAAAGCGGACCTGACCCCTATTTCAACATATTTATGGGTTAAAAGGGTTTATATATGGAATAGGTGGGATTTGATCCCCCGACCTCTCCTCAACGACCCCGATTATTTACCATTAGGCCAATGGCCTATTTGTTGGAAAATCTGCCGATGAATTCTACTTAAACAGTCATTTTTCTCTTTGCACGTAGTTCGAGAAGGAGAGAGAATGTAGGCATGAATTTCGAGGTAGAACGTAGGCAAAAATTTCAAGGCAATGAATTAATTAATATTTTAATGCAGGAACCATGAATTTTGTAGGAGGGCAAAATTTTCACTTTGTCAGAATTTGACAAGTTTTATATGGTTTTTACACCTCTCATCACCACGAACATAATGGTTTTGTTCATTTCTTCATCAGAGGTCTTCATTTTCCAGTCAGTTCCAGAATGCACATGGAACCATGATTTTAGCAAAACCATGGAGCGGAACCATGAGCCATGAAATTTTCCCATGGAGGTAAAATTTTGACATTTCAGAATATAGTCAAGTTTATACTTGTTTTTCATCATTTTCCATAGGGATCAAAATGGAGAGATCATATTCACCATCTGAGTTGCAGATTTACAATCCATCCATGAAACAAAATCTTTGAGGAATCCCAGGGGAATCTAAAAGATTCCTTGAGCCCAGAATTCTCAGCTTCTCAGAATTCAGATTTTGGACAGTCGATTCATCACTACTCGATGCCACAAAGCTGATGGTGGCTTCATATTTCTTATTCTCTCATTTCTTCTTCTAGTCACTTTTCTAAGTGCCAATGCAGATGTCCACATTCTTGTGCGAGCAGCGATCTCCATGAGATCGATGCCTTGAGAGCAATGGTCCGAGCAGCTTTAGTAGTGAGACATCCACTTCTTCAGATGGCCCTTGGTTGTGAGGCATATGATGTGTTCATGTACTTCTTCTTTCTGCATTATGTTGTACAGATCCATGATTGATGTTTTTGCAGGATCTTGTTTATTTCATGTTGTCATGATTACTAGCTTCATGTTATGCGGAATCTTCTATGTGATGTACTTGTTGTCATAACTCATCATGTTATGCTTTGAGATCACTTGGTGTATGTTGTTGGGATACTCTGGTTGTCGTCATGCATGTGTTTTGCTTTTGACATCCCTTTTGTGTCATGTTGGCGGGATGCGCACCATGCATGTTTTTGTGTCATACTGATAGGAGTCTTTTGATTGAGAGTTCTAGTTGTGGAACATCTCTTAGAGCCACTCTTGTGTAAGGGAATTCTTCCTTGTATGATCGAGACATTATCTCTGTGTACATCACCTTATTGACAACACTCAATGAAACGGCCTACACCATCTTGACACGGGGCTCGGAGACATAGTCCCTCCTGAACGAACTCTATTATCAACGACATTTGTTTTCATGTGATGATGATTGTTATGTTTCTCTTCTTTACAGTATGCAGCTGTATTTGTTAATGTTCTTTTAAAATTCAATTTTAACACATCACAAAAGTAAAAGGTCTTGGAAAGGTCCTTCTTCACACCCGGACCTGGATCAAGTGGTATCAGAGCAGGTCTTTATGTTGATGTGAATTGCAGTGAACAATGACAGAGGATGAAAGAGAAATGTACGAGACCATGCATAATATTTACAAGAAGGTGGAAATTATGTATAAAACTCTACATAAAGAAACAGAGGAAAAGAAGCGGTTACGGCTTCAGTTGAAAGCCACAGAAGAGGCAATGAAAGAACTGAAGTAAGACAGACATAATCTTAAAACAGAGAATGATGAATTGAAGATGCATCTGCATAAAGAGAAATAGGAGAAGCAGAGTTTGCTACTACAGCTGCAAGCAAAGGACGAGGCCTTGGAAAAGCTGTAGCGAGACCCATTTGAGGTAAAAAGTAGTTCTCCATCTTCATGTATGTTTCCTGATGATGATTTTGCTATGTTTGAAAATCACACCACAGGAATTGGCTCCAAACTGTTGAAGAAAATGGGGTATGAAGGAAAAGGCTTGGGCGTTAATGGCCAAGGCATTGTCAATCCCATCCAAGTATAGGAATTACCGTGTCGAGCAGGACTTGGGTATGTCAGGAAAGAAGTTGGGGAATGCACTAAGACAGTTAGCAAACCACCAACAACGGATGATGAGCAGCCCTCATCAGTTCTTTCCAAATCGAAAGAGAAGGTAAAAGATGTTGATTTCCTTTCGGTTTCATATTATCATAGTATGATGTCTGTTGGATATTTGGAGATCCTGATTACAGGGACAACCATGAGGCTCCTTACAAGGATAAGGCACGAGGAGAAAGAACTTGGTGCTAATAACCAAGGTATAACTCCACCTTTGGAGGTTATGCATGAAATTCAATTTGTAGGCTCGAGATACACCAGAGGAGAGTGCTCAAAGGTGTCAGATTTGTCCGAGACATCGTCAAGGAGAGAGAATGATGGGAAAACATCCCCATCATCCCATGGCAGTTTCCATCGCAGGGAGAGAGCCGAGGCAAGCTCTCATTGCTATACTGACATCAAAGATAGCAAAGGAAGATATAATCACTTTCAATATTCGAATGTTCATTTTGATTATGATCATGTTGTTAATGATAAACGAAGATTAAGGCATCGGAAAACATGCACCTTTTGTGGTTTACCTACCATACCTTTTCTAAGTGTTGGAAAAGAATGGTAGCACTCATGAGGCGTGAAAGACCCTCTCGACAACATGAAAAGAAACAGGTTAAGCAGATATGGAGGAAGAAAGCATACTGCAGTCATTGCGAAAGAAATGGCCATCAGAGATCCACTTGCTGGAAGTTCCATTAAGAGCAGCACGTTAAAGAAAAAACATCGGTGCGTGAAGCAGGAAGAGCAGTTGTTCGACAAGAAAAACCACCTCAAGGAGGTGACCCATTCACATTGATAAGTGAAAAATGGTTTTTTTGACTTGTTTTCATTTCGTGGTCATTCTTTGTAAATCATTTGTTGCATTTTTAAAGTGTAAAAGTGATGATGTGTTTCCATCACGTGGTCAGCAACAATGATGTCTGGTCATGTTTTGAGTCGTATTTTGAGTTGTATGTTAAAACTCTGAAAGTGATGTTATGTTTCCATCACTTGTCAAAACAATAATGTTTGGCCTTATGTATGTAAATCATGTGTTGCAGTGATGATGTGTTTTCCATCACTTTTTGAAGCAACCATGATGAGTTGGCCTTGTTGTCATAGTTGGGGTATTACGTCCATCTTGTTGTAAACTTGACCACCAAGTATATGTTATAAACTCGTGGCAAGTATGGGACGTTTGGGTCTTTAGTTTGGTCATGTCATTCAAAGCATGTGATTTGCAAACAATGTACTATAGGTTGCAGAAGTAGCAGGTGTCGGCTCGTCGCTTAAGGCTCCGAAGAACAAAGGTGAAGGAGATGGAAGCGAGACCTTTTCAGGACATTTGTGATGTAGACAAGGTACAAAGAAAGATGCAGATTACTTTTTATGCTTTTGGAGGACCAAAAGCTCCTCAGTGGGGAGGATTGATCCAGGTGGCTCCAGAGAGACACACAGGACAAAGATGGCTCAAAAATCAAAGTGTTTGGATTATGCTCAAACCAAGACCAGATCGAAGACCTCGTCGTCCTGATTGTGGTGGTGTAAACGACTCATTAAATTGAGCTCGTATGCGAAATATAGAGCTCTTCAAAGTTTGACATGACAGGAGAAAGTGGGGCCCACAGTGTGCCACATGGCATCCCAGTAAGCAGGTGGGACCCACATGGCAGCCCATCAGCCATTGACACTTGGCATTTTCTCATTTGTCTCCTAAACTTGCATAAGAGACAAAAATCATGGGAAATGGTTAAATAAATAACCATATAACAAAATGTTGTTTAATATATAGTTAAAAATAACTATATAAAAACAATCGAAGACATGGTTTCGGGATCGGCGGCAACAAACCCCGCCAAACCCTTTTAAATGACCCTTATCGTACCCATATATATATATATATATATATATATATATATATATATATATATATATATATATATATATATATATATATTGGGATCGGCGGTAATATTCTCCGCCGAACCCTCCACAACTATCGCACCCATTTATATATATATGTTATAATGGAGCTCTATGTTAAGGGGCGGGCACGAGCCATCGGTGGTGGACCCGGCCTGCACCCTGAAACCATATTAATATCACATATATGCCACACATATCGATGCACTGATCGCCGATTATATCACCGATAACAATATCGGAGAAAACCCCGATATAAGCGCCGATATCTCTGCCGTTCTGACCGCCGATAAGTGATGATCGCCAATATGGAGATCGGTGAAGTCTCGTTATAAGCGCTGATACCTCCACTGCGCCAATAATCGATAAGTGATGATCGTTGATTTGGATATTGGCGAAGTCCCAGTAAAAGTGCCGATATATATGCCTCTGCCATAGTCGACCGCCGATTGCGATTTATATGTAACGCCGATAAGGTGCTAAGCATGGGGTTTCAGGGGCGGGCCGCCCAAAGTGGACCCGACCCCTATTTCAACACATTTATGGGTTAAAAGGGTTTATATATGGAAGAGGTGGGATTTGATCCCCCGACGTCTCCTCAATGACCCCTATTATTTACCATTAGGCCAACGGCCTATTTGTTGGAAAATATGCCAATGAATTCTTCTTAAACATTCATTTTTCTCTTCGCACACAGTTCGAGGAGGAGAGAGATTGTAGGCATGAATTTCAAGGTAGAATGCAGGCATGAATTTCAAGGTAGTGAATTAATTAGTATTTTAATGCAGGAACCATGAATTTTGCAGTAGGGCAAAATTTTCACTTTGTCAGAATTTGACAAGTTTTATATGGTTTTTACAGCTCTCATTGCTACAAACACAATGGTGTTGTTCATTTCTTCATCAGAGGTTTGCATTTTCCAGTCAGTTCCAGAATGCACATGGAACCATGATTTCAACAAAAACATGGAGCGGAATCATGAGCCATGAAATTTTCCCAAGGAGGTAAAATTTTGACATTTCAGAATATAGTCAAGTTTATACTTGTTTTTCATGGTTTTCTGCAGGGATCGCAATGGAAAGATCATATTCTCGATCTGATTTTGATATTTATAGTCCATCCATGGAATAGAATCTTTGAGGAATCCCAGGGGAATCTAAAAGATTCCTTGAGCCCAGAATTCTCAACTTCTCAGAATTCGGATTTTGGATAGTCGATTCAGCACTACTCGATGCCACAAAGCTGATGGTGGCTTCAGATTTCTTATTCTTTCATTTCTTCTTCTAGTCACTTTTCTAAGTGCCAGTGCAGATGTCCACATTCTTGTGCGAGCAGCCATCTCCATGAGATTGATGCCTTGAGAGAAATGGTCCAAGCAACTTCAGCAGTGAGACATCCACTTCTTCAGATGGCCCTTGGTTATGAGGTATATGATGTGTTCATGTACTTCTTCATTCTGCATTATATTGACAGATCCATGATTGATGTTGATGCATGATCTTTTTTATTTCATGTTTTCATGATTCCTTGCTTCATGTTATGCAGAATCTTCTATGTGATGTACTTGTTGTCATAACTCATCATGTTATGCTTTGAGATCCCTTGGTGTATGTTGTTGGGATACTCTGGTTGTCGTCATGCATGTGTTTTTCTTTTGACATCCCTTTTGTGTCATGTTGGCAAGATGCGCACCATGCATGTTTTTGTGTCATACTAATAGGAGTCTTTTGATTGAGAGTTCTAGTTGTGGAACATCTCTTAGAGCCACTCCTGCATGAGGGAATTCTTCCTTGTATGATCAAGACATTATCTCTGTGTACATCACTTTATTGACAACACTTAATGCAGCGGCCTACACCATCTTGACACGGGGCTCAGAGACGTAGTCCCTCCTGGACGAACTCTGTTATCAACGGCTTTTGTTTTCATGTGCTGATGATTGTTATGTTCCTCTTCTTTACAGTCTACAACTATATTTGTTAATGTTCTTTTAAAATGCAATTTTAACACATCACAAAAGTAAAAGGTCTTGGAAAGGTCCTTCTTCATACCCGGACCTGGATCACTGACCGATGGTGTGATCTTCCTTAACAAATGTTCTTTCAGTTTTTTCCTTATCAACTCTACTTTAGAAACAGGACCTTGGATTCTCAATTTATATCAACCATTCTTCTTTTGATCCTAGTCCTCACTCAGTGGATGCTTTTCGACAATCTTCTTTTCAACTCTGTATACCCAACTGAGCATATTTACTACATGCCTAGCACTCGTAATTTCTTCAGTTGCAACAGTTTATTCCTTTTCTTTCACATGCTCATTTTTCTCATCTGAAAGTATTCTATCAATGAAATTTTCAACTAGAGCGTTCATGTCGTGGTTCCATTGTGGGCATGTATTTTCTGAGTGATATTCTTGATGAAATGAACAATATTTATCCGTGCCCATGCTCTCAACATTCAACATGCCATTCGATCTTTGCGCAAAATTGGCTAGTTGATTGCTGCTACTACCAGAGTTGGAAACCCTTCTCAAAGCATTGAATTTAGGAGGCTTTCTGCTTATAGTGGTCTCTCTTGACCTTTGTTTTAACTCTTCCAACTCATTGGACAAAGACTTGATGGTATGGGTCAAGCTCTCAAGATCGGTAGCTTCCTTTTCTTTGGCCTTACTTGAGGAGGCCTGAGACCTTTTTCCCATGTCTTTGGATTCTTTTGATGATTCATCATCCATGAGACTCTAATTGCATGCAAGTCCTTTTCATCTGTGATTGCTTCTTCATAATTTTCTGCAAGAGTCACTTTCGTAGTTCTCTTCACGAATAATGTGATGCTTGTCGGTAAGGCACAAGTGTAATAATCAATAGTGATGGAGTCATGAGGTTTTGTATCTATAGGAAATATGTTCAATATACAATTGAACCTCTGATTAAAATATTTAACCTTCTCATTTTGCTCCATCTTCAAATTGCCCATATCTTTCAATAACATGGCAGGGGTTTTGTCATCGGAATTTTTTCAAGAAACAACTTCTTAAACCCTTTCCAATTCTGGATTGAGTTCGAAGGTATACTATGACACCATACAACTTGTATGCCATCTAAAGTACAAGGAAAAATTCTACATGTAATACCATCGTAACGTACCTCAAGAATTTGTAGATGTAGGTAGAAGTCGTCCAAATGGTTCTCCGCTTTCACTACTTTGTCAGGGTAATGCTTTGTTAGTAAATTTTCTTGGTGCCTCAACATCTTGTCTAAAAAAATCGACCGAAAAAGTGGGCCCTGGGTCATCTAATCCAGATCTTGGTATGCCATATCTTTGTCTTTTTGTTCCTCCTCTTCGTCAGAATTTGATGGATCTTCCTCTTCTTCTCCAGAATCTGATGGATCCTCTTCCTCTTCTTCTTCACCACCTAACTCATGGAAAGTATCATCTGAGAGTACAACATTGTATGCTTCACCTCTGTTAAAAGAAAGAGGTTGCTATTGTTTCTATGTGCTTTCTGTAGTCGTTGTTATCTCTTCAAGGGTGGCGAGAATCAAATCCTCAATCATCGAAACCACTATCCTAATAGGAGTGGTTGCATTCTTCTTTGGAAAATAAGGCAGATTGTGTACTCCAGGAATTAGTCCAATAGCCTTTGAAAACTTATGGGTTATAGGCCAGATGGCCTGGATGTGATCTAAGAGAATTCATAGGTTTGTTCAAGACCGGGCTAAGAAGATCTTCCAACTTCAAGAATATGAGCCTTGACAGGAAGAAGTATGGTGAGGGTGGGTGAGTTTTTCAATGATAAAAATATGGTTTCCCTCGTTCTAGCACCAGAAATGTTGACAGCGCTAGACTTTCAAACATTCAAGGGGTCTCCTTGATATGTTGTCCGAATTAGACCTCACACCATATGGGATAGGAGCCCTATCAGAAATATGACTCAGGTACCATTTTCTTAAAGATTTTCATTGGCTTTAACTGTTAGAAAGGGAGAGGAACACATGTGTTCTTTAAAAAAGTAAGTGTGCGTGGTGAGTGTTCAATTATAGGTGTATCAAGGTTCTTCTACTGCGGAGGGAAGAGAAGGTGAGCCTCTAGGAGAGAGGTAATAGTACCACTCTAACAGAAACACACACAAATGAGAGATATCAGTATAACATCCAGCAGAATAATCCACAAAGATGTGATGGGAATTACAACCATTACAACACATTATCAACATGTTAAGCACTAAAATAAAAAAAATAGTTCAACCACTATAGTACAGGTGAAAAAAACACGAATCATAAACATTCACAAAACAATATTACAAACATTCATAACCCATGCATGAAGAATGTGCTGGCCATCACGATTCATATATTAAGTAAAAATTCCTGGACACATGTATACAACAAACACCACTAGCGCCAATTATGGAGTGTTGGAGCCACTACTTTCTCCCCGAAAGAACTAGCTTGCGTATCTGATGCCTTGTGGGAGGAGCCAAGGTGAAAATTCCTTTCCTCATACAATGAGGGTGTATATATAACCAATGGGGTGATGCTTCACCTTCCTTGTGACTCTTAGACTACCCTCATGACTATTTGACTTCCTATGACCTTTCGACTTTACATGGCCCTTCATATTATATACATGTCCTTTGGACTTCCAATTTACAATACATTTCGAATAGGACTTTACATAATCAACAAAAGTTACGTGTCACATGGTGACTCATGACATGACATGACATGAAAATGATGACATGGACTGCATGATGACGTGGAAATGTCAAGTCATTCTTCTTGCTTCTTTCTATATATCTTCTTGAGAATTCTCTTCTGTCCACCTCCATATGACTTAGAGATGGGGAGTCTTTAGTGATATCCAATCTTGCACAACGGTCACAAACTAGTGTCCCTTTTCTTTCTTCTAATTGATCCACGTGTATATTCAGCTACAGAGGTGTCTTCTTGCATGTTTTGCTTCTCAATCTCCTTCTTCATTATCCTGTCATGGTATGATAGAGTACATGCATATGAAATTCACTCATGACAAGATGAAATCAGTCTGATAAACCCCTAGTCTAATATGATGTATGACAATCCACAGACTGAGCTGGAATTGTGTGGAAGGATGAGGGAGAGGCTTAGTGAATGCGGAATTGTGTAGCTTAGGCAGTAAAGGGTCAAGCTTGAGTCTTGAGACTACACAATGCATAGTTCATGCTGGACTTAGCAAGAAAATTGCGCAATTGGGGAGCTTAGGGAGTCAGGATGAGGGATTGAGTATTGATTTTTCACATTCCGCAATTCCAGAAGGTAGAGAAGGCCACATGATTGTATAGTTACACATTTCAAGGGATCAATGTTAGAAAATTATATATTACGCAGCAATGGGACACATAGAATATTGCAAAAACACAAATATAAAAATGCATAAAACAAGAGAGACACAGATATACGTGGTCTACCCAATTTGGGATATGTCCATGGAGAAACAACTAGTCCTTCCTCTTATATTATCCAAAAAAATGAAGAGATACAACCTATAACAAATCCACTGTAATTTCCTCTTCACTCTCACACATCCTCCTCTCTCTCTCAGAATAATCATACATTATCGCAATACAATTTCCTCATATAAAATGAGGGTTTCCTTCTAGGGGAAAAAACCATAAATTAACATAAATTATACCATCAGATCATTCTCCAAATGAATGACTCAAATTGACTATGAAACTACAATATTTTATATGGCAAATTTTCATCTATTTTTAGCTTCGGGGGTGTTGTCCCCGAACCCTCACTAGGGGGGGCTCTTTAAAAGTAGTCGTCGCCCCCCTTGGACCTCCTCGGCGGCTATCATATGGGCGGCGTTACCGCCCCATTTAGGAATTGGGGTCCAACACATCTGAAACCTGTGAATCAAGAAGATAATTAGTCTCCACACCCAACACTCAAGGTTGGGGCTTGAGCCTTGTGATTTTGCAATGCACATTACTTACTGGGAAGAAGAGAGAAATTGCGTGGTTTTTAGGGTCATAGGGTGAGCTTGAGCACTATGATTTCACAATGCATAGTCTTGGGAGGCATGAACCGCACATTATGAAATGCCAAGAGGTAGCGTTTCAGCTTGAGGGTTGAGACTACACAATGCACAGTTCAAGAGGGTCGGATGAGGCTAAGTTGTTTGGTTGGGAGTCTTTCCAAATTTGCTAAGTGTGGGATCGATGAAGCTGATGTGAATAGTGATGAAACTTGATTGTGATCTCCCTCTTGGAACACTTGATGACACAACATAAATTATCCAGAACAAATGAACAACTTTCCTTAGTGCGAAAACTTTGCGACGACAAGTGCAACACCAAAGATACACTTTGCAATGACCGTGACAATGCTTGTGCGACAGTACTTAAAACTTTGGAAATCAGTGTGATCGATGTTCACCTAGTAAGACCAACTCATTTCCACAAATAGAACCCCTTAAAACAACCAAAACAAGCTTACATACATCGTGTGACACTTAACATGCGAAAAGACGACACTTTGATTTCCTTGCAAATGGGAGAAAAAAACTTAGAAAAACACATGCAATGAGTCTCAATGTTTGCAATGATAGTATGAAAGATTAAAGTAGGCTCCAAAATTTGGGTGCATGAGAGAATTTTAGAGGGTGTTGTAGCAGCGACAACACATTCCTGATGATGAACTACATAGGATGGCTCGAAATGTCGAGGAAAAAGGATAAACTTGATGCGATGAATCCATTAATAATTCAACACAATTCACATCGTAGAATTCTCAAATCTCAAATCTTTGCCCTATATGATGAAAGTCGTAACTTTAGACGATACTAATTAATGATAGAAACAAGGAATCAACTTACATTCCTAATGATAAGCCACATATAATGGCTCGAAACATCGAAGAAAAAGAGAAACCTGATGTGATGACTATGGAAATAATTCAATAAAATTCACATCGTAAAAGTCTCAAACCTTAAATCTTTTCCCTATACGAAATGGAGATACTTGATGAAATCCATAACTTTGAACAATACTAATTACTAAAAGAAAAAATGAATCTACTGATTACATATGATGGCTCGAAATGTCAAAGATGAAGAGAAACTCATTGCAATGACTCTGTAAATAATTCGATACAATTCACATCGTAGAAGTCTCAATTTTCAAAATAACAATTTTATTACTTTTTAAAACTTTGCAAAAAAAAATGAAAATTTCATTAAAAAAAACATTGCAAAGAAAAAAACACAAACTTGAAAAACCCTTAAAAAACAAACCTCTCAGGAAGAAAGAAGAAGAAGAAGAACAAGAACATGACTTGAAAAATGGTTAAATAACCAACATTTAAAAAAAATGTGCATACTTAAGATATAATAAAATTTAACGTGTCAAAAATATGCCCCTCCAGCTCCCTCCCAAAAGAAAAGGTTGATGTTGCATCAACACCTTTTGAAATTAGCATGAAAAACAACAACATTTTAAAAACATTATTCATACTTAATAGATAAGAAAATTTTAATTGTCAAAAGTAAGCCCCCAAAAAAGGGGCTGATGTTGCTTGAACACTTTTCAAAATCGACATGAAAGTTACTAAATTTGAAAAAAAATTCCATACTTAATACATATGAAAATTTAAAGTGTCAAAAATATGCTCCAAAAAAATTGGTTGATGCAACATCAACACTTTTCAAAATCAACATTAAAATCATGATTTTTTGCGGCCTCTAAAAAAATAAGAACTTGGTAAAGTTATCATTAAGTTGGTAACTTTATTTAGTTTGTGTTAAAAAGCATTATTTTTTTAAGATTATAAGGCAACTGACACTTGTAGGAAGGGTCTACTCCACAAGTACCAAGCTATAGATTCTTTCTTTTATGTTGTTTAGTGTGTTTTAAGTTTATTTTGTCTATTGTATTACAAATTTGTGCGATTTATTGAGTTATAAGATACATTGTTTATTGTATCTATAACAAAGCTCTTATATGTAGTTTGTGTTATCAACTTGTAATTTTATGAGATTTCTCCTTTATTATGTGAATTTAATTTAGTTCATTTAAGCCTAAATGCAGAGCAATATATGGTGTATGCATTTGTTGTTCACAAATGTTTTTTTCTTTTGTAAGAAAATATATTTGCATGATATTAACACAGAGAAAATACATAGTTTACAACCTTGAAAGCTTGGGGGGCTTGAACATCTTGCCCATCAGAAATCTCTACCCCTGTGTGGGGAAACCATAATTTCCAAAACTTCTCTGCCCTTGGGAAAGGAAAACTAGAGACATAAGTTTTGATGGTCATGTTTAATTCTTTTGAAGAATTGATGAAAAAAATATTTTAAAACTGAGAGCCTAGTGGCTCTATGCCAATGTCCTACAAACCGAACAAAAGGGCCAAAAATTAATGACCTGAAGTGCTCTATGGAGTTCGAGGAGCTAACATAGTCTTGTGGAGGGACCATATTGGAGTTGCATTGAAGCAATGCTGGAGCAACTTGCACTAAGCATTGCCATGAACCTAAGCGTTACCCAAGTCGCATGGAACCTCTTCAATAATGTAACAACCATAAGGGCTAGGTCGAGGTGGGGAAGAAGGGGGGGGGATCTACTATAGGGGGAGGCAAAGCAGGAGAGGGAGGGAGATGAGCCTTAGGGGCCTGGATGATGGGGAGAGAAGACGAACCCATGGGAGGAGAATTTAAAGGCAAGGGAGCATGAGAGGAGGGGGATGGCACATTTGGCGGAAAATCAAATTTTAAGTCTGTAGTAAGCCGCTTGAGGGAGGAGGATGTGTGACTGTGATAGCCCGGGAGCTCAACAATCCACCCTGTTTCTATCAATTTCTCCTGCTCCCTTTCCTTAAGATGGTGAGCTAATAGATTGTGAAGAGCCCAGAGCATGGGTCGACCATGACATATCTCTACCTCTTCTGAATCTAATGCCTAACACCTTACATGGGTGTGTATGCCATGGCCAAATGGAGCAACTATCTTGGTATCATTGAATGTATTGTGGGGATTCCTATTGTCACTTACTACAAAATGTGTTTTCAAGTTGTCCAAAGAGAAAATTAGTAGAGAATTTTTCAATCATCTTCAAATATGAAGAAGGACTCAAAGCCTACATCAGACCCTCTGCATTGGAAAGTGATTTGAACAAGCTTTCCAACGATATGTGGAATTCCAAAAATGGACTCATGGATCAAAAGATATGGTCTGTTGAATTTCAAGGATTGAAATCTTAGGAAGGAATATCAAAGGTCTGATATATTAAAGATCGCATATCGGAGGTCCAACAACATCAGAGATAAGGGATCGCACATTAGAGTGTTAGGAATATTGCATATCGACGATCTCATATCGGAGGTTAGGTATCAAGGCATCGCAACGTTGGAGCATCGGAACATCGGAAGGTCGGCGATTGGAGAATCAAAAATTTTGAACGTGTGAACCTTTTAAAAAATTGTGATATGGGTGAAACGTCGATAGTGTTAAAAACTGTCAGGAATACTGAGAAAGGATTAACAAAGGATTTCATCCCAAAATCAAAGGTGGTCAGACCGTTTTATCTCTCCTCTGGCAGGACGCGTAGTAGCATGTGATTAGCTTTTATAATGACATGTCTCAGCATATGATTGGTTTTGATAAAGCTACAGTCGCATTTGATGTGAGCATGGCGTGATGGTAAAGAAGTAAACGTGGTAGGTAGTTTTGGCATTTTAAGGGGGCCTGAGTCAGAAAATCTAGGTGACACGTTTCACCACTCATGAGGTTCCATGTGGAGTGATGATGTCATCGGAGATCGCATATCGTAGGTTGAGGATTTCGACACTTTATAATAGTTGGCACTTGAAAAGGTTCTGCTAAGGGGGGCTCCAATATTGGGGTCGACACATGGTCGTAAGAGCTCAATGAACCAAGCGTTCAGAGAAGTTAACAAAGGGAGAAGGGCCCCCAACAGGAGTCTGAAGGCTTAGCACCTTAAGGTTAAGGAGTAGGTCATGACCCTTGGTCTTATGGGATACACTTTTCAAGGAGAGATGGAAAAGGGCCAAGGGCATCAGAACTCACTGTTTGCGTAATGTCTTTTAAGAATAAAGTTCCGATGATTAAAAGCTCTGATATAACACTATTGCAATAATACAAGACATACTAGGCTCTGATAGTGTAATACAAAGAGTTATGAGATGGATGAGTTGGCAGCTGTGATTCCACGACACCACTAAGGCCACCACAACTGATCGCTCCGAGCTCTAGAAAGTTGGAAATTCAAGTTGTTAAGGGGAAAGAAACAAGAAAACCGATCGAAACTAAAGACAAACATTGTGGCAAAGACATGGCTTGATCAGAGGCCATCATAGGAATGAAAGGGAGATATTTTCCTCAACCATCATTCAATTTTCCCATGTTTTGATATTTTGTAATATGTTGCGTTTTAAAGAAGGAATCAAATCATTTGTAATGATTTGGGAAGGAAACCTTTGCACACCAAGACAAGTAGTCGATCAAATAGCTGGAGCTTAGCTGAGATATTTTGTAAATGATTTCAAAGCTCCCCCTCTCCTTATAAAAAGAAGAAGAAAAAATTAACAGAGGTTCCCAAATTCTTCACTCGAGAGGTCTGAATTCTACTGTTGCAAGTTTTGAGCTCCGTTTGTAGAGAAAATGGTTCCAATTTGGTTCAATTTGCTTGTTTGTGTCATGCTCGGGCATATGCAATTGTTAAATGTAATGGACTAGTGATTTGGACTCCATCTTCAAATAATAATGAAGCAGTTTTGTTGATTCCAATAAGAGAAATGTGCAATATGTATTCTCCTTTGTATATAACTTCATGCATGTATTTCCTCCTCTGAAATGGTGTAATGAAGTTGATGGTTTCACCCTCATTCATGGTTGTATGTTTGCTGCTAAGTCTTAAAAGTACCTGTGTAAAAACAAATTTACTTGTATTATTTGATAGCCCATAGTACGAGTATGTAAACACATATTTATTTATGCTAAATGGTGGCAAATGTATTCATGACGCATAGAGCTTGAGACCTTAATTTGCGCTCCACTTTTTTTGTTATAGATCTGACCCAGAAATATATGATAATATAAATAAACCCAAGAATAACAAGATCTGAATATAGAAATGCTTCACTTTATTGATCAAACCCTTAAGGTAGGGCAACACCATACATTCACTCGTTAAGGAAGGAAAACACTCCACAAGCCATATGTTTGTTCATACAATAATCCTTCACATCTCTCCATGTGGAGTCTCTAGCCTCATACATATAATACCATGGGTTATTACCATGGTTCCCTCATACCATCGAACTAATACCAAGGGCCCATTACATTATTACTAACTACTTGTGGTCCCTTACATGATGTGGGTTAACCACCTTATTTATTACTATGGCCCATCCCATTATTACACTATTACCTTGGGTACCTCCCTTTGTACCCCATATTATCCCCCCTATGTATATAACATTCCACCCCCCTTAGCATGTTTCGTCCCCGAAACATGGGAAGAACATAAATAATAAGATCTACTCAAAAGAGTAGTCCACTGGTACCATGCACGTGCATCTAGCCATCCAAGAGAAAGGTGAACCCTTGATCTCCCTGGTGCCTCGCTCGCTTGAGATGGAAGTTGACCGTGGCAGCGCTTCTGTGTTGATGTGTAGTAGGTGGATCTTCGCTAGGCTCTATCTTTCATGTGGGGGTTGTTGTCCTTGTGGCTAATTGGTTGCCCTCTTGTTGGCTGTTGTCTTGCGAGGTGATGTGGGTGACGATATGTTGAAGTTTTAACCCACGGTGTCTTTTTATTTAATTCACCCTTTACTAGAGCTTGATTGTTATTTGGTGCATGTTGGGGTGCTTGCTGTGGTGTCTTATTTTCCAATATTACTTCAGCCACTGAGCCCTCATCTGATGTATCAACACCTGTAACCTTTTCTGCTTCAATCTCTGTTTGTGTTTGATTGTTGATCATCACTGGCTCATCATCTGATATGTCAGTCCTTGGAACATCTTCTGCTTCAGCCTCCATGTACTCTACTTGTTTATTGATGGAAATATCCTGTAATGTAATTTTTTTATTTTTTTTTATACGAGAGCTTCAGGAATTTCTTCTGCACATTAATATTGATAGTACCCATAGATTCCATCTAAGGATATCCCAAAACAACATCCATGTTATCCATATCTGACGTATAAAAATCACCATGCAACACATACTTATCCATTGAAAGCTTCAAATCTTTATAAACTTGCACATCCTGTGTGTTTTCAATGTGTTTTGCTGGCACTTGTAATTTTTTTGCCAAATTGACATTTATCAAATTTTTCTTGCAACTAGGATTTATAGACACAATGATCTTCTCTTTTTGAATCAACCTATGAACCTGCAATAAGGAGACACTAGTAGGAAATAACCCCACATGTTTCTAATTATCTTGTTTTCTGGCATGAGACCATCTGTCTAAAAGGAATTTTTCAAATTCTTCGTCGAGCAAGTTGGAACACTTCTTTTGGTTAAGTAATTCCCACCATGTGGCTGCCTCATCTTTAAATTTAGTCACTACCCAAAATTTCCAATTTTCTGCCCATAAATACTTTTGCATTTTTATGTGTTCTTCAATAGTAGGACCATTATCTTTTCCTGTAAAATATGGAGTCGCCATGAAGAGTGTTTTGGAAAAAAAAAAAAAAAATTAATTCACTTGGCGAAAATTTGAAATTGTCACAGTTTAGTCAATATTGCTCAGAATCCCTATTATGACCTGTTTTTGGAAATGGAACAACCATTATACATCTGCCCATGTGATATAAATCCCGATCCAGGCACTGGAATTTCAGATCTGCACTGAAACTCTCCCGCCGTCACCAAAAATTTTGAAAAAAAAGAGCTGATTTTAAATCAGCGATATCTCCCTCATCCGGACTCCGATTCAACTGATTTTTTTTTTTAAATTGGGTATTTTTTCACAAAGAATCCAGATCTGTAATTATATTTTTCAGATCTTGCACCAGGACGTCCATATCTGCGTCGAAAACTTGCTGCCCTGAAAAATTTTCTGCAACGCCACTAATTTTTAGATCAACGATATTTCCTTCATCCGGACTTCAATTCGGCCGATTTTTTTTTTTGAAATCGAGTATTTTTTCGCAAAGGATTCAGATATGAAATTATATTTTGTATATTTTGCCCCAAAACGTACAGATATGATCTGTAAACTCGCCGCCCCAAAAATCCTGCAAAAAAAAAAAAAAATTCTCCACTTTTTCCCAAGAAAGTGCTCGGATACCACTTGTTATATATCTGATATGAAAATATAAGACAATGAAAATAAACCACAAAAAGTTCCTACAAAAAATAATAAAAAAAAATTCTCCACTTTTGCCCAAGAAAGTGCTCTGAAACCACCTGCATCGATTTCCCTCCTTTCCTTCCTCTTGTTCATCTATACTACAAAAACAATGTTAAGCTACATATTGTTGTGTGTCCGCTGCCAGAACCAAGGCATTTCTCTTTGATATTAGCCATATCTACCAGTGTGTGTTCACTTGAGTTTACGTTGGTGAAGGGATATTGAACCAAGCCCTGAATTATCCCTTTTCCAATTATGTGACATATGGAGTGCAACAAAAGGCCCTTAGACAATATTCAAAAGCACTCTTCTCGGATGCCCTAGGAACTGGTCTCCTATCAACCCAAAGGATGTCTCTAGGAGGCTCTATATTTTCTGAAGCAATTGTGTGATAGGAGATAGAAAAATCTAAAACATCTTTCTAGCACCGTTGCCGGGGAACGAATCAGAATATTTTTCCCTGGGTACGACAATTTTTAAATTCCCTCTATCGAGTGAGAAAGGGAAGTGTGGGTTGAAGATATCTCACCTTGGCGACTCCACCATTTGAATCTTATTGTAAACACATTGGCGAAGAAATCCTTATTTGGTCATCCTGACTTTCAAGGGACTTCATACTTGCTCTGATGCTAAACAACATAAAGCTTCTCCTACATTTGAGCTTGAGATCACTCACCTAAAATGGTTTTCAAAATGGCTCTTCTTGCATTCTTGGCCAAAAAATTTTCCTCACTGGATTTTTCTTCCATTTCTTTTTATCCCAATCTTATCCCTTTAGTTCATGAATGATATACCTATTTTCCTAGATTAAGTGGAAACACCGATAGAAGTCCGGACCAACACCTCAAGGATTTTCATGAATGCATGGAACAACTAGGTATTGTTTTTGAAGATGTGAAAATGAAATTGTTCATTCATTATTTACATGAATATGCTAGAGTTTGGTACAGAACAATACCTCATGGCAACATATCTTCCTTAAAGATATTTCACATAGCATTTAATATTTTTTGCAAAAGATTATATCCACCGAGTGCTCTGTTTGAAGATTGTTGTGCACATTTTAATGTTGAAAATATTTCTGAGGTTAATGATCCTGCTGAAGATGTTTATGGGGCTCAACTCTAAGAAAACATATACTTGCATCAAGAAGCATCACCCAATGATGAGGAAAGGGAAGATTGAGACATTATCAAGATGCAAATGAACCCTCATACATCTTATTCTGCCGAATTTTATGATTATCCTTCTTATGATTTGTATCACTCCGATGGGATGTTGAGAAATGCAGAACCACAACAGTCCCAGTCATGGGAAGCTACTCATAAAAAGGAGGCCCACGAGGAGGTTAACAAAGAGGCTCTAGTTTACGATTCACATCCTTCAAATGGAGAACAAGTTCAAGAAGCTAGTATTAAAGTCGATAAAGATTCTCCAATCTATGATTTAGTTGATTCAAAGGAGGATGAGATTGTTGCATACTTTCAAAGAGATTTTCTTACCAGCAAGTGGGGAGAATACTTCCAGCAACAACTTGTTCAAGAAAAGCCCAAAGTTGAAGAACCAAGCAGGGTTTGTGGCTGTCTTTTGCAAAAAGATTCATTCCTAGAAATTGTTCGAGAAAGAGAGATGGTTGTAAATTTCTCTCATCAGTTTTATGATCTAGTAGATGGCTATATGGCATCTTTCTTTGGTGAGTAGCTGATCTCGATTATGGGGTGTGTATTAAATGTTTTACGTCAAGATTTCAAATGGTTAATGCCTATTTTAATTGCTAACTTTGTAGAGAGCGATGACATAAGCTCTAGTACTCAGATGTTGGGTTGGTATCATTGGACGATTTACCTCACTTGGGTGAATTGAGCCCTATGCATATGTAGGATTTGTATATAAATAATCTCACTAGGTGAGCATTTAATTTCCAGTTGTTAGAATTTGTAGTTCTACATTTCAGTTTTTATGAGGAAGGGACTCCCAACAGTTAAAGTTCCAGGGAGGTTTTCTGGTTTTACAGGTTCAATATATTTTTGACTCCATGCCCAATGGTGAAGGCTACTAGTTTTTAGGTTCTCTACACCTTGCTAGCAAGGCACTGACCCCAATTGGATCCAATGTTGTCACTTACTGCAAAATGTGTTTTCAAGCTATCCAAAGAGTAAATGAGCTGAGAATTTTGCAGTCATCTTTCAAGAAGTAGAAGGAATCAAAGCCTACATCAGACCCTCTTCATTGGAAAGTGCTCTAAACAATATTTCCAACGATATGTGGAAGTCCAAAAATGGATTCCTAGATCAAAAGATATGCTCTGCTAAAGTTCAAGGATTGAAGCCTTAGGAAGGAATATCGGAGGTCCGATATATCAGAGATCGCATATCGGAGGTCCAGTGACATCAGATATCGGAAATCGCACATCAGCGCGTTAGGCATATCTTATACCAGCGATCACATATTGGAGGTCAGGTATGAGTACATTGTAACATCAGAGCATCAGAAGGTTGGCGATAAAAGAATTAGAACTTCTGAACGTGTGAACATTTTAAAAAGTTGTGATATGGATGAACTGTCGATAGTGTTAAAAACCATTGGGAATGCCGATAAAAGATTAAAAAATGATTTCATCACAAAACCAAAGGTGGGCAGACACATTTCTCTCTCCTATTGCGGGACGTGTGGCAACATATGATGGGATTCGATAATGACACGTGGCGACATATGATTGGTTCTGATAAAGCTACAGTGGCATCTGATGTCAACATGATGTGGCAGTACAAAAGGACATGTGGTAGGTAGTTTTGGCATTTTGAGGGGGCCTAAGGGGGAAAATCTAGGTGACATGTGTCACCACTCATGAGTTGCCACGTGGAGTGATGATGTCATACCAGAGATCACATATTGAAGGTTGAGGATGTCAACACTTTATAACAGTTGGCACTTGAAAAGGTTTTGATAAGGGGGCTCTGATATTGGGGCTAGTACATGGTCTAAGAGATCAACGAACCAAGGACGTAGAGTAGTTAACAAAGGGAGAAGGGCCCTTGGCATAAGTTTGAAGTCTTAGCACCTTAAGGCTAACTGACAGGTCACGAACCTCAGTCTTATGGGATACAATTTTCAAGGAGCAATGGAAAAGGGCCAAGGGCATCACAACTTGCTATTTTCGTAATATATTTTAAGAATAAAGTTTCGATGAGTAAAGCTTTGATATAACCTTATCACAATAATACAGGATATATTGGGCTCCGATAGTGTAATACAAAGAGTTATGAGATGGATGAGTCAGCAGATGTGATTCCACAACACCACTAAGGCCATGACAACTGATCACTCCCATATCTAGAAAGTGGGAAAGTTAAGTTGTTAAGGGGAAAGCGATTGGCTGAATAACTAAAGAGGAACATTGTGGAAGAGATGTGGCCTGATCAGGGGCCATCATAGGAGCAATAGGGAGATAATTTCCTCAACCATCATTCAATTTTCCCATGTTCTGATATTTTTCAATTTATTGCATTTTAAAGAAGGAATCAAATCCTTTCTAATGATTTAGGCAGCAGACCTTCACATGCCGAAATAGCAAGTCGATCAAACAGCTGGAGCTCGGTTGAGATATTTTCTAACTACTTTCAAAGCTCCCGCTCTCCTTATAAAAAGAGGGAAGAAACACTTAACAGAGGTTTCCAAATTTTTCTCTATAGAGGCCCGAATTCTGCTATTGCAAGTTCTAAGCTCTATTTGTAGAGAAATTGGTTCCATTTTGGTTCAATTTTCTTGTTCATGTGGTGCTGAGGCATACACGATTGTTAAATGTAACGGACTGGTGATTTGAACTGCATCTTCAAAGAATACTGAAGGAGTTTTGTTGATTCCAATCAGAGCAATGTGTAGTATGTATTCTCCTTTGTATGTCACTTCATGTTTGTCTTTCATCCTCTGAAATCATGTAGTGAAGTTGTTGGTTTCACTCTCATTCATGGTTTAATGTTTGCTACTAAGCAGTAAAATTACGTGTGTAACAACAGATTTAATTTTGTTATTTGATAGCCCAAACTTCCTGATGTAAACACAAATTTGTTTATGCTAATTGGTGACAATTGTATTCATGAGGCATAAAGCTTGAGACCTTAATTCACACTCCACTTTTTTTGCATTTTCACCTCCACACTCTTCCATATTTATGTAGGAGATTCTTGCTTAGGATTATGTGTTATTTCCATCCCTTTGCATCAATTTCCCTCCTTTCCTTCCTCTTGTTCACCTATACTACAACAAAAATGTTAAGTTTCATATTTTTGTGTGTCGGCCACTAGAACCAAGACATTTCTCTTTGAGATTAGCCATATCTACCAGTGTGTGTTCTCTTGAGTTTACCTTGGCGAAAGGCTATTGAGCCAAGCCCTAAATTATCCCTTTTCCAATTACTGTTGGAAATAATACTGAGAGGGGGGGGGGGGGTGAATCAATATTATAAAGTCAATTAATCCCTTTTTCAAATCCAGATCATATATGCTACTTCAGTTAGTGAAAACCGCGTATATACGCAACTACGTAGAAGGAAAGCCGTGTATATCATGCAAACTTATAATTTACTTTATCTTACAGATGTTGATTATTAATCTGGGTATCAGAATCAAATAAACAGTAACCAGAAACAGTAAAACAAAACAGAAGACAATCACACACAAGAACACAAGATATAAGGTGGAAACCCAATGTGGGTGAAAACCACCTACTGCAATTCATCTCTATCTTCCTTTTAATTAGAAACTTCTTTTTACAATGATTCTGTACTGGTGCAGTCCTTTACCAGTATGCAGGCTGCAACCTGCTAAGAGCTACAACCCTCTCTCGTTCTCCAACTTCTCCTGGAAGGGAGCTACAACCCCCTTAGCTCTTGCACTAGCCAAGATACTAGTACGTAGGTGCTGACCTACAGAAGGCTACAACCTTCTCTTTCTTCTAGGGACCACGTTTCATAAATTTTCAGACTGGATCCATGAACATCAATCAATCATCAAGAATTTCTGCATCAAACAATCTCCTTTTCACCAATTAGAACTGAATCAAGTAGACACTTCTCTGACAGCTGTACCCAAAACACAGTAACAGTAACCACACACCAAATTCTGAACCCAGAACACTACAACAATAAACAAAAGTTGCTAGAACATAACTCAAGAGATATACGCTACTTCAATAACCAGAAACCTGCATGCATACGCTTCTGTGTCAGGACCAACCTGCGTATACGCTGTTTTTACTCACAGAACCAGCGTGTATACACACCTTCGCTTCACTGAACCTGCGTACAGATCTATAAAGGATAATTCACTCTTTCAAATATTCAGACATTAATTAACCCAGATTACCAGATTTATAGATCAATCATGCACCACATATAATGGATCAAAATCATACAAAGATACTATTATTCAAGCCTTAAGATTATGACCCATCAATAGAACTTATCCTTCTCTTTGCGTTCAGGTTCCTCCTTCATTCAGATCCAAATCTGCACCATAACCAAATTACCAATATTCTAGATCTAACACTTTATCAGATATTCAATTAATTCAGATGATCCTTTGCCAAATGATCTCCCTCCTCTTTTATAGTCTTAGGCCTTTCATAATACCATGGTCCAAAACCATAACAAAACAATACCATGGACCCAATACTTGGGATCAACACTTCTGACGAGATACTATGACCCAAAACCATAGGTTCAATTACCAAGGACTAAACACCACGGACCAAAAGTAAGTTCTCCAACATGTACGTGCTTTTCCTTGCGTGAAAGTGCGTGTATACGCATACGTGCTTTTGTAACGTATAACCCACGTGTATACGCGTCTTCGTCTAGGTGAACCTGTGTATATATCTTTTCCTTCATTCTGAAAGCCTGAACTGAGATCTGTCACCAGAGTGAGTTGCCATCAAGGACAACACCTATGCCATAGCTCCAAATCTGTGCCATAATGCCAACAATCTCCCCCTTTGGACTTGATGGCAACCCCAAGATCCTCAAAGTCATTCTCCCCCTTTGTCATCAAGGGCAAAGGGTTGTGCTCCCCCTGAGTACATGCTGAAATCTCTGCTCTGCTGTGTTGACCATGCTCCCCTTGACTGTAGGCAAAATCTGCAAAAAGATGTTCTTCAAAAAGAACCATGACTTATACATCATAAAGGACCTTCCTATCACCAAAAGACTCTATACATCCATCACCCTTCCAAGTGGGGATCATCCACCCAACCAAGTGGGGATACATAAGAAATTTACATATGACAACCAGGTATATTACATCTTTCATCCCAGGCATAGTGGGGGAAACGAAAATAGGCCGTTACATGACCTTGATAATAAAAAAATATACATGACATAGAGACGAAAATTCTAGAGCAAGACTCATGAAAGTCATCAATAAATGATATCAGCAACATTTGCCAATCACTATTCAGATCAGCAACCATGTTCTCCTTCTGTTCTCCCTCTGCATTTGTTCCACCTGAAACCAACAACAGCTGTGTACTCGGACCAAAAGCTTCTAAGATAATGCCAACAATTAGAAGATTATCTGCTCCCCCTGAACCTGTGCCAGATGGTCTCTGTCAGACCCATATCAGACTCTCTTCAACCAGAGTCTATCCCCACTGATTTCTTTCAAATTACCATATACGCGACTGTCTCTGCATAAACTGGCGTATGTACGCGGATCCTCCTCAGGAAACTCGCATACACCCACTTTTCTCTGAAACAGACAAGTTTCAACAGTAAGATGATGCATCAACTACTCCCAGCTTCTGTCTGAGGTATTCAAAAGTTTCCCTGGGCAGTGGTTTGGTGAGAATATTAGCAACTTGTTCCTTAGAAGGAACATACTCCAATTTGACCTTCTGTTCCAACACTTGTTCCCGGAGAAAATGATACTTGATCGGTATGTGCTTAGTCTTTGAATGCATGACAAGATTCTTTGAGATACTGATAGCACTTGTATTATCACATAAGATGGAGATAGGTGGTGTACAAGCGATTTAAAAATCTTGCAAGGTTTGCATCATCCAAAGGAGTTGAGTGCAACAAGATGCAGCAGCCACATATTCCGCTTCAGTTGTAGATAGAGCAATCGAACTTTGTTTCTTGCTGAACCAAGATACTAACCTGGAACCCATAAAGAATGCACCACCACTTGTGCTCTTTCTGTCATCCATGCTTCCAGCCCAATCTGCATCTATATAAGCATGAAGAGTGAGATCTGTATCTCTCGAATACCATAAGCCATAGTTTTGAGTTCCTTGAAGATACTTGAAGATTCTCTTTACTGCCTGAAGATGAGTTTCCTTTGGGTTTGCCTGAAATCTTACAACCATTCCCACTGCATGCATGATGTCTGGTCGGGTACCTGTCAAATAAAGCAGAATTCCAATCATGGATCTATAGGTTGGTTGATGCACTGCTGCTGATTCATCATTTGCACTGAGGCTGCATCCTGTAACCATAGGGGTACATACTGGTTTCGAATCTTCCATGCCATATTTCTTCAAGATCTGCTTGAGATACTTGGTTTGAGACAAAAAGATACCGCCTTCATTTTGTTGGATTTGTAGACCAAGAAAATATGTCAGCTCTCCAAGTAATGACATTTCGAATTCTTTCTGCATCACCAAGGTAAAGTTTTGACTCATAGCTTCTTCATTGCTACCAAAGATAATATCATCTACATACACAACAAGTATTAGCAATTTGCCATTTTCAATTTTTATATAAAGATTGCTATCTACTGATCCCTTTGAAAAACCTTGTTGATGAAGGTATTTGTCCCAAGAATGAAACCATCTGGTTGCTCAATGTACACTTCTTCATCTAAGTCTCCATTCAGAAAGGCTGATTTCACGTCCATTTGAAATACTTTGAACTTCTGAAAGCTAGAGAGAGCAAGGAACATTCTGATGGAATCAAGTCTAGCAACGGGAGGAAAATTTTCTTCAAAGTCTATTCCTTCTTGTTGAGAATACCCTTTACAAACAAGTCTGGCCTTGTTTCTAATCACTTCCCCATTTTCATTCAACTTGTTTTTGAAGATCCATTTTGTCCCTATGACATTCTTGTCTTTTGGTCTAGGAACCAACTCCCAAATGTTATTCTTTTTTATCTGCTCAAGTTCTTCATCCATTGCCTTGACCCAGCATTCATCTTTGCATGCCTCTTTTACATTTTGTGGTTCAGTGGAGGAAAGTAAAGCCAAATAGCTTGAGTCTTATGCAATTGTTCTTCTTGTTTGTATACCTGCCTCTTTCTGCCCCAAAATTTGAGATTCTGGATGATTCTTCTGAACGTACCTGGATGGAGTCTTATCTTCTATCCTTATCTGATCTTCTGGTGCCTCTTGAGCTTCTTCTTCATCATAAGTCTGATTTGATGTTGAAGGTTAGTCCTCATCGTCTTTGAAATCTTCAGATCTTAGCTGCTTAGGAGTGTTTTAATCTTCATCAACTACTACATCAATACTTTCAACAATTTTTCCAAGCCTTTTATTGTAACACTTGTAAGCTTTGCTGTGGGGAGAGTAACCAAGGAGAATGCCTTCATCTGCTCTAGGTTCAAACTTGCCAAGATTTTCATCAGTATTTTTGATATAGCATTTGCTTCCAAAAATTTTGAAATATTTTACCGAAGGAGTCTCACCATACCAGAGCTCATGAGGAGTTTGAGTGTTGTTCACCCGGACATTTGTCCTTTTGAGAATAACAACTGCAGCAAATGCAACTTCACCCCAAAAGGTTGTGGGAGTTCCAGACTCATCAAGCATAGCACGAGCCATTTGTTGAACCGTTCTGTTCATCCTTTCCACTACTCCATTTTGCTGAGGAGTCCTAGCTGTAGAGAATTCCCTTCTTATTCCATGTTCTTCTCAAAAATAAAAAAATTCATTCGAGGTAAATTATCCTCCTCGATCAGACCTGAGGCATTTGATTCTGTGATCTGATTCGTTCTCCACCAAGGCTTTGAATGATTTGAACTTTTCAAAGGCTTCGTCTTTGTGCTTCATAAGTCCTATCCAACACATCCTAGACTAGTCATCAATGAATAATATAAAGTATTCTTCTCCTCGAGGTGAGCTTTTCCTAGATGGACCACATACATTAGTATGGACAAGTTCAAGCGGCCTACTGGTTGATCCTTCTTTCTCAGGGAAGTTAGTTCTGGTTTGCTTACCAAACTGACATGATTTGCATATTGTATTGTCTGGAATTCTGATGTCTGGAAGACCACGAACTGCCTGATATTTGCATGCTTTCCTTATATGTGAGAAGATAAGATGCCCCAATCTTCTGTGCCATAGCCAGTGTTCATCATTCTTGCTTAGATAGCATTGATGTTGTCCTTCTTTGAATATGTATAAATTATTTGGAGTTCTTACACCTTTGATCACTGTTTTTCCTGTATCAAGATCACGAACACTACATCCATTTGATCGAAATATTACCTCAGTTCCTTGATCACACATCTGACTGACACTTAATAGATTGTGCTTTAAGCCATCAACATACATGACATTTCTAGCTTTGACCCTTTCTTTCAACTGAATAGAACCTTTACCTTTTATGAGAGCAGGAGTGTCATTTCCAAAGGAGGCCTTCTTCTCCTTTTCTAAGGCACTATATGACTGAAGTTTTTCTTTATCACCTGTCATATGTTTCGAACATCCACTGTCGATGTACCATTGATTTTCCTGCCCTTCCGCATATCAGGCTATACCACTTCTTTCTGGTTGTGGTTCTTTTATTATCCATGATTTGGCACTTGAGGCTTGCTCCTTTTGAGTTGTCTGCCAAAACCTGCTCCTACATTCAGAATCTTCATGACCGAAATCGTTACACATAGAACATTCTATTTCATTTTCAAGAGCAGAGAAGTTATTGTAGGTCCTTTTCACGATTCCAGTCATACTCCTCTGTTTATGAGCTTCTCTAGTCATGATTGTCTTATAGGCAACACATTGAGCTGCTTTGTGACCAAAGTTATGACAAGAAAACATTGGCCATTGAAGAAACTCCTGTGATTATCAAATCTACCAGCCAAATGATTGTAGTTCCTATTGACATCTGTTCTTGAGGCAAATTGAGAAGGTTTTACCTGTGGCTGGTTGTAGTTTCTGCTTGTCCTTAAAGTAGATTGCCCCCGATTTACCTGGTAGTCTTTGTTCATTCTTGAGGTAAATTGTCCCTGATTTACCTGGTGATTTCCATTGGGTCTTTGTTCACTTCTCCTTGCTGCATCAAGATAACTCTTTTAGGTAGATGGTTTCTGTGCTTGAGTTGTTTCTTCATTATATCCTAGACCTGTCTTGATTAGTGGAGAGCGCTGCACTTTGATAATCTCATCTAAAGTGTCAGATCCTTTAAAAAATCTAAGATTAAGAGCTTTTGTTTTCTCAATCTCTTTTCTCAGTCCCACAATTTCACATTCTAACTTTTCATGATGTTTTTCCTTTTCAGCCAGTTGGAATTGTAGAGTATCTATGATCACATTCTTCTCTTCTAAACAAATTTTGAGTCTAGAAATCTCTTCATAAAGACCTTCTTCATCTATAGCATCCACAAAATCATCATCTTCAAAAGCCATTAAAAGTTTATAATTATAGCCTTTTTCATCTTCATCACTATTTGAAAGTCCATCACTATCTTCATGAGTGTAATAGCTTTTCTTATTTACATTCTGTTTCTTGTTCCATCTAACAGGTTCCTTACCTTTGTCAAGCTTATCTTTATGAGGACACTTGGTAGCATAGTGACCAACTCTACCACAAGCAAAGCATTTGAAAGGTACCTCTGAATCTTACAGCACCCCGTTGAATATTCTTGACAAAATTTGATTCTTCCTCTTCTTCTGACATATGTCCTGACTCATAGTAATCTCCTTTGCCTGAAACCTTGAATGCAACTTCTCTCTTGTCTGATGGTCCTCCTTTCCTCATTTCGTAAGCAGTTAGAATTCCGTGCAGCTGTGACATGGTAAGGTTCCGTAGATTCTCCTTTTCTTCTATTGCAGAAACTTTTGATTCAAACTTAGGGGACAAAGATCTTAGAACTTTTTCAACCACAACAGCCTCTTTTATTTCTTCACCCAAGTTTTTCATACAATTAACAATCTCATTTACATGAAGGAAATAGTTAGCCACACTTTCATCATTGTGAATTCTGAGATTTTCATACTGAATTCGGAGGGTTTGAAGTTTTGCTCGTTTTACCTGTTCATCTCCTTCATAGCTCTAAACAATCTTGTCCCATATTTCTTTTGCGGATTTATACTGCATAACCTTGACGAATTCTGATTGAGATAGACATCCTAATAGAGTATTGACAGCCTTTGCATTTGTTTCATATTGCTTCTTACCAGCCGAATCTGTAGGAGTTGTGGATGGAAAAGTATACCCTGTATCTATGATATCCCAAACTTCTGTACCAAGAGATTGCAGATAGGCTGTGAATCTTACCTTCCAATAGACGAAGTTGGTCCCATCAAAAATTGGTGGCCTGATAGATGCTTCTCTCTCGTAGTTGCTCATGATGATGGATCTTCCTTCAAGCGATCAAGCTTCTTCAGAAGGACCTGCTCTGATACCAATTGTTGGAAATAATACTGAGAGGGGGGGGGGGTGAATCAGTATTATCAAGTCAATTAATCCCTTTTTCAAATCCAGATCATATACGCTACTTCAGTTAGTGAAAACCGCGTATATACGCAATTACGTAGAAGGAAACCCACGTATATCATGCAAACTTATAATTTAATTTATCTTACAGATGTTGATTATTAATCTGTGTATCAGAATCAAATAAATAGTAACCAGAAACAGTAAAACAGAACAGAAGACAATCACACACAAGAACACAAGACACAAGGTGGAAACCCAATGTGGGTGAAAACCACTTGCTGCAATTCGTCTCTATCTTCCTTTTAATTAAAAACTTCTTTTTACAATGATTCTGTACTGGTGCAGTCCTTTACCAGTACGCAGGATGCAACCTTCTGAGAGCTACAACCCTCTCTCATTCTCTAGCTTCTCTTGGAAGGGAGCTACAACCCCCTTAACTCTTGCACTAGCCAAGATACTAGTACGTAGGTGCTGACCTACAGAAGGCTACAACCTTCTCTTTCTTCTAGGGACCACGTTTCATAAATTTTCAGACTGGATCCATGAACATCAATCAATCATCAAGAATTTATGCATCAAACAATCTCCTTTTCACCAATTAGAACTGAATCAAGTAGACACTTCTCTGACAGTTGTACCCAAAACACAGTAACAGTAACCACACACCAAATTCTGAACCTAGAACACTGCAACAATAAATAGAAGCTGCTAGAACACAACTCAAGAGATATACGCTACTTCAATAACCAGAAACCTGCGTGCATACGCTTCTGTGTCTGGACCAACCTGCGTATACGCTGTTTTTACTCACAGAACCAGCGTGTATACGCACCTTCACTTCACTGAACCTGCGTACAGATCTATAAAGGATAATTCACTCTTTCAAATATTCAGACATTAATTAACCCAGATTACCAGATTTATAGATCAATCATGCGCCACATATAATGGATCAAAATCATACAAAGATACTATTATTCAAGCCTTAAGATTATGACCCATCAATAGAACTTATCCTTCTCTTTGCGCTCAGGTTCCTCCTTCATTCAGATCTAGATCTGCACCATAACCCAATTACCAATATTCCAGATCTAGCACTTTATCAGATATTCAATTAATTCAGATGATCCTTTGCCAAATGATCTCCTTCCTCTTTTATAGTCTTAGGCCTTTCACAATACCACGGTCCAAAACCATAACAAAAAAATACCATGGACCCAATACTTGGGATCAACACTTCTGACGAGATACTATGGCCCAAAACCATAGGTTCAATTACCAAGGACTAAATACCACGGACCAAAAGTAAGTTCTCCAACATGTACGCGCTTTTCCTTGCGTGAAAGTGCGTGTATACGCATACGCGCTTTTGTAACGTATAACCCGTGTGTATATGCATCTTCGTCTAAGTGAACCTGCATATATATCTTTTCCTTCATTCTGAAAGCCTGAACTGAGATCTGTCACTAGAGTGAGTTGCCATCAAGGACAACACCTATGCCATAGCTCCAAATCTATGCCATAATGCCAACAATTACGTGATATATGGAGTGCAACAGAAAGCCCTTGGACAATATTCAAAAGCACTCCTCTCAAATTCCCTAGGAACTGGTCACCTATCAACCCAGAGGATGTCTCTAGGAGGCTTCTATATCTTCTGAAGTAATGTGTGACGTGAGATAGAAAAATCTACAACATATTTCTGGCATCGTTACAGTGGAACGAATCAGAATATTTTTCCTTGGGTACGAGAATTTTTACATTCCCTCTGTCGAGTGAGAAAGGGAAGTGTGGGTTGAAGATATCTCACCTTGGTGATTACACTATTTGAATCTTATTGTAAACACCCTGGCGAATCCAGTGTCTATATCCTTATTTGGTCACCCTGGCTTTCAATAGGCCTCATACTTGCTCTGATGCTATACAACATAAAACTTCCCCTACATTTGAACTTGAGATGACGGACATAAAAGGGTTTTCAAAGTGGCCCTTCCTGCATTCTTGGCTTACAAAATTTGCCCACTAGATTTTTATTCCATTGCTGGTTATCCCAATCACTTCCCTTTAATTCATGAAGGATATACCTATTTTCCTAGATTCAGTGGAAACATAGATAGAAGGCCAGATTAGCACCTCAAAGATCTTCATGAATGCATGGAACAACTTGGTATAGTTTTTGAAGATGTGAAGATGAAATTGTTCATGCATTCTTTAGATGAAGATGTTATAGTTTGGTACATAACAATACCTTGTGGCAACATATCTTCCTTCAAGATTTTTCACATAACATTTAATATTTTTTGCAAAAGATTATATCCACTGGGTGCTCTGTTTGAAGATTGTTGTGCACATTTTAATGTTGAAAATATTTTTGAGGTTAATTATCCGATTGAAGATGTTTATGGGGATAAACTCCAAGAAAACATATAATTGCATCAAGAAGCATCACCAAATGATCAGGAAATGAAAGAAAGATACATTATCAAGCTGCAAATAAACCCTCAAAGATCTTATTCTGCCGAATTTGATGATTTTGATTCTTATTATTTGCATGAATCTGTTGGGATGTTAAGCAATGTAGAACCACAATAGTCCCAATCATGGGAAGCTTCTCATAAAAAAGAGGCCCACTAGGAGGTTAAAAAAGAGGCTCCAGTTTACGATTCACACCCTTCAAATGGAGAACAAGTTCAAGAAGCTAGTATTAAAGTCAATAAATATTCCCCAATATATGATTCAGATGATTCAAATGGGGATGATATTATTGCAGATTTTCAAAGGGATTTGCTTACCAACAAGTGGGGAGAATACTCTAGCAACAACTTGTTCAAGAAGAGCCCAAAGTTGAAGAACCAAGCAGGGTTTGTGGTTGTCTTTTGCAAAAAGATTCATTCCTAGAAATTGTTCAAGAAAGAGAGATGGCTATAAATTTCTCTCATCAGTTTTATGATCCAGTAGATGGCTATATGGCATATTTCTTTGGTCAGTAGCCGATCTAAATTATGGGGTGTGTATTAAATGTTTTACCTCAAGATTTCAAATGGTTCATGCCTATTTTAATTGCTAACTTTCTAGAGAGCGATGGTATAAGGTCTAGTACTCAGATGTTGGGCTAGTATCATTGGAAGGTTGACCTAAATTGGGTGAATTGAGCCCTATGCATAAGTAGGAGTTGTATATAAATAAGCTCACTAGGTGAGCATTTAATTTCCAGTTGTTAGAATTTGTAGTTCTACATTTCAGTTTTTATGAGGAGTGGACTCCCAACAAATAAAGTTCCACGGAGGTTTTCTAGTTTTACAGGTTCATTATATTTTTGACTCCATGCCCAATGGTGAAGGATACTAGTTTGCATGTTCTCAACACCTTGCCAGCAAGGCATTGTCCCCAATTGGAGCCAACATTGTCACTTACTACCAAATGTGTTTACAAGTTGTCCAAAGAGTAAATGAGCAGAGCATTTTGCACTCATCTTCCAAGTAGCAGAAGGAATCAAAGCCTACATCAAACCCTCTCCATTGGACATTTCTCTAAATAAGATTTCCAATGTTATGTGGAAGCCAAAAATGGATTCCTAGATCAAAAGATATGCTCTTCTAAAGTTCAAGGATTTAAGCCTTAGGAAGGAATATCGGAGGTCCAATATATCAGAGATCGCATATCGGAGGTCCAACGACATCGGAGATCAACGATCACACATTAGAGCATCAAGAATATCCATATCAGAGATCGCATATCGGAGTTCTAACGACATCGGAGATAAATGATCACACATTAGAGCATCAAGAATATCACATTTTAGTGATCTCATATCATAGGTTAGGTATCAGCGCATCACAACATCGAATCATCAGCACATCAGAAGGTTAGCGATCGGAACTTCTGAATTTGTGAACCTCTTAAAAGTTGCGATATGGGTTAAATGCCGATAGTGTTAAAAACCGTTGGGAACGTCGATAAAGGATTAACAAAGGATTTCATCATAAAAACAAAGGTAGGTAGAACCTTTTCTCTCTCCTCTAGCAGGACGCGTGGCAAAATATGACTGGCTCCGATAATGACACATGGTGGCATATGATTGGTTTTGATAAAGCTACAGTGGTATCTGACATCAGCATGATGTGGTGGTATGGAAGGACACATGGCAGGTAGTTTTGGTGTTTTGAGGAGGCCTAAGGGGGGAAATCTGGGTGACACATGTCACCACTCATGAGGTGCCATGTGGACTGATGACATCATATCGGAGATCGCATATTGGAGGTTGAGGAGGTTGACAATTTATAACAATTGGCACTTGAAAAAGTTTCGAGAAGGGGGCTCTGATGTTGGGGCTGGCACATGGTCATAAGAGTTCAACTGTAGTGATTTTTTAATCAGTCCTAATAGACTGAGACTGCAACACTTAATTTTGAACCCAAGGTATATCTTTCTGTTTCAATGGAGTTTTCACTGTCTGTGCCGATACACCACAACCAAGAATGAGAAAATGCAAAAAATAGTAAAAGGTGTCGCTGAACCAAATTGTTGAATCAAACCATTCATGTAGACATAAAAACACTCTGTAGAATTGATCACACTTTGCAACTATCAAAGTAAAGGCATGCCACAGGAACTAATATCTACTCCAGCTGGTTACTACCATTCTGTTGATTAAATCAGTGTAACAACATAATATAAATGGAAACAGCAGCGAATGTAATCCATGATTTGTACAACAACAACGAGAAACCATAAATCAATTAGCTAAACTAGAATGTACACTACCTCTATCACTGCAATCCCTGCCAAAGAGGAGGGTCCTTCCTCCTCAGCAGGGCGCAGGAGTAACACAAAAGTAATTAACGAATCAGCTGAAGAGTAGTAACAACATCACTATGCTGATTAATATTAAAAATAAACTCAGAATTACAGAAGCAGAGTAATAGTACTTTTCTATATGTCATGTCCTTGTACATGAAAAATCGAGTTCCTTTATAGTTATTACATCCCGAAATTAGAAATAGATCATTAATGAGAATCTCATGATTCTCATGTTGATAAAAAATAAAAGTAGTTACAACATATTTCTAAATACAAATATTTAGTAGCTAGGATTGCAACTGCTTGGGTCTGTTGGTTTCGAAAATAAACAATCCCTACTACCGAGAACTGTTATGTGGAATAGTACCCACATTTTCTAGCTTTGGCATAACAACATTGAGTGAATAACGGTTCTGGATGTCATGGCATCATTGGCGACAACACTTTTGGTGTAACAACGAATTCTTGTATCAGCGCGTAGTGTAATAGTATATGTAACAACATCCAATATGTAACAACAGACTGTAACAACACCCAATGTGTAACAACAACATGTAACATCATCTAATGTGTAACAATGAACTGTTCCACCCTTCTCTATAGTTAATTCGTGCTGCCTATCTGCTTCATAGCTTTGTTCTCGCTAGCCATCACCTGGAAAGAAGAAGAGCTTCCCAAAATACTTCTTCAATATTCTCCCAGTTAGCCACAAAAAAGGAATAAAGCATCACATTACTCAGTAAAATATGGAAAAGTAACATAACGGGAGATTAGGTTATAAAGGTGAGAAAATAGGGAAATTGGCCATGTAAAGTCATAGGCCTGGAGGACAAAAGGGTCAAAACTGGGGAAATAATGTGCAAAAAATAGGTAAAAGACCACACTCAACATATCCCATTGACTGAAGCAAATGCATGTCCCCATGCAGAATCTCAGCTCCTCCTACTGTACCCCCGATGCAAGTCTGTGAAATTGTAGGCACCAGCAGTGTCTTTACCTAGAGCTCTGAACCCTTGAATGGCCATCAATTGTCATGGCCAAGATTCCTCTTCGTAGTCACATAGGTGGTAGTCCGGCTGATACTCCTCTACTGGCAACCAAATCAAAGGAAATTTGAATATGAGGCCAATCCAGAACACCCCAAGTGTTTGCACAATCCGAGCATACTCAGGCACCCATGTAACAACAGCCAAAAAGTTCCTATACTCAAAAGGATCCCCTTCTTGTAACTCAATGCTACAGGCCTTAGTGCACTTAAGACATCCTGCTAGTGCTCGACTTTTCATATTTTCATACAGGTTGAGGCAGATCCTCACGATCCTTTTCCTATAGGTGGTCGACTATTCTTTGATTTCTGGAGTGCTCAGGAATAACTTAAACTCATGCCTGAGTTCATAAACCATCCCTAGTTCGGCTCTGACCCACAATGTTGTTCTCTCCTCGTTAGCTTCTGCTGATTTCATGGCCAGATGCCACTCAATCTGATTCCTCATAAATGAAAGGAAGGCCCGCAACTGCAAATCTCCCATATAGGAGAAGACACTCACTACCATCTTCGTGCTGACATATTCACACATGATATTATGTAAAAATAGCTCGCACAACAAGCTCTGGTCATCAAAGTCGCAGGAGCGAAAAATCTCAAGAAAAGTACGAGTTGAAGAACCCAAATAGGACCTATTCTCAAAAACAACTTTTAATTGAAATAAATAATAACGTTCCCAAAGGAACACTGGATATGACAGGGACAACTGCCTGCATGCTAGCAGGTTTAGGGCAAGGTCACGGAGCTTAGTCTTATCATTCATCAGGTTCGAGACCTATCGATTTAGCTGATACAGTTGTTCATCCTTCTTCTTTATAGCTTCCTTGTGCCTCTGTGCTTCCCACTCTCTTTCCCATTCTTCCTTTAGCCATTTCTCTCTAAGGGAATCCATCATCTTCTTGTGAGCTTGGAGCGAGATCACCCCCTCTTGTAGAGAGAGCGCCTGCTGCTTCCATTTTTGCAGCTCTGGTAACAATAACATCTTCTCAGAACACCATCCTTCATCAGGACCCAGTGTTCTCCCACATGCACTATCAATTGAAGGTGTAACAACCTCCTAAGGGTGAAACTATTCCACTTCGGTTGCTGGTTCTTGTGTAACAACATATTTGTCACAGTTTCCTTATCTTCCTGGTTATCTTCCATATTCGCTACGAGTTCTTGTGTAACAATAGCGTTATCCATAGACTTTTGTATATCGTTTTTCCCTGGGTAGGCTTTTGTCTCCACTGTTGGTTCTTGTGTAACAACAGTGTCGACTGCAGGCTCATGGATGTTAGCTTCTCCTTCCTTCCCTTGGCTGACTTCCTCCTCCACTATTGGTTCTGGTGAAACAACAGTGTCAGCCAAGGGCTCCTGTGTATCCATTACCCAATCACTTTCTATGGATTGTGTCATCTCGGTTGTTAGTTCTTGTGTAACAACAACATCCTCAACAGGTTCTTGTGTATCGGCTACCTAGATTTTAGTTTGTATCTCCTTCGAGGTGGTGTTTGCTACACAGACTTTAAATCCCATTTCCACTAGCTTCTCGACACAAGCTGCACACACAACGCCTGAAACATCTCCCTTTCTGGCCCTGTCCACGACCTCAGCCAAATTATCTAGCCCTGGGGCTCTTAGCTCTACCTTTCCCTCTGCTAGTTATTCCCTTAGCTCTTTATTTTCTTTTTCTAAATTTTCAATTCTTAATAGCAAGGATTGGGTTTTGCTCTTACCAGGTGAAGAAGGTTTCTCTGGCTGAGCCTGCTCCTCGTCCTTCTGCTCTACTGCTTCTTTGTTCTTCCTTGACATGGATGGGGACTTTGGGTGCCCACTAACCCTTATCCTCTGATTTGGCTGTCTGTCACCAATTGGTTTGTCAACTGGCCTCTTACCAACCCTTACTGTCAAGGGCTGGGGTTGCTCCTTTGTCACCGCTGGAGCTTCCTCAGATGTCTCGGTTTGCCTCCTGCGGGTGGTCCTGGGCTTCTTCCTCATGAATTCTTCCCAATTACTCCCTGGCAGCTCAAGGCGTCTAGCACAATGAGTTTGATAAGGCCATGGTTGGTGACACACATTTCTGGATGTGCAACTGTTTTCACAGCCACGACCATGTGCCTAATGTTTCCCAGCAAGAAGTAAGGAAGATTGATTAGCTGTTGATTCTGGAGGTGGTTCAACAATGTTAAGTGGTAATTAAACACAATTGTTGCATCAGCCCATGGCTGGGGGAGTGGCAGTCTATCAATTCCCCTTCCTTTCTTTACCAGTGACTCTTCTTCTTGGAGGAAATCCCCTTTCAAGGAGGGGTCATTAACCTTCCTGTTGAACCACCTCTTTCCTTCCACTGGTAATCCTGTCACTCTAGCAATCACCTCTTCCATGACCTCCAGCTTCAACCCTCTGACCTCCGTCTGGTTTCTTTGCAAATTCCATGGCAACACTGCCGTCTGATCCCTCCAACCTTCAAAAGAATTCGAACTAGCCTGCGTCCTTGAAAATCTGGCATGCTTCAGGGAAATCCTCTAAGGCTTCTGTGGACCTTGGCTCATGCTGTATTGCTTCTCCACCCATTGCTTATGCAAATTCAGTGTTGTTTCACCTCCTTCTCCCTTCCTCTAGACGCTCCGGGGTTGTCAACACACAACCTAGCTGTTTCAACCTACACTGTTATCTTCCACTTCTCCGAGCACTCTGAATGGGGATTCAGTGCTTCCAGTAGGGGTAAATGGTAGGGTGGTAGGGTGGCGTAGGTGAGGATTTCGAATTGGGATTTTTCACTCATGATTCGTACTGCATGGTAAATTTTCCTTATTAATGGTGAGTCATGGGAGGTCTCGTCGAAGGTACACTTCCCCTTTTTGGTATAATCAGCATTAAGTAACAATAACTACTAGGTCATCATGCCTTAATTGCAGGATTTTTTGAATAATCACAAATCATGCGACGGTCATGTCGCAATATGATTCGCTCCCCCCCCCGACTTAAATGTGACAACCGCCCTCGGCCATAAAAAATCATGTTAAGTTGCCATAATTACCAAATAAAGCGAATTCAATATTACCTTTTGATGACATACCTGGGTGACGTGGGGAGAAGTCATGGGTGGCATGACGCGTGAACCAAGCTCCGACAACGAGATGCGTGAATTTAATTTTGATGACGAGGATCACAATGATGCCTGTTATTTATTTCAAATAAAATATCTCATTCATTTTTTAACAGTTGTCGGCTGTTACAGGTGTAACAGCCAAGATGACTAATATATATATTATTTTGATTTCTACCAGAAAATAAAGAAGAAATGATCATGTAACAACACTTATCGTAAGGTATGCTTTGAAATAACAGATGTTGTTACAGAGTGTGTAACAGCTGCCACAAGGTGGTTTTCAACTGCTACAAAAAGTGTCTGTCTGCGCCTGGGAAAGGTTTTCACAGCCATATTGTTATTATTATTATTATTTTAAGAGTTTGAAGGTGTAATAGCTGCCAACCGTAGTTGATTTTCAGCTGTTACACTTATTGGAAAAATTAAAATTTTTGCAGCACAGGGGGGCTTTCCCCTGTTCCTGTAATTTGTAGATCTGAATTTGTGACAATGTTGACAAATGAATCCCTTGAAGCAGGTTTGTGATATAACCGAAGATGGTTCCCATTTGCAAGCAATGGTGTCCTCGCATTGTCAATGGTCACCAAATTTATAGTCCCATTGTCAAATACTGCATCTCCCTCATAGGGACCTAGCCATCTGGTGCAGAGCTTACCCTTGAAGTCTTTAAATCTTGATTCATATAAGAGAGCCCAATCTCCTTTCTGGAATTTCTTTTTCTTGATGAATTTGTCATGCCGCTTATCTCTCTGCTGTTGGATAATCTCTGTTTGTTAGATAGAAGCTAACAGTTTCCCCTCCAATTCATTGAGTTGGTTCAATCTTTGCTTTTGTGCTATAGACAAATCCAAATTGACCTACAATGATGTTCTTAGTGTCTTGATTTCAAATTCAATGGGGAATAAAGGGTTTTTACCATACACAAGTTCATATGGTGAGAATCCAGTGGTATTCCTCCATGTATTCCTGTATACCCACAACACTTTTGGAAGTTTATCAACCCAATTTGTATGTGACTAGCCATAGTCTTAGTAAGGATCCCCTCAATGACCTTGTTAGTGCTTTCCACTTGGCTATTTGCTTTTGGATGATAAGGTGTTATGATTCTATGATGGATTTTATATTTTTCAACCAACTCCTGGATCTTATGAGATGTGAACTGGGGCCCTCCATTTGTGACTATCTCCCTGGGTATGCCAAACCGGACAAAGATGTCTTCAAACAAAAAGTCTGAGACAACCTGCTCTGTGGCTCTGGTTAGTTCCTTTGCCTCAACCCATTTTGTGACATAGTTAGTGTAGACCAAGATGTAATATTTATGTCTAGATGAGGGATTAATTGGTCCCACAAAATCTAGAGCCCACTTCTCAAAAGGTTCTAAGATGATTTGGGGTTGTAACGACATCTCATCTGATTGTAGTGGTTGGCCCATCCTTTGACAACTATCACATCCCTTCACAAACTTCTTGGCATCCTGAAATATTGTTGGCCAATAATACCCTATTGAAAGGACTTTGTATCCTGTCCGTTTGTCTGTGAAGTGCCCTCCACAAGGTTCTTCGTGATAGGCTTTAAGGATGTCAAAGACCTCATCTTCTCTAACACAATGTCTGATCTAGAAATTTGGTCCAGTGTGATAGAGGTTCCCATCTATCTAGGTATATGTAGCACTTTGTTGTATGATCTTTCTTTTCTCCTTGGAGGACAAATACTATGGAAACTTCCCTGTAGAAAGATAATTGGCTATATTTGCATACCAAGGTGAGTAAGTGGAAATAACAAAAAGATATTCATCTGGGAAAGAATCCTTAGTAGGAATGCAATTGACATCAATAGTTAACCTAGAAAGAAATTCAACTACTACATTACCTTTTCCAGGTTTATCGATAATAGTGATATCAAATTCTTGTAACAACAATAACCAACGTGTAATCCTACCATTGGTAATTGACATTATTCATTAAAAAATGAATGATAGAATGGTCAGTGTGCAAAAATACTTGATACCCGGTGATATAATGTCAAAGTTTATTAATGGCATGCACGACTGCTAAGAACTCATTCTATGTCACTGTGTAGTTGAGCTCAGCCGGGGTCAGATTTTTTCTTATGTAGTAAATAGCATAAGGTTTCTTATCCTCTAGTTGGCCCAAAACAATACCTATAGTAATATCAGACACATCTGCAGCTATGTGAAATGACATTTCCCAATTAGGTCCTCGCAAGACCGGAGCTACTGATACACAAAATTTTAGCTTTAAAAATGCCTACTCACACTTCCCTATCCACAAAAAATCAACATCCTTCATGATCAAGGAAAATAATGGCGATGCAATTTTTGAAAATTTTTCTATAAATCTCCTGTAATACCTTGCATGCCCCAAAAAACGTCGTACCTCTTTTTGCATTTTGGGGGTTGGGATTTTCAAGATTACCTCTATTTTTGCAGGGTCTACCTTGATTCCTTCAGTAGAAATGTAGTGTCCAAGCATGATCCCTTCAATCATCATCATGTGACATTTTTCAGTGCTCAAAGCAACATTAGTTTGTACACACCGTTCCAACACTTTTTCCAAATTGACTAATGTTGTTTCAAAAGAATCTCCATAAGGTGTAAAATTGTCCATGAAGATTTCCAAGTAGTCATTCAATAGATCAGAAAAGATTCCCAGCATTTCCCTGTGAAAGGTTGTTGGCGCATTACAGAGTCCAAAAGGAAGTACTATGTATGTGTAGGTTCCCCAAGGGCAAGTAAAGGTTGTTTTATCCCAATCCTCTGGGGCAATATGTATCTAATTATAGCCACTAAATCCGTCCAAAAATGAAAATAACTTTTTTCTGGAGAGGATATCAAGGACCTGATCTATAAATGGCAAGGGAAAGTGGTCCTTCTCAGTGGCCTTATTGATTTATTTCTAATCAACACAGACTCTCGACTTGCCATTCTTTTTAGGAACGATGACAAGCGGCAACACCCACTGACTGTCAGATATTGGATAAATAAAGTTGGCACTCAGGAGTTTTTGTAATTCTTCCTTCACCACCTCCTTTAGTGTAGGGTTCATGCAGCGTTGTGGTTGTCTGACTGGTTTGCAACCATCCTTCAAATAAATATGGTGAGTGCATAGGTTAGGGTGGATCCCTTTCATATCTGTATAGTCCCATGCAAATGCCTTTTTGTATTTCTGTAACAGCTGTAACAACAGTTGGTTTTGCTCAGTAGTCAGGTTGGGGTTAATATTAAAAAACTTTCTAGATTCTATCTCAATTGGACTGCTATCAATATTCAGAGTGGTTCTCATTTGTTCAAAATCTATATCTTCCACCTCTTCTTCCTCATTCGCATTCTTAGCAGAAGCGACAGAAAGTGAGTTACTAATAAAACCATTGATGACATCATCTTCTATCTCATCCTTGAAATATTGGGCTTTCCCAAGAGTGAGGAGTGGCAGGGAAAGATCTAACTCAGGCTCAAACTCATCCCACCAAGGGTTATATATATCCATATTTGGTTTTGGGGGGTAAAGGCTAAGGTTCTTTGTTGCTTGGCCATTCGAGATCACCATAGATCCCGATTTGCAGCCTATAAATGCATTCGTAGTGGCCAACCAAGGTCTCCCTAGGATCAAAGGATGTCCCCCAAAATTGGATTTGGGCTGTAAGATAAGAAAATCAATCGGATACCTCTAGGAAGCTACTGTAATCACTATATCCTCTAACATCCGTTCAGGTTTAACACGAGACCTATTTGCTAATTCAAGTACAGTAGGAGTCTATCTAAGTCCCTCTAGCGCGAGAGCGATAAAGAGGTCCTTTGTCATTACATTAATGGTAGCTCCGAGATCGAACAACATATTAGCTATGGGCTGATCATTAATGTAAACAGTGACCATAGGATTTCCTAGATCATTGTACTTAGTTAGGAGAGGTTGATCAGGCATTAATTCGGATAATTTCCCCATCACATGTAAGGTGGCAGGGTTTTTAGGCTTCCTCCCAGGTTTCTTGATGCATAAATCTCTCACTGTTTTAGCATAAACAGGTACTTCCTTAAGGGCTTGCAGTAGAGTAATTCGTACATGCAAATTTTGCGACTCCCAAAGGAAATTAGATTCGGGTTGTGAAGTCATCCCAGGTTCAGTGAATCTATGAGGATACGGAGGGTCCTGAGTTACGATAGTCGAATCGCCTGTTACAGGTGTATCAATTTTTCCCAAGTTGGTTGTTATAGCAGTAACAGTGCTTCATGAGTTGTGATCCAGGTGGCTCCAGAAAGACACATAGGACAAATATGGCTCAAAAATCAAAGTGTTTGGATTGTGCTCGAACTAGGACCAGATCGAAGACCTTGTTGTCCTAATCGTGCTGGTGTGAACGGTTCATCAAACCAAGCTCGTATGCGAACGATAGAGCTCTTCAAAGTTTGACATGACAGGAGAAAGTGGGGCACACAGTGTGCCACATGGCATCCCAGTAAGCAAGTGGGACCCACATAGCAGCCCATCAACCATTGACACTTGGAATTCTCTCATTTGTCTCCTAAACCTGCATAAGAGACAAAATCATCTTTAAATGGTTAATAAATAACCATATAACGAAATGTTTCAATATAGTTATTAAAATAACTATATAATACAACAAAACCATCAAACACATGGTTTCCAGATCGGCGGAAACAAACCCCGCCGAACCCTTTTAAAATAACCTTATCGCAATAATCGCAACCACATTATATATATATATATATATATATATAGAATGGGATTGCCAGCCACAACCTCTGTTCTGTATTAAGGGGTGGGCGCGGGCCATCGACGGTGGACCCGGCCCACACCCCGAAGCCATATATATACATATATCGCCCCGACCCATAATAGTCACGCCGATGTCTATGCCGAAACATTTGTTAAAGTGCCGACTAAAAACGTCGATTGCCAATTTTGATTCATCACCGATAACGATATTGGCAGAACCCCTAATATCGCACCGATTTAATCGGCGCCGATCCCTGTCGACCACCGAATGCAATAATCGTCTAAAGGCGGACCTGACAGGGTTTATAGGGCCGATATAAAATGTTTTGAAGTCCAACTTTGAAGGATTTTGGTCTGATTTATCAATTTTTACTGTATTTCTGTTTTAAACAGAAAGAAGGCTATTTGTTACACCAGTCGATGCTTCTAAGAAAACGGCTTCTATTCTGAACAAAACTGACCTCCAATTTTTAAGCGCAGCTTTGATCCAAACGTGTTATAACACACAATGGTGACAGAGAGCTGAGGGGAGCGCGAGAAGGTTGTGTAACAGTGGGCGAGGGCAGTATGACAGGAAGCCCGAGAGGCTGCGTGGAAAGGCTGCGAGGAAGAGGCCTAAGAGCCTGTGTACCAGAGAGAGCTTGAAAGCCAGCACAATGCTTGAACCCCATAGAGCCACAGAGCTTGATCAATCCAGAGCGCAGATAGCCATAAGAGTCACAACGCTTGAAATTCTGGTAGATTGCAGAGCTGCAGTGATAAGCTAGAGCGCTATAGGGTCAGATCGCCATAGAGCTGCAGAGCGAGAAGTCCAGAGCAGTTATTCTTCTGTGATCAATTCTTCTTTATGATCGATTCTTCTTCGTGTGATCGATTCATCTTTTAATCAATTCTTCTTGATTGATTCTTCTTTGTTCAATTCTTATTGCAGTCGATGCTATGAAATCAATATTTAGCAAGCTTCAACATTTTTGATAGCTATGTTTCAGATGTCCACTTTCTTGCGCAAGCAGCCATCTTCATACGATCGAAGCCTTGAGAGTAGTGGTCTGAGCAGCTTCAGTAGTGTAACATCCACTTCTTCAGATGGCCCTTGGTTGTGAGGTATATGATGTGTTCATGTACTTCTTTTTGCATTATGTTGTACAGATCCATGATTGATGTTGATGCAGGATCTTGTTTATTATGTGTTGTCATGATTCCTTACTTCATGTTATGTGGAACCTTTATGTGATGTACTTGCTGTCATAACTCATCATGTTATGTTTTGAGATCCCTTGTTGTATGTTGCTGGGATACTCTTGTTGTTGTCATGCATGTGTTTTGTTTTGACATCCCTTTTGTGCCATGTTGGCGGGATGCTCACCATGCATGTTTTTGTGTCATACTGATAGGAGTCTTTTGATTGAGAGTTCTAGTTGTGGAACATCTCTTAGAGCCACTCCTGCGTGAGGGCATTCTTCCTTGTATGATCGAGACATCATCTCTTGTGTACATCATCTTTATTGACAACACTTAATGCAGTGGCCTACACCATCTTGACAACGGGGCCCAAAGACGTAGTCCCTCCTGGACGAACTCCATTATCAACGCCTTATGTTTTCATGTGTTGATGATTGTTATGTTCCTCTTCTTTTCAGCATGCAGATGTGTTCATTAATGTTCTTTTAAAATTGTAATTTTAACACATCATGAAATTAAAAGGTCTTGGAAGGGTCCTTCTTCACACCCAGACCTGGATCAAGTGGTATCAGAGCGGTCTTTGCGTTGATGTGAATTGTAGTGTGAACAATCGAACATGCAATGACAGAGGATGAAAGAGTAATGTACGAGACCATGCTCGAAATTTCCAAGAAAGTGGAAATTGTGTATGAAACTCTACAGAAAGAGATAGAGGAAAATGAGCGATTACAACTTCAGTTGAAAGCCACAGAAGAGGCCATGGAAGAGCTGAAGCAAAATAAGCAAAATCTTCAAACAGAGAATGATGAATTGAAGATGCGTATACATGAAGAGAAAGAGGAGAAGCAGAGTTTGCTACTACATCTGCAAGCAAAGGACGAGGCCTTGGAAAAGCTGAAGTGAGACCCATGTGAGGTAAAAAGTAGTTCTTCATCTTCATGTATGTTTCTTGATGATGATTTCACTGTGTTTGAAAATCACACCACAGGAATTGGCTCCAAACTATTGAAGAGAATGGGATATGAAGGAAAAGGCTTGGGCATTAATGGCCAAGGTATTTTCAATCCCATCCAACTAGAGGAATTACCGTGTTGAGCAAGACTTGGGTATGTCAGGAAAGAAGTTGGGGAATGCATTGAGACAGTTAGCGAACCACCAACAATGGATGATGAGCAGCCCTCATTAGTTCTTTCCAAATCGAAAGATAAGGTAAAAGATGTTGATTTCCTTTCGATTTCATCTTCTCATAGTATGATGTCTGTTGGAGATTTGGAGATCCCCATTACAGGGACAAACATGAGGCTCCTTACAAAGACGAGGCACGAGGAGAAAGAACTTGGTGTTAATAACCAAGGCATAACTCAACCTTTGGAGGTTGTGCATGAACATTGATTTGCAGGCTCGAGATACACCAAAGGAGAGTGCTCAAAGGTGTCAGAGTCATCCGAGACATCGTCGAGGAAAGAGAATGATGGGAAAACATCCCCATCATCACATGGAAATTTCCATTGCAGGGAGAGAGTTGAGGCAAGCTCTCATCACCATATTGACATCAGAGACAACAAAGAAAGGTATAACATATTTTTACCTTCAATGTTCATTTTTATTATGATCATGTTGTTAATGACGAATGGAGATCAAGGCATCAGGAAACATGAACCTTTTGTGGTTTACCTAACCATACCTTTTCTAAGTGTTGGAAAAGGATGGAAGCACTCATGAGGCGTGAAAGACACTCTCAACAGCATGAAAAGAAAGAGGTTAAGCAGGTATGGAGGAAGAAAGCCTACTGCATTCATTGCGACAGAAATGGCCATCAAAGAGCCACTTGCTGGAAGCTCCATCCAGAGAAACGCCTTAAAGACAAAGTGTCGATGCGTGAAGGAGAAAGAGCAGTTGTTTGACAAGAAAAACCACCTCAGGGAGGTGACCCTTTCACATTGATTAGTGAGAAATGGTTTCTAGACATGTTGTCATTTCATGGTCATTCTTTTGTAAATCACTTGTTGCATTTTAAAATGTAAACGTGATGATGTGTTTCCATCACATAGTCAGCAACAATGATGTCTGGTCATGTTTTGAGTTGCATGTTAAAGCTCTGAAAGTGATGTTATGTTTCCATCACTTGTCAAAAAAATAGTGTCTGGCCTCAAGCATGTAAATCATGTGTTGTAGTGATGATGTGTTTTCCATCACTTTTTGAAGCAACAATGATAGGTTGGCCTTGTTGTCATAGTTGGGGTATTACATCCATCTTGTTGTAAACCTGACCACCGAGTATGTGTTATAAACTCGTGGCAAGTGTGGGATGTTTGGGTCTTTAGTTGGTCATGTCATTCAAAGCGTGTAATTTGCAAACAATGTACTACAAGTTGTAGAAGTAGCAGGTGTCGGTTCGTCGCTTAAGGCTCCGAAGAACAAAGGTGAAGGAGATGGAAGTGATACCTTTTCAGGAATCTTGTGATGCGGATAGGGTACAGATAAAGATGCATATTATTTTTCATGCTTTTGGAGTACCAAAATCTCCTCAGTGGGGAGGATTGATCTAGGTGGCTCCAGAAAGACACACAGGACAAAGATGGCTCAAAAATCAAAGTTTTTGGATTGTGCCCGAACTAGGACCAGATCGAAGACCTCGTCATCCTGATCATGGTGGTGTGAACGGTTCATCAAACCGAGATCGTATGCGAAAGATAGATCTCTTCAAAGTTTGACATGACAGGAGAAAGTGGGGCCCACAGTGTGCCACATGGCATCCCAGTAAGAAAGTGGGACCTACATAGTAGCCCATCAACCATTGACACTTAGCATTCTCTCATTTGTCTCCTAAACCTGCATAAGAGACAAAATCATTTTTAAATGGTTAATAAATAACCATATAATGAAATGTTTCAATATAGTTATTAAAATAACTATATAATACAACAAAACCATCAAACACATGGTTTCAGGATCGGCAGCAAAAAACCCCACCGAACCCTTTTAAAACAAGCTTATCGCAATAATCGCAGCCATATATATATATATATATATATATATATATATATAGATATATATATATATATATATATATATATATATATATATATATAACAGAAATATGTATTAAGGGGCGAATGCAGGCCATCGGCGGTGGACTCGGCCCACACCCCGAAGCCATATATATACATATGTCGCCCCGACCCATAATAGTCCCGCCGATGTCTATGCCGAAACATCCATTAAAGCGCTCACTGAAAACGCCGATCGCCAATTTTGATACATCGCCGATAAAGATATTGGTGCAACCCTTGATATCGCGCCGATCTAATTGGGGCCGATCCCTGCCGACCGCCGATTGCGATAAGCGTCTAAAGGTAGACCCGAAAGAAGGTTATTTGTTACACCAGCCGATGCTTCTAAGCAAACGACTTCTATTCTGAACAAAACTGACCTTTGATTTTTAAGCGTAGCTCTGATCCAAACGTGTTAGAACACATGATGGTGACAGAGAGCCGAGGGGAGCGTGGGAAGGCTATGTAACAGTGGGCGAGGGTAGTATGACAGGAAACCCGAGAGGCTGCATGGAAAGGCTGCAAGGAAGAGGCATGAGAGCCTGCATGCCAGAGAGAGCTTGAAAGCCAGTGCAGTGCTTGAATCCCATAGAGCCATAGAGCTTGATCAATCTAGAGCGTAGATAGCCATAAGAGTCATAGTGCTTGAAATTCTGGCAGATCGCAAAGCTGTAGTGATAAGCCAGAGCGCTATAGGGCTAGATCGCCATAGAGCTGCAGAGCGAGAAGTCCAGAGCAGTTATTCTTTTGTGATCAATTCTTCTTTATGATCGATTCTTCTTCATGTGATCGATTCATCTTTTGATCAATTCTTCTTGATTGATTCTTCTTTGTTCGATTCTTCTTGCAATTGATGCTGTGAAATCGATATTCAGCAAGCTTCAACATTTTTGATAGCTATGTTTCAGATGTCCACTTTCTTGTGCAAGCAGCCATCTTCATACGATCGATGCCTTGAGAGCAGTGGTCCAAGCAGCTTCAGCAGTGTGACATCCACTTCTTCAGATGGCCCTTGGTTGTGAGGTATATGATGTGTTCATGTACTTCTTCTTTTTGCATTATGTTGTATAGATCCATGATTGATGTTGATGCAGGATCTTGTTTATTATATGTTGTCATGATTCCTTGCTTCATGTTATGTGGAATCTTTTATGTGATGTACTTGCTATTGTAACTCATCATGTTATGTTTTGAGATCCCTTGTTGTATGTTGTTGGGATACTCTTGTTTTCATCTGGCATGTGTTTTGTTTTGACATCCCTTTTGTGCCATGTTGGTGGGATGCTCACCATGCATGTTTTTGTGTCATACTGATAAGAGTCTTTTGATTGAGAGTTCTAGTTGTGGAACATCTCTTAGAACCACTCCTGCATGAGGGCATTCTTCCTTGTATGATTGAGAGATCATATCTTGTGTACATCATCTTTATTGACACCACTTAATGTAGTGGCCAACACCATCTTGACACCGGGGCCCGAAGACGTAGTCCCTCCTGGACGAACTCTATTATCAATGGCTTATGTTCTCATGTGTTGATGATTGTTATGTTCCTCTTCTTTTCAGCATGCAGATGTATTCATTAATGTTATTTTAAAATTGCAATTTTAACACATCATGAAAGTAAAAGGCCTTGGAAGGGTTCTTCTTGACACCCGGAACTAGATCAAGTGGTATCAGAGCGGTCTTTGGGTTGATGTGAATTGTAGTGTGAACAATGGAACATGCAATGATAGAGGATGAAAGAGTAATGTACGAGACCATGCTCGACATTTCCAAGAAAGTGGAAATTGTGTATGAAACTCTACAAAAAGAGACAGAGGAAAAGGAGCGATTACAACTTCAGTTGAAAGTCACAGAAGAGACCATGGAAGAGATGAAGCAAAATAAGCAAAATATTCAAACAGAGAATGATGAATTGAAGATGTGTCTATAGGAAGAGAAAGAGGAGAAGTAGATTTTTCTACTACAGCTGCAAGTAAAGGACGAGGCCTTGGAAAAGTTGCAGCGAGACCCATGTGAGGTAAAAAGTAGTTCTCCATCTTCATGTATGTTTCCTGATGATGATTTCGTTGTGTTTGAAAATCACACCACAGGAATTGGCTCCAAACTATTGAAGGGAATGGGATATGAAGGAAAAGGCTTGGGCGTTAATGGCTAAGGCATTGTCAATCCCATCCAAGTGGAGGAATTACCGTGTCGAGCAGGACTCGGGTATGTCAGGAAAGAAGTTGGGGAATGCGCTGAGACAATTAGCGAACCGCCAACAATGGATGATGAGCAACCCTCATCAGTTCTTTCCAAATTGAAAGAGAAAGTAAAATATCTTGATTTCCTTTCGATTTCATCTTCTCATAGTATGATGTCTATTGGAGATTTGTAGATCCCCATTATAGGGACAAACATGAGGCTCCTTACAAAGATGAGGCACGAGGAGAAAGAACTTGGTGCTAATAACTAAGGCATAACTCAACCTTTGTAGGTTGTGCATGAACATCGATTTGGAGGCTCTAGATACACCAAAGGAGAGTGCTCAAAGGTGTCAGAGTCATCCGAGACATCGTCGAGGAAAGAGAATGATGGGAAAACATCCCCATCATCACATGGAAGTTTCCATTGCAGGGAGAGAGCTGAGGCAAGCTCTCATCGCCATACTGACATCAGAGACATCAAAGAAAGGTATAACCACTCTCGATATTCAAATATTCATTTTGATTATGATCATGTTTTTTATGATGAACGAAGATCAAGGCATCGGAGAACATGCACCTTTTTTGGTTTACCTAACCATACCTTTTCTAAGTGTTGGAAAAGAATGGCAGCACTCATGAGGCGTGAAAGACCCTCTCAATAGCATGAAAAGAAACATGTTAAGCAAGTATGGAGGAAGAAAGCCTAATGCAGTCATTGTGACAGAAATGGACATCAAAGAGCCACTTGCTGGAAGCTCCATCCAGAGCAGCACCTTAAAGACAAATCGTCGGTGCATGAAGCAAGAAGACTAGTTGTTCGACAAGCAAGACCACCTCAGGGTGGTGACCCATTCACATTGATCAGTGATAAATGGTTTCTATACATGTTGTCATTTCATGGTCATTCTTTTGTAAATCACTTGTTGCATTTTAAAATGTAAACGTGATGATGTGTTTCCATCATGTAGTCAGCAAGAATGATGTCTGGTCATGTTTTGAGTGGTATTTTGAGTTGCATGTTAAAGCGTTGAAAGTGATGTTATGTTTCCATCACTTGTCAAAACAATAGTGTTTGGCCCTAAGTATGTAAATCATGTGTTGTAGTGATGATGTGTTTTCCATCACTTTTTGAAGCAACAATGATAGGTTGGCCTTGTTGTCATAGCTGGGGTATTACATCCATCTTGTTGTAAACTTGACCACCAAGTATGTGTTATAAACTCGTGGCAAGTGTGGGACGTTTGGGTCTTTAGTTGGTCATGTCATTCAAAGCGTGTAATTTGCAAACAGTGTACTACAGGTTGTAGAAGTAGCAGGTGTCGGTTCGTCGCTTAAGGCTCTGAAGAACAAAGGTGAAGGAGATGGAAGCGAGACCTTTTCAGGATGCATGTGATGTGGACAGGATACAGATAAAGATGTGGATTATTTTTCATGCTTTTGGAGGACCAAAAGCTCCTCAATGGGGAGGATTGATCCAGGTGGCTCCAGAAAGACACACAAGACAAAGATGGCTCAAAAATCAAAGTGTTTGGATTGTGCTCAAACTAGGACCAGATCGAAGACCTCGTCATCCTGATCATGGTGGTGTGAACGGTTCATCAAACCGAGCTCGTATGCGAAAGATAGAGCTCTTCAAAGTTTGACATGACAGGAGAAAGTGGGGCCCACAGTGTGCCACATGGCATCCCAGTAAGCAAGTGGGACCCACATGGCAACCCATCAGCCATTGACACTTGGCATTCTCTCATTTGTCTCCTAAACCTGCATAAGAGACAAAATCATTTTTAATGGTTAATAAATAACCATATAACGAAATATTTCAATATAGTTATTAAAATAACTATATAATACAACAAAACCATCAAACACGTGGTTTCGGGATCGATGGCAACAAACCCCGCCAAACCCATTTAAAACAACCTTATCGCAATAACTGCAACCATTTATATATATATATATATATATATATATATATATATATATATATATATATATATATATATATATATATATATAACAAAACTCTGTATTAAGGGGCGGGCGCGGGCCATCGGCGGTGGACCCAGCCCACACCCCGAAGCCATATATATACATATATCGCCCCGACCCATAATAGTCACACCAATGTCTATGCCGAAACATTTGTTAAGGCACTGACCAAAAATGTCGATCACTGATTTTGATACATCATCAATAACGATATCGGCAGAACCCATGATATCGCACTGATTTAATCAGCGTCGATCCCTATCGACCGCCGATTGCGATAAGTGTCTAAAGGCAGATCCGATAGGGTTTGTAGGGCCGATTTAAAATGTTTTGAAGTTCGGATTTTAAGGATTTTGGTCATATTTATCAGTTTTTAGTGTATTTCTATTTTAAACAGAAAGAAGGCTATTTTTTACACCAGCCGATGCTTCTAAGCAAACGGATTCTATTTTGAACAAAAATGACTCTGATTTTTAAGCGTGGATTTGATCCAAACGTGTTATAACACACAATGGTGATAGAGAGCCAAGGGGAGCGTGGGAAGGCTGTGTAACAATGGGTGAGGGCAGTATGACAGGGAGCTCAAGAGGCTACATGGGAAGGTTGCGAGGAAGAGGCCCAAGAGCCTGCGTGCCAGAGAGAGATTGAAAGCCAGCGCAACCCTTGAACCCCATAGAGCCACATAGCTTGATCAATCTAGAGCACAGATAGCCATAATATTCACAGTGCTCGAAATTTTGGCAGATCGCAGAGCTGCAGTGATAATCCAGAGCGCTATAGGGCCAGATTGACATAGAGCTACAGAGCGAGAAGTCCAGAGTAGTTATTCTTCTATGATCAATTCTTTTTTATGATCGATTCTTCTTCGTGTGATCGACTCATCTTTTGATCAATTCTTCTTGATTGATTCTTCTTGAAATCAATGCTGTGAAATTGATATTCAGCGAGCTTCAACATTTTTGATAGCTATGTTTTAGATGTCCACTTTCTTATGCAAGCAGCCATCTTCATACGATCGGTGCCTTGAGAGCAGTGGTCCAAGTAGCTTCAGCAGTGTGACATCCACTTCTTCAGATGGCCTTTGGTTGTGAGGTATATGATGTGTTCATGTACTTCTTCTTTCTGCATTATGTTGTACAGATCCATGATTGATGTTGATGCAGGATCTTGTTTATTATATGTTGTCATGATTCCTTGCTTCATGTTATGCAAAATATTTTATGTGATGTACTTGCTGTCATAACTCATCATGTTATGTTTTGAGATCCCTTGTTGTATGTTGTTGGGATACTCTTGTTGTCATCATGCATGTGTTTTGTTTTGACATCCCTTTTTTGCCACGTTGGAAGGATGCTCAGCATGCATGTTTTTGTGTCATACTGATAGGAGTCTTTTAATTGACAGTTCTAGTTGTGGAACATCTCTTAGAGCCACTCCTGCCTGAGGGAATTCTTCCTTGTATGATCAAGACATCATCTCTTGTGTACATCATCTTTATTGACAACACTTAATGTAGTGGCCTACACCATCTTGACACCGGGGCACAGAGACGTAGTCCCTCCTAGATGAACTCCGTTATCAACGGCTTATGTTTTCATGTGTTGATGATTGTTATGTTCCTCTTCTTTTCAGCATGCATATGTATTCATTAATGCTCTTTTAAAATTGCAATTTTAACACATCACGAAAGTAAAAGGTCTTGGAAGGGTCCTTCTTCACACCCAGACCTGGATCAAGTTGGTTGTTACAGATGTAACAACTTCATCTATATCAGTTGTTGTAGGCGTAGTAGCCACCTTAGAACCTCCATCATCTCTTCCGGATGGTTCAAATTCCTCCTCCGTAATGATAGGGGAGTGGGTTGGTTTAATTACCTTGCCTGATCGCAATTGTATTTCATTAAGTCCCATGGGGGTAATAAGGTAGGTCTGGAAGGTAGTAAGAGCCTCTATGCCCTGGGCTGATTTATTGTTTTGGTTTGGGTTAGGTTACACAGGTAGTTGGAGTCGCATAGGTGGTGGAGGAGCAGGATTTTGGAAGGGAGTTAACTGCAGTTGTTGTTGCATGGGTAGTCCAAGAAGAGCTGAATTATGGGCATTTCCTCTCCAATTCTAGTTCCAAGGATATGGTTGAGATTGAGGATATTGAACAAAAGGAGATGGAGACCACTGGTTCCAGGGTGAAGGAAACTACACTGGAGGAGGAGTAGGATATTGCTGAGTATTATATGCATTGTTCCATGAATTGAAAGAGGAAAAGTCTTGAGACATACCTGGAGGTCGTGGTTGCCATGGCCTCCTTGGTGCAATGAAATAAGAGGACTGCACTTCCTCGCTTGACTCTTTGAGTACTGCCTTTAACCTAGGAAGCTTCGGAAATTACCCTATCGAATTTTCTAGCTCGCAAATATTACACAAGCTGAATCTGTTCAATTCACATTCCCTCAAAGGATGTTTCTTCCGGAAATTCAGACAGAACACAGCCAGAGGTGTGTCAACTTCTTCTTGTGTCTTCTTGATCCATGTTGTCATTATTTGGGTAGAGAGAGTACTAAGGATATCGGTCTTGAAATTTTCAAACAAATTTCTGATTTCTGCTTTGGTTACTCCCCCTCCTACAGATTTTTGTATCTGGGTGGAGGCATCTCGAACTGCACTCCTCCCCTTAGATGATCCTCTAGAGCATCTTAGATAGAGATTTACAATTTCAGCGAATGGTTCTTGCGATATATCCCCCTTCCATAATAGGTTTAGGGCATTAAGGCAGTCATCCCTCATTCCTCTGATAAATATAGTCTTCAAGATCTCCTGGTCTAGATCACTATGTTTAGACTGCTGCAGATTATAGTGGAACCTCTCCACATAATCTTCCAGGCTTTCATCCTCCTTCTGTGTCATTCTAAATATCTCCTCCCTTAAGTCCTTGGTTCTGCAATAGTCTTGGTACTTTGATAAGAACGTCTCCTTCATATCATTCCATGTTCGAATAGAAGCAAGAACCAATCCCATGAACCATCTCAAGGCTTCCCCTTTTAAAGTAGCAGGAAATAATTTTAATTTCTGTGCATCTGAGGTATAATCATAACTTCTGCATAAGACATCGAACTCAAATAAAAAGGTGTTTGGATCTTCCACAGTCATCCCCTAGAAGGATGGTAAGGATGATAGAGGAATATTTTTCATAGGAGCTTCACCTCTGATATCCCTGATTGGGAACTCAAAGGTGGTGATAGTAGCATCTGTTTTAGCATTGTTGTCATTGTTGTCCCCCATGACTAGTCCTTCTAACCCTTGTTGTAGCAGACATCCTTCAAACTGTTCTTGTGATGGTCTCGTAGATGTGATTAGTGGCTTAGATGTTCTTGGGGTTGGTTGTTTTACTGCACTAATTGTATCCGGATATTGATAAACCAACAGGTGTTCTTTTGTCCTAGGTGTTCGATGTTCCCCCTTAGTTTCCCCTTGCCCCTCAGTTCTCAAATTCTGGCTACTAGCTTCCCCCTCCTGGCCTTGAATCAGGTTCTTGGTCTTGGGGGTATGGGTGCTAGCTTTAGAATGATATGGTATCAAGATAGAGGAATCTGAGGTTTCCTCTTTTTCTATGGGAGTAACAAATTTTTGCAGCTCTGTTTTCCTTGCATCCCTTTGAGAGCTGGACTATTTTTTTCTGCCTTAGAGATTATTTCCTGGATGATTGTTTTCCTTCCCAAATCTACACTTTTCCTTTCCTTTTTATGACCCATTTTTCTTGTGACTAATTAGAGTGGGGGTAGTTTTGGTATCTCTATAATTTCTATAGTTGCACACATGGACCCTATGTGTATTAACTCACACCCTAAGTGCCTCAGTCTTCAATAGTGGTGAGCCCGCCCAGATATGTTAGAGAAATGCACAGGTTCTTACCTCTCGTCTTACTACCCAATGACTAAAGAGCTGAAAGCATGCTAAACAAAACACCAAAATGCCCTAAGTGCCCTAGTGATCACAATGGTGAGCCCGCCCAGGTATGTTAGAGTGATGCACAGGTTCTTACCTCTCATCTTACTACCCAGCAAGTGTGGACTAGGAACACTCTACATCAAACAAACAACTTGGTTGACTGTATCATCAACTTCCATCCCTGGCAACAGTGCCAAAATGTAGTGTTGTTTTAATCAATCCTAATTGACCGAGACTGCAACATTTAATTGTCAACCCAGGGTAGGTCTTGCTGTTTCAATGGAGTTTGCACTGTCTGTGCTGATACACCACAACCAAGAATAAGAAAATGCAGAAAACAGTAAAAGGTGTCACTGAACCAAATTGTTGAATCAAACCATTCATGTAGACATAAAAACACTACAAAATTAATCACACTTCGCAACTATCAAAGTAAAGGTGCACCACACAGGAACTAATATCTACTCCAGCTAGTTACTACCATTTTGTTGATTAACTCAGTGTAACAACATAATATAAATGGAAACAACAACAAATGTAATCCACGATTTGTACAACAACAACGAGAAACCATAAATCAATTAGCTAAACTAGAATGTACACTACCTCTATCACTGCAATCCCTACCAAAGAGGAGGGCCCTTCCTCCTCAGCAAGGTGCAGGAGTAACGAATCAGTTGAAGAGTAGTAACAACATCATTGTGCTGATTAATATTAAAAATAAACTCAGAGTTATAGAAGCAGAGTAACAATACTTTTCTATATGTCATGTCCTTGTACATGAAAAATCGAGTTCCTTTGTAATTATTACATCTCGAAATTAGAAATAGATTAGTCATAAGAATCTCACGGTTCTCATGCTGATAAAAAATGAAAGTAGTTACAACCTATTTCTAAATACAAATATACAGTAGTTAGGATTGCAATTGCTTGGGTATGTTTCTTTCAAAAATAAACAATCCCTACTGCCGACAGCTGTTATGTGGAATAATACCCACATTTTCCAGCTTCGGCGCAACAGCATTGAGTGAATAATGGTTTGGGATGTCATGGAATCACTGGCGACAACACTTTTGGCATAACAACAGATTCTTGTATCAGCGCGTAGTGTAATAGCATCTTGTAACAACATCCAATTTGTAACAGCAGACTGTAACGACACCTAATGTGTAACAACATCCAATGTGTAACAACAAACTGTTCTACCCTTCTCTGTAGTTAATCCGCGCTGCCTATCTACTTCATAGCTTTGTTCTCGCGAGCCATCACCTGAAAAGAAGAAGAGCTTCCCAAAATACTTCTTCAATACTCTCCCAGTTAGCCACAAAAAGGAATAAAGCATCACATTACTCAGTAAAATATGGAAAAGTAACATAACAGTAGAATAGGTTATAAAGGTGAGAAAATAGGGAAATTGGTCATGTAAAGTCATAGGCCTGGAGGACAGAAGGGTCAAAATTGGGGAAAGAATGTGCAGAAAATAGGTAAAAAACCACACCCAACATCAACTAACCAAGGGTGTAGAGTAGTTAACAAAGGGAGAAGGCACACCGACAGGAGTATGAAGGCTTAGCACCTTAAGGCTAAGTGATAGGTCATGGCCCTTGGTCTTATGGGATACAATTTTCAAGGAGAACCAAGTTTTGATGACTAAAAGTTCCGATATAACACTATTACAATAATATAGGACATATTGGGCTCCAATAGTGTAATATAGAGAGTTATGAGATGGATGAGTCGGCATTTGTGATTTCGCGACACCACTAAGGCCACCACAAATGATCACTCCCATCTCTAGAAAGTGGGAAATTCAAGCCGTTAAGGAGAAAGCATCAGGTGAACTGGACGAATAACTAAAGAGGAACATTGTGGCAGAGATGTGGCCTGATGAGAGGCTGTCACAACAAAGAAAGGGAGATATTTTCCTCAATCATCATTCAATTTTCCCATGTTTTGATATTTTGTAATTTGTTGCATTTTAAAGAAGGAATCAAATCCTTTGTAATGATTTGGGCAGCATACATTCGCACACTGATACAACTAGTCAATCAGACAGCTAGAGCTTGACTGAGATATTTTTTAACTTCTTTCAAAGCTCCCTCTATCCTTATAAAAATAGGGAAGAAACACTTAACATAGGTTCCCAAATTCTGCACTCTAGAGGTCTGAATTCTATTGTCGTAAGTTCTACGCTATATTTGCAACGAAAGTGGTTCCACTTTGGTTCAATTTGCTTGTTCGTGTGGTGCTCAAGCATATACAATTGTTAAATGTAATGGAACAGTGATTTGGAATCCATCATCAAAGAATAATGAAGCATTTTTTTATTCCAATCAGAGCAATGTGCAGTATGTATTCTCCTTTGTATATCACTTCATCTATGTCTTTCCTCCTTTGAATTCATGTAATGAAGCTACTGGTTTCACTCTCATTCATGGTTGTATGTTTGTTGCTAAGTAGTAAAACTACCTATGTAACAACATATTTAATTTTTTTATTTGATAGCCCATAATAACAATACGTAAACACAAATTTATTTATGCTAATTGGTGACAAATCTATTCATGAGGCATAGAGCTTGAGACCTTAATTCGTGCGCCACTTTTTCTGCATTTTCACCTCCTCACTCTTCCATATTTTTGTTGGATATTGTTTCTTAGGATTTTGTGTTATGTCCAAACTTCTGCATCAATTTCCTTCCTTTCCTTCCTCCTATTCACCTATACTACAACAACAATGTTAAGATACATATTGTTGTGTGTCAGCCACTAGAACCAAGATGTTTCTCTTTGAGATTAGGCATATCTATCGGTGTGCGCTTGCTTGAGTTTACCTTGGCAAAAGGCTATTGAACCAAGCCCTGAATTATCCATTTTATAATTACGTGACATATGGAGTGCAACAAAAATACCATAGACAATATTCAAAAGTACTCCTCTCGGATGCCCTAGGCACTGGTCTCCCATCAACCCAGAGGCTGTCTCTAGGAGACTGCTATATATTTTGAAGCAATTGTGTGATGGAAGATAGAAAAAGCTACAAAAAAGCCCACGACCCCTTTCCCTATTCTTGGAAAAATGAAAAAGATCATAGGAGGAAGAACAAGACATGGGATAAGTGGAGGACTCAAAAGGAGGAATGTCTTGCCTGAGAGACTGGGCCCTTAGTAAGATGACTAGAGGAATCAAGTGCTGAGAGATCATGGCACACATAATTATACTCACAATTTTGACAGGTGAGGAAACTGGATGGGCATGTGAGGACATACTTCACTTGGTGACAAATTTATTATGCATTGAAGCCACTTGGAGGGAGGCAGGTGCTAGGTGGAGAGCATCGCCAATTGGTCTAAGAGCATGTGTCTGCATCTTGTCGAACACCTAGATATGGGGATGTTGTCCACAAATGTTAGATCTAATTGGTAGCTATATATTTGGCTTAGAGTAAGAATTATTAATTCATTTGATTTCTTAGAATTCTATTTTACTTTCCATTTACTTATGTTATTACAATATATAACTTGGTAGTTACTATTATTTCAGTATGTTATTTAATTTGAAGAGAAATAGATTATAAAGTTAGCTTGTAACATTAACACTTTCCTACATTAGTCAATACAAGTCCTTTCATCCCTCATAGATGGTGTATAGTGCCTCATAAGAACACCAAGTAAGCTTGGTTGATAATTTAAATGTCCATATGTTCATACCTTAAAATACATCTATATAAAAACATTGACATTTTTGGCATCATTATCGAGGAGGAACTAAAGGAAATAAGTTACTTGTTTTACATTGGTAATAGGGAATAAATGAATAGAATAGGAGTAGCCTAGAATAATTTATTATCCTATCACCAAAACTTTAACTCTATGCATGCATCTAGGTCATTCTAAGATGCATGAATAGAGGAGATAGATATACTCATGGTCATTCTCATTGTGCAATAGGATCCACCCATAGCCTTAACACTTTAATAGGAAAACCAAATGGTAGAGGAAAGTCTTAAAGGATCCTTGGAAACTAGTCTAAAACATCAATTAAACAAATAGAATCTGACTCTATTGGAAGTCCTTCTAGGATAAAATCCATAGTTGATGCTGCTATATGTTCTTTTGTTTTAGAAATTCTAGTTTTGAAGACAATAACAACTCAGAAAAACATATTGTAGAAAACAATTACTTTGTTGGGTCGAATCAGTCTACAATGCTTTATAGGATAAAAATGACCAACATGGAAGAATAAGTAGAGACATAAAAAGAAAAAGAACATATCACATATGAATTTACTATTCAATAATAGAATAGTATGGTCTAAATGAAAAATATTCCACCTTCTAACTTCCTTAACTTGCATGGTTTGGTAAGTGAAGACCCAGATACTTTCCTCTTTTAATTTGATGTCCTATATCGAAGTTATGGCTACTCCTCTAATGCTCAAAAATTAAATTTAGGAGGTAATGGTTTATCGAGTTAGGGGGTAATACTCTTAAAACATGGGAGAAAATAAGGAAAAAAATCTTGACTAGACATAAAGATTAATATAAAGCTCAAGATATTCAAGAGGAGAATTGTAAAATGGCCCAAAAGGATGACAAAAATATGGAAGACTATGCTGAGACATTTCAGTATAACATGCAATGACCAAAACAAATAAATTGGATTAAAAAAAGTTCAAAATCATCCTCTTTAGAGGAATTATGGATGATTGTATTAATATTCTTAATCTCATGACTATTGGGGATATTTCCCAAATGGAATATGAACAAATTTGTGAAAAATGTAGGCACCACTCATGCATCACAAGAAAATATAGAAAAGGTCCCAGGGATATAGTATCGAGGATTGATATATGAGCTAATGGGGGTTAGATCACTATGGTAAACATAGACAACTCATTAGAAAAAATTAAAAATGATATTTTAAGCTCAATTAGTTCTAATCTAGATACCTTCTAGGATAATAAAAAGAAAGGACAAAAACATAAAATTATCCATCTTCTACTCCAAATGTATGAAGAAACGCCTTTTGTGAGAATGTCCTATAAAAATGAATAGTGTAGAAGTATGTGATATTTGTGAAAAAATCACAAAGGATTCCCCTTCTTTTATTGATCTTAAAGTAGTTTACCAAAGGGTCAATGAAGGGACTGAACAAAATTTTTTTATGGCTTAGAAATAGCCATGGCCACCTTAACCACTAGGAATGCCTCAAGAACTGGCTCAATATTATATTCCATATCAATATCCACCATATATTTGGTATTCTTCCATGCCTTAGCAATGGTGGAATCCACAAGCTCAAGGATAACCCTAGAAATATTGTTGGAGAGGGCACCCACCCTTTTCAAGCCTACCTCAATAATCCACATCTCAACCATGCCCTTTGGCCTAATATCAATACTAATTGCGATTTGTACCTAATCAATTTCCTTAAATACCACCTCAAATTCCTACCCATTTCATGCCTAGCCCAAATAACGAAGTGATCAAGCCCACCAACAATGCTAAATTGCCTTTTTTTTCAATTTATTTTCTCTCTTATATGGATTGTGATGACATTTAATTATGTTCAAGGAAAACCATCAATGATAAAACCTCCCCTATTATCAAGGAACATGAAGAAGAAGAAGAAGATAATGATTTAATAAATCCAAACTTTCCCTTAGCTATGCAAAAACCCGCTCTAGAAAATCCTTAGAAACTTAAGACTTTTGAACCTGTTTCAACTCCACCTTACCCATAAAGGTTAAATATAAATAGAGCCTCTATACAACTTGAATGTGATCCCTTAGGAAAATTTAGAAAATGCAGGTGTGAAAATTCCCTATTTTGAGAAATCAAAGATATATTAGTATATGCAAAAGTTGTCTAAGAAATATTCTTAAGGAAACTTGGAAGGAATAGAAAGGATCCTCCAACAATTCATGCCATTAGGAAATTGGTATATTTAATGTTAGGAAAAGTTTTCATGACCAAATATATAGGCCTGAGACATCCAATCATTAACGTTCACATTAATAATATCCCGATTCCTAATAGTTTGATTAATTTAGGGGATGCTGTTAATGTAATGACAATATATACAATGGAGAAACTCCACTTGTCTACTCTGAACCAATTCCTACTATTCTTAAATACACCGATTTGTCTACTGTTAAGCCAAAAGATATAGTGGGTGCTATAATAGTTTCTACTAATATATTGTACTATCCAAATAATTTTCATGATCTTGCAACCAAATGTCAACTTGTGTGGGTACCCACTCATATTGGTTAGTTCTTGGTTATCCATGGAATATACCTATATTGGTTGAATATCAAGGGATATGGCGATCTCCCAAGGAAACTCTACTAAAAATATCACCCTTTATCCCCATACCAAACCTTCCTTGAATTCAAAGATACCTTCTTGGGCATGAGATATTGATGATGAATCCATTCAACCCCTTTTATCTTTGGGACAAGCATTACTCCTTGGGGGAAATATTGAGGATGAATTTATCTGTAATTTATCAATATATCTAGAAATCACTTCAACATGTCCTTCCCTTAGACATAATATGGAACAACATCCCCAATAAACTTTCTCACTAGAAGAGATGATAACACAAATTGATTTGAACGTTTCTAATTCAAAGTACATTAGTATAAATATATTTAGGGAAAAATTTATATATCAACTCTAACTTAGATGCCTACTAGAAAATTCATCTCATCATCATACTAAAAAACAAAAGTACTGCATTTTCCTGGAATTACATTGATATGGCAGGGATTAATCCTAGCTTATGCACCCATCATATTTATATTAAGCAGGATGAATGACCTATTAAGAAATCCCAACAAAGAATGAATCTGGTTTTGAGATATATAATGAAATAAGAATGACATAAACTACTAGATGTAAATTTCATTATCCCATCTATGACAATAAAGTTCTCACATTTAGTGATTATGCTAAAGAAAAATAAAAAAAATGGTGTATATGTGTTGAGTATATAGAGATTAACAAGGAAATTCATAAGGACTATTTTATTTTGCCTTTCATTGGTCGGATATTAAATAGTTTGCAGGTGAGATTTTCCTCCTGAGATGGATCCAATGGCTACAACAAAATAAAAATCACTCTTGAATACAATGAAAAATAGATTTGGACTCATGTATTACTAAAATTTGGATTCATTTACTACTACTACTACTACTGCTGCTACTAATAATAATAATAAAAAATTACTTATCAAATAAAGGAAAATCGCTAAAAATAAGACATGGGAAAGGAACATTCGAGATAAAGAAAGAAATATAAATGACAAGTGGAAATGACAAGTGGATCCTAGATATTGAGTTCTTTATGATCAATTGATTCTATATATGAAAGGTGAAGAGGAAGAAAGTCATATTTTTGTCTTTGAGAAATAGGATAAGAAAATTTGCCACATATTCAATTGAGGGCTTGGGGGTGGTCGACTGTAGAAGGATATGGTGTAATTTAGCCTATGGTTGGATGGAGAGTTTTGCCCCACATGTTGGTTGTGATTAATGAAAGCAGGGATGCATAATGGTTCATGACATTGTTAGTAAGTGTATTCTTCATCTTTAAGGTAAGGTCCATCACAATCTATTTATAAATTTCTATGTATATGTTTAAGGTTGTAGACTAGGCCAGTACATCTTGTATTAGAGTGAGGTTTGAAACTCCAAGTATCTTTGGTAATTAAAATTTTAAATTTCAAATGTAATATTAGATGAATAGAAATTGGAATTTGAAATTCATCTGATGAGATTAGTCCCAAGTCACAAGTCTCGATCACAAAAGGGCTAACATGCAACACTTGATGGCTAAAATCCCCATCGCGCCCCTAGAACATCAGGTTGGAGAAAGCTCATAGATTTTTTTTGATATTTTATGGTTCAAAATATGTGAAATCAATGTGATAAAGAAATGACGTTGCACGATAATTGATATAACAATGAGATGCCTGCTAGGTGGAGCAAGTGATGTGGTAATGGAGGACAAATGTCACTCGACTTTGGAATTTTTGGACTTGCCAATAGTGTAAAGATGAGTGACACATGGTGCACAACAATCATGCCACGTGGTATAGGTAAAATTTTCACTCACCATGTGTCAAGCTATGATTATTTTTTGGAAGAATGAGGTGGTAGGCTAAGTGGGCCCTAGAGTCCCAAAATCCTAGAATGGTGATTTTGTTGGGTTGTGTTATATTCTTTCCACAACTAGCCCTAGTATTTTAGCTGGGGGTTTAGAGGTGGGGTAGAGCACTCGTGGGGGGTCACAGGGGGAGCAACAATCCCCCCTATCGAGGGGTTTGAGGGGGGCGATAGCCCCCCTCTACGGGGTCCGGGGTAGCACCCTAGGGAAATTTTTTTGGACCCTATATTAGGTGGGCGAACCTACCTATGGTTTTTTGCATGGATTTCACACATGGTTTGGGCACGATGGTTTTCGGTCCATGGTATTTTGTACATCTAGTCAGGGGAACTACGGTTATGTTCTAATCCAAGGTTAATGGATTGGGATTTATGGATGCTTCGACATGTATATATATGTATTGTAAAATTGAAAGGAAAATAATGAAAAATCAATCTGGTAGTCCGGTTTTGGGATCCAAGGGAAAATCTCTTTGTATATTTTTTTTATGTGTTATGCTCTCTCCATTGTTTATTTTCTATTTTTTGAATTCGTATGCAGGTAATTTCTGTATGGGGTTAAAACCTTTAGGTTTGCTTTCAAATCACCTAATAAGATGTGATCCATTATTTGAAAAGCCTAGAAGACATAATAATAACTATAAATCCATGAAAATATTGGTGTCATTAGGCCCCTCGAGCCCTAGAATCACGAAGTGGAGTTTTAATACTCAATCGCTAGATAGCCCAAGATATTTCATTTGAAAAACCTGAGAGATAAAATAAATCACTGACAACTGATGGAAATTTTGGCGTCATTGGGCCCCAAAGCCTCGAAATGTTGAGATAGAAATTTTCAAAAGAACTCATGATCAACCAATGACATTGGCTCGTAATCATAGTGTTGGGTCACAATGGGCTAATGTGTAGCACATGAGGGCTTAGCACCTCTAGGCCCCCAGAATCATGGAGTAATGTTTTATGAAAGCATGTTCAAATATTCATGACAACACGAGGTCTTGATATGGAAAGTGTTTGGTCATGGTGCATGGTTCTAGGAACTTATCTTCCATGATTCATGGGTGCTAAAGGAGCTATGGATTTGGTAGCCCAGTGTTCCGAGGTTTTAACATGTGTCTTAATAAAAAAGAAATATGCTTGCATAAAAATCAACTAAACGATTAAAAGAGGCTGGATTAAAGGGAGATTTGAAATGATATTATCATTAGCATAAGAAGTGGCGCAGATCCAATATCCATTGGCAAAAGTGCCAAGCAAGATAAATTTGGAATGAAGGAAGCATCTAAAAATTGGAATAACCAAGAGAGGAAATCAAAGTATGTGTAAGTGGAAAGAGGTGAAATACAACGAGTATCAACATAAGAGGTGTTTGAAACACAAGAAGAGAAATAATGGTCTAAAGTGAAGTGTGAAAGTGGTGAGCAGAGTGAGAATAGTTCACAGTGAAATGTGAGAGTGGTATGGTTTATAATGAAGTCCGAGAATGGAGTGAAGGGTATGTTTTGAAGGGCGTGAGAGGAGTGTTGATAGCTATAGATGTAAGATGAGTACCAGACAACAAATAGAGCTACTGATACACTAACAAAACATTGTGCAGTGGTAATGAAAATATAGAATTATATGAGATTAAAGGAGATTTTTTAGATGAAATGAGGAGAATAGTGAGTCAAAGAAAATCAATGATCTAAGAAATTTGATGTATCCACAAATAATTGAAAAAGTGTCGACTGGTCTACTGAAGAACAAATTGTAGATTAGAAATTAATGAGGATTGGTGCCTCCAACTGAATTGTTCCTAAAAACCTAAGGGTATTTATGTCTCTGTTAGGTTGGTGCATACAAAGTAGCATAGGGGATCAATGTATCTTGTGGGTTGGTTCCCGCAAAGTAGTGGGGATTGTTGTCTCCCCAAGTTGGTGCCTAGAAATCAGTGGGGATTGGTGTCTATTTTAGGTTGGTGCCTATAAAGAAGTGGGGGTTGGTGTCTCCAATAGGATTTTTCCCTCAAAGTAAATGGAATTGGTGTATCCTATATGTTGGTTCCTACAAATTGATGTACTAACAGGTTGGTGCCTACAACATATTTCATATAAAGAAGTTTTATGGTTTTCTCCCGTAACAGTTTCCACATATATCTTGTGTTACTTGTTCATTTTATGAGATTGATGTTTTATGATATTTGAATATTTAAATAAGTACAAATTTTCATTATACTAATTCACCCCACCTCTCATAATTGTGAATTTGATAGGTTCCACTTGCTCCTATGTTTATTAGATTTAGTCTATGCATTATCCAAACTAATGTTTAGGCCTTTGGCTTCCACCTCATGGTTTTAAATTATTTGTTCCTCCTCCATATATTTGATTTATAATCTTGAAACAATATTGTACTATTACTTCCCCTAATTCTACCAAAATATGCATATAATCAGATTCTATTAGGAAAAATTAAACAATTATAATTTTAGAAATCATAGGCATGGTTTTTATGCTTTTTAAATGCATTAGTAGCATTATTTTTATTGTTTGAGAAGTTATTCTAACTAATCCAAAATTTTGGGTCGACCACTGGATTCTACTATTCATTAGATTTGCATTGACTACTCCCATGCTTCATTATGAACTATGAGCTAAATGTTATCTATGTTTTAGGTTTTCCCCAATTTTCTAATTTTCTCTTGTAATGTTATAGGTATATTTCTGCTAGTTTCTTGAATATTAATATGCCCAAATTTCATTTTTTACCCCACAAATGGAATTTAATATCCAAGAGGCTTCTTTTAACTCCTCCCATGATCCATTTTGAGCTATGAGAAAAGAGTTATGGATCTTGGAATTGAACTAGTACCTTATTTCTCCTCCAACTTGTTCTGTGTGTGGTGTTCTCATACTATTCCATTCTCATTGGAAATCTCTTTCTAAGATCTTTAATTTAATTTATGGAGGTAATTCTCATTAGGTTTTAGAATCTAAAAATATTGTTTAGGGCCTCAAAAATTCCCCTAAATATTATGATCTGGAAATAAAAAAAATATACAATTTCATAGTAAAATTGTTGGTGTGGCCTTGATATGGCATTTGAGTCCACATGGCACCCTGGGGTAGTGCCAGGTTAGCTTCTCTACCACTAGACCAACCTTGTTGCGCTTGATCCTCCTTATCTCTACTTTTCTTTCCTATGTTCAACCCTTCATTAACTTTCCTTTCTTTATCTTATTTTTCTTTTTATTCCTTTTCTTTTATTTCTTTATCTTTCAATGGCCCCACCTAGGCTTGCTAGTCCACATAGAACTTGTTAGACCCTATTTCTACTTGGAATATGGCAATTTATCATGGCGATTAAAGGGTCCTATCCCCTCTTTACCTTTCCATTTTTTGGTGTGCACATATTCCTTGATAATTGAGATCATTTGTGCCAGATCTACAATGAAGATTATGCAACATGATTTTGAAATATATTGTTGTTAACTCCTCTAAGGTGCTTGATACCATGGTTTACCTTTAAAACACCCTTCACAACATGGTTCCCACTAACATGCCATGAGAGTTTTATGAAAGTTGTAAAACCACTTTTACAAAGCCTTGATATTGCTTGTTTAGTTTGACAACATGCCAATATGACATGGCTCCCATGTCACCCATAGATGTTTCCATGGCACACAATAGACCTTTCACCTGAGCTTACCACTGTGGAACTACAATTGTTGCATGCCCATGTCACCATAATCATGTCATCAAACATGTGGTGCATGTCATTGCTAACATCACCATACAAAAAGATTCCCAAATTTACCCAAATTTTCAATATTCATATTTTCAAGAAACTATATTGATTACCGAGACACCCCTAATTCAACCTCCACATGAAATTCAACCTATTATTTGGTCCATGCAACTTTAGCACTACAACTAAAGCTTTAACACTAATATGTGATGTATAACCATGCCCAGGTATGCTCAAGAACCACATTTCTTCAAAAAATTCAAATTTATGATACTATTATTTTTAAAATCAAGATATTCAAGAATTATGCATGCTAGGCACATGCTCAAGCAAAACATGAAACATAATATATGAAATGCAATTATGCATTATCAAACATAGAATATAAAACATAACCATTAAATAACACATCATAATATAAATACATACACATAAAGCACTTATCTTTATAAAGATTGTACCAACTAATTATAGACGTTGGATGGTCCACCCAACTAGAGGCATTGTTTCACATTAATGCTCTACAATAGTCCACCCATTGAATGAGGTTAGTATTCCATGATTTTGGGTGGATAGGCCAACTCTATCACTCATAGGAAATTAGCTCACATGCTTTCTCTATCACATAGTTACATGGAAATCATAGTTGTTGCAACTACTCAACCAATCATATGGAAATATCAACTTCAATATCTCTTTCCCTTCATCCTACACAACCCAAGGAAAATAATCCCCTTCTCCACAATGTATTCCCCTCACACTATTCTATTTCCCCCAAGACTCCAATGCTATTAGTTAGGAAATCTCATTGCTAGAAGCTCCAAAGATTCTCAACCATGGATAATTTTACAACAATTCTAATGCATATGTGCACTCACGAAACATATCGTGCTAGAATATTAAATCCCATATCGACCAACATTGACTCTCAAAAATAAAATTATTCTTCTCCAAGAAGCAAGAATCACAAAATGAATGAGAATATTCAATGAATAATCCTCCAAACCTCTAGAAAGGTAAGGTTAAATATGCATGCTCTTGAAATGACACCTGGCTTCCCCAAGAAGCTCAAATACCCACATTTTCTCCACTAATTTAAATATGGGTATGATAAAACATAAATAAAAAGGTTTATCCTCTCTAGATATCCTATTTTCATGGTATCATAGCCCCTTTATACTCATGTCCTTGTCTATCATGGTGTATTTTATTAATAATATGTGAAACCATTTACATAAATAGACTCTCCATCCTTTTATCATGTACAAATATACATTGTTAAAGTGGGCATCAAAGTTTGAGGTATTATAAAACTATTTTATACTAAGATTCTACTCCCAATGTCACTTCAAATATCTCTAGACCTTTCTCAAAAGTTCTCGCTTCTTTAATGCTCAATAATACCATCAATAATGTATCATCCACAAAATAAATGTGGGATACATATTGGTGGATATTTGTAATTTTTATTCTTTTTATTGATCCATCCCCTTTTTCCCTTCACAAAATATCTTCCTAGAGATTCTATAGGGATGATAAAGAAGATGGAAAAGATAATCCATCCTTGTCTTAAATCTCTTGATGCCATAGTGAAGGGCCCCTGATAATGAGTACATGAAGTATTTGGTTATCCATTAATCTAATGTTCATAGAAACTAAATTTGGAAAGTACCTCTTGAAGGAATTTCCACTTTTTTCACAAGCCTTGGCAAACTTTAACTTAAGCAACTTCCTATCTTGTTTCTCAAATTTGAGAGAGAGGATAACTTCTTAAACTGTGGCCAAACAATTTGAGATTTGAAGCCTAGAGAAAAACCTCCTTAATATACGATGCCCCACAATAAAGGTTTTATCCTAGATTACTAATCTTAGTAATAAGTTTATATATGGAACTTCATGAAGAGATAGACCTAACGTTGTTAAAGCATAAGGTATTCTCATAATTAGGAATTAAATTTTGGAAGGTAGAGTTCATCACCTTGACCATAAACCCATATTATTTAGATTCTTCTAATATTCTTAGGAGGCCCTTCTTGAAAATATCACATTCTAATTGAAATAATTAAATGGAAAACCACCATCTCCTAGGGCATTTCTTTTTTTCACTACTTACATAACATCTAGTAGCTCCTACTTAGAGCTGGGTTTCACTAGATCATCATTTTTTTCGTTTGAGTTCAACTTAGGGTTTTAGCTACAGATCATATCATTTTCAACATATGTTTATTGGTTATAGATAGGTAGGAGATTACTTTTAATTTTTAAAAAATAATAATAATAGTAATCCCCACTACAAATATTGTAATGACCTTCCACTTCATTCCTAAAGTTGTCAATGAATTTGGTTATGTTATTTTAGGATCACCTATTAAGATACAAATTATGGAAGAATGTTCTACTTTTGTTACATTCCTTATGCAGTTGCACCCAATACATTTGTTATATAGTTATATTATTGTTTTGATATCAACATCCATTACAAACTAAGCATCTTAGTGTTATAGACATTTTTGGGCACTGCAACCCCAAGCATAAATGTCCATAAACTAAGGGCTCCTAAGTCCCTAAAAGTGTTGTTCCAACCCCTAAAAGAACAAGGTCAACTGATTACAGCTTCGCCCAGAAGTTCTCCATGAAAAACTGCTCAGAATTGGTAAAAACTGGACCATTTCACTTGCTCCATAGACAAAGTGCATTGAATCTCACCTAAATACACACAGTAGGTGCGTTGCATTTCAAAAAGCCCTTCTATGGGGTGTGATGGGCGAGGAGGGACAAATGGCAGTGTCAATCCACGAGGTGGAGAAGCATGGAATCTCCCAGAAACTTCTCCTGTGACACTTGCCTCTCTGAATTCGACCAGGTGTGAGTAAGAGATCATCAATCTCCAAGTGGAATCAAGAACTATCAAGAGGGAAGACACTAATCAAATCACAAGCTGACTCATCTCCCTTGTAGACATCTATATATGGATCCCTCATCCCAGAGATTCAGGGGCTGGAATTTTGCATCTTGTAGGGAATTACTGTTGGTTTCTTGAGGCAACATCATAGTGTTGGGTGATCCAAGCTTTTCATGAGGTGAAGAAGGGCTCACTTACTAAGAGGATGATGCTGGGTCAGAACGATTGGTTGTAACTCTCTTGGCTCTTTCTTGATTATCAATAAAGCTATTCAAGTTTTCCTCCATACTCTTGTGTGATTTATGTTTTATGCATTTGTATGGTCAATTTACATCTAATCCTAGATTGTTTATGATAATAGATCCATGTTCTTGTATAGTGTTATGCTGCTTTGATTCTACAGGTACTCTGTGAAGCTGGGTATACAAGAAAGGCAAGCAGCAAAGGACTATCAGAAGAGAGAGGAATCAAGCAAAGGAACCAAGCGCAAGACAGAGGTTGGTCTCCTTTATTCTTCTCTCATCTATCTTTCATAGAGGAAAACGAAAGTAGTTTTACTTTGTTTGTTTCTAAGGTAGCTACCAGCCTTAGTGGGATTAATAGTTCTGCATAGACACTTTTCCATGTAACAAAATGGCGACTCCTCTGGGAAGCGAATAGATTGATTGTTTATCTACATTTGTTTACTTTATAAACTTATAGACGGAGCCTGAAGTCAAGCCAGCAAGCCTTCGAACTGCATTTGCTATGCAAGTGCAAAGTAGATCAATGCTGCTTCAGTCAATCTCCAGGTTTTGTTTATGAATTAAACAATTGATTTACAAGCTTTCTAATTGCCCTCGTGGTGGCTCTAGTAACCTCCTTAGATCTACCCCTGTGATTGATTTACTTATTACCACTTGCTCGGCCAAAATCCCTGAACTGAACTGCAAACTGTGACCCAGAACCCAACCAAAGTCTCGTCCCAGGTCCAGCGCAGTCTCTGTTCTATGAACTTAAAATGCAGCGCACTTCCCGAGTGTAGCAGGTGTGTTGTATTTCAGTTTCACTGCGTTACAGGTGCACTGATCAGACAAGGCCTTGTTCCTAAATTTTGGTTTTTGTGTTCACTCTTTTCAGATCTATTCAGGAGTTTTGTTGCCTGTAGTCAGTACACCTCTGTTTTAAACCCCTTTCCTTGCTGATATTCCGCCTCCATTATGCAAAGAACTGTAAATGTTTATATGTATTTTTTGAGTCATTTTCAGTTCTCCTTTACAAAGAAGTAACGTAACTGTACTGTTGTTTCTTGATTTGAAAGTGTCGCAAGTGTCGTTTTCAGTCATAGAAGAGAATCTGATTGTTCTTGATAGTCGATTACCCTGTTACTATTGTATTTGATCTGAATTAGTAGTTTTTCTAGTGTCGAAAGCAAGTTTTCAATTCCGAATCGCAAAGTGTTGCCATTGTCCTCATTTTGTTTTGAAAAGAAACTTGTTAGTAATTGTCGGTTTGAAAAATAATTCAGATTTGCGCATTATCTTTCTTTTTATCATTCACATATTAAGAAGGCTGGAAACAAATACATGCATGTGCATTTGCGTTTAGACTATTTGATTGGTTTGATTTAGGATAGTGCATATAGTGTGTGCTCTTTGCTCTTTGTTGAAAGAATACTGTCTCTCTTTCCTTAGTAGCTAGGATTTTCATTGCACAAAGAAGATAAAACGACTGTTTATCATCTTAGATTGCATTTTAGGAATTGTACATCTCCATCACGCAGTGAACCTGAAAGGCAAATTTCTTAAGCAAGATCAACTATAAAATAAATTTAATGAATCTAACAACACTTTGGAACCTAACGCACAACATCTAGAAGTCTAGGCTAGAGACATATTTCGGCGTCGTAAAGCCTGGTAACTGTTGTTTTCATTGTTGGTTGGGTGATTCCTCCACTTTGAGATGATAAGTGCCACTACGGACTTGTGCTCCCACGTACCGCCAAGTATATTTTGGGAGACCACAATAGGCTTAATCCTTTATCCATAGGAAGCCGTGTCTGCCGCCCTATCGATCGCAATGCACTGAACACATCATTCGGGAAGATTGACTGTCGTACCGTAAAAAGTATTCTGCAGTTTTGCGATTGGTTTGGTAATCCCTCTGTCTAGATTTCCAGAGCAGTCCCTTTCGTTCCTTTTCAGACTCCTTAACAGAAAAGGTCCATCTGAGCACTTGTCACTTCAGGCTCATTAAAAATCGAAGGCGACTAGAGTCATCTTTTGTTTTTTCTCGACTCTTTAAAATTAAAAAAACAAGTTGTGTCAAAGCGTCTAAAATTTATTTTAAATGGAATAATCATCACCTTTCCTACGTTGGTCTTAGGTTGAGAAAATGGAGTCCACCAACCAAGGAGTTCCCCTTGGAGGAAATCCTAGTCCCTTCTCCTCTTGGGGAGATGTTGGTGCACCCCATATGGCCACATTGTTGCTTCCAGGATTGACAATCGGCTTGCCCGTATGGCTTTTCTCAACCTCCGTCGTTCAGAACACCACAATTCCTGAACAATCGAGTCAGCAACTAGACAATTCCAGAGTTACCCCCCAACCCTCTACTTCGTCCAATTCTTCCTCTCCTCCTTCCTCTTCGCTTGATGAGGTTGGTAAAGCCAAAAATCAAATACCTGAGAAGAAGAAGAAAAGAAGAAGAAAGAGAAGAAGAAGAAGGAGCCAAAGGCGAAAAGGGGCAAATAAGCGTTGTCTAGCGAAAATCCACACACTGCACCGACCAGGCCTAAATCGCCATGTGTCATTTGCAAGGGAGACCACTATCATAGAAATTGTCCTTGCATCCCTCGGATCTTAAGGGACTAGTCTCCTCATTTGCACAACCCGATGTCGTCAACCTCTGATGATCATGTTGAAAACACACTGTCGACTAGTGAAAGTGAAGCCCCTGGACAAAAAGGAAAGTGCAAATTTCCTTGTAAACTGTGTGAAGGTGATCACGCCGTCCACCGTTGTCCCTTCTTAGACGAGGCTAAAAGAGTTATGGACGATCGTCCGGTTTCACCGTTACGACTTCCTCTTGGATATAAGAAACTCTTGCCGAGTCCGTCACTAATTGAAAATCCGGCTAACCTGCCCTTGTGGTCGGCCGAAGTATCTATCACTGAAGAAAAACCATTTGAATCCATACCAGACGAAAGTCAAAAGGTCGAGGCGACAGTTGACCCGGTCTTGCCTTCAAAGGTTCCATCTTCAGATGATACAGTCACCGAAGAGAATAAGGATGACACCGTCCAAATTCTTTTCGTAAGCACAGACTCCGATGAACATGGGGGAAATTCACCCATTCCTTTACCGCAGGAAGGAAGTTCGTCAGAGTCGTACCCGACCGTTTATTCGGTCCCACCTCCAAGCAACCTAGTTGTTTCCTTTGACTAGAATCTACTAGGCAAACCCCGCTTACCAGCTAGCATACCATTCCGAATCATTGCTCAAATATATAGAATGGTTATGGCCGGTACCATCATAGATGAAGGGGCTTCTGTGAGTATCCTTTCCTCGACTGCTTGGAAAGCGCTTGGTTCGCCATCGCTTTTTCCTGAAATGAGAAATCTAACAGGCTTTGACAAAGGAACCAGTCGATCGCTAGGGATCCTTCCCAATGTGCCCATAACATTGAGAGGGAAAACCGTTCAAATGAACGTAATGGTAGTCCAAGGACCCCTAGATTATAATCTACTCCTTGGACGAGACTATATTTATTGCATGGGAGCCATTGTCTCATCACTCTTTAGAGTAATGTGTTTTCCACACTAAGAAAGAATGGTCAAGCTCGTAGACCAGCTTTCATTTCCCAGTTCACACATGGAAAATAGTCGTATACCATCCCTGAATGGTCTTTTCACACAAGGAATGTCTCATCAATCCCAAGTCCGTCCACCTAATGAGCGCGAGTGATTCGGGGGACATGACTGAAACCTAGGGGGCATGCACCCTGGTTTACTTCGGCAGGAAAAATTCAGGTATAGGATAGGTTTCCGTGAGAGATATATGACTAGTCTGACACTCCCATCCGTGATTGGAAAAGGGGGTTAGACTGGAATAAGATTTCCTTGTCAAAGTTATGTGGGTAGAGGCGTCTGCGCCACTCACCTTTGTCTATTTCGATAGGCATCGCCGAAGAAGTGTTTTTTTTGCGGTGCAGATAGAACAATCTTTAGTAACCTGAAAGAGGTAAACCTTTCCCGATAAAACAAATGTTTTGTCGATAGATTGAGGGGTGACCTTGAAACTCTATTTTATACCTGGGGGCATGCAAACCTTTTGGCATGAAAGCGAAGAGCAACCATTTATTTTTTTAAATTTGTAGGTCCTCTAACCCTTTAAACTCGTAGGATTGGTCGTTTCCTAACTTGCATAAAGAAAGGATGTGAGGCAAAGCTTTAAAAAATTGCCGTTTTTATATATGAGACATACTTATTATGCGACTAGATTAATCGAGCAGTTTTAACGCGGACTTCATGCTCGTTAAAAAATAAACATAAGCAATGAGCAAATGTTTCCCCCAGCGTTTAAGCTCAATAAAAAATGAACCAATTTCCGGTAAATAACCATCGTGAATGTAGTACTTCAGCCTTTAAAGCCTTGGTCGTGTTCTCATCATCACCTCCACTCTGTATTGGTCGATCATTCACCTCCACTTGATTGTTTACCCCGTTTGAGGAACAGCTGCGAAGAGTGATCCTGTTAGCCATCCTTGTAACACTGTCATGATTGGAAAATTCCAAACCTTACCCGGAATCAGCGGCTACCCGAATTTATCACTCGTTCCTCAAAGACGAGTCTCCTTTAAGCTCTTTTCAACTGACTCGTAAAATATGAAAAGATTGCCGAGCCATTGGCCTCTCCAGCTCATTAAAGTGACTGGAAGTGCTATCCCTCCTCTAGATTTTAATCTTTTTGGACCTGAGGGATTATTACACAAAAAGATCGAGCGCTTGTTTTGTTCGGCTCGTTAAAAGTACCGAAAATTCATCCCTTCTGTATTGTTTTATACTTTTTCGGACCTAAGGGATTAGATGACGAAAAAGGATTTTTGGAGTTTCCTTTATGTCCCTTTTCAGACTCTCTAAAATTGAAAAGGACCGAATTATCTTTGTCGTTAAACTCATTAAAACCTAATAGCGACAAACTTGTCCATAACAGACAAGAACGAGTTTCACTATCGCTAGGCTCGTTAAAGCATAGTGATGGGTTTGCCCGAAGCGAAAACTATAGAACAAGCATATTTTATCCTCCTCAAGCTTGACAAAAATAAAGAGGTACTGGTCAGCAATGACTGGGGAAAAATTGGGAAGAAAACTTGAAGAAACTTTGTTGGTAGCAAGTCGCTCTTGAACATGACACTTTCACTCCGCATCCAAGTCGGGTTGGGTTGTTTCATTCATCGGTCACATCACCATGGTCACATCACACCATCCACATTTGGGGTTAATGCTACCAATCCATCATGTCAGTGTCGCCGATATTTTCAAGAGAAGTCACTTAGAGAATTCACCTGTGTCTCACCCGCTGTAATACATTTACGCTCCATTCTTTCATGACCGCCACCCTGAACCTTATATCTCCAGATCGTTTTCACCTCCATTAGAATCATTTGCTCTGTTCCGTGTCATTGATGTGGGATTCATTAAGGCCCTCCTATGACGGATCACTTCTTGTCGACATCAGCTCATTATCCAAGAAGTCAATCTAGGAACACCCATTTCAGTACTTTGAAGCTTGCATGCCTCAATGGCAAGTTTCTCACTTCCGGCGACAGGTTTACATCAATGGCCTTCGACCGAAAGATTTTGCGTGGTGTTCGACGCCAAGTCCCTTATTCAAACCACGTGAATTGTACTGCAGTACCTTGAGGATCATTATCATTATCGATGATTCCTCTCACGCCTGTTAATAGCTTACATCATTGGCTGGTAATCAGGCGATGTCTTTCCATGTTCAACTCCAGAACATCTCTCACATGGATCGACTTGTGCTTTGAGTGAAGATCGAACGAGATTGAAGACCCCGGATCTAGTTTCATCCATCCGGGCTGCGATATATATTCAGGAAAATAAAGACATCAAATGTACATCATTGCTGCACAGATAATCATCCAATCTAAGGGATGATGGCTCTACCAGAATCATCATTCTACACTCAGACGATTGTTTGTCCTATGTACATGAAAATGAATGTATAAAGCTGAGCATGGGAATGCCCACCCCAGCTAGATCATGAAAATATTATGAAGATAATGTATTGTATTGTATCTTATTACAGGTCTCCTTCCAGCTTGAAAGAACTTCAGATCCTCATGATAAAGCATTTCACCTGACATAAAAAAAGATTAACAACCTCATGCTTTAGGGGGTAACTGTTATAGACATTTTTGGGCACTGCAACCCCAAGCATAAATTTCCATAAAATAAGGGCTCCTAAGTCCTTAAAAGTGTTGTTCCAACCCCTAAAAGAACAAGGTCAACTGATTACAGCTTCTCCCAGAAGTTCTCCATGAAAAATTGATCAGCACTGGTCAAAACTGGACCATTTCACCTGCTCCATAGACAAAGTGTGTTGCATCTCACCTAAATACACATAGTAGGTGCGTTGCATTTCAAAAATACCTTCTATGGGGTGTGATGGGCGAGGAGGGACAAATGGCAGTATCAATCCGCGAGGTGGAGAAGCATGGAATCTTCCAGAAACTTCTCCTGTGACACTTGCCTCTCTGAATTCGACCAAGGATGAGTAAGAGATCATCAATCTCCAAGTGGAATCAAGAACTATCAGAGGGAAGACACTAATCAAATCACAAGTTGACTCATCTCCCTTGCAGACATCTATATATGGATCCCTCATCCCAGAGATCCAGGGGCTGTAATTTTGCATCTTGTAAGGAATTGCTGTTGATTTCTTGAGGCAACATCATAGTGTTGGGTGATCTAAGCTTTTCATGAGGTGAAGAAGGGCTCACTTGCTGAGAGGATGATGCTGGGTCAGAACGATTGGTTGTAACTCTCTTGGCTCTTTCTTGATTATCAATAAAGCTATTCAAGTTTTCCTCCCTACTCTTGTGTGATTTATGTTTTATGCATTTGTATGGTCAATTTACATCTGATCCTAGATTGTTTATGATATTAGATCCATGTTCTTGTATAGTGTTATGCTACTTTGATTCTACAGGTACTCTGTGAAGCTGGGTATACAAGAAAGGCAAGCAGCAAAGGACTATCAGAAGAGAGAGGAATCGAGCAAAGGAACCAAGCGTAAGATAGAGGTTGGTCTCCTTTATTCTTCTCTCATCTATCTTTCATAAAGGAAAATGAAAGTAGTTTTACTTTGTTTGTTTCTAAGGTAGCTACCAGCCTTAGTGGGATTAGCAGTTCTGCATAGACACTTTTCCCTGTAACACTTAGCCATTAAGATTTTATTCCATTATTATTTGTAGATATCCAATGTTTTTCTATATTTTTCTTTTCTTTTAAGTTTTTTTAAAGACCAATATGCCCACCTCTTTATCTTTTTTTTTTCCATATATTAAAGTTTATTATTAAAGTAAATAACTTCAAACCTTCACCTCTAAGTTTTTGTGGCCATTCCTTAATCCTTTGCATTAATTCTATGGGATTTCTACACAAGTTATAATTTTAATATCACATTAGAGGGATTATCATCTTTCCATACCTCCATGGAAACAATGAAATAATTAGATGAAGCCCCTATATGGGTGAATGATTTTAGATTGAAACTATGATCGATTGAATTTTCACTCACTAATAAATATTCAAGTTGTTACATTATAAGGTATATCCCACATCTCATATCTATTTCTATCTAGTACTATTTGTTTCACGAGCCCCGAGAATATAATTGAAGCCCCCTCCTACTATCCAAAGGCTTCCCTTTCCTTTTAGAGAAATTTCCCACATGCAAGCTCAAGGAAAACGAAAATACATTTCACATATTTGTTAGGTAGAATGATTGAAATCAAATTTTAGATATGAAATTAACCGTGATCCAATTTTTATTATTTTCAACTTCCAAATCTTTAATAAAGGCTAGAATACACTATATATCTAAATTATTATTTCACTAGTGGGATTAGATAATATATCGTTGGCCTATTCCCAAATTATGCACCATATATCTTCCCTTATAATATCCTTATCTTTGATTCCCAAATTAAAATAAGAAGACAATTTTTTTATTTATTTATTTATTTATTTTTCTAAGCAAACACAAGTGTACAACCTAGCTATGGAAAATCATATTGGAAATAAACATCACACATAAAACTTCCAATTTTCATTTTAAAGGCCATCTTGACATGGGAAATTTCCCTTTACAACAAGGGAGAGAACTTCCTGATGGAAAGACCCAATTAGACTCACTCTTGTTTGATATGACGATTTCTGTTGGTCTATGGGCCTGATTTCCACCAACAAAATAGAGTTTTCCTTGAAAGGAGATTTATTCATTGGATCTTGTATAAATCCTAAATGTATTCCTAACTTCTATCTAGATGCAATCATATTCTAACCTATATCTAATCCTAATATATTAGTGATAAAATGTTGATTTCAAGTATAAAGTAACTACTGAAAGTAAGAAACAATTCATCACCCTCTGCATGAATCATACTATCACAATTAACTCTCATAGATAGGAAACAATTTATGTGTGAATGATATTGAATATGAAACTATAATCATATCCATAATCTATTCAAAATAATACTCCCTAGGAGTATTATTATATAGGAGTGTTTATACAGGAGTCCCTTCCCTAGCAACTAATTCTCAAAAGTTATTATTTTGTTGTCTAAGGAGAGGATTTTGTTGATGGAGAAGAGGGATATTTTCCTTGAAATATGGATTATTTCTTAGCTTTACCTGGTTTATCTTTATTTTTCCTTTCATTTACATGCTTCATATTCAATTTAAACTATACTCCTTTGACATGCTTGCTTCCAATAAGGATGAATTAATTTCCTTCACAGGACAAAAGCATAAATCAATGTTTTACATTAACACAATTAAATAAAATTTCTTAAAAATAATAGTAAAAAAACCCATAAAATTGAGATGAATTAGGTTCAAATAATGGATCATATTAATCCACACATCTAAGGCTTTCAAATGAGCCCTTTTTGGCATGATTTAGTCATTTATGGCTCAAGATCTAGCTTGTGAAAACTTGAACTATAGTAGCCATTAATCTTGTCTCTGGCCAAACTTGGGTCATTCATTTACAAGTCATTTTATTTATCACCCATGAACCACATGTTTTGATTATATATTCTTTATAATGGAGACAAATATCCAAATTTCCTAGGGAGAAATTTATGTCCTTACCAATAATATTGAGACCCTATTTTAACCTCTCCCAACTAAATATCTTATCCTAGAAAGTAACCTTATTAATATAGGACCCATATTTATTCGAAATATTGAATTCTTTCTCAATATATTGGGAATAAAATTTAATCCCTAGTCTTGAGGAAAAAAAAATAGAAATTAATATAATTGAAAGCTATTATTCACCAACCTATTACAAACACCTACCCCTTGAATCAATGAAAACAAAATCACAATTCCTAAGAAATTTATCCAACTAAGACAAATTTGTTTCCCTCAATCAGAGTCTCTTGAAATAAAATTATATTAGGGTTATTACTAGAAATAACCTTTTTAATGACTAATTTTTTAGATAGGATGACCAAACACCTATAATTTAGGGTTAAATATATCACTTAATACCATCCACAAGGATATTCACAACTCAAAGAACCCTTTCTAAAAGACAAATGCTTACCAAACAATATTTCACGATAGACTTGATGCCATGGACATAAAAGGATTATTTGCCTCTAGAGATTCCCTTCCCTTTTCTTTAGAACATCTAAAACCTCCTTTAATTCCCCTTGCAAAAAATGATCCTCATTTATTCTTGGGCCTTAAATTATAGTTGTTATTATCATCCTTTCCTATCTCAAGAGAATACTAAGAAGGATCCTATTTATGACTCAAATTAACCATGTTATAGGCGAAGAATAAATGTAAGGTATTCCTTTATGAGGTTTTGAGAATGGGGTTTAGTATGGGTTCCAAACGACCTCTAAAGTTTAATACAATATTTAAAAAGTATTCATTGTTTGACCCCCACCCCATCATACTTCTTGAATAGTTCCAAAATCCAAAATAGAAATAATGTATGTTTAAAATTATATTTGAGGAGTCCAAAGAGGATGTGTGCTTACTTGAATCAAAATAGTGAAAGCAAATTTTTCCCATGGATATTGAAAATAATGTGTAGGATAACTCTAAGGGTACCTTTAGATGAGAAACTTTCAACCTTAGAGAAGAGGTTGGAGGCTTGTCTCTTGCCTTACTTATCTCTTCAAGCTTGTTCAATGGATCCACAAAGAGTACTTGTGGACATTCCCTTACTTCTAGAGAAGAATTTGAATGAGCATCAACCCACATCATAACTAAAACTTTCATTTTATGTTCCCAAGGCATTTTCCATGGGATAGACTATAGTACAAAGCCAGTTGCCCATAATAGTGGCACCATACAAACTAGATGGTATGCCTTCATAATATACTAATTAGTTGGCCTCCAAAGACCCATTATTCAATGATACACTATCCACTAGACCTTCCTTCAATTACAATCTAACAAGGATGCATTCCATGGTCATCGACCAAAGACCTTTGAAAGATAAATAAGCTTCGAAATGCACCCCAAGAGAATTTACAGTCCCACAAAGGACATCCTCTGGCCATACAAACAATGGAATTCTTGGAACTTTCATCCATGTTGAAACAACATCAATTATTTCAAACTCAACATCAAATTACAATGTCCATCACTTGAGCACTAGACAACTCAACTTTCGAAAAGGAATTCAATACATGATTCATGTCCTTATGTGGCAAAAAGATAAGAGCCACCCATTCCCTTTAAAGCACTAAGAAGGTTGGATAGTACCTCGAGAAGGGATTGATATCCATTTCTCTCTAATATTGTTCCATGTTAGCATCCAAGTGGTGACACTGGACATGCCCACCTTATTTCATCTCCACCACATCCACAATGTCATGTAGCTTTACTTCCTCATCTAAAAAATATTTACATAACCCTTGAATTTTTTAACACTTTTCTTGCATTTATTTTCCCCTTCCAAAATTTTAACCTTGCTTGGGCTTGGACAAGCCACACACCTTATAGATTCATAAAATAAGGGATGAGAAATCATTGTTGTAAATACAAAGTTTTAGTCTCCTTAGATTTATTTATTAAGTCTTGGTAAAGCAAGGAACCAATAAACCCATTCTCATCCAGCTACAAAACTCAAATTCAATGTTAAAATTAAATAAACCAAAAACAAATTCCACTCTTACATTAATGCCCTTAGACATAAGAGTATAATTTGAGATAGTGAGCGCTAAAACCTGCATAGGATAACAAAAGTTAGGATCTACAAGAAAATAATCACATGCCAAGTCTGTGGGATGGCATGATGCATTACTTCAAGAATGAAGAGGATTGTGTATGTAGAAATCCACCAAACTTGAAATTAACAAGAATGATTTCCATCCAAGACCTCAACCCTTACCCCTCCACTCAAATAACGATTGAGGGTTGACATTGTATGGTTGATAATAGAATGACCATTAGCCATTTTCAATCCCCACACTAATAATTTTAGCCATAAATTCAAATATCTCTAATGTGTCTTCATCTGGGGTAATTTTATAGGATTTACCTTCATGTTTCAAGTATGGAATATGATATGCGGAGAGGACCAAATTGAGCCCTTTGAACAAATCCTCCAAATAATTAACTAGGTCTTCTTTCGTGTTGCAAACCCTGCTTTAGGTTTTCCACACATGTTGCCCTAACCTATCATAATCAAAGTCAATTATACAAAAATACCTTAAACAATTGTCCTTCTAATAGTCATACAAAACTTACACTAATAAACATTTGTATTCCATAAGCTAATTTGATTTCTTATATTTCATCTTCTTACACGATATTCAAGCTAGTTGTGAGAGTACCTCAAATCATCCCCACAATTCAATATATTGTTGTTTTTCCATATTTTGGTTGCATTGACATGCCATGAGATAACATCATTAACTTACATTCACCATGAAAATGTTTTGTACAATTCAAATACAACAATTTTCATTAAAATCTAACCAACCATTTTGAATTTATTTCATAATTTGTAAATAATGCTACTATGATATCAATATATTTTTTTGTTTGTCAAGTTGTTTGAGTTTGACTTCAGGCTTGACTTGTGGCTTAAGAAACCATGGCCCAGGGGCATCTAATCATTCAAAATCACTTGGGGATTGCACAACCCTTAACATGACTAGATTTTTGCCAATAAAATTTTGAACCGGTGACCACATCATAGAGTGACTTTACAGTGCACCCATCACCGTCTATTATATGTCCCCTAAACTACTACAATATCAATATTATAATTTATAAAAAATTAATTTAATTTATATGAATATCTTAAACGAGTAAATATTAGAAATAACATTATTAATTAAATCAAAATTACTTTTACTTTTAATTAAAATATTAAAATAATCATATGTGTGTCTTATGTGATTGGTTTCTTTTTATCTTTTTATTTAAGCATGTTAACTTAAAATAAAAATTAGTTATCCTTAGTAAGTTCATTATATCAACATTTTTCTTCGATGCATATCTCTTGTTTTTATATATTGATTAGAGAAGATGATGACTTATCTCATATTGATCATATTAGAATGTAAGCCTTACTTTTGAATAAAATAAATTTATGATTTTATGATTAGTTAGTATTTATATTTTGCGTAAGGTAGTTTATTTCATATATAAAAGTGAAAATGGATTAATTAATGATCTTGACAGTATAAAAGGAAGTAAATTTCATGGGAATAAGTAGTTATTCTTTTATGATATTATAATTTGCTAGTATGAGTATTTTAATTTATTTTAGCTCAATTATGTGACTCAACTTTATCTAGACCTGTATCATGATTTATTGATATAATTCATTTTTTATGATATGATATCATACTAAGAAACTATAGGATCTCATGCGTTTGAAAAATAAAGTTTTCATTCTTGCAACATCAATATCACTTGTAAAGAGAATCAACCAACAAAGAAGGACATGTATAGGAAGAAACAACACAAAATTCCTCATGTGAAGGTGTCACGTGTTATAGCCACCATTTTAAAGAGCTATAAAAAAAACATCCAACATTGTACAATTTTATTTTATAGCCATTATACGATTTCTTGTAGTTGTGTTTTCTAATTTACAACTACTGTTAGATGAAAAATAGTACAACCGCTGTAAATTTTCATATAAAGCATATCCAAATATCACCATAATTTCTATGATTAGAATGTTAAACATGGATATGTAAAATTATATATATATATTAAATTTGTCCATTGTTTTCTATTGATATTCAAAAAAACACCAAAAAATTTCATTATAGACAACTGCTATATATTGTAAATTTGTCCATTCTTTTCTATTTATATTCAAAAACACATTTACATATATTGAACGATTCTAGTTTCAAAATGCATTCACCAAAACATAAGCCAGTCTCTTTGAATTAAGTCCTGTATTTAGATATAAGAGGGATAGGAAACAAAATAAGGCTTCCTCTTGAAGAGTAACCATTAAACAAACTACTATCTCCCATCAGCCATAAAGTTATCTTTAAATAACAATAATGAACCACAATAAGTTATCTTAACATAACAATAATGAACCACAATAGGATAACCAAGCAATGAACCACAATATGATAACCAAGCAATACTAACAAAATGAGATTGTCCAGGTCCAATTTATCATTAAAAAAAACCAGCCATAAAGTTATCTTAACATAACAATAATGAACCACAACAGGATAACCAAGCAATGAACCACAATATGATAACCAAGCAAAACTAACAAAATGAGATTGTCCAGGTCCAATTTATCATTTAAAAAAAACCAGAGCGGCAGAGTGTCGGAAAGTAAAGTAGTGCCTGGAAAAACTATTAGAGATCACTTCCTCCAATATTATCACTTGCGAGGAAGCAGGTGAGTTCACTTGAGGAGTTCCTGAGTTGGTGCCTGAGTTGGAGCGTTGATGACCTTCAGTATCTATTGTTGCTCATTTGATTACGTATCAAAATTGGATACAAGGTAACGTTCAATGAGTTCCTGAGCTGGTGCGTTGATGACCTTCATTATCTATTGTTGCTCATTTGATTCCGTATCAGAATTGGATACAAGGTAATGTTCAATGTTGGACGATCGAACTACAATGTAAAACCTGCAAAAGGACTGACTTCTGTGGACAAGACAACATTGTAAAAGGTGACTAGAAATGAGAGACAACGACAAATTTGAGACATAATAAGGCGAGCAGGAATGCGAGAGATGGCTAGAGAAAAAGTGATTCAGGAACTAAAACAGACCCTTTTAAAACCAGATTGAAAAGGTACCGGAATACCATATCCCACCCACCAAGACAGCCTTCTAAAACTAGATTGAAAAGGTACCGGAATATCATATCCCACCCACCAAGACTGGGCAATGGAAGGAGATACCAGCAGGGTCCAAATTGTCAGGGGTCGCTAAAGGGAGAACTGCAACGAGTTCAAAAGATGGACCAGACTCCGAGTTATGAATGAATTGTACAAAGAACATTGACCTAGCCAAGGTTATTCTCCCAAGTATGAGGTTTCTGTTGAAATGGGAGAGGAGGAACTGAATAGTAATTCGTCACATTACACTGCTTAAACCACCAAAAAAACTGAGAATGAACAGAGTGAGAAGTACCCGCAGGAAAAAATGAAACACCTGACCCTAATTGGAGCAAACCAACATCGTCAATGAAAGAATAAACTAAACCATTCACTGCCAAGACAAATTTATGTGAGCAAATATGTATACCAAAGGGCCAACTGATAAACCAAATTAAAACGAATTGGAATACAAATAAACCTGAACCCTAGACCAAACGTTGCCAAGCCAGGAGACCTGGTCGTTAACCACACGTCTGTGATGCTTCCTCCAGATCTGATGAGAAATTGCCTTAAACCAATTACAAGTGATGAAATTTCCCCAAGGGAACAGTAAAAACGTTGTTTCAGGTGATTTCTTCCCCTTCTTGCTCCGCCACCCTTCCATCCTAACCATGCAAATATAATGAGACTCATACGTGAAGGGCGAGTCGCTTGTTCTCCAGAGTTGATACAATCCATAACCCTGTAGTCTAATTAGTTGGAGGAATTGCCTGGAAAGTTATGGATTTTTGTAAATTTAAGTTATGATTGTTAAACTTCAAAATTTTAGGTGTTTTACAAGCTTTTTTATGCTTTTTTATGCTGCTGAATCCATTTCTACCATCAAAAACACAATTCAAACACTGCTTTTACAAGATTCTCCGCATCAAACTCATCCATCCCCTCCGACTCATCCATAAGGCCGTAGCCTTGGGCCTTGGTAAGCTGACAGCCTATCAGTGTGACACCCGGGATCTGCAAAATCACTTGAGCTAATCGGACCATGATCGAAGCAGGCAAAGGCGATAGAGCAAAGAGTAATGAAACCACATGCAGGGTAGATTGACCGTAGGATGTGCATTTAAGGCACATGATGTTTAAAGTTACCATACCTCTGAGCGACCTATGGAGTTGCCACGCTTCCTTTGTCAATCTCCAAGTGTAACCCCATGCAACCTTTTCGAGATCGGCCAAATGTTTGGCCATCCGGGGATTTCACATGTTGATGATTACTACTCTTTCGAGATCGGCCAAATGTTTGGCCATCCGGGGATTTCACATGTTGATGATTACTACTCTGTGCTTGGAGAAGGGTACTGACGGGACCGTTACCGATAATTGGATAAAAAGTGGCCATTCTTGTTAGGAGTAGGTTAACATTTTTTTGGTTAACAGTTAGGCAGAGGAGTTGCTTGGAAAGTTAAGGAAATTTTATTTATATTTAGAGAAAATTTGGCAAAAGTTTTTGTAAATCCAAATTATAGTTGTTAATATTCAAAATTTTAGGTGTAAGAGACTTTTTGGATGGAGCTGAATCTATTTCCACAATCAAAAACATTATTCAAACACTACCTGTATAAAAAAATTTAAAATTTTTTACCCAACTTTTAGCCGTCCAAAAAATTCCTCGACCTCCGTAGACGACTACTTTTTTGTTATCCTCGAATGTTGCCGATGCCAAAAAATTATTGTCATATGTCACCCGCATCGGGGAATTATGTCCCGACTTTTGTTTTATCATGTAGAATGTATTATGTTAACTCCGCTTCCTTGGTGCCTAGCATCGCCCATGGACTATTATCCAGACTGACATGATCAATATTACAGCTCCAATTTGCCAGTAAATCCTCGACACGGTTCTCTTGTCTACATGTATGAATGGGTATGACATAATCAAAAGTGGTCAACAAGTCTTTTATACTACAAATCACTGCTTGAAACTGCTTGAAGGCGCCAACTGTGAATGCGTGAATCAGGCGTGAAACCTTGAATTAACTTGCATATTGCTTGAAGGCGCCAACTGTGAATGAGTGAATCAGGGAGTCGCCATGATTCTGTATAATACAGCAACCTTCCCTCTGGGCTATACTCAGAACTGTTCCCAAAGACTCAAATTCTGGAATGTTTGTGGATATCCCATCAGATACTACATAAACATGAATCAGATCTGAGGACTCATCCCTTAGAATCCCTCCACATCCAGCTAGACCTGGGTTACCTTTTGAAGCTCTATGAAACTTAGTTGAACAAAATGTGGCGGAGGGTGTATGAAAGAAGTAGAACTCACCGCCTCTAGAACATGATCCTTAAAGGGCTATATTTCCACATTTTAGGTGCGATATTTAGTCTCTTCAGAATAGCAACCTCCTGGTCTGGAGAGTGATCTTCATCCCCTGAAGGAGCGGAACTTAATACTATTCCCCTTATGTTTTTGAGGATGGCCTCCTGAGTAGTCTTCGCCAATTTTGATTTCCCTTCAAAAATTCTTCCATTTTGTTCCTTCCATGTGAAATCCAATGCCAAGTGCCATGTCTTTTCCACTAATGGATTTTATACCACCATTCAAACCACTATTCTAACTAAAGAGTAGTGGTCATACTACTTGGGAGTGAGCTCCCAAAGACTACTTGTATATAGGCCCAGATACTGACTGCGAAGGGATAAGAGATTAGGATGTGGTCTAATGTTTCTTCATCCTTCTGGCATAATACAAAAAAGAAAGACCCTTCGAAACCTTTCCTTCTGAAAAGGTCCCAAGTTAAGGATAGTCTCCATGCTATTTGCCATAGGAAAGTAGCAATCTTTGACCAGCCCGACTTTTCCCGTAAATTCCTCCACAATGGTGCGCTGTTAACAAGTTAAGATAGTCTCCATGCTATTTGCCATAGGAAAGTAGCAATCTTTGACCAGCCCGACTTTTCCCATAAATTCCTCCACAATGGTGCGCTGTTAACATTATGAGTTGAAAATAAAATTCCAAATGCTTCTTTCAGGGTAAATGTCCCAATAGAATGATGACTGCATCTCAGAATATCTTGTTGCTGGGAGGTTACATATCCTTCTTTGAACCAATAAACGTTGAAGTACTTCCCAGTTTTGTTCTAGAGTTGAAAAACTCCAATCATCTTTTTCCTTCCATTATCTCCCGTGTTGTTTTCTTTGTGAAGACTTCCAATAGTCAACCCAGTTTACCGCTCCTTTGGAGTGCATAAATTGCTTGAGTTGAAGTAGCTGTGTATGTTCGGCCAATGGTGGGAGTTGCTGCCATGAATCCTCCCAGAAATAAGTCGTCTATCTTCCTTTTATCTCCCAGAAAGCATGTTTTCGGATAAGGTTTTTACCAGCACTTTCATCATAGAATGAGGCATATATTTGTTGTTCCATATTTTCTTCCATATATTAGCTTTGATTTCCATACTTAGAAAGTGAAAATCCACATGCAAATAATGGGCAAACACTTTTGGGAAGTAGTAAACAGGACAATGAAATCACTACAAAGACTTTGAATTGCATCAAAAGTATTTGGAAATATCATCCAAAGTAATAAGGGAAAATAGAAATAACTTATTTGGAGTATTAGTGAATGCAATGTTTTCTCTAAAGTTATAGGTACTTAGATTCAAGATGCTTGTTGAATTCACTATGTCTAGCCATATCAACAATCTAGGATATTTCATTAAGTAGTTAGTAGAAGTTATATATATGGTAGAAGAAAAAGATGCCAAATTCATTTGTTAAACCATTTACCTTCTCAATATAGTAATGCTATTTTTACTCTAAATCAATTACCTTGTCAAATTCTCAAAAATATGATCATTAATCTCTTAGCTACAAAAAATAGAACCATTGTAGGAGAAACTTAAGTTGATCCTCAACTTGAGATGACATTATACTCAAGAAACAATTATAGCATACTAGCTAAGGAGAAGGGGAAGATGAAATGTTACAATTGCAAGGAAATGGGCAATAGAATTTGGAACTATAGATTTTAAGCCAATAACATTCTTAAGGGAAAATTCAAAGATAAATCAAATGTAGTTAATGTAGGCATTGTTAAAGATCCATCAGATGCTACAATTGGTGATAATCTTATTGAAGAAAGGGAATTTTATGCATTTTAGTAAGCCTATACTTTGAGACAAGGAAGTAGTGTAGATACTCAAACAACTCAATATGGATCATTGCTTAAATAGTTTAAGAGTTTGTAGATCTTTAGGAATCATGGTTTTCATACATGCAATATCCAATAATGAGGTTATGAGACATGCATGTGAATTGATTTTCATAAATTTAATTTAGGATACCAGTTCAAAGAGGTGGAACCTAGGAACTATGGAATTCAATTTGGGAGATACACCTATACAAAGGTTATGAAACGACTTGATGGAGCTCTACTCGGTCCAAGAACTATTTTCCAAAGAAGCTTTTGAGGAATGCTTGGTTCTGATTACTTATCTTTCTTTAGTGTTTAATCAATATGTGTTTTCCTTTAATTAGTATGTTTTATTTCAACATTGTAAGCATTAAAAGAAGGTGTTAGAATATAAAACTTACTTTATAATAAGGTCACTTTATGAAATTACAATTTGTTAATATTTATTTTTTGGATAGTATATCCCACATTTATAAGTGTAAATGATTTTCTCAATTAATAATAGTACATAAGGAAATAAATTTCAGTGTAATAAATGCACCAATTTTTCAATGATATTATCATATTGTGCTTAATTATAAAATATTAAAGAAAAAATATAATAAATAAATCAAATAATATATCAAGATCAATATTATATAATTGAAGAATTCCAAAATATATATTATGAAATGGTAAGAATTATAAGAACAAGATTAATAGTTGCTATGCAACATAGCCTTTGTCTATGCCACTATAGTTATTTAATTAATTAAAGGTTATGCCGAGAAGCTATAGCTCCACTAATTTGTTGTTTATAGTTATTTAATAAAGGTTGTGGTCCACTAATTTGCTGGCTATAGTTATTTAATAAAAAATGTGCAGAGAAAATATAGTTCCACTAATTTGTTGGCTCCATTAATTTGCTAGGAGTAGCATATCACCTTAGGCTTCTTTCGCATACTTTTGATTATTCATTTAATTAATTAAAAGTTGTGCAAAGAAGCTATATCTATCATCGCTACAGCTCCACTAATTTGCTGGGTAGCATATCGCCTTAAGCTTCTTTTGCATCCTTTTGACTACTCATTTTCTATTTATGTTGAAAGTGATAGAGATTAATGCTCCTACCATTTTCTGTCACTCAAATTATTATTATGATTATTAATAGCAAGTAATATTTTAATGCACAAACTGGGGTGTTTCTTCTTCACCTCCTTTAATAATTCAAAATTTTGTTGTTATTCGTGCAGAGAAGTTGTGTGGAAAGGAGTTGTGCGGATGAGCTATGTGGAGTTTGAGGTGCAGAGAAGTTGTGCAAAGGAGATAAGTTGTGCTGAAGATCTGTAAGTTACGAAACTCCGACACAAATATTGGTAATTTGCATTTGTTAATTATTAGATCCACTTGTCACGTTTTCATTGGGAATAAGGTTTGTATTTGCAAAGGGCAACTCCAACTGTGCATAATTACTTGTAGCAGGACCATGCAAGGTTTGACTACTGTAGCTAGACTCTCTAAGGTTCGTGGTAGAGAACTTGTTGTTGGACAAGATGGGTGACCTGATGGCCTTGCTTGCGAGATTAGCCTAAACAAGATCTGAAAAACGAGTGCTCCTCCAACTCCTTGATTTACACCATTTTGCCTGTGTCCCTACTTAATCAATTAACCATGTTTACAACAATGAGTTAATTATCTAGCTGGGTGAACTCAACCCCAACGATAGAGATCAATTGGAGAATACCAATAAATGCGCGCGCATGGTTTCAACTGATTATATTAAGGTCGCTCGACTTTGTCCATAACTTTTTAGCGTGTTTTTCTAGATAAAGTTACTATGTACATGTGTATAATATTATATAATTTGTCTCCTTTCAACCTTGTAGTGTTTAATCGTTATGGTAAGTTAGAGTCTACTTGGTCTCAAGAAATTTAGAAATAAATATTTGTTTGTCGCAGTTGGTGTTTCCATAAAGCAACCATCAGGCTCTTCGAGAAGGAGAAAATTACAATTCATAGCCTTCATAGGCATTAATTAACACATCTAATTCAATGTGCACTTGCAAAGTGCAAAAGAGCAAAAATTAAGAAGTTTGAAACAAATTGCTTTCTAGTTAATGCTTGGTTTAACGAGGAATGAAAAAAGGCAAAGAGAATGTGGAAAGAGTCAAACAAGGATAACATAAAGCTCAAAGCTTACAAGCAGTTATTAAGCAAGAAAAAGGCCGATTTCATGGTTTCAAGGAGGGAAGAACTAATATTCCTTGAGAAAAATAATCCCAAATTAATTTGGAAGGAGCTCCAACCGAAAAAGATACAACTCGGAAATAATATTACAGCTTCTAAATGGTTTGACTATGCAAGAAAACTCTATGAGCAAGTTCCCAAAGTTGACCCTCCCCCCTTGGTCAACACTGATACTGATCTCTTCACGGTACAAGAGGTAGAGATGGGTATCAAGAAGTTGGGTGTTGGAAAAGAAAAATACTTAGCTGAACTCCAAGCAGAATATCTAAAGTTGGGCTCAAAGATTCTTGCACCTCACATTACAAAATTCTTCAATAACATCATACAACAAGGGCTCCCCACAGATTGGATAACTAGTTCGGAAATACCTCTTTTCAAGAGCGGTGACGTCAATAATCCCTCCAATTATAGGACCATCATGATAAACCCTTTTTTTGTAAAGCTATTTGGAAGCATGCTGGAAAAAAAAATTAGAAAGTGGGTAGAAGAAAGAGATAAGCATGCTAAAGGAAAAGAAGGTTTTAGACCTAAACATTCCTCAGTTGATCATTGTATAACTTTAAGGCACATCATTGAAAAAGTTTGAGAGAAAAAGGAAGAAGTCTTTTGTTTCTCTTTTGATTTCAGAAAAGCATTTGACTTGGTTCCTAGGGATAAGCTTTGGCACAGACTAGAGGAACTTTGGGTTCCTAAACATCTGAAAGCAGCGGTGCATAGGCTGTATGAAGAGGTGAAAGTAAAAATTAGAACTTCAGCAAGTATTTCTAAAAGTTTTAGAAGTGATATCGACGTCAAGCAAGGTTGCCCACTGTCTCCTACCCTTTTTGGTTTATATATCGACAAGCTTGAGGAGTGGTTAAATTTGCAAGGGGGTGATGGGAAAGTTTGTTATAAGGCTTCTTTTGTGTGCAGATGATCTTATTTTGATTGCTAAATCAACACTTGGTTTGCAAGAGCACTTACTATCCCTTGAGCATTTTTGTAGAAGTGTGGGGTTGCAAGTCAATATCAGCAAAACAAAAGTAATGGTATTCTCTAAGGAAAGAAAACATAACCAATGTAAGTTCTACTTTCAAGGCAACATTCTGGAAGAAGTTGCGATTACAAATACCTTGGAATTGAATTCAAAAAAAAATCTAAGTTTGAATGGTTGTAGAAAGAAAATAGCTTTGGGGGGTTGGAAAGCATTTTATGCTTTTCAAAATAGGTGTAGAGAGGTAGAGTTATGTGACTAGAAAACCACTCAAACTCTTTTTGGGCTTCTAGTGATTCAGGTGATTCTCTATGGTTGTGAACTATGGGCCAGCAGTACATCCGATATGCAGTGGAGACAAATTGAGAAAATTCAGAAGCTTTTGATTACAAACAAATTTAATATTAAAAGTGTAGTTCCTTATGATATCTTGTTAAGTGAAACAGGGACTGCTCCTATTGAAGCAATTGCTATGGTGCGAGTCATAAGGTATTTAAATAAAATTGAGAAAATGGAAGAGGGTAGATGGCCTAAGGTTGTCTTTAATGATAGATTGTGCAAGAGAAAAAAAACTTGGATGTAACAAAATAACAAATGGTTTAGTAAATGGGGTATTTGCTTGAATATGTGTCCCATAAACAGGAAAGAGATAAAATCTTTTCTTATGGAAAAGTTCCACAAGCGTACTTGAGATAAGGAGCTAGGAAGAAAGAAAAATTACTATATTGAAGTGTTTAATCCCACTCATAGTCATCAACCAAAAGAACACATAGAGGACAATATCTTATTGCTTAGTTAAGGACTAATTCTCATCAACTCCATTGTGAAACATGGCATTTTGTGTTCTTCCAAAAAGTGGAAACAGAAAAACATTGATTTTAGAATTTGAGGCCTTCAAAGACAACAGGGAAAGTTATGTAGATATGCTGGCAGCTAGCTCTTGGGATAATCTATTTAACGAGGGGTTTGTCGAGAAGCTAGGAGCATTTATTTTGAAGCTTCACAAAAAAAGGGCTGAATACATCAAGGAGATGAAGAAGCAATTTGTCCCATAGGCTATCTTTAGCCTTGTGGACTATTGAAGTTTCTAAGTTTACTTAGAAACCCTCCATGCACTTTATCTCGTTTATTCCTACCTACTTATTATTTTCCTTAACAAGTTATTTACAATGTAAATACTGAAAATAAACACTAGTGCATGCTTAACATATTACAGATAAAAAACTAAAACAAACACACCATTTGACACCATTATTTTTGGACTAATGTCCCCGGAAAAACCCAATGTAGGAAAACCTCTGTAGCTATCTGAGGGTTTTCTTATTAAGCAATATCAAAGTACAATCCGGGTGTCGAAACTGGCCTACCCAACTGAGAATTTCCTTGGCAGTAATACCTCTCAGTTTCTGACAAATCCACTGGCTGAAACCTCGGATAATCCTTCTGTTAGATACTCAGCACCAATCTGCCCCAGAAACCCTAGTGTCTTCCCAATCTAGACTGTGTCAGTCTCTCCTAACCTAGCGCTGGCCCTGCGTCAGCCCCAGGAGGCCCTGCGTCAGCTCTCTGAGCCTCTGTGTCAGCTACGCTAGCCCCTCTGGTGCTTTACACAGCACTTAGCTACCTCTGTGTAGCCCTGAGTGAGCACTGGTTGCTCCTGTATCTTTCTCTCTAGCTGCTCTGTTTGCTATCTCGATACTATCTCTGCCTCTCTGTCTCTCTGTACTCAATTCCCATGAACTGCTCTCCGATCACTGATTATATCTCTCTTAGCAAACCCTGCTCTAGAGAATAGAATGACTAATCACTCTGGTGTCTTCTCCAAGTGACCCTCAAGCCTCCTCTTATACTTTTCCTCTTGACATCTCAAAGGCCGAAATTAAGTCCCTAATCAATGGCTAAGATTAGATCTGGCTTGATCCGTGTCTTTTGGACCATTCTAACATAGATTCATATTAATACACATTAATATTTTATTTTCCCTAAGTTTAGACTTGTGGACTCCATTAAAAATATTAATTATTTTAATATCTCCTGATATGTTTAGAATCTGCCCAAACCTTTCTGGGTATTGGAGATCTCATGTGCCCCAACCTCTCCACCAAATTTCATGGCTAGAGCACATCCGATGCTACCTCAAATCAACACTCCCTCTTAGCGAGGACCATGCTCTAGCAATACTCCTCACTGAGTATTACTTTGATCATCCGGCATCGGTACCTGTGATGATGTTAGGCTTTCCTACCCAACATCCTCTGCACTACTGCATCCTGAACTGCTACCCATGGTTCTGCCACTGCCAGTGCTGCATCTGTATGACAACTCCCTCTGCATCCATGCTGTTGCTGGTCCTTTCTCCCAGCACTGCATCCGCACTGCACCTCCTCTCATCATGTTGCATCTTGCTGCCCACTGCTGCACTGCAACTTAGTTACTGAGAAGTAAGTAATTGATCTCCCAATCTGACCTCCCTGTTGGGCTAGAGACACCCACTTATGTTGAACCTCCCTCCGCCGCTGACAAGTGCTCCCTCTCTAACCTCTGCACTACTGCAACAACTCCCTGCATCTCGCACTGTTGCACACCTCTCTGTGCCATCCTGCACTGGTGCAACACTCTTGTGCCTCTCGCACTGCTGCAACCTGCTAGCCTCGCGTTGTCTCAAGACTCTTGCACTGTAGCTCTCTATATCGCTCCATCCGCATCCATCTCTACCCACATCAGCCAGTACTACTACTCCTCGTCGGGGCTCCCATAGCAAGGTTTAATCCAAGAGGCTGGGTACCTCGAGGATCTTACCCCTCATCACCTGTAGCCCTCCTAAATATAGTTTGATGTCTCCCCACTTGCGCTCAAGTGGTGCATGTGCAATCATGGCACAATCATCGTCTGTCAAAACTTCCTTCTCTGCTCGTGCTGGCGCTGCCTTAGTCTCAAAAGACTCTCCCTTAGTTTTCTTCCTTGGACACTGGGTCGCATAATGACCCAACTCCCCACAGTGGAAGCACTTGATCTTGGAGAGATCTTCCTTCTTCCGCTTCTCCTGCTTTCCCTCAGATGCTAGGGCCACATCTTCCTCCTTCTGCTTGACTTTGATCCCCTTGCTGCTGTTACCCGTCTTCGATTGTCGTCTGATCTCTTCCTGGCGAAGAGCTACCCACATCTCATCCCAAGGTGGAAATGTCCCTTTTCGCAATATACTCTGAAAAATACTTCCCAATCTTTTGAGACAGCATTAAGGGCTGTCCTCACCATTAGCTCCTGATCCGGTGTCGTTCCTATAGCAGTCAACTGGTCTCGGATCTCATTTAGTCCTTCGAGGAAGGTGTCAATCGATTGTCCCTTCGTCATCTAATACGACCTCATCTGATTCTCAAGAAACATTCTTCTCTTCACAGAAGTATGCTAGTATAGCTTCTTGAGAGCCTCCCACATCTCAAATGCTATTTCCTTCTCGGCTATATGTGGTACTACATGATCCTTGACCCCGTCAAGGATAATGCTCTTGGCCCTCACCATCGCCTCCTCATATCTGTCATTATCACTGGGCTCGAATGGGACAGTTATTACCTTCAAGGTGAAGTTCTTGACATGATTCCTATTAAGCATTGATAAGATTATGGCCTTCCAGTTTGTGAAGTTTGATGCTCTGTCCAGTCTATCATGGTCTCTTACCTCCTGTAGTGCCATGATACTGCTCTACTTCCCTCCCAGAAGTTCTCTGTTCGACTCCTCTGAGTCTCTACTTCCCATCTGGAATTTCTCTTCTGGACTCCCTCTAAGTCCTTATTTCCCACCTGGAAATCCTTTTGCCACTTGTCGAGATGCCCCCTACTCTGATCGTCTTATGCAACTGCATTGTTGCTCCGAGTTCCTCAGCTAGAAACCCTCGGTAACAACTCCTCTGGCCTTGCTCTGTCAGATACTGTTCTAACTACAGTACCTCACCAGCTCCACTCTGCAATATTCTTGCAGCATTCTAGACCCTAGCAACCGCCTCTTTGTGAACTGTGTCAGCCCCTCTCTGCCTCATGCTGGCTCTGCGTCACCCCGGATGGGTCTGCGTCAGCCCTGGGATGCCCTGCATCAGCCCTCTGGGCCTCTGCGTAAGCAACGTTGGCCTCTCTGAGGCTCTGTGCAGCTCCCAACTTCCTCTACGTGGCCCTGGCTGGCTCTATGTCACACTCCTTGGCTTCTGTGCTGCTAGAAACAACTTCTGTCACCTTAGGACAACATTTTTCTGCTGTTATTGCTCCGCTCAGCTGATATCTTTTAGTCCTCCTGTGATCTGTAATCACACTCTGATACCATGTTGAAGTTTCTAAGTTTACTTAGTTAGAAACCCTCCATGCACTTTATCTGATTTATTCTTACCTACTTGTTATTTTCCTTAACAAGTTATTTACTATGTAAATATTGAAAGTAAACACTAGTGCATGCTCAACATATTCCAGATCAGCACCTAAAAGAAATAGAAACAAACACACCATATGACACCATTATTTTTGGACTAATGTCCCCGGAAAAACCCAATGTGGGAAAACTGGTGCAACTATCTGAGAGTTTTCTTATTAAGCAATATCAGAGTACAATCTGGGTGCCGAAACTGGCCTATCCAATAGAGAATTTCCTTGGCAGTAATACCTCTCAGTTTCTGACAAATCTACTAGCTAAAACCTCGGATAATCCTTCCGGACTCAGCACCAATCTGCCCCATAAACCCCAACATCTGCCCAATCTGGACTATGTCAGCCTCTCCTAGCCCAGCGTTGGCCCTACGTCAACCTATCTTGGCCTACATCAGCCCAGGAGGCCCTGTGTCAGCTCTCTGAGCCTCTCGTCGGCTACACTGGCCCCTTTGGTGCTCTGCGTAGCGCTTAGCTACCTCTGCGTGGCCCTGTGTGAGCACTAGCTACTCCTACGTCTTTCTCTTTGGTTGCTCTGTTTTTATCCCGACACTATCTCTACCTCTCTGTCTCTCTGTACTTAATGCACCTCAGTTGCTCTCCGATCACTGATTCTATCTCTCTTAGCAAACCCAGCTCTAGAGAATAGAATGACTGATCACTCTGGTGTCTTCTCCAAGTGACCCTCAAGCCTCCTCTTATACTTTTCCTGTTGACATCTCAATGACTGAGATTGAGTCCCTAATCAATGGCTAAGATTAGATCTAACTTGATCCATGTCTTTTGGACCATTCTAACATAGATTCATATTAATACACATTAATATTTTATTTTCCCTAAGTTTAGACTTAGGGACTCCATTAAAAATATTAATTATTTTAATATCTCATGATCTATTTAGAATTTGCCAAAACCCTTTCTGGGTATTGGATATCTCATGTGCCCCAACCTCTCCACCAAATTTCGTGGCTAGAGCACATCCGATGCTACCCCAAATCAACATGGACGTTAAAATAATTTCTTTCTTTCGTTCTTTCTAGGTCAAGGATTACAGAGTGTAACCAATGTTTTCTTGAATGATCACATGCCAATCACAATTGTAATAGTTCAGGTAGTGGCTAGAACATTAGGTGAGGTAATGGCTAGCTACGGTTTAAATTTACACCAATTGTGCTCTCATTACTTGGGTGTGTTGCTATAGCTCCATTGAATTGTTAAGGGTAGCTTATTGTGTGTTAAGCTTCTTTCACATCTTTTTGACTGTTCATTTTCTATTTCTATCAATGTTACTACCATCTTTTTGTCACTTAAATTATAATTATTAGTAATAGCAAGTACTATCTTAATGCATAAACTGAGGCGTTTCTTCTTCACCTCATTAAAAATTCAGAATTTTGTTGTAAATCGTAGAAACAATATGATAAATTTTATATAAATATACAATTCATATTATAACTTCATGTTCCAAATAAAATTAAAATAGAACAAAACCGTACTATTAAATAGTAAATGCTTCCTTACAACTTTTAACTTGCTTAACAATCTTGGAGTTTAATCCATGGTAAATATCTATAAACTGCCATTATTTCTAAACGAGGGAATAGAGAAAATATAAGATACTACAAAAAAATGAAATAAGATACTATTATATACAAGATGAAATGAAATGAAAAACGGAATGCGAAACGGTTGACAAAAAATAGCAGAGACAAGGTTCCATATCTTTTCTAACTTACTCTCTTCATATTAAAGGAAGCTAATTGATTTAATGGAAAACCATCCATCATGATGGGATGCGATGGGATCATTTTATTATTTTTGAATTGACAAATTTTTAGCAGAGGTATTTTGATCCAGGTTTAAATCGAGTTGTCTTTAGTGCGATTTTCTGGAAGCTTTTTTGTGGGGTTTTTTCGGTGTAATTTATCTAAAAGCCGGGAATAATTTATTGAAATCACAAGTTTGTTGGGTAACCCATGCAGAATCAAAGTGCTCTAGGGGTTTTTCACGGTGTTGAATCCATATATGCAATCAAAAAACAAATTTAAATAACAAAAATGAAGATTTCACTTCAAATTTTTCCACTAAATTCTAGCGCCAGAAAATCCAAAAAGTCGCACTAAAAACAACTCCTGTTCAAATTTTAGATTGTATATCCTCGAATCTCCAATGTCATTATTGGCTTTGTTTGTGAAAGATTCAATGTTATTTCTATCAACACCCATGTTATTGATGTTGTCACTGAAGAAAGGAAATAAACTCGCTATTTTTTCACTTAAGAGCATAAACTTTATTAAAGTTAACATGCCCAAACTCCATGAGCCCTTGTGCAAATCTTTCGATGTGTGTGGACAGGAAGCTTCCCCATAGAGTGAAAGCTTTGTGCAAAGAAGCTTCACACAATTGAAATCACATTTAATATATTTAAGTTTCCAATATATATTTAAGATATATTTATATTATTTTTCTATAATAGTGTATTTAAAATTAAAATTAAAATTATTTATGTTTGGGTGTTTTCGGTGAAATGAACACAAAAATGATATATATCCTAAGGTTTTATTTAAGAAAATGAACTGCCGCACTCCACAGAGTGAATTGTAAATTCTTTTAGCCACTGCCTCGTTTACATAAAGGACCTGTAACTGTGTCAGTTCTGACATCATTGGGCATTGTAGTAGCATAACAATGTCAATGTTTAGTCCCCTCTTAGTGTCAGAGCAATCACCGACAGAATGACCACTCAGAAAATTAGTTTTTCTTTTTTAAATGAATTGCTAGGCACTGACAAATACCAAAAAGAAAATGCTCTCCACTCGAAGAATTATGTCTCATCAGAGATCACTCATCCAACCGAAAATTAGATTTTTTTTTTGAATTTATGAGAAAATAGAAATATTAAGTATTTTTCTGAAACTTTTGTTACTAGAAATTAAAAATATTAAGCATTTTCTTGAAACTTTTGTTAAAATTGTAAAACACAACAAAATAATGCAAAGTCAAAGTCAATTGCCAAATTTGAGGTCATGAAACATGTAATTGGTAGGTGAAATTTGAAATTTATTCTAAAAAATATGAAAAATATTATTTTTAATTTTATTGAATTATGTTAATAATAAATTTTGATAATATATATATATAGTCTCTGAAATATATATCTATCTATCTATCTATCTATATATATATATATATATATATATAGTTCACAAACTTCAAAGATCGATGAACTTTCAACCACAGAGTTTGAACCCAAGGGTGTTGAGAGAATTGAACCCATGACCTCTCAATAGCAAAGGTGTTATAACAATGATTGGTTTATCTATTATGATTATATAAAGTCATAAAAATCAAATATTATTTTGATATTCAGGATTATCTTGATTTAAATATTTGAATTGTGAATTGTAGTGAAGTGTGATCTAATGATGATGACGATTAATGCTCAATGAGATCAAATTGTTCTATCAAATCTTAAGAAGGTAAGGGATTACTTTTAATTCTTTAAAATTTCATTTTTATTCCCCAAAAGCATTAAGTGAAGCTCTTTCTAAAATCATTGTAGCTTTGTTAAGTTAAAAGATCAAGAAGGTTGCTAATGTGACAAATCTTTTGAAATTGAGATCTAATTTCAATATATGGAGGACATTTTATGAGAAAGTAATTTTCATCTTCAAGTCCCTTAGTGTCACAAAGGTGGCGATCTCTTTCATTCCACAACATTTTCATAATTGAACAAAACCTATTTTCACTATTGAGTTCATGATAATTAGTTCTTATATTAGTAATGATTATTTTATTCTTTACAATTATAAAAATAGAGGAATACTCTTGATCTTATTAATATCTTAATTTTCTTTTGGCCTCTAACTCGTTATCACACCACATTTTATATTTAAAATTTGATGTAATAATATTTTTAATATTATCCCTAATGATCTCTTCCTTTATTCCCAAATGGTTTATCCAAGAACGAAAATCCTTATGTCATTCCCCCCTTGCATCAAAGGTGGTTTTGGTTTGTTTTTGGAACAATTTAAAGAAGCCTTTTCTTTTTCATATTACTTAAGTTATTATATATTGGATACCTTGTCATAGTTGTGATCTCAATGAGGGAATGACTTGCTTCTTTGAAGGTCATATGATATGGTATATTTCCTTTAGTTTTGAGATTATAGGCTATAAAATTATTTTGTATCTATTTTATCTTTCTCCGTGACTCTCTAGAGATATTGCATCCTCAAACTTTACATCCATATAAAATTAAATTAGTGATAAGAGATTCAAAGAGGAATTTTTCTTATCGCATATCTAAATATCTGCTAATTTATAATTATTTTCAAGCCCACACTAATCTTTCCACCTATTGGGTAATTAACATGAATAAATAATAGATAATAGAATCTAAAAGAAATAAATATAAGATTACTCACATTCCAGGATGATGAGTGGTGTCTAAAGACATAGTTACATCACTAAGCATTGCATTGTGATCAAAACATCACAATGCATGATTGATATTATTATGATCATGTACATTATGATCTAATACATTACAATTTGACCCATATGATCCTTTATTTATAGTGCTTGAATCTATTCCATTCCCTTGATTGTGATATATTCAATCCACAAATGAGTGTCGGTTGTTCCAATCATTTGATTGAAATATGCTCTACTAAGTGAGCTGTTTAATTGTTCTAATCCACTGATCTTTCATCATCTACTCAACTCCCCAAGCTGACCCAACTATTCAAAAGTTTTCAAACCCCGATCTGGAAAACTGGGTCTCACAAGTAAAAATGGTCCTGTGAGTTGATTCCTCCACTTTTTCCACTCTAAAATCATTTAGATGGATAGAAAATAATATAATTATCCATTTCGGATCTGTTTACATGGCGAATTTTCACTATACCAATAAGGGGAACTAACCCAATCACAAACCCCAATTAGACCTGCTTTCCTTTGGAATGGCTAGTTCCAATGGGTTTTAAGGGACCTCGCAAACTATTAAAGGCATTGAAAGGTTTCTTCTGGGAAGAAGACTTCAATTAAATCAACAAAATAAAACAACTAACCTCTATGTATCCTATCTATACTTCTTATAACTATTCTAGTCTATGTCCTAACTATCCTAATCTATCCTGCAGGAGCATGACAAAAGAGAGGTTAAACATCATATATGAATTCCAAGTCTAAATGAATCAATTACTAGTTCACATAAGAACGAGGTTGCATCAATTCCTAATCGCAATCCAATCATTCATACAGGAATATACATTCCCTTTTATAGAAGTAAATCTTGCAACTAATGTCTAACATAGTTTCAAATCAGGGACTGCTTATGAATTAACTATGATGAAGAATTACATTCAAACAACTAAGGCTAATTATAAGTTGTATCATTACCAATATGCACAAAAACAAAACAAATTTGTATTTATGCCAGCAACAACACCCTATCTCAAAACACATAAAAGCAAAGGATCTTAAATCTGAAACAAAAGGCTCCTCATTGAAACAAACAGTCTCTTTTATTCATAATAAATCAAAGTTGTTTTTCTCCAAAAAAAATCCCTTCTCTCCTATCTAGAAGTAATATTTATGCCTTAGGCCATGACCCTTTGTCTTCCCCTTTTCTTTTCAATATACTGATCCGAATAAACAGATGTAGAGCCATCGGGGTCACTACTGACACGTAGAAGGCGTTTCTTGTCACTGGAGCGCTTCATTTCCTGGTGAAATGAATAGATGTTAATTAGAGGATGATGATTGTGTGTCATCTCTTCATGATGAGATCTGGGGCAGTTTCGCTTTAGGAATACACAGGCAATGCGTGGAACTCGACCGACAACACCTAAGGCTACTTCTTTGAATGGAACACATCTGCTCATGCATCTTTCATCTGGAGCCATACTTGATGCCTATACACTTGTCCTTTGACCTCATTTGCCTTCTCTTGGTCTTCGCCTACATAGATAACTGACATCAGTCATACTCATATAAATATGATAAAAATGCTTAAAAACACCAATCTTGCCTTCATGAAGCATTTATAACATCAGAAGGAATAAATGTGAAAGAATTGGCTCCTTTTTTTAATTCACGCATCGATTAAGTCCCACAAGCAAAAACTCAGTTTACATTGAAAATCATCGTAAAACACAGAACTAGATGGTATTTCGGAAGGGGTCTAAGTGGTAACCGGTATTGCGAGGAAGGCCCCTGATTCCATTCTTCAAATGACATGTGGCAGCTAAGAGGAAAGAGGACACTGCTTTTCGAGCGGGTATTCCTCGAGCAACTTGTTCACCCGAAATTTGCGTGGACCGTTGGATCCATGAAAGGTAGATCAACGGTGAAGGATTGGGGAGGTGGACCTGAAATGCATATGAGTTGCATTTAATGATCCCTTCGGATCTGCAATACAAGTTCCTCTTTGAAAAGCCCCAACCCCAACATATTATCAAAGAACTCGGGAAAACCCCGTGGCCTAGCCATAGGGCCGGACTTGAAAATTTATATACCCGAGCCCATAATTATCGGCGGGTCCTGTCATCACCCCTTCGCTAACTGAATAACCCCCCGGGCTCCGCCAATTGTGATAAGCGATCGGGGAAGGTGGACCCAAAATCTATATATATATATATATATATATATATATATATATATATAGATATACTGCACTTAATAGCCCTAGCGGGTCCGCAATGTATGATTTTCTTTGAAAAGCCCCGACCTTAACACTTTTCGTAAAACACAAGATTATACGAGAAAACCCGCGTCTGGTCGTAAGGCCGGACCTGAAATATTATATGCCCTGGTCAATAATCATCGTCGGGTCCGGTGATAGTGGTGTGCCTTATAGATAGGCCCCGGACCCCCCCGATAGCGGTAAGCGATGGGGTTATGGACCCAAAGCATATATATTGTGGTTAATAAAACCATCGAGTCCGGTAGATAGTGGCGCTATATATATATATATATATATATATATATATATATATATATATAGCGATAAGCGATTTAGCTTTGGACCCAATACATATATGTAATATGGTTAATAACGCTGTCGGGTCCAGAAGACAGTGGAGCGCCTTATATATATATATATATATATATATATATATATATATATATATATAAGCCCTGGACCTCCCGATAGCGATAAGCGATTTAGCTCCGGACCCGATATATATATGTAATATGGTTGATAATGCTGTCGGGTCTAGAAGACAGTGGAGCGCCTTATATAAAAGCCCAGGACCCCGCCGATAGCGATATGTGATGGGGCTCCAGACCCGAAATATATGCATTTTGGTTAATAAAACCGTCGGGTCCGGAAGCCATGTATGTGTTGTGTTTTAATGTTGATTCCGATAGGTGAAAAGGGGTGATTTAGGCTTTTTTTTTTAGTATTTCTATTATAAAGAGTCATAATGGAGATGAAGGTGCGATGGAAGGTTTTTGAGGGTTGAAAAGGTGTCGATGGAGGATATGAATGAAGGGCTAGAAAGTGTTATAAATGGATCATGTGACAGATGTTTAAAGAGGGGGGCTTTACTATTAGGAATTGAATATTTGGCTTGGCAACGAGTTAAAGTTTGTAGAATAAAACAGATCACTCAGAGAGGTGAAGGAATCAAGTTTTAGGGGATCCATTCAAAATTGCTACCAAGGCAAGTTTTAATAGGGTGGTGGTTGTGGCCACAACAAATGGCGAATTACTGGGCGAACCAGTTATCTCTGTTTTCCAAATAAACCTTGGATCAATAGAACATCAGGGTGTTAAGACAAACTTGAAATGCAAACTGTATAGATGGACAGGCATGGGTTCCACTTCAACATTAATTGCTTCAGGTTGGATAGAGACAAATATCTTCTACCTACTGATAGGGGTTTGACAGGCATTCTCCAATGGTAGTATTATGGGATTTAGTGAATTTCCTTTACTTATTTCCTTCTTTCAAAATTACTTTTGGGGCCATCACTGGTCTGTCAATACTTGTTTAAGTGTGTACCTCAGCTCTTTATTGCTCATCAAACTTGATGTAGATATGTTTGTCTGCACTTTATATGAGAATTTCAGTGCTATATTTTCATATGATTGAATGGGGTGCAGTCATGGATCATGCCATATTTTTAAACCACTTAAGCAAGGTTGGGCTTGTTGTGTCAACTGGTACTCTGAGCCCAGCAACAATCCTTACTCTAACCGGCTTCCCAAACAACTTGTCCTTCCAGATTGGCACAAGGACTTGACATTTCATTTTCTTTTAAATAAGTCCTTCCAGTTTCAGGCACAAGGACTAGAGCACAATTGGATTTGCCACATGGTATATGATAGTGAGTTTAGCCCATGAAAGGAGATTTACTTGTAGATAACAGGTATTGGACAATTTAGTGTGGTGGATGGGACCAATGGAGAATGACTGCAAACCTTACAGGCAAGTATAGGCTAGGTTTGAGTGGGATTTGTTTAAAAATGCAACATTCCTCCATGCCATTCCAGCTGTAGTTACACATATTTTTTTTATAAATATGCCCCTACATGCTCCAGATATCCAAGTTATCAACAGATCTTACCCAGTTCTCAAAAGATGTCAATGAGTGGCTTTGGTTTGAATCCCATAGCTGATTTTCAAGTTCTTATGGGCTGATTGAAAATTTGTTTGATTTGCAAGGTAACGATGGATTTAGAATCAACAGACTCATCAGTAGGTTAATGAGAAAGGGAAAGGCCGAAGGTGGTGAATGAGGGAAAATATGAGAAAGGTAGAAGAAAGACGGGAGAACCGAAATCAGTTGGCTGAAAAGGGCTGAAATTCAAAACAGAAGGAAAATAAACTTTGCAGAAAAACAGGAATGGTAAAGACGGAAATGGAACTAAGCTAACAACAAAATGAAATGAATTCTAACCTACTCAGGAGGTAACCACCTTGTGGTGGCTACTGGAAGTATTTCTTAAGAGGTTGGTCATTAACAGGGATTTTCTCAGTGTCTCCCTGTAAAGTTTTCGATCTATAAGTCCCCTGACCAATTTTTTCCTCAACTTGGAATGGGCCCAGCCATAAGTGTTGAAGTTTTGTGTGCTTACCCTTTGGGGTGACCCTATCAGCCCAGAGAGCATTTGTTAGAGTGTTGTGCCACTTCCTCTGGTTGTCGGCGAGAGATGCATGGATTACGTGGATGAGGTTTTTATTTGAGGACTCTGCAACTCCATTTCCCTAGGGGTAATAGCTTGATGCATGCCTTATGCGAATTGATTTATCGATAGCAAATTTGGTCAACTTTAGTGATGAGAAATAAGAAGCATTATCAAACATGAGAACATTAGGGATGCCAAACTTGTTGATGATAAATTTCTCCATGATAGATATTACCTCGTCTTCACTCTCATTCATAGTCCTGTCATGCATTTTTTCATCATTGATCGCATTTTTGAATGTCCTCTCGCAATGCAGGAGCTCAAGGATCCGCTCATCACCTTCGAATGCCTGCCAATTTGAGATGTTATCAGGTACGGAAGGTCTGAAAATCAATTCAACATAACATTTATTCTTCTTTAATCTAAAATTAGGCAAAAGTTTTGCAGCCATCAGGTCAGCATCTGGGTTTTTCTCCCAAGGTATGTATGTGATATTAAAAGAATCAAGATTGTCAGTTAAGCTCCATACCTCATGCTGGTACCTTACTAGGTGTGGCACATTGCAATGTGTCATTTTCCTTACATGGTACACAATTATCTGTGAATCACCAAAAACATTAGAATTTTTTACCTTCAGATCAATGACCTTTTTCAGGCCCTGCAACAAGCCTTCGTATTCTGCCATGTTTTCGGTGTGTGCGAGCTCCAACCGGCTGGCCATTAGATGTTGGTTCCCTTGTGGGTCAATAAGAATGCTCCTAGCACTTGCACCTTCAAGGCAGTTAGAGCCATTAAAATAGAGTGTCCAAAACATAGAGTCTAATGTTACATCAACTGAATTGCTTCCTACGAGACTAATTCTATCATCTACTATATTACAGGGTGGTTCGTCAGTTGGACTACGGGGGAGAGCTTCCAACCATGTGTTTATTGCAGTTTCTTCAATTGTTTCTGCATGGAATTCTCCAAAACAGGTTTCCGTGGCACAAACATTGAAACTATAATTCCCAAGGATAGAGTTGGTAAACATTACAGGTTCATTGGGGCCATTTAATTCTGTCACCACATACTTCATGTATCTTTCATGATCAACTCTGAGCATATCATCCTTTCCTTTCTGAGGCAGCAAGAGATGGGACCAATCAGTTGAGAAATATCCATTGAGTTTTGCTAACCAGTCCCTTCTAAGCAGCATTCCATAAGCCTTAGGTATATCGACTACCACTATATCAATGACTTGTGTGTATTGTGGTTTAGCCGCCATCCGAATCAATACATCTTTCAGTTCCCCAATTACTTTCACATTTGTCTTGTCTAATTGCATGATTCAGGTTCCAGTTTTCTCAGGTATCGCATGAAGTCTTTTAGCAACAATTTAAGGCATCACGGTGGATGAGGCACCTGAGTCTACCAAGCAATTGTGTACGTTCATGTTGAAGATTTCAAATGTGATAAGGAAAGGGGGAGTCATGGATTTTGATTTCCTTCCTATCATGGCCGCACTGACATCTTGGGGGGTTCGATTCATTTTTGACAGAGTGGCTTCCATGGTTGGTGGCTTTTGGGATGTACTGGAGGTGCTAACAGGTCTGGACACCAAATTCTTGGTTTGGCTGCTTGGGATGGTGGGAGTTTTGCAGTTCCACTCATTCATAGCTTTCAAGAGCAAATCTCTTTGCTGCGTTAATTTTAGCAAATCAAAGTATGTGATATTAGCCCTAGATTTCTTAAGATCATCCACAATGTTGTAATCAATGTTATAAATAGGGTAGGGCAGAGTAAACATACTAGTTTTTCCATTCTTAGGTGGGGGTTTACCATTTTGAGTCGCCTTCGTTGCAGTCAGAGATGTATTCTCTTTTTCTGGAAAGTTTGCAACAGGAGTATTCTTGGACTGACCACTAGGTCTACCCTTCTCAACAGGAACTTTGGTGCCTTCAAAGGGTGGACATCTTTCTTTGTCTGGTCTACAGGCTTCATCACACCTGCAAGTGGCCCTTTACTTCGTGTATGGATTTCATTAGTGTGGATTTCTACCATACTGTCTCCTTGGTCATCATCGTTCTCATTTGTATAGAAATCCCACAGTACGTTGATTTGAGATTCTTCATCCAAGGGCTCTTCTACTTGGTATCCTTCCTCATCTTCTTGTTCTGGCTCTAGCTCCACTATAGGTTCTTCTTGGTTAAGGAGCGATCCAATAGGAGCAAGCTCTTCTGTATTTAAATTCCCTTCATCGGGTGGAGCAGGCAACGCAAGTGGACCATGACCACCTTCTATCCTTTTGCGGTGGAATGTTTTAAAAGGTTTTCTGTTGTTATACTCTCCACTCTTGCTTGTACTCTCTCCAGAATTCCTTTTCATATCAATGGCTGTGTTTTTCAACTTCTTAATGATCCGATGCAAACCTTCCACATCTGTGGTGTCCCTCTCTTTGCCCTCAACCACTTTGTTATCACTTCCATTATTCTTCTTGGATGACTGAGAGGCTTTATTTTCTCTAGTTGTATGATGGCATGCTGTGAGACTGAGCATTTCATTCTCGACTTTTATCACTTCATCGATGGCACCCTGTAAGGTTTGCGCGTTACTCCTTTTGACCCACATCGTAGTAGGGATAGGGAGAGTAGTGATGTAGAATTCCATGAGCACCTCCTTAGTAGGTCTAGCATTATCTGAGATTCTGTTAAACAGGGTGTTGAACCGGATGTTAAAATCTTTGACCTTTTCTTTGGTTTCCATTTTCAAATGGGATAGTTCTACAACTAAGGTTGCAGGGGTTTTGTCATCGCCATACTTGACTAAAAAGGCATGTTGAAAGGCAGCCCACGAGGTGATCGATCTTGTTCTCAAGCTAAAGTACCATGTGGAAGTTACACCAATCAGGGTAAAAGGGAATAGGCAACAAACTATATCTTCATCAGCTACCCCCAGCATGCGCACGACCAGGAAGAAAGAATGAATATGGTTTTCAGCGGTGTCTCCCCGCTCAAGGTCGAATTTAGGCAGTACTCTTTCTGCATTCTTGGGTAAGGGATGTTGCTACCCAGGTACTACTACGACGTCCTGAGCGAGCCAGGGAGGAAGTGCTCCGGGAGGAGGTGGGAGTTGGTTCCCACCTGGTTGAGGAATATTAGCCATATCGAGGATAGGGATGTTCTGGTTGAAGGTTTCTTCAAGGCTTTCTTTATTAAGACTTCCCAAATCAGGCCAAGGATTACCTTCAGAGAGTGGATCTTCAGGAATTTCTTCCCAGGGAGTGTCAATACTTTGCAAGGATTCAAGCACAATATCTTTAAGAGACAGACCTGCAGATGTCTCTTCATTTATGGAACAAATCCTTGGCTTTCTTTTAGTTGTCAGAGGGAAAGAGTGAAATATGGGGAGCTGGGAGAGGGAATGAGTGTAAGCCTGAGTAAGTATAGTGACTGGTTATTCTTGAGTGACAAGATACTCCCACAGTGTCTCTTCTTTGAAATGAGGCTTTTCCAAATGAGAGGAAGGGTCTTTTTGACCTTCAAGATCCATGCATTAATATTTTCGAGTCCATGAGCGACATTTATAGATGAAATCATAAAAAGCTGTCGAGCGGTTCAGGCCCTCCTTCTAGCGCCAATTTGTTGACATGGCGGATTTTCGCTATACCAACAAGGGGAACTAACCCGATCACAGACCCCAATTAGACCTATTTTTGTTTGGAATGGCTAGTTCCAACGGGTTTTAAGGGACCTCGTTAACTGTTAAATGCGTTGAAAGATTGCTTCTGGGAAGAAGACTTCAATTAAATCAACAAAGTAAAACAACTAACCTCTATGTATTGAACCCTATCTATACTTCTTCTAACTACTCTAGTTTATGTCCTAACTATCCTAATGTATCCTGCAGGAGCATGACAAAAGAGAGGTTAAACATCATATATGAATTCCAAGTCTAAATGAATCAATTACTGGTTCACATAAGAACAAGGTTGCATCAATTCTTAATCGCAATCCAATCATTCATACAGGAATATACATTCCTTTTTATAGAAGTAAAGCTTGCAACTGATGTCTAACATAGTTTCAAATCAGGGACTGCTTATGAATTAACTATGATGAAGAATTACATTCAAACAACCAAGGCTAATTATAAGCTATATCATTATCAATATGCACAAAAACAAAACACATTTGTATTTATGCCAGCAACAACACCCTGTCTCAAAACACATAAAAGCAAAGGATCTTAAATCTGAAACAAAAGGCTCCTCATTGAAACAAACAATCTCTTTTATTCATAATAAATCAAAGTTGTTTTTCTATAAAAAAAGCCCTTCTCTCCTACCTGGAAGTAATATTTATGCCTCAGGCCATGACCCTTTGTCTTCCCCTGTTATTTTCAATATACTGATCTGAATAAACAGACGTAGAGCCATCGGGGTCACTGCTGACACGTAGAAGGTGTTTCCTATCACTGGAGCACTTCATTTCTTGGTGAAATGAATATATGTCAATTAAAGGATGATGACTGTGTTTCATCTCTTCATGATGAGATCTGGGGCAGTTTCACTTTAGGAATACATAGGCAACACATGGAACTCGACCGACAACGCCTAAGGTTGCTTCTTTGAATGGAACACATCTGCTCATGCATCTTTCATCTGGAGCGATACTTGATGCCTATACACCTGTCCTTCGACCTCGCTTGCCTTCTCTCGGTCTTCGCCTGTAGAGATAACCAACATCAGTCATACTCATATAAATATGATAAAAATGCTTAAAAACACCAATGTTGCCTTCATGAAGCGTTTATAACATCAGAAGGAATAAATGTGAAAGAATTGGCTCCTTTTTTTTTTAAATTCATGCATTGATTGAGTCTCGCAAGAAAAAACTCGGTTTACATTGAAAATCACCGTAAAACACAGAACCAGATGGTATTTCGGAAGGTGTCTAAGTGGTAACTGGTATTGAGAGGAAGGCCCTTGATTCCATTCTTCAAATGACACGTGGCAGCTAGGAGGACAGAGGATACCGCTTTTTGGGTGGGTATTCCTCGAGCAACTTGTTCACCCGACATTTGCGTGGACCGTTGGATCCATGAAACGTAGATGAATGGTGGAGGATTGGGGAGGCAGACTTGAAATGCATATGAGTCGTGTCTAATGATCCCTTCAGATCCACAACAAAAGTTCCTCTTTGAAAAACCCTGACCCCAACATATTATCAAAGAACACGGGAAAACCCCGTGGCCGAGCCATAGGGCCGGACATGAAAATTTATATACCCGAGCCTATAATTATCGGCGGGTCTGGTCATCACCCCTTCGCTAACTGCATAACCCCCCAGGCTCTGCTAATTGCGATAAGCGATCGGGGAAGGTGGACCTAAAATATATATATACTGCACCTAATAGCCCTGGCGAGTCCGCAATGTATGATTTTCTTTGAAAACCCCCGACCTTAACACTTTTCGTAACACACAAGATTATACGGGAAAACCCACGTATAATCATATGCCCTGGTCAATAATCATCGTTGGGTCCGGGTGATAGCAGTGTGCCTTATAGATATGCCCCGAACCCTCCCGATAGCGATAAGCGATGGGGCTCCAAACCCGAAGCATATATATCGTGGTTAATAAAACCATCGGGTCCGGTAGATAGTGGCGTGCTATATCTATATATATATATATATATATATAGAGAGAGAGAGAGAGAGAGAGAGAGAGAGAGAGAGATATAAGCCCTGGACCTCCCGATAGCGATAAGCAATTTAGCTCCGGACTAGATACATATATGTAATATGGTTGATAATGCCGTCGGGTCCGGAAGACGTGGAGCGTCTTATATAAAAGACCGGGACTTAGCGATATGTGATGGGGCTCTGGACCTGAAATATATGCATTTTGGTTAATAAAACCGTCAGGTCTAGAAGCCATGTATGTGTTTTGTTTTAATGTTGATTCCGATAGGCGAGAAGGGGTGATTTAGGCATTTTTTTTAGTATTTCTATTATAAAGAGTCATAATGGAGATGAAGGTGTGATGGAATGTTTTTGAGGGTTGAAAAGGTGCCGATGGAGGATATGAAGGAAGGGCTAGAAAGTGTTATAAATGGATCATGCGGTAGATGTTTAAAGAGGGGGGATTTACCATTAGGAATTGAAGATATAGCTTGGCAACGAGTTAAGTCTCTGGAATAAAATAGATCACTTAGAGAGGTGAAAGAATCAAATTTTAGGGGACCCATTCAAAATTGCTACCAAGGTAAGTTTTAATAAGATAGTGGTTGTGGCCACAACAGGATCACACCTCCCCAATTTTGGAGGCTTTTGGTCCCCAAAATCTTCTACTAAATAAGGTGGGAACATTTTTCCTCCACCTTATCTCAGGTGTACCATTTAGTTTTGCCTAGAAGTTGTCCTTTCAACCCAATCTGCCAAAGATCATGCTACCTCGTCTTGTAGTTCTGGACCTCTTTTGAAAAACTATATCCTCTATCAAATCTACCTAAGCATCTCGTGCCAAATCCTCCACAGAAGGTAGGACCTACTCCTCTTCTTGATCTAGCATGGAAGGCCTATATATCTTCATATTCTCCACATTCAAAACTGAATAAATGCACATATATAGGGGTAGACTAAGTATATAAGCATTATCTCCCACTTTTTTTCAGTATCACAAAGGGACCATATCATAGAGCCTTCCTTTTCTTACTAGGACCCTGTAGCCTCTCCTTATTTTACTGTAACCATACTCTGTATCCCACCTTGAACAACCTCTCTACTCTATTTTGATCATGCCTAGCCTTATATTTTTCCTGTGGCTTTTGCAATGTCTCTTGTACCTATATATGGATTTACCTAATATTCTCAACAAATCTCTATCCGTCAAGGCATCCCTTGTAAGAGCCTCGCTCACTCCTCCTTGTTGCCCATATGTAATATCTTAAGGTGAAGGAGAGAAATATATAAAACAAGTTTCAAATGGGGACTTATCAATAGAAGTGTGGACTACTCTATTATAAGAGTGTTGTATATATATCATATTTTCATCCAAGGTCTTCAGATGCTTTTGATTATGACCACGCAATTGACTACTATTTTCCCATCTATATTAGGATGGAATCTTGTATACCTCTTTAACTTCACGTCCATCTTATCCCACAACATAGTCCAAAACACACTCACAAATCTTGTGTCTCTATCTGAAATGATGCTCCTTGGTATCAGAAAGTGCACCCAGACCATCCAAAGAACATGTTTGTTGATTCTTGTCCACTACGGTATTTTTATAGGGAACCATAACAAACATATTGCTGAACTTTTCAACTACCACAAACATATATTCATGTCCCTTCCCGGTTTTTGGTAAAATTCCCATAAATTCCATGGAAATGCTTTCCCAAGTACGAGTGGGTACATGTAAGGGATAATATAGACCTCGTTTCCTATTACTAGGTTTGTTAGTACAACAACCATGCATCCTCTTATGAACTTATCTACCTATTCTTGCATCTTGGGCTAATACACATACCTATGCAAGTTGACCACTGTCTTCCCTACACCAAAGTGCCATGCAACCTTGGAGGTGTGAGCCTCTCTAATTAGCTGCAAATGATCACCTTTAGGAACACATAACTTATCTATCATATAGAGTAACCCATCTCAGAGATGGTAGTAAATGATGCTATCACCATCATGCACATGACTTTGGTTCTACAACCACTGAAACACCTCCTTGAAGTCCTTGTACTCTGAATATGCCTCTATATATGCATCATGGGAGAATGGTTCCATGTGCATCAAAGTTTCCAAAGTTGTGATATTTGATGTGGGTGGCCTTGAAAGCATGTAGAAACCAAATCCACTTGTAATTCCTGGTATGTTGTAGCTGACTCTGGGCTTGTAGGTATTGTAGTAGCTGGTTATCTGTGTGGATTAATATCTACTTTCCCATCAAATAATTCTTCCACTTCTATACAATTTTCACCATGGCATAAAGCTTCTTGTTGTAGATAGGGCAGTTAAGAAATTCCCCATGAAATAATTAAGAATGGTAGTATACAAGCCTTCATCCTTGCATCAATATCGCTCCCATAACGGTACCCACTCACATTTTTCTCCACTTCAGAGGGCTGCCACAAGTTTGGTAATTCAAGAACTAATGCTTGACTGATTCCTTCTTTAGCTCCTCAAAGGCCCTTTATTCACCCTTTCCCCCATGGAAACTCTTGCCACTTGTTGTTATAGCATGAAGTGGCGCTTCTACTATTGAAAACAAGTCTATGAATTTCTTTAGGTACTATGCTTCCCCAACAAAACCCTTAATCTGATAAACATAGTAAGCACTAACCATTTCATGATCACCTCCATCTTGGTAGGATCTATATTTAACTCTCCTCCACCTATCACATACCCCAGACACACCAAATCCTAATGTGCAAACTCACACTCCTTAATATTTTCTAGTAGTTGGCTCCTATTTAATGTCTCCAACACCTGTGCCAAACGTGTGATGCCAATATATCATCCAAATAAAAAATAACAAATAAATATATAAAAGTGTGCAATATATCATTCATTAACCTCGTAAATGTAGTTGGTGCATTACATAGGCTAAATGGAATTACTAATCACTCATACAACCCTTGTATGGTTTTGAAGGAAATTGTTTAAGTATCTTCTTCTTTGACTCAAACATGGTGATACCTAGACTTTAAATCCAACTTGGTGAAGTATTTCCCTTGCTGCAACTGATCCAAAAAATCATTTATCCTTGGAACTAGGTACTTATTCTTGAGTGTGATTTTGTTGAATGTCCTACAATCAATACGGATCCACCAAGTCCCATCCCTCTTTGGCACAATGATGATGGGTGATCCACATGCTGATGTACTCGGTCAAATGACACCCTATTCCCATAGCCACTACAATCGTTTCTTCACATCACTTTCTTTTCTAACAAACTTCCTGTATAAGCTAATGTTTAGCAATGGGGAGTCTAGAATAATTGGATCTCGTGCTCCACTTTCCTCTAGGGCGGTGTTGAAGCCTTGAAAATTGTTGCAACAACATGGGGGAAAACCATTAAAAATGTGATAGGATGGATAGGGTGTTGATGAAAAAAACTAAGTAATAGATGGGGTGGTTTTCAACTTAAATACATGTATATTAAACCTATCTATTTATTTACCTAGGATTTTACTTATACTTATACGATCTACAATGATTATCTTTTAGTGTAAGATAATGAAGATTGATCAAACACTAACAGAAATGGAAAGCCTTTCAAATAATTATTTTGATTAAATAGTTAATCAAAATAATTCATAAACATATATCGTATTAAATATTGTTCAAACATTTGCTCATCTATGTATTTAAGGATAACAGTCCAAGCATTTTCACAAGTGAATGGATACAAAACTGCATTAAAAGAGATACATATAACAAACAATACAAAGAAAAATGGTTATCAATTTATGAACAAATAAATATACAATGATAGAATTACCCGGTGCATATAACTCCGCTCATGAAGTAAATAGCTCCAGTCCATTCTTTTTCATTAATAGGTTTCAAAAGTACATAAGTGGAAGCTTCCAAGAGAGTTCTTCACAAAACTTCAGGACTCTAATCCAGTCATTCTACTAAGATAAACCTTAAAAGTGCAAAATTGCAAGCTTTTAAAGCCTTTATTTATAAAATTGGGGACCCTTTCTTCATAGACATGAAAGGGTTTATATAATAAAAATAAAGTACTAAAATAGATATTACATGAAAGTTCTGAGGAGGTTTAAACAAATCTCCTTAAAATAAGTGACAGAAATACAAAAATAGAAATTGTTGCAATGGTGAGCTCCAGCATGTAATGGTGTCTACTCTTTCATTCGTTCTCTAAGCTTGTAGATATCCATCATCGGCTTGACTTTAGGAGGCTGACCCATCCTCATGTGTAACTGTCCTGTATACATTGCATCTGAAATAGTGGGGATCATGTGCATGGATGAGTCAGCGAGGTAGTGTAGCATTAGCCATTGACTGCGTGGCTTTGCCATATATATCCAATAAATTTCCCAGTCTAGTTTGGTCAGCTGTTTAATCACCTCTTCCCTTGCTTTTGAGGTTTCTTGCCATTGTTCTTCTAGGACTTTGATATCAGGGAGACTCCTAGGTGGGCATTCCTATATCAAATTAGCATTATGCAAATTATCATTGATGGTTTCAATGATGTTATTTGCAGCATCGGTCACTCTCGAAAATTGTCTTTTTGCTTGCTTCAATTGAATATCCCAATCAGTAAAGAGAATTTCTTTATGAGATTTCTTTATCCTAGGAAGATCTGCTACTCTACCCTCTAAAGTATCCTGCCATTTTATGTATCCCAAGATCTTATCATCAATCTCATTAAAAGTCACCCTTAGATTGGATGCTTGATTCATCAGTGAATCACTTGTCTTGCACATTGGATTGATGATAGATAGATTTTGACACAATGTTGATTGCTGCTTTGATAATAAAGAGTTGAGCTCTAATGCTTCCTTTATAAAATCCTCAACCTTAGGATTGTCCTTCAACTGGTCCAGTGAAAATTGTAGTTGCTGTATCTGGACATCCTTAGCACTTGTTTCTGCTTGATATTGAAGCTTCAATTGGTCAAAGCTCTGTTGTAATTGGGACATTTGACTCTTCATTTGATGATCAACATTCTATCTTTCTTCTACCAACTGTTGCTCTAGTTGTTGGATTCTCTCTTCTTTCTCTCTTACTAGTTGTCTGACTTCAATTGCCTTGTCAATAGTAGCAGATGCATAAGCACCTGCAAACTGTGATAGTTTTGTCAAATTTTCTGAAGGATCCATGGGGATATCCTTCCATACTACATCCATAGGTTCATTGTCTAGGATTATTGCTGATGACTGTTCTGTTCTCCTCCTTTTCCTCTGTCGTTTTACTATATCTCGATGCTTGGGACTGTAAAAGACATCAAGAGGAGAGATTTCTTCTACCCTGAGAACGATTTCTAATGAAGGGAAGGTCGGGATGATCTCAACTTCCTCCATAGTGAAAACTTTACCAATGGCCCTTTCAGTAAGAGAGCCCGCCCAGTGTTTTGGGGTGTGTTGAACGTTGTTTCCATTTCAACATCTTTTTCCCCTTGTTGTCCTCTAAATACTGGTCAAATTGTTTCCATGCCTCATCTAGTTGATTTTTGAAAGGAGATTCATATGTATGCAATTTAGTTGATACATCTTCCACTTCTTTCTCCTTGGAACCTTTTTCTGTTTCCTTCTTAGCTTCCTTTTATTGACTCTTTTTAGGACTCTTCTATGGGCTCTTCTCTAGATTGTGCTCTGAGTTGTGTTTTGAATCATGTTCTGAATCATGTTGTGAACTATGTTCTGCACCTTGTGTCGATTTCTACACTAAAGTCTACTCGTAACCATGTTCCAATTTCTTCTCCGAATTATAGTTCCGAGCCCTTCCCTGAATCTTAATTTGAACCCTGCTCCTCTTGAACAATTGGAAAAGGGATCTTTAATAGATCCAAAGGGAATTTTTGTAGCCTTTTCCTCCTGTACTGGTGGAATTGAGCTAGATTTTGTGGATCCAGTCTCAAAGTAGCCAAATGTTGCACTTGTGAAAATATCTCAGCAGACTCAAACAAATTGTCATAATCATCATCCTCATGGTTGAACTATCTAATTTTCACTTGATTAGTGAAATTATGTACAACCTTATTAGGGTCAGACTGTCTGCCAGGAATGGTGGCAAGCTTCAAACATGTAATATGATCGATTTCAAGCACAACATGCTTGAAATCATGTAATGCATAAACACCGTATTGGAGGGGAAAGAAAGGCCAAAGAGAATTCTTAGATTCTTTTAGGGTCTTGGTTAACCCATCCCCTACAGTGTGGTAGGCAATCTGTTTAGCAAGCAGTTTATCTAGTACATACCATGGGAGAACATGGGGAGGTGCTAGGATTCCATAGACTTGGACATAAGTAAAAATTTCTTCTCCAAACCACCTACCTATTGGTAGAAGGTCAATTTTGGCCTCATAAAACAATTTTGAGGGCCTTTTGTCAAAAACGGCTTGGTGGATGGGTGGCATAAATCCTTGGAAATCCTTATAGAAATGGGTGTGGAAATTGGATTCCCACAAGATTTTATGGTATATATGGATGGGAGTGGGATCTTGAATAGGCCATTTCCATCCCATGGTTGGGAAATTGGTAGTGAAACAAACTGCATCCATAATATAGGCACTCATGAAAAAATGGTGGGACTGTTCTGATGGTGACATACCGGTGTTGTCTAAACTCTATGATTTGGGAAGAAATATTGTTAGATAGGATAGTGCCCTAGTCCCTTATAAAATAATTTACTGCAGCATCAATTAGGAGAATCCACTCAATAGAGAACTTAGTTGTATCAACATACCCAAACAATCTACACATCATAGTTGCGATATAAGAGTAGGGAGTAGCGAGAGGTGATATATAATACATACTCTATTTTTCATGATTGTTCTTGTTCGAGTTTGACCTCCATTGTTTAATTGGGTCTGATGGCACATCATTTTCACTTGCAAATTTCTCAAGAAAGGCTTTGTTTTATACCCTCTGTGGGTCTGGTACATGATACATTCTCTTCAAGTCTTCTTCTATGAAGGAACCTATAACCGTTTTCCTTGAAGGCTGAAACGTTTGATTGGTAATATTAATATTCTCAATTATCCATTTTACCATATCTGTGTGAGGTAGAATTTTGGGTCTAGCAAAGAGGTAGTAGTGTTGGTTGTCACTACTTTTTGAATTATCTTAGGACCCTCGCACTCCAGCGACTAGTACATGGTTTCCCATGAGGAAGTGCCATTTTCAATTGTGCATGTCGTATCTAAGAACAATGGGGGAATTTCTATTACATCTGAAGCAAAGGATTGTGAAACCTCCATGGTTTTCTTTCCCTTCTTTGACTTAGTCATCTTGTTACACAGTTCTTTCTTGGGCTAAACCTGTGAATCAAGAACACAGAGAAATGAAGAGAAATCGTTGTGAAATGTGGAAAAATATGAACATACAAGGCTTTGAAATGACGAAAAGGAGAGTTTAATTGTGAATCAATCTATACAAACCATCAAATCATCTTGGGCTTTGAAATCATAAATATTGTTAGAATTCTTTAAATAACTAAAATCATGGCTTCCCGTGGTTATTTATTATCCATTAATATATCACATCACATAAACCTTTTCAAATGGTAAATAAAACTTATTTCCATGTACCCTACCGATATGCAGTAGCGATATCACTATATCAGTTTGTTAAGTATGAGAGATGTGTGATTGCGATAATCACAATATCACAATTAGAGGTTTTGGGAGTAGTGAAGAATGGATATGGCCAAGATCTTTGTATGATTACAAAATCACGAGACATGACATGGCGTTACAGCAGACCCAAGGAATTATTAACTAGCGCGGCTTATGTTTTATAGTTATTCAGTCTTATGATTTTTCTTTAAGCGCGCCTTTTAAGAAATAGCTTTATTGCAATCGGGAGGAATTGAGAGTGGAACAAGTGGGGAGATTTTTAATAGTCTGTGACTTATTCGGACGCGATATGTTTATTCACTGTGTTCATTATTTTATTGGGTCCATTTCACTTATTGTATTTCACAATGGGAGTGTTCCTCTGCCTTTTCATATATCATTTTCGTTATAAGTTTACGATGCAAGCAAGTTCTGTCGTAAAGTGATTTTGTTAACACTTAAGCATTTTAAGGAATAGATATGTTAGGTCCTTAGGGATATCCTTTATCGCAATGCAAATTTTGAAAGGGTAAAAACAAAGCATTGTTTCTTTGAGACTTTGTGATATGCGATATCGTGAGGATTTTCCTTAAGGCACGATTTATTCAAGTGTTTTGGGGCCAATTGGATATGTTTTATTCAAAAATCAAATTTATTCTAAAAAACTTAAACTATGCTATTTTATTATGTTTTTCAATTTTTAAGGGTCCCCATTTATTTATACAATAATTTCCTAAGATATTTATGTATAAATAAATGGGGGGGCTGTTGCATAGCACAACAATTTGTCACACGGAATCTGTCAAGGGTGCGGGCACGACTGACCTTCCTAGAAGTCTAAGACATTCTAATGACAAACAAGACAAAATGGAGTGATCTTTCTCTAAATACACCTTTTACAACATGAAAACTACAAGTGTTTAGGCTTACCTTATTCCAAAACGATGTTGTTGAAGTCCGTTCTTGACGATCCGGATGAGCTCCTCCTTCAAGTCAATTCCTGCAACCACAAACAATCAAACAATTACCAAGCACTTGCATTTCATATAATAAAACATATATTCAACATGCAGACCAAGGAACACATGAAATAACTCATTAACACAAGCTATTGAGAAAAATAAACCAGTTTGTATTAATAACGAAACAAAGAAACTCTTACAACCTGGCCTTGGTGTTGTGCAAGTTCCTCCCAGGGTCCATCAAGGGTTTTCCTCTACTTTGACAAAGCTCACCCTCTCCCAAGTAGAATCAAGTGAAGACAATCTCTCCTCACAAAGGCTCTAATGGAAGACCTAAATCCTGCAGCATTTACCCAAAGAAAATGTATAGCTCCAACCTCCTCTCCTTCTGGCTCAATGCCTTTATTTATAGTGCTGTAAAGAGGTTATTCAGGTCCACTATCAATGGGATCATCCCCCTCTATGGGTGGGATAGCTCCCTTATTGATGGGATAAGTTCCCCCTTAATAGAGATACATGAACCAACTGGAGGCGCATCCATTTCATCAAACCGACCTCTAGAATGTTCTAGAAGTAACCACAAGTAACTTTTTCAAGATAAAACTCGCGCATTTTGCCTTTTACAGAGGGACGCACCTGTCCCTTAACATACAGAGCGTCCATGGACGCATATTTTGTGAACAAGGTCAGCGTCCCCGCAGGTAAGGCTAGAGAGAACCTGCGACCCCAGAGATAAACATAGTTTTTACAAGACTTTCTCTCTTCTTTGAGTTTGAGATGGATAACAGAGGCATGAGACTTGCCTAAGAGGGTAGCATGACTGTTGATTTGAGCCATACTAACTGTAAGTAGTCAAGGTGACATTTTTTAGTGTAACAGATTGCCCCCTAAAGTGCGAAGCCTGGAATAGAATAGGGTTTTGTAATTCTAGGAAGGGTGAAGCGCTTTATCATTTCAAGGATTGCCTTGTGGATGGCCTGGTTGGAACCTGCAATTTTCAACACAAAATACATGGATAAGATTATATCATCACTGAGGTAGGCATTCCCATACTCAGATTCAAAACTTTAACTAATGGACTAACTATTCTGATACAGGAATGATCTTGCAGTACATCATTTTTATAGACTTTTGTAGACACAGTATGGACGCAGCCATCTGTTTATGATTAGTCTACATAGATAATGAATACAAAACTCCTCGCAGCCTGGATGGTAGAAACTAGATCCAGGGTCTTCACTTCTACTTCCCGAATTGGTACGATTCTAGCCATGTGATTAAATGATTCGATGTCGAACATGGTAGAAACCACTTGATTACCAGTCAATGATGTAAACTGTTAACAAGCGTGAGAGAAACCACCAGTAATGTCAATGGTTCTCAAAGTACCAAGCACAACCCGTGAAATGTGAATAGATGTTTTGATGTCGAACACTTCACGGAATCCTCTGATCGAAAGTCAATGATGTAAACTGACGTCAAAGGCGAGAAACCTGCCATTGATGCATGCAGACTTCAAGGTACTGTCGATTCCTAAGTCATCTTTCTAGATAATGTGTCGATGTCGATAGAAAGCGACCCGTTGCAGGCAAGCCCGCAACACGAAATCATTGTTCAAGTTGAAGAAATGTTGCTGTAAGGACTGACTCAGGGATGGTCAAATGGATGACAAGTATTTTGCAGATGAAAGTTTTTTCTTGCAGACCTCTTGAACACATAACGACACAACAGATGGCTTGGTGACGAATAACTCAAAGTTAACCCCTGGAACCCGGTTAAAGACTTTCAAAGTGATTTGGTCAACTGTGAGGTAAAAGATTTCCCAACCCAGGTGAATGAAAAGTGTCGTGTTCAAGAGCGGTAATAAAGTTTCTTCTGAGACAAAAGGTGACAAATAGGTTCATTCTTCTCTTTTTTCCCCCACCATTTCTGGCAAGTACCTCTTTATTTTTAACAAGCTTGAGGAGGATAACATATGCTTGATTATAAGCTCATCCTTCGGACGAGTCCAACCTAGTTTAAATTCGAACCCTAGGAAGGAGTGGTTCGTTCCTGTTTGTAATTGAACAGGTCCTCTACTGTAAAAGTTTAACGAGCCCAGTATAGGAGAAACTCGGCGTTTTTCAATTTTAGAGAGTCTGAAAAAACTAAAGGAGACTCCACGTTGAACTTTTTCGTATATTTGTGTCCCTCAAGCCCGAAAAAGTATAAAATAATACCTGGGGGAACCGCTTGATCTTGCGACCAAGGAGTACTTTCATAATAGTGTCGTTAACCTGAAAAGTAAAAAGCGATCAAGGACACGTCGTTTTATTTCCTTATCGAGTTCGAAACGACAAAAACCCGGCAATCTTTTCCTGATTTTGCGGTCAGAAAAGAGCTAAAAGGGGACCGTCTTTTAATTCCGTTTTAACGAGTGAAAAAGAAACACTCGGCGATCTTTTCATGTTTTAGGAGTCAGAAAAGGGCTTAAAAGATGACTCTGATATTTTTGTTTGTGAAAAATTACAATTTCCCTCGAAATCCCTTTGTCCTGCACAAAAGCAACACATTACTCATACCTGTTTAAAATAGGCAAAAATACATTCAAAAACATCTTTTCATGGTAAAAAATGAACTAATTCATCCAAAAAACCTATAAAAAGACCTTTTACCATGTCATTTTTACCGTTTCACTGTTGAGGTTGAAAAAGGAGCTTTTGACAAGAAACTTCCCGTGGTTGCTGCGGAAAATCTGACCGTCGGAATCGAACGCCGTCTCATCCAGGTATTTTACACATCCTACTCTGCATTTCTATCCGTTTAGAATCAATTTTTAGGTTTTAGTTTCATTTTTTGGGGGGGTTTTGGTTTTGGAATGCGCCTCTCGGCGGACGCAGGTGCCCTTCGGGTGACCTGCGTCCCCCGACTTTTTCTCATACGGGAAAACGGTCGGAAGACGCAGCCCGCCTTCAGGCCAGCTGCGTCCGGGCGCCCTGTGCTACAAAGCCGGGGTGCGTCCTCCGAGAAACGCGCATTTCAAAACCCCAACTCTCTCAAAAAACCACCAAAAATTCCCAAATCAATTTCTAATTGCTATTTTTGATATGCAGGGCATTAATCATGTTAGACTGGAGAGAAAGAGAGCATGTAGAGGAAGATGAAGCTGCAATAAATCATCAACCTTCCCTGGATGCCCTAAGAGCATGCGGATTATACAAATATTGGACCATACCGGGCATGAGGGGCCAGGTAAGATTCTTGGAATGGCTGGTTGAGCGATGGAACGTACAAGAACAATGCTTTTACATAGGAGGGCACCAGCTCGAGATAGAGCCCTCGGATGTATACTTTCTCACTGGCTTGCCAAACAGAGGTGAGCAACTCAGTCTTGCGGGGACTAGGCCGGGTGGCCAATCCCTTGATAGTCTCCGCGAGAATTGGTGCACACCTGGGGCTCACCATTCAAAAGGCATAGAGATAAAACACATCACTCTGCCGGAACTCAAAGTCATAGCGTTCACGGTTACCAGAATTTGCGGCGCGGCCGCTTTACACATTGCTTCCGGATCCCAAATGCGGATGGCAATTGACTGTTACCAAGGCACCATTTTCAACTGGTGTGAAGCTGTGTCGGCTCATATGAAGAGCCAACTGACCAAGGCAAAGAACGGACGACTAAAGACTTTTGGATATGGGCCTATAGTCGTGAGCTTTGCCTTGGAGAGAATTCCAATGCTGATCCCTCAGCAACTCACTGTTGATATCTTGGGTCCCCAGCAGCCAAAGCTGATACGATGGGTTGCGGTGATGGCCCGGCATCCTGACGAGGGCGCGACAGTAGTTCGATTCTCAGATAGTTATTTTGACTGGTTAGAGGGCCAGCTTTTTGTGATACAGGACTTTCCGTATGCCGGAATGGATTTCAGAGGTGATCCGGACATGGTTCTTCCACAGGGAGAACAATGGGACGACAGAGGTACTTTTTATTTTCACAAGTTTTCTAGTTATGTATTTTTTGTATTTTTTATATATATCGTCTCAAAACTAATAGTAAACTTTTTCAAAATGCAGATGTTGGTCCACAGCGTCCAGCCAACCTCCGGCCTTATGATAGACTACATCCAGCTGCACCGGTACCGGCCCCACAGGATGCGACAGCAGAAGTACTAGCTGAGTTGGAGCATGATCTAGAGCGTCTCACGGCAGATATACCTGAGACTACTATGGACGACATTCCTATCAGGCTTCAGCGCTTCGTAGTCGCGGTCCCTGGACCGTTTAGGAGATTTTTGCGTAAGGTAGCCCGCGCAGTGGTGTCGTACAGAGAGCACCACCAGTGATTGACTAGTCACTTTTGTAGTCACATGTGACATTTTTGACTTTTGTACTATCATTTTGCCGATCATAAGGTGTTTTAAACCTATGATCGAAGACGATGTATATATTTTTTGACACACTTCTATCTATATATATCACTATTACCGGCTTATCTTGTTTAACATATGTGATGAAATGTTTTTAAATTTACTTGCATGATTATCGTAAATGTCTGTCCAACATTCGAGAAGCAATTGCATCTGCTAATGTATTCAAAGACCTTGGAATATGTTGATATTCAATGTAATCAAATTCACGTTCCAAGAGACGCACTCTCAAAAACAACCTTAATAACACAGGATTTCTAATGGCATAAACTCTATTAAGCTGTAATACAACAAGTTCAGAATCTAACCTCACTATCAAACGTCGAATTCCAAATGAAATAGATTCGGATAATAATTCAACCACTGCACTGTATTCTGCAATGTTATTCGTTGTTTGACCGAGGCTTACCCCATGCATAGAAACTAACTCGTCAGAGGGCGAATAGATAACCCAAGCTGCGGAAGAGATATTCCGTGTACTACGACAAGCACCATCAGCAAATCCAATGTATGTTTGGAGAGGCGTCGACATCTACAATATCAAGAGTAAAACCAAGATAAGCCAGAATAATGACGAAAAACCACACTTGCTAAGCTAAGCACACTGACTAAACTAACACACTTGCTAGCTAGAAAGAAAATCTAACCTATCTAAAAATTTCTCCATACCCATCATTTTAAGCATAATACCTCTTTAGGTAAAGTCCATTTCTGGGTTTACCCAAAGAGTCCCCATCAAAATCAACTAACTCATAAGCCCCTTTTGCTAGCTTTCGCTTTACAATGTAGGGCCCATGCCACATGGGAACGAATTTTCCGGCACCTAGCTTATCGTTAGCTTGATCATATAATAGTACTAGGTCTCCTTCCGAAAAACTTCGAGGGGTTACATTTTTATCGTACTGAGCTTTCATTCGTTTCGCGTGAGTCTCGATAGCTAAAGTAGCGTCACGTCGAGTCTCATCTAATTTAGCCAAGTATAATAACCGTTTCTCCTCTTCGGAAGTAGCTGGAAGTAATTCGACAGCCATTTGAAGTGATGGGATTTCGCATTCAATAGGTAACACAGCTTCTAAGCCATAAACTAGCTGGAAAGGGGTGAAACCTGTTGAATTTTTCACTGAAGTTCGATATGCCCATAGCGCCGAAAATAACATGTTATGCCAATTCGTTCGATGGATACCAATGATCCGTCGAATCATGATGACTAGAACTTTGTTGATTGACTCAACCAAACCGTTGGCTTGCGGATAATAAGGAGTAGAGCTATCGTGGCGCAAACCAAGCTGGCTTGTAAGCTCAGTCATCATGACGTTTCGAAAATGGCTCCCATGGTCAGTAATGATTGCTTGTGGGACACCAAACCTAGTTATGATATGATTGAATACGAAAACTGCAGCTGTCTTGCCGCTTGCGTCGAATGTAGGCATCGCCTCGGCCCATTTTGTAAAATAATCAACCGCGAGGATGATATACGCATGCCCCCCGGCCGAGTGAGGGTTACAAGTAATAAAGTCAATGCCCCATTTGGCGAATGGACCAGCGGCAATTATAGGGTGGAGAGGAGCAGGTGGAGCGCGCATCTTTCGATCAAACACTTGACAGTTGTGGCATGTTCTGACAGCAAGGATACAATCTTTAAACATAGACGGCCAGAAATAGCCAGCGCGCAACACCTTCTGAGCTGTGGCATACCCAGACATATGACCGCCACATGCTCCAGAGTGACAATCATTCAAAACTCTCTCAGCCTCTTCGTGAGTTAAACAACGTCGAAAAACTAAGTCTGCCCCCCGGCGATAAAGTGTATCTCCAATAATTCTGTATTGCTGGGATCGAAACCGAATTTTTCGACGGTCTTCCTTGGAAGCTTCAGGCCGAAAGGTTTGGGTTTGGAGATAGATGATTATATCCCCATACCACGGATCTAAAGTGCTAATAAGAAACAAAGATTCGTCCGCAATGGACTCCTCTGCCACAGTCTCTGTGTCAGCACTCGGGAAATCACACATCAATTCCGCAAAAACTAAAGATTTCTTAGACTTGGACTTCTCGAACTCCAAGTCGAACTCTTGCAGGATAACAATCCATTTAGAGTACTTGCCCCCTAGCAGTTGTTTTGTCAAAATATAAATCATAGGGTTGCAATCCGAAATAACTGTAGTCTTGCGGAGAAGAATGTAGTGACGAAAACGCTGGACAGCTTGAACGGCTGCCAGGGCCAATTTCTCCACATGCGAATATTTTAACTCAGTGGGATTTAAGGTTCTACTAAGATAATATATCACATGCTCTGCTTTGAATTCATCTTCTTGAACTAACACCATTCCAATGGTGGAATGCGAAGCTGCGAGGTATAAGAAGTAGTCCTGGTTGTAGTTGGGAGGATGCAATAACGGTGCATGGGTCAACGCGTGTTTTAGTGCATCAAAAGATTGTTGGGCAATCTCGTCCCAAAAGAATTGTGCGTTCTGTTTCAACAACCGTGTAAAACCTTTAGTGACCTCGGCGTAGTTTGGGATGAATCGGCGTAAAAAGTTCGCTTTCCCTTGCAAACTTTGGAGTTGGCGCAAACTCGAAGGAGGAGGCAATTTGATGATAGCCTCGACTTTCGAGGGATCGACGCGAATGCCGGCTTTTGAAACAACAAATCCCAGCAATCGACCTGTTTCTATACAGAAAACACACTTGTGGGGATTCAACCGAATTCGATAATGCCTACACCTCATAAAGATTGCTCGTAGGTGGACAAGGTGATCAGCTCGTTGTAAAGAATGAGCAGGCAAATCATCGAGATAGGGTTGCACAATGTGCTTGATGTCATGAAATGCATAAGACATCGCCCGTTGAAAAGTAGCGCCGGCATTCTTAAGCCCAAAAGGTAATTTGCAATAAGCAAATGTCCCCCATGGACAAATGAATGCCGTTTTTGGTTGATCGGCAGGTAGAATATTGATTTGATTATAGCCTGAGAAACCATCCATGAAGGAAAACATCTCACTTCCGGCACAATCATCAATAATTTGATCGATATAAGGCGTAGGATAGTTGTCTTTTGGACAAGCTCGATTGATATCCCTATAGTCGATACAGATTCTTATTGTTCCTTGTTTTTTATTGACGGGAACAATATTCGATACCCAATCCGTTAACGGGATCGGATAAATGAAACCTGCTTTCAACAGCTTTTCGACTTCTGCTTTAATCGCAGCCGCTTTTCGAGGGTGAATCTGACGCAACCGTTGCCGAATGGGTTTAGCATCCGGGTAGGTTTTGATTTCATGAACAACAATGGCAGGATCAATTCCCGGCATTTCCTCGTAAGACCAGGCAAACACGTCGCGGAATTCTTGGAATAGGGCCTTGTAAGTTTGGATTTCTTCTTCAGTACATGCGGCACCTATATGAATGTTCTCCTCGATTCCGGGCTTCACTGAAATATCAATGGGAATAGTACGAGAAATATTCCCTAAATTCAGCTCTGAATCAGAATGTTTCGTTGGATCCTGAGCGTCTTTGACATATTCAGCGGTAAAGATAGATGAAAAATCATTTTCAAATGCATCATCCTTAGGTAAAAACGAAGATCTGTGATGGAGATCTTCCCATGGTAGATCATCTACACTTAGGATTTCGCGAAGTTGTTCGTCAGATGACACTTCTTCGGGAAACGTTATCCGTTCTAAGGGTGAGGTGAAAAGTGACTCTTCACTGACCACATTCATTTGGTCGGTTTCGGTTGAATGAAAGTCGGTAAAAGACATAAGAGCTTCATAAGCAATCTCATACGGACTCAACGGCATAACATCACCGAGTGAGTCTAGCTCAGAGTCAGAGGGAACATACCAAGGATCATCATAAATAATGTTTTCTGACGTGATCATATGAATTGTTGCGAACGAAGGGTCTGCATTGAGTGGAGGGAGAGGAAAAGTTCCCAGTAAACCGGAATCCTTAACTAAACCTACACCAATGTCCCTATAAGGGATTGTCGTTTTACCAACATGCTGGATAGTTTCTGAAGAGGTTGGGTCGGATGAAAAGTATGTCAGCTGATCAATAGTCACGATCTTACCGTTATGTGGAAACTTAATGACTCTGAAGACCGATGAAACGACCGCTGTCATAGCATATGACCAACTTCGACCCAAAAGAAGGTTGTAGTCTAGAGGGGCATCAACCACTTCCACATCCAGACTAACGGTTTTACCTTCGACCCCTATAGGCAATTCTTGTAGAATACCAAACGGACGGAACCCACGGCCATCAAAGGCCTTAAGGATGGTGGGGGATTGGTTCAACGAAGGAGAACCAAGCGATCTCCAACATTGAATCGACATAATACACGTAGAAGCTCCCTCATCAATCACAGTCCGATGAATAGGCCTGTTTTTGACTATCACTGGAATTTGGAAAGCCATTTGATGGGGGAGACGCGGTGTACTACTTTCTAGATCAAAGATCATTAGGTTCGGGTCCTGAACATCGACAGCTCCAATAGCCGACAAAAGCAATTTTCGTTGCGCTGGACATGATTGCAGCACTTCGAGTGCCGACATTGCTGAAGGTGAAACAGCTAAGTCTTCAACAATGTTGTAATTCTGGGCTGCTCTCGCATGTGGATTGAAAGCAGACCTTCGAAGTACACCCTTGGCGGGCGGCTTAATCACTAAGTCTGGGTTAGGTTTTTCGATCTGTAGTGGATCGGAACCAGGAGCTGAGGTTGATGGGTTAGAGTGAGAAGATTCTGCTTCCTTACCATCAACAGGAGCCTTACTACCATAATCTTGCGATCGAGTCGCAATCCTGACATGAGACATCATCAAAATGGGTTCTTCACTGGCATTCGAAGAAGAACCTATCATCTTATTCTCCTGCTCTGGAAATGGATTTTTTAACACAGCAGGAGTGGGAGAACCTTTGACTATTTTCACTACCTCGGCCCGATGAGGGCAGTCTCTCGTAAAATGATCTTCTTCACAAATAAGACAAGGATATCGAGGTTTGCGTTTTTCGTCATTGGTTTCCGACTTTTCCGTTTTCTCCTTTGGAGCCTTGTCTGCTTTAGCCTTCTTCTTTCCTTTCTTCTTTCCACCGTTTTTTGATTTGGCCGTAGATGACTCTACAGCGTGAATGTCGGCGGTAAGTTCAGGAGGAGAAGACTCTCCTGTCGGAGAATCAGGCAAAGTGATAATTGGAGTATTGGAGGTCTTGGAAGACTTCTTCTTACTCTTCGTAGTCACGATACCGATCATACCATCAGCGGCATGAGATCCCGAAGGAGCAGCAGCGATTTGGTTTGACTTTGGAAGATCCGGAATTTTCTCGTGTAACGTACCCGACTGAGTGTAAACTAAGTCAAGGTATTGTGCCTGAGCAATGACTTGCTCCTCAGTAACTACTCCGGCCTTAGCTACATCTTCAGTAATTCTTGGTAATAATGATTTGACAAACCATTCAGCTAAGATTTGGTCCGGGATAAAAACTTTCACTAATCTCCTTCGACGTCTCCACTCATGGATGTGATCAGAAATGTACGTGGATGTCGATTGTTTTAGCGAAGTTAATAATTCTGTACCATTATCGTATCTGACTGGTAACTGAAAATGAGTTAAGAACGAGGTAGCTAACTGGCTAAAGTTGTAAAAAGAGGCCCGTGGTAACTCAATGTACCACTTGGCTGCGAGACCAATGAGTGTACGCTGGAAAAGACGTAAGCGGATGGAATCATCTGAGATGGAATTTGATGCACACCAGAGGTGGTAAGTCATCACGTGATTAGACGGATCCTCTCCAGACTTACCTTCGAACTTGGGTATATCGCTGGGCAACTTATTTGGCATTGGCGGCCAGAACTGAAGATATTGAATTGGATCGTTCGTTAGGCGCGTCAAGTCGGGTAAATCTAAAGTCGCAATAAACGGTAACTGCCGGTTAGGATCTCTAAAACTCTGAGTCACAATACCAGCCCCAGGAGGAGGATATCCAGGATAACTAGGAACAGGAGTCGCATTTGGGATATTATATCCTCCTGGAAAACCAGGATTAACCGGACCGTACTGGGGTTGCTGAGGTGGTTGATAAGTGTACCCAGGATACGGTTGATACTGGTAAACCGGTTGTTGGGCAGCTTGCCCAGGTTGATACTGTCCCTGGTACGGAGGTTGAACAAATTGAGGTTGAGTAGTAACAACCGTACTTGTACCAGGTTGGCCTGCAGGCATCTGGACTGTGGTTTGAACCGTGGGTCCAGACAACGGTACAGATGTCTGAGGAGTGGTTACAGGGACAGTAGAAACCGGAGCTGCCGATACTCCAGAAGTAAGCATGGTAGATGAAGCGGTAGTTGCTGCAGCCGTGTGAGGTGGAGTACCAGGTGCAATTGGCGGCTGAGTAACTACAGAAGTTACAGGGGTCTGAACACTTGACTGGACAGGTTGCGGTTGCTGGGGTGGACCAGGAACTGCAGGTTGTCCTGCTTGAGGTACCGACTGTATACTTGGTTGCGACATCTGTTGACCCTGTGACGGATCCCATGTTAACATTCCAGGGTATTGACTCGTAACAGGTTGAGGATACTGAGATCCATAGCCGTATTGAGGATAGGGTTGATAACTGTAAGGTGCAGTCCCATATGATTGCCCTTGAGGTGGTTGATAACCTTGACCAGGGTATTGACCCGTAGGTTGATAACCTTGAGGTAAATACGAATACTGGGGTTGACCTTGACCTTGAGGTTGGTATCCTTGAGGTTGATACCCTTGGGGTTGATACCCTTGGGGTTGCCATCCTTGAGGTTGCCATCCTTGAGGTTGATATTGATACTGAGGTTGACTTTGGGGTACATATTGAGGCTGGGGTTGATACCCTTGGGGTTGATACCCTTGAGGTTGCCCCCCAGTCACGAATGAAGTACCTTGAGGTTGCCCCCCAGGCATTAACGAAGGTTGCCCCCCAGGCGGTAATTGGCCACCTTGAGGTTGGTTAATGGGAGTTGAACCTGACATCATATAAACTTCACCTATACTCAATGGTACATTACCACTGTTTCCAACTAATAACCCATGATCAACAGGTTGAGGAGATGCTCCCGCAAAGGTACCAGAAAGTGATTGATACCCAGTAGGAACAGAAGGACCGCCATGTAAAAATGATTCAGGACTTTGTGAAAACACAGATGACTGACCAGACATATTTACAGGAGAATGAATTCCTCTAGGTGGAACCGGAGTACGAGGTGTAGAAAAACCTACTGAGTTGTCTAAAAAATTGGTTAATGCAAGGTACCAAGATTCACTTCTAGGAGGACTGTAAAAGATGGATTCACGCTCCCTTAGATCAAGGGTAATTAGATCTTCAGAATCAGAAACGCCTATTTCTTCCTCTGGAACAAGTTCTTCTATAGCAATTAATCCAACAGGAAGATTTTCGGTGATAATTCTTTCTATTCTTGGTGAATCAGGAACACTAGGAGTTGGAGTAACAGGTTCTGAAATTTCAGGTTCTTCGCCTGTTTCACTGGCAGATGAAAAACTACCAGCAAGCTCGGAAACTGTAACAGCTTCGGGATTGTAACCTGTTTCTAAACTTTGGTAATCTGGATGGACTACCAAGGAAGATTCTCCTTCTTCAGGTGATCCTACTCTACTGCCACTAGGAGGAGTTACAAGGACCTTTAACCCTTCTAAATGACCCGGAATGTCTTCAGGAGATTCACCCCGCGATTTACGGAGTTTTCTTAACAAATCTATTCCGGTAACAATCTCAGGAGACTTGCCCCGAAGTCTACGGGACTGTCTCGGTAATTCCGCCACAATTAAAGATTTTAACTACAACACACGAAAACAAAGTAAAAAATTTCAAATCAAACCACCTAAAGTCTTCTAAAGAAGCAAACAAATTTGAAGCACACGCCTAAATAATCTAGAGCGTCAAACCACACACAAACAGTAGTCTTCCGGACCAAAAGGCTAGTTGGTGATTAGGCCCAACCTCGCAGGATTCAGTACAGAAATGGTGGGTGGAACAGTTACCCCGGCAACCTGCTTAATGAATAGACTGGACCAAGTTCCTCCACTTTAACCGTCTCGAAGTGAAGCGAACCCCCCAGAAAATCCAAGTGAGTATAACCGACGTCTGCTCCAGGTACAGTGGGACCTTCCCTCCACCGTCACCTTGGGTAGAATCCTAGATATTATGGCCACTAAGGTTACCAATCACAACAATTACACCTGGGGGAACAGTCTAAACTCCGACAGCACGCAAGGGCAGAGTAGCAAGCTCCAATCCCCTTACCGGCTCCTTGACAACAATCCAAGGTTTACCGATAAGTGACCCCTGGCTCCTCGACAATGGTTAATCCGAGGTTTACCGTTTGTAATACGTACTGCCTGGCGTCGTTCCCAACGAGGGAGGAATGATCCCCTCACTGGTTCGGACACGAGCTCGTGCTTCTCCTTTAAGAGGAGCTTTCCCAGAATGTAACTGAAACAATTGGATTTGTTCTACTCAAGATAGACTATCTGTTTGGTTTTGTAGTCTTGGAGAGTTAAGTACTCACCTACTCCAAGACCCTAGCCTAAGCTATGTTGGTGCTTCAGAGCCCTAGAAAAATAAAGATTACTAGATTGATTTTAATTTAAGCGTTACTTTTAAGGTTGTTTCTTAAGTCAAAAGGTGATGGAAGTGAAACTAGTGGTGTGTTGACTCGACTCGAAACCACTACAAAATGCACCTAGAATGATTTATCCACTACTTTACTTTTTCGATGAATTGCTTAACTAAAAAGTTGAGAGAATGCAATCTTTATAAAAGCAACTTCTTAATTGAAGACAATCAAAGAAACAATTCGTTTTTCTTTTCCAATCATAAAAACATAACCTCTCTTTACATGCACGAAAAAACTCTTTTCTTCTTTCGAAAACAAAAAGCTACTTGAAACAAGACTTTTAAGAAGATGTTTTTGTATTTTTCTTTTAATAAAGCAAATAAATCTAATATAACCAAAAATCAATCTTAACAACTCTTAAAATCTATGAAAATGCACTCATAAGCAAACTAAAGGCAAATTTACTCTAAGCAATCTTAACGAGGCCAAAACTAACAATGATTATTTCTAAGGTGTTTTACTTGATCACAATCAAATCAAGGACTAGCTTATTGCAGAATAAAAAACTAGCCAAAACAAAACTCTAATCTTTTTGTTCTTTTTGTAAAATGGAAATCAATACTTTATAAACAAGTAATTCGAAATTTGACCCAAAACAACTCAAATGGCAAGTTGCTCAAAAAGGAGACTTTACGACAGGCCCGACTTCTAAGAAGGTTGACTAACCAGAGAGATCTAAGGCTGGACAACTTTCTACTATCAAAGTCACTACAAAGCCTTTCCAAAAATCAAACCCTAGGTCTAAACTTCGTTGAAAACCACTAAAACACTCAAAGCTCACAAAACTAGTTCAGGTGAAAATTCTTGACAGGGTACTAAAGGATCTGGGCAGAAAACACTAAGGAAAAACAAAATCTAAAAGCAATTTAAAGCAAAAATGGAATTTTCTTAAGTTTTACAGGAAGACGCAGGCAACCCGTTGTCACAGGTGCGGCCCCGCTCTGTGCAGACGGCAACAGCGCGTCCAAAGACGCACTGTGCAGTACTAAGAGGGTGCGTCCGTCTGGAAAAATGAAGAAAAACCAAATCTAACTAAATCTAAAGCTAAGCCACCCAAATACTAATTCTCACAGTCAAAAACCAGAAAATAAAAATGATTTTCTCAAAGCAAAGTTCATATAAAGGAAAAGACTCTCTCATTAATGGATTCCCCAGCGGAGTCGCCAATTTGTCACACGGAATCTGTCAAGGGTGCGGACACGACTGACCTTCCTAGAAGTCTAAGACATTCTAATGACAAACAAGACAAAATGGAGTGATCTTTCTCTAAATACACCTTTTACAACATGAAAACTACAAGTGTTTAGGCTTACCTTATTCCAAAACGCTGTTGTTGAAGTCCGTTCTTGACGATCCGGATGAGCTCCTCCTTCAAGTCAATTCCTGCAACCACAAACAATCAAACAATTACCAAGCACTTGCATTTCATATAATAAAACATATATTCAACATGCAGACCAAGGAACACATGAAATAACTCATTAACACAAGCTATTGAGAAAAATAAACCAGTTTGTATTAATAACGAAACAAAGAAACTCTTACAACCTGGCCTTGGTGTTGTGCAAGTTCCTCCCAGGGTCCATCAAGGGTTTTCCTCTACTTTGACAAAGCTCACCCTCTCCCAAGTAGAATCAAGTGAAGACAATCTCTCCTCACAAAGGCTCTAATGGAAGACCTAAATCCTGCAGCATTTACCCAAAGAAAATGTATAGCTCCAACCTCCTCTCCTTCTGGCTCAATGCCTTTATTTATAGTGCTGTAAAGAGGTTATTCAGGTCCACTATCAATGGGATCATCCCCCTCTATGGGTGGGATAGCTCCCTTATTGATGGGATAAGTTCCCCCTTAATAGAGATACATGAACCAACTGGAGGCGCATCCATTTCATCAAACCGACCTCTAGAATGTTCTAGAAGTAACCACAAGTAACTTTTTCAAGATAAAACTCGCGCATTTTGCCTTTTACAGAGGGACGCACCTGTCCCTTAACATACAGAGCGTCCATGGACGCATATTTTGTGAACAAGGTCAGCGTCCCCGCAGGTAAGGCTAGAGAGAACCTGCGACCCCAGAGATAAACATAGTTTTTACAAGACTTTCTCTCTTCTTTGAGTTTGAGATGGATAACAGAGGCATGAGACTTGCCTAAGAGGGTAGCATGACTGTTGATTTGAGCCATACTAACTGTAAGTAGTCAAGGTGACATTTTTTAGTGTAACACAATTGGTGATTCACTGGAAGAATCAGTTATATCTGATTTATAATAATGAAATTTCTAAAACTTTTTTAAATAAAAATTAGATAAGTAACATTACTCTGAATATAAAAACTCACTTAATTATAATTCTTTTTATATCCTCTTGTAGATGAAAATACTTTTTGTTGATATCAGTCATTAATTAGTTGTAAAGATAAAGTAGGGGGATTTTTACAACTTAGCGTTTTTAATATACTGATTTGTCATAGGTAGAGCCACTGTTGCCAGCAAGCGTTCATAGTCTTGACAAGGTTACCTTTTAACTATCAATGATTCAGAATCCCATCCATTTAAGAGTGCAATCTTTAGAGATAATTTCAAAAGTATATATATATATATATATATATATATATATATATATATATATATATATATATATATATATATATATATTTCATTTTTATTTACTTTTCTTTTAACAACTTTTTTATTACCTAAAAGCCATTGTCTTGGTTTGGTGACCAGAAAGTGACAATGCCATTCACTGGTTGTAATTGAACTGAACAAGCTAGATTGTGATGAGACCCTTTGTCTTAGGATTAAAATAATCATAAGCCATTACCCTGGTTTGGTATTCAGTGTTGGCAACGCCAATCCATTATTTCCCTATGAACATGGTAAGCAGGCTTGTGATGAGACCACTTATCTTTTAAGGTTAATATATTTTTGAATTACACTCTAAAAATAGTAAAGTTAATGGATGGGGAGAATCATTGACTCCTTAAGAGTTTTGGATGACAATTTTAAAGTTGGAGATGCTTAACTGTAAATAGTATTTACTTTGTTAAAGATAACCGTTCTCGACCGATAATAGAGTAAAACGATTTTATAAAGTTGAGGTTTTCAAAGAATTTACAAATTCAATGGAAAAGAAAATTTCAAAGTTTTATGATACTTAGCTAATTTTTGAATGTTGTGAGCATTTCCTTAATAATTCCTACTTTTAAAGCGAAAGATCATAAAAATTTTTGAAGAGATTTTTATTGCAAAGTCGAAAGTAATGCTATTTAACATTATTTTCTAAAAGAACTAAAAAATAAATGCAATAATGTCACAATAGAAGATATAATCTTCTAAGAAACGAATTTTCTCGAAATAAGCCCATTAGCAGGAAGAGAATCTCTCTTTCCCGAAAAACCTTGCAATATGAATGTTGATGGGCCTACTTGTTTAGCAATTTGAAATGGTCCAAGCCACATTTTCTGGACTTTAGTATGCTTTCATTTTGTCTCGTGCTTTGTCCCATTTAACGATGAGATCTCCAATTTGAAAAGATTTTGTGGAAACAGAACTTGCATCAAAAGAAGATTTGACTAGCTGTTGATGGCAAGCATGTGTAAGCTTAGCTTTCTCTCTTTCTTCTTCTAGTTTAAGAAGTTGAGACTATCTTAGTCGTAAAGAAGAAGAAGGTGTTTTTTCAATAAATTGGACTAGGGATGATGGGGGGAAAACCTTTTGTGCTTCAGAATTTTCAAGGCATATTAATACTACAAAATCATAATTTCTCCTGAATAACACATCATCAATGATTTCATATTGATTTTCTTTTAATCTTAAATCCCTTTTCCTTTTGTGGTTGAGTTCAGGTGGAGCATATCCATTCTTCAAATAGAAAATGAGATCAACATATTAGGACTCCAATTCATTTAGGCTTACCTCTGATATTTGTACAGTACTACCTGGGTCCTCATCTACTAGTAGGTTGGAAGCTCCTGTAAGCAATCTACAAAAACCCTGTCCTTTGAAAATTTTGGCTAGTTTAATGTCATTATCATATTCTTGCAGAGTTATTACCCAATTTTCCTTTTTTTCTCCTATTTCCCTTTGATTAAGTAATCATCTCACTGCTGAGAATGGGACTATTATTTTAGTGTGCATTTTTAGGAGAAAAGGCCTGAAGTGCTTTACAGATTTGAAAATAGAAAAAGCTTGTTTTTCAACCTCTGAATAATTTATTTCAGCGCCTTGAAAATAGGAACTAAAGAAAGAGATAGGTGCTTCAATTTGTTGATCATTCAGTTGTGTTAGAACAAGAACATAAGATGTTTTAGAAGTTATTGTATACAAGATGAAATTATTAGAAAAATTTGGAGTTGTTAAAGAAGGAGAATTCATAATGGCTTGTTTGATTAAATCAAAAACTTCTTTTTCGTTATGTCCCCACTTAAAGATTGGGTTTTTCTTAATCATGGTTTGTAATGGTAAAAAAATTAGGGAAAAGTCAGAGACAAATCTTTTAACAGAATTTATTTGGCCTAGAAAGGATAGCACAAATTTCTTATTGTGGGAAAAGGAATTTCAGAAATTTCTTTTACTCTGTCTAGATCAATACAAATGCCCTTTTTGGATGCAATAAACCCCAAAATATTATCTTCATCTAGAGCAAAATAAGATTTTTTTCGATTTAATGAAATTCCATATTTTTTGCAACGTTCAAAGATCTGCTTCAAGTCATGTAAATGGTTATTTCTCTTTCTGGAATAAATAGTTACATCATCCAAATAAATGAAAATAGTTTTGTTTATCAGACCTTTGAAATCTATATCCATAGCTCTTTGGAAGGTTGCCCCTGCATTAATTAAACCAAAAGGCATTTTTTGGTAGGCATAGGTTCCCCATTTAGTCCTGAATGTAGTATTTAATCTATCATCTGGATGGACTAGGATTTGGTTATATCCTAAAAATCCTTCAAGAAAATACATTAGTTCTGAACTAGCTACTGATTGCAGTATTTGCTCCATAGTCGGTAATGGGAAATTTTCCTTCTGACAAGCTTTGTTGAGATTTATAAAATCTATACAGATGTGAATGTCACCATTCTTTTTCTTAACAGGTACTAAGTTTGAAACCCATTTTTAATGCCTAACATGAAAGATGATCTTGCCTTTAAGGAGTTTATTCAGCTCATACCTGATTTGACTTTCTACATTGGGGTGAATTTTTCTTAATTTTTGTTGTACATGTTTTTCATTGGATATCACAGGAATGGTGTGTTTTATGATAGAGGTATCATATGTTTTAAGATTGTCGTAGCTCTAAGCAAAGATACATTTTATACTTTTTCAATAAATGAATAACGGTTGATCTCTCATCAGGTGAGAGACCAAGTCCTAGATTGATGTTTTGAAGTTTGAAATTAGTTCCAAGATTTACTAGTTCAAACCTTAAGGTTGAAATTTGGATTTTAGAATTAGTAACCTTCTTAAATCTATCTTTTAGATCGTAAAGATATGCAAGTTTTACCATAGATTTAGGTATGGGATTCTCACTGGACTTTTGGTTTAATTGATTATCATGCTCAGTTTCATCAATTATCTGATCATCATATGATCCTTCAGATGTTAAAAAGCTTATGATATCCTCGTCATCATTAAACACTCACTAATTGGTGATATTATTGAGAATGGATGGTTGAAAAATTAATTCTTTGGAAAACCTATCTGGATTGTAATCCTTTGATGGTATAAGCTTGGTTGCTATGTTAGCCAGAAGGTCAGCTCTTTCATTTTGAAGTCTAGGGATATGAGAGATGTTGAATGCTAAAAAATGTGAAGTAAGATGCTTTACTAATGATTGGTAATGTTATAAATGTCCAGAGAGATAATAAATAGTGTTTCTTACTTGTTTGATAACTATTTGGGAATCTCCAAAAACTTGAAGATATTTGATCTCAAGGCCCATTGATTTATATAAACCTTGGATCAATGCCTCATATTCAACGGTATTATTTGTGCATTCAAATTCTAACATGCATGATAACATGGTTTTGTCTCCTTCTGGACTAATTAATATACAACCGGCTTCTACAACATCATTGGATTTAGATCCATCAAAATATAATGTCCAAAACAAAGTTTTAACTAATGGTTTATCGATAAGATTTATACATCTGGAAGAATCTGTTTGAGAAAAGTTCTCAATCTGGGAAGTAACAGAGTCATTCAAAAAATGTGACCTCTATGTATTTGATCTGTTTTTGTATGATTAGTTTTTTTGTGCTAATAATAATTACAGATTTATAAATATGTGCTTCCTTATTTCTCCTTGTGTTGAGGTTTCATTAGTGGCTTGTGCATACAATCAGTTAAATTTCCTTAAGTTTTAAAAGACATTCATGAGAAAAATATCTTTAGAAAGAAATACTGAACCGAAAACATGTATAGTGCAGCAAACCATCAAAGAGACACATTAACACAGTGTTTTGATGAAGGAGTTCACCCCTCCCGGGTTACATCTCCTTAGTCTAGCTTCCATGGCTTGGGCCTCTGTATTAGATTAATGTGGAAAAAATGATTTTTACAAAGCTCTATGGCTCCTAATACCTATACCAATGTGTTCAAAATGTCCAAATTAGATAAAAATGACTATTGGATCTCTAAAAACTTATTATGGTTGCTCCGGGTATGACCCCCTTCCCAGGTGGCTCTCAGCTTCCGTGAAATTCCTTGTGGAAAACTCACCTATAGAAGTATTCTATTGCCTCTAAAACCTATACCAATATCTTCAGAAGATCGAAATCATCCAAAATTGACTATTCATTTTCCAAAATTGGTTGAAAATTGAGCAAGATATGCTTCATTTAATTTTTCCCTATGAAACTCCACTAAATCTAGAGGAGACTCCAGTTAGCACCGCCAAAACTGGCAGTTCCGCCAAACTTCACGCTTCCTCCAAAATATCTGCCAACTTAATCTATCATTAACGAAGAGTTAATTAGCCGTTAAGTGTGATTATGGGCGCTAAGCGCTAGCCCCTAGCTCTTGGTTTTGGGTGCTTGGTCGCATGGGGTGGGTGTTGGCTCCCTCCGTCCCCATCGAAAACATTACTACAACATTCAATAAATGTGTTGGGCCTCCATTTAAATGTGTCCATTGTGGTTCAATCGTGAGCAATAGAGTTTGGGAGGGGGAGGTCATGGGTTCAACCTGTTCTCCGCCCATCCCATTTATATTTTGCCGCTCCAAATAAATTTGAATTTTGACTTACCATTTGACATTTAAAAATGCACCATATAATTATTTCATGGACTTTGGATTTAACGCATACCATAAAACTTTTGAATGTGCCATGTATAATATATATGTGGACTTTGACCATAATTCTGAACTTTGGATGGTTTAAATATATGCGGATTTAGGATTTAATTAAATTATATATCTAGTTCATAAAAAACTATATAATATAAATAATAGTTATATATATAATATATTATAATATTTAAATACAAATAATTTCAAATTTCACCTTAAGACCACTTAAGAAATTTCAACTTCACATAACCAAACTAGCGAATCCGGAGGTGACACTTGTCATAGCCCCATTGGGTGAAAATTGAAGAAGATTCCCCTTGCTGACTGGACTATTGATTGGATTGCCATGTCATCATTCTGTCCCATTCTGCAATTTTTTTAGCTGTTTAGGGAAATGAATAGCGGGCCTTTTCTCCTTCATCCAGACTCTATTTTCAGTGAAAGGAATTGCATTGTGATCGTTTTGACGAGACAGACTCAGTCGTATAGTTTTCGAGCCAATCTGAGAAATTTTTATTTTTGAGCTAACTACTGAGCATCTAATCATTCCTCCTCACTAGAAGCCTTTTGGACCCCAAAAGATACTATTATTTGACAAGTAGATGAGGGTACATCCCCCTGACATTTCCAAGCTCGATCCAATTGGCTTTTAACGAATTTGTCTCCCTGAGCTCCTCTCTAAGGAAATCGAAATTCACTTGCCTTGAGGACCCCGCTCTTCTGTCATAGATGGTGTCTTGTTGAAACTAATTCAAAAATTCTGTAGGAATGCATTCAGAATGTGAAATATGAGCATTTACTCCTTATTTAACAACTTGAAGCCTCCTTTTGCAAAACTGACACTAGCTTGCACCGTCGACTTGAAACATGTGATTGACATAATACCTATACTTGTCTTTGCCATTTTCAAGCTAATCTTGCACTATTTGTTGCACCATTTTCAGTCGATCATAGAAACTCATGGTTTTTTCCATGTCGCCATCAAAAGAAACATCCTTCTTACCAAGACGACATAACAAAATATAATAAAAATGGATGACAAATTTCACTACTTGGTTTTCTTGACTCAAGCTCGATTGTACATCTTGAAAGTATGAAATTTTCTGAACATAACTTTCATGTAAAACATAATGACGCCTAAATACAATAGTTACATAACCAATAGGCCTAAAATGAATAACAATGAACTTGCTGCTTATACCTCTTTTGTACCTTCGAACCAAGTGAATTTTTTGACAAGTATCCATCCAATGAAAGCGCATGGATCACTGCAACTTAATCTTTACACCATGGGAATCTTCTGAATGAAATAATATGGTGATGTTGCTTGCAAAAACTTGAAACTCAAATGAACCTTTGAAGTTTGAAAGAGCATAAAAAAGAATTGAATTGATCTTTTGGTTTGAAGCAACACATGCCTCTTGTTGTTTGCCTCCCCACTGGAAGACTTTGCACACACATGACAATGCATGCCAAGGAGCTTTGAAAGAATAAATGTTAACAACAAATATCTTCCAACATTGGGCTGCTCCCAACAAACCTCTTATCAAAATGACAATCTTGGGCATTGACCAATCGACAATGGCATCAAACTTGGAGAGGCTTGCCTTCAACTTACCTCCTCCAATATCATGGCCCAAATGCATCAACGAAGTGAAACCCAATTTGTAATTTGATATCTTCGAAACATCAAATGATTTCCCTTCATAGATGACATATGCATAAGAAAAATTTCTAAACATGTGTATGTCACCCAAGTGGACAATTTCTTCAAGAAATGACTCTTTTTTGCCATAATTCAAATACATGTATGTAATAGAAGTGCCACAAAGAACATACAACATTAAAAACTATTAAAACCATTTTTGTTTGGTGTTATATATATTCTTGCACTAACCTCTTTTTACAACTTTTCTTTGGCGAAAATTACTCCTTTTGTCCTCTTTCTTGAAATACTTACCATTCATCTTTAGCACCATAACCATTGGTGCACAACATGGTGTAAGGGATGATTGAATGAGCCCATTGTTCAAAAAACCTTTGCATTGCATTAGTGTGTCTACACTTTGCATTTTTTTCAACCCTTGCATGCTAACATCACAAAGAGAAACCTCTTGCTGCAAAGATATTTCATGTGAAGTTTCTTTATCCTTGAAGAACGATTCGTTCACAACCTGAAATACTTCATCACTTTGATGAACTGAACCAACAAATCAAAATTGAAATTTGCATTAGATGCAACAACATTTTTATAAACAATATCATCATTTGGCTTGAACATGAGAAGTACTAAACTTTTACTTGAATTCACTAGTCTTTTCATCTGCCTTGCATTAATCAAAGAAATGTTTAGCTTTTTGTGATGGGCTCTCACTATGTACTCCATGGTAAATTTTAGAGGCGAATTTTAGCCCAAGGGTGAAATTTAAGGGGTTTTTCATTTTAGAGGGGCGAAATTTTTATAAAACACCCATTTCATATATTTAGCCCAACTTTATTTCAAAATAATTATTTTTTTTCATTTTAGCCCAAAAAATGGGGCGGATAAACTATGAAAAGACTCATTTGACCCAATTCGCCTAGTTTTGGAGGTTATATTCCATTACAATCACTCGATTTTCTGCTTTGGAATGTTAAATTCATTTGCAATTGCCCATTTTCTGGTTTGGGAGGTGGTTTGGGAGGTTGTATTTGGTCGCAGTAAATAACAGTATAAATAAAGTGGAGGTATGGTAAATAAATAAAACCTCTTTTTATACTTAATCCAAAGGTATGGTAAACAAATAAAAATATAAATAAACTAGAGGTATGGTAAATAAATAAAACGTATTTTTATATTTAGTCCATAACTCTCTTTCTATTTAAGAAGGCTCAAAAATGAGGTTTTATTTAAGTGAATCCTATGGGCCAAACACCATATTTATAAAAGAGGTATGGTGAATTAATAAAAATATAAATAAACCATAGGTATGGTAAATAAATAAAACATTTTTTTATATTTACTCCATAAGTCACCTTATATTTACGAACATGCAAGGGTGTAAATAAATAAAAATATAAACAAAGTTGAGGTATGGTAAATAAATAAAAGCTCTTTTTATACTTACTCCAAAGGTATGGTAAATAAATAAAAATATAAATAAACTAGAGGTATGGTAAATAAATAAAACTTCTTTTTATATTTAGTCCATAACCCTCTTTCTATTTAAGAAAGCTCAAAAAAGAGGTTTTATTTAAGTGAATCCTATGGGCCAAATACCATATTTATAAAAGAGGTATGGTAAATTAATAAAATTATAAATAAACGAGAGGTATGATAAATAAATAAAACATTTTTTTATATTTACTCCATAAGTCACCTTATATTTACGAACACTCAAAAAATGCATTATATTTAGGTGAAGCCTATGGGCCAAATACCATGGGCCAAATTATTATTAATACCATGCAAAAAAACATTATTAACCCTCATATTAGTATTAATAAAAATAAAGATGGCACAAAAAATTATTAACCCTAATATTGTCATTAATAAAAATAAAGATGACACATGGTATTCACATGGAATGTAGCTTATTTAAAGGGGGGAATTAAACCAGCATAGATCCATCTTTACTTTGGATCTATTAAGCGTTGAGAGGGATCAAATATCGTGATATGCAAACTAGTATAGAGTGAAAAAATATTTGATCCCTTTCGGGGCTTGGTAGATCAAGAGTAAAAATGGATCTTGTTATTTAATGTCACTTAAACATTTTAACTTGATTAAAATAAAAAAAATAAAAATAAAATCAATTATTAATTTTATTAATTTGTATAAATTACTAATAGTAGTTTTTAAGCTCCAGGTTTATGATAACCCATGGTATTGACCCATAGTAATACCATGGTATTCATGTGAGCATAGACTATTTAAAGGGGAAATTCTATTAGGTTAGATCCATCTTAATTCCGAGTCTACCAAGTGTCGAGAGGGATTTAACAAAAAAAAAAAAAAATCAAAATAGTGAAATCTTATCATTCTTTCCCCATCACCCTGGTAGAAGAGAGATAGTTGCTGCCCAGATTTCCCACCATTTTTCAAACATTCTCAATATTATATCTTCATGAAAAATTTAAGGTACTGATGTTGGATTAGTCGTTTGAAAAATATGCTGGTTTGTACAACCTTTCATCTTCTTTGTTATTCTTAGTTTGTTGTAATGATTTGTAGGAGTTGGGCCACTGAACCATATTGTCCTAAAAGGCGGAGATTGTGCACCAAAAAGAAAATTAATCCACACGTTACAACACTGTTAAAAAATGCAAGACATATGAAGGTAGTGAATTACGCTAATAAGAAATTTAGATTGGGAGAGACGTAATTAAATTTTATTATTTAATTGAAGATTTCCAATTAAAATAATAATAAATATAAATTTATATATTGATCGGAAGGCTTTTGACAACGGTCACTTATTTCCATTAGATCCCCTTCAGGGCTTTGGGATACCTACTACTTTCTTATATTCTATAGTTGGGGCTTGCTACTTGTTGGCGTGTTGGGGTAAACAAACTTGGTATGTTTTTTTTTTTTTTAATCTCATAGTTGGAGTCTATGGAATAAGAAATAAATTTGAGAGCTTGACAAAAGTGGTAGAGAAAATATTAATCGCTCCTACCTTGACAACACTGGTGGTCAAGATCGACAGCTACAAGAACTTTGTTACGGAATATTATCAAAACTAATAGAAGGGTATGAAAGAGTGTATAGTAAGAACCTTGACAAATACGACCACTGAAACTTGCAACAATGTTACGAAGAGAAAATTATGTTTCTTTTTTCCAAACATGTATAATAGTATATTACAATTTAATGAATATGTTTTCCTATTATCATATATGGTTTCATACTTTAACAAAATATTCACCAAGACTTCACAATGTTTTATTATTTAGTGAATGATTTGCCAAGATCTTACAAGATTTTATAATTCAGTGAAAGATTCGCCATGACTTTACAAGATAATATAATCTGGTGAGATATTGGCCAAAAAAATTATATATACATATTATATTATTGATAAAATCACCTCCCATTTTTCCTATGTATCATGGGGATTTGCCCATTTATTATACATATAAATTTAGGGTGGTTCTAAAATTTTTTCCTGATGTACTCCACCCCATTCTTGAATAAGTGATACTTGTTTTCATGGCGTTAAAAGACTTCTTTCTGGTCGTACAAATATGGACTACCCAACACCACACTTAAAATATCAAGTGGTACCACATCTAACTCTACTTCATCAACAAAATTTGCAGTGATTGCAAACTTAAACAAACATTTTCTTGTAACCTGTAAACTGGTGTCTCTTGTTATCCATCCCAAAGGGTATGGTTTATGGTGAGGTACAGTTTCAAGATTCAATTTGTTGACTAAGTCTTTAGAGATTAGATTTGCTTGTGACCCACTATTGAAGAGTGTGTCAATCTTGGTGTGTTTAGATATGACCCTAACATGAAATAACTCAATTCGTCTCTTTTCATCTGGAGTAGTAGTAGTGTTACAATTTTGTGAACTAGTGCTTGCAATATCTTGTTTTCCTTTGATTCCCATGATAGTGATTTTGTTTTCATCACCTGATTCAGAACTTAAATCTTCTTGAGTGATAGCAGTGGTTTTTTGTTTCCCTTTATTGTTGAACTTATTTGGTCTCATTTGTGGATGCAATTTCTAGCAGTGGGCCTCATCATGCCACTCTTTGGAATAGTGTTTGCATGTGATTTTCTCCCCTTTTTTTTCACACTTCCATTTTTCTTCCCTTTCCATTTTCCTCCTTTCTCTTTCTCCTTACCCTTAGGTGGCTTTTTATTACTACTCCCTTCATAAGTGTTCTTTCCTATAGATTCAAGATGTGTGTCATACACACATACTTCATCCAAATTAGTTGGATTGAACATAAGAATAGTGTGTTTAAGATTGGAATGTAAACCGCTAATATATTTTAGCAGTGTATCTTGAGAATTCAAATTCACTCCTATTGACAAAGCCCATTTCCTAAACTCCTGTGTATAATCTTGGACTATTTGGCCTTTAAGCTACCTAAAATTCTACCAACTCATAATGGCTTTTTGCATATAGACTAAAGGATAACTGCCTTTTAATTGCCTAAACAAATTCAACCCAAGTGATGGATATCTTACCATGGATTCTCATTTCCTCTTGAGTCTTTGCTTCCCACCAAACTAGTGCATATCCTTCTAGCCTCAATGAAGCCAACTGGATCTTTATGTCATCTTCTTCAAGGTTTCGAATTCTAAAGTATACCTCCAACTGTCAAATCAAATTTTCCAACTTTTCTGCATTCACCTCTCCATTGTACATGGGAAGTTAAATTTTATGTCCAATTTCAGTAATGGAGTTTTTCCTTTTGGGGTTTTGGAATGAGTATGGGCAGTTTCAGTGGTGGTAGTGGAAGATGATGCTATGTGAGATCATGGAGATGATGAGGAAGATTATGGGGATGGTGGAGATGGAGGTGGCTTTCCACCATTCCCTTTAGAATCCTTCTTCTCATATTTTTTGTCCTCTGAGCTTCCTTCTCCATGTGGAGGTTTAGAACTCTCTCCAACCATTCTAGTCTTCCTCTCTTCATAGAGGAATTTAACCATCTCAGTCAAAGTATAGAAATATTTCTTGAAATCTTCCTCTTCTGAAGAGGGAACTTCATGCACTCTTTCTCTAGACATAATGCCTATGGATTCAAGCTCAGAAATTGGTACTGATTGTACGTCTTCAATCTCAATTGAAGGCAAAACTTGAGGAGTTTCAAGTGCATCTGGAATTGGAACTTTAGGTGGTGGAGGTTGTGGCCTTGTGGCTCTCCTTCTTATGGGCATTACCTTAGGAGTTGCAACCAATATCTTCCCTTCTCCTTTCTGCAACTTTAACCTTGTAAGCATCACAATTTTGCAACCATTAAAACCCTAATTGCACAGAATCAAGCAATCAAGCAATTCAATCTTTTCTTTGATACCAACTTGATATGTTTTTGTATGATTAGTTTTGCTGTGCTAATAATACTTACAAATTTATAAATATGTGCTTCCTTATTGCTCCTTGTGTTGAGGTTTCATTAGTTGCTTGTGCATACAATCAATTAAATTTCCTTAAGTTTTAAAAGACATTCATGAGAAAAATAGCTTCATAAAGAAATATTGAACAACAAACATGTACAGTGCTAGGCTACATCTCCTTGGTCCAGCTTTCATAGCTTGGGCCTCTATATTAGATAAATGTGGAAAAACTATTGTTTACAAAGCTCTATGGCTCCTGATACCTACACCAATTTGTTCAAAATGTCCAAATTAGCCAAAAATGACTATTGGATCTCTGAAAATTGACTTTGGCTACTCTGGGTATGACCCCCTTCCCTGGTGGCTCTAGGCTTCCCTGAACTTCCCCGTGGAAAAATAATCTATATAAGTCTTCTATTTCCTCTGAAACATATACTAATGTCTTCAAAAGGTCAAAATCATCCAAAATTGACTATTCATTTTTTAAAATTGGTCGAAAATTGAGAAAGATATGCTTCATCTAATTTTTCCCTAGGAAACCCTGCTAAATCTGGAGGAAACTCCAATTAGCACCACCAAAACTAGCAGTTCCATTGAACTTGGTGCTTCCTGCAAAATCTCCACCAACTTAATCCTTCATTAATGAAGAGTTAATTAGCCGTTAAGCGTGAGCTTAGCACTGGCCCCTAGCTCCTAGTTTTGGGCTCTTGGTCGCATGGGGTGGGGGCTGGCTCCCTCCGCCCTCGCCGGCGACATTAATGTAGCATTAAATAAATCTGCTAGGCCTCCGTTTAAACGTGTCTACTGTGGTTCAATGGTGAGCATTAGAGTTTGGGAGGGGGAGGTCACGGGTTCAACCCGCCCTCCACCCATCCCATATATATTTTTTCGCTCCAAATAAATTTGAATTTTGACTTACAATTTGATATTTAAAAATGCGCCATATAATTATTTCACGGACTTTGGATTTAACGCATACCATAAAACATTTAAATGTGCCATGTTTATATAAATGCAGTCTTTGACCATAATTCAGAACTTTGGATGGTTTAAATATATGCAGATTTAATTAAATTATATATATATATATATATATATATATATATATATATATATATATATATATATATATATATATATATATATATATAGTTAATAAAAACTATATAATATAAATAATATTTATATATATAATAATTTCAAATAGTTTCAAATTTCACCTTAAGACCACTTAAGCAATTTCACTTTCACATAACCAAACTAGCGAATACGAAGGTGACACTTGTCAAAGCACCATTGGGTGAAAACTGAAGAAGGTTCCCTTGTTGACTGGGCTACCGACTGCACTGCCATGTCATCATTCTATCCCATTCTGCAATTTTTTTAGCTGTTTAGGAAAACGAACAACAGGCCTTTTCTCCTTCATCTAGACTCTGTTTTCGGTTAAAAAAATTGCGTTGCAGTCGTCTTAATGAGACGGATGCAGTCATATAGTTTTTGGGCCAATATGAGAATTCTTATTTTTTGAGTTAAATACTGAGCACCTGATCAGTATTGAAACTTCCTAAAAAGATTTGGGAGAGTAGTTTCCAAAGATATTATTGTTAAAAGATACTGGCTCATTTTCATCTTCAAAATCAGTGACTGTATGCTTCAAATGCTTTTCTCAGTCAATTCTAATTTGATTTGGATTTTCATTGTAAGGGAGCCACATGTGAGACCAATCTATTGCAAAATAGCCGTGAATATTCTCAGACCAGTCTCTACTAAGAATTAAACCATAGAATTCGGGAAAATTAGTAACTAGTATGTCAATTACTTGACAAACTTTTGGATTAGAAGAAAATGTAATGGTGACTGAATTCATTTCCCACAAGATTTCAACTTTTGTTCTATCAAGTTGCACAATGTGAACAACAGACTTTCAAGGTGAAACATTTAATTTTGTACATACTGTTCTTGGCATTATGTTTCAAGAGGTCTTTGAGTCTACTACGCAGTTGTGAAGATTTTTATTGAAGATTTCATAAGTCAAAAGGAAAGGAAGAGTATATGAATTAGATCTGTCACCAATTAAGATAACATTAGTGGGATCCATCTTATTTGATGAATCATTGGGAGGCTTACCCATTCCTCTGGAAGCTTGGGATAACATAGTAGCAAGAAGAGGAGAAGCAGGAACTGCATTCAATTCTTTCAGCAATAGCTTTTACTGATGTTTAAGCTTACTGAGCTCATGAAGAGAGATATTTTCTCTATCTTTCTTCATGTCCTCCACTATGTTATATTCCATGGTATCAGCAACTACCAAGGTTTTAGATGAAGATGGAGGATTAGATGAGGATGGAGTTGGTTGAGGAGATTTAGGAGAAGACTTTTTACTAGCCACTTTATCCTTGGTAGCAGAGGTTGAGGGCTTTTTCTTTTGAGTTGATTGTGTTGAATCAGCAGGGCCCTTACTCCTAGTGCTAACAGGTAGAGCTTCTTGCTCATCTTCATCATCAGAAGCAGGTAAGATAAAATCCCACATTCCATGTACTTCAACCAATTCTTCATCTTTAGTCTCTTCATCAGATAATGCAGTTTCTTCTTCATCTTCATCTAAATCAGATTCAACATTGGATATTGTGTTTGGTGGTTGAGGATTAGATGTCTGATTCCTCTTGAAGGATCTGAAAGGTTTCTTAGAAGAGGATTCAGCTACCTGTTTGATAATCTCTACCATCTCATTTGACATGGTTTTAAGGATTGTTTGTAGGCCTTCAAGATCAAAGGATCATTAGGGGATTTATTCTTTGATTCATCCTTAGATGTAACCTTTTTTGTTTTCCTATCTTCCTGGGTTGTCTTATTTTCCAATGCAATGAATATCTTTTCTACAGATAGGGCTTCTTTCATGTTTTCTACCAAAGTAGCCTTATTGGCTCTATCTACAAAAATTGCTATATTAATAGGAAGAGAAGAAATATGCCACTCGATATGGACATCAACACTAGAGCTTGATGTCACCGGGATTTTGTTTAGAAATTTATTGAATCTAGAATTGGAATATTTGATCTTTTCACCTGACTTAGCTTTTTTAGAAATATCATTAATAAGGGATGCAATTGTACTGTCATCTCCAAATTTAGCTAAAAAGTTTCTCTTCAAACATGTCCCAATTAGTAATAGATCCTGGTGGCATGAGAAATACCATGAACCTGTTGATCCTTGAAGGGTCTAGGGAAATAATCTTACTACACAGTCTTCTTCAAATACTCCATTCAGATTAATGGCTAACATATAATTATGGAGATGATATTCAACGGGTAATCAATCATCAGGGTTAAATTTTGGTAGCCATCTTTCAGGATGCTTAGGTAGATCATGAATAGGTGCTGCCATTTTCCTAGCTCCAAGATTGGCCCATGGTTTTTCTGGTGGTGGTTGTTGCGGTTGTTGCTGTTTACTTCCTGCCATTATTGGGTTTTGGGAGGAAGTGGATATTGAGGGTGATTGTGTGTAAGAAGAGGTAGGTTGGGTACTTGGGTTGGATGAACTAGCACCAGTACCTTGAGAAGAAGGAGTATTAATAGGAATTAATGGAGGGAATGAAGGTGTTTGTGGAGGGGATTTTGATAAAACCTTACTAGTTGATGTCTACGACTCATATTTCTTAGTCTTGTTTTGGAAAGAAAGAAGAGGAAATTCAAATGGAGGAACTCCAAGATTTTCACTTTGAGAATGAGTTAGAATCCGAGTAGGCTAAAAAATAGAAGTTATACTTCCTTCAGAAGCTTCAGATGGCATAGGATTTTCTGCTGAAATAGATATTTCTCCCAATTAATTTATTAAAGTCTAAACCTAAAGTGATTTAGGATTATAATCTCAAGAAGGTGCTTTAGGAAATGTACTAGGAGATTTCGGAGATGATCTCAATTCCTGATCTAGAAATAGGAGTTTTAGATGAGGATCTAGAAGTTGGAGGTGATCTTGAGGGGGGGTAACTCTTGGAATGGCTTGTTAATTTAGATTGAGTTCTCTTTTCCATTCATAGTTTTGGCCCTCCTTTTAGCGCCAAAATGTTGAAGCTTTGAAAATCGCTGCAACAGCATGGGGAAAAACCACTTGGTTGGGGACTTGAGTATCGTACCTTATCCGTTTGGATTAGTGGCTCTGACTGGATATAATGGGACCAGTTTTCCAATAAAAATGTGATAAGATGGATAGGGTGTTGATGACCAAAACTAAGTATTATATGGGGTGGTCTTAAACTGAAATACATGTATACTTAACCTATCTATTTATTTACCCAGGATTTTATGTATACTTATGTGATCTCCAATGATTATATTTTATTGTAAGATAATGAATATTGATCAAACACTAACATAAATGAAAAGCCTTTAAAATAATTATTTTGATTAAATAGTTAACCAAAATAATTCATAAACATATATCGCATCAAATATCGTTCAAACATTTTCTCATCTATGTATTTAAGGATAACAGTCCAAGCATTTTCACAAGTGAATGGATACATAACTGCATTAAAAGAGATACATATAACAAACAATACAAAGAAAAATGGCTATCAATTTATGAACAAATAAATATAAAATGATAGAAGTACCCGATGCATATAACTCTACTCATAAGTAAATAGCTCCAGTCCATTCTTTTTCATTAATAGGTTTCAAAAGTACAAAAGTTGAAGCTTCCAAAAGCCTTCTTCACAAAACTTTACGACTTTGATCTAGTCATTCTACTAAGATAAACCTTAAAAGTACAAATTTGCAAGATTTTAAAGCCTCTTTATAAAATTGGGGACCCTTTCTTCATAGACATGAAAGGGTTTATGTAATAAAAATAAAGTACTAAAATATATATTACATGAAAGTTCTGGGGAGGTTTAAACAACTCTCCTTAAAATAAGTGACATAAATACAAAAATAGAAATTGTTGCAATGGAGAGCTCCGGCATGTAATGGTGTCTACTCTTTCATTCATTCTCTAAGCTCGTAGATATCCATCATCGACTTGACTTCAGGAGGCTAACCCATCCTCATGCATAACTGTCCTTTATACACTACATTTAAAATAGTGGGGAGCATGTGCATGGATGAGTCAGCGAGATAGCATAGAATTAGCCATTGACTGCGTGGCTTTACCAGATATCTCCAATAAACTTCCCAGTCTAGTTTGGTTAGTTGTTTAATTGCCTCTTCCCTTGCTTTTGAGGTTTCTTGCCATTGTGCTTCTAGGACTCTGATATCAGGGAGACTCGCAGGTGGGCATTCCTGTATCAAATTAGCATTATGAAAATTATCATTGATGGTTTGAATGATTTTATTTGCAGCATTGGTCACTCTCGAAACTTCTCTTTCTACTTGCTTCAATTGAATATCCCAATCGGTAAAGAGAATTTATTTATGAGATTCCTCTATCCTAGGATGATCTGCTACTCTACCCTCTGGAGTATCCTACCATATTATGTACACTGAGAACTATGGTTGTTTCAGTAAGAGAGCCTTGCCCAGTGTTTTGGGGTGTGTTGAATGTTGTTTCCATTTCAACATCTTTTTCCCCTTGTTTTCCTCTAACTGTTGGTCAAATTGTTTCCATGCCTCATCTAGCTGATTTTTGAAAGGAGATTCATATGTATGCAATTCAGTTGATACATCTTCCACTTCTTTCTGCTTGGAACCTTTTTCTGTTTCCTTCTTAGCTTCCTTTTATGGAATCTTTTTAAGACTCTTCTATGGGCTCTTTTCTGTACTGTGCTTTGAGTTGTGTTCTGAATCATGTTGTGAACTATGTTCTGCACCTTGTGTCGATTTCTACCCTAAAGTAATATCGTAACCATGTTCCAATTTATTCTTTGAATTATGCTCGGAACTGTGTTCTGAGCCCTTCTCTGAATCTTGATCTAAACCCTGCTCCTCTTGAACAATTGGAGAAGGGATCTTTAATAGATCCAAATGGAATTTTTGTAGTCCTTTCCTCCTTTACTGGTGGAATTGAGCTAGATTTTGTGGATCCAGTCTCAAAGTAGCCAAATGTTGCACTTGTGAAAATAGCTTAGTAGACTCAAACAAATTGTCATAATTATCATCCTCATGGTTGAACTGTCTAATTTTCACTTGATTAGTGCAATTCTGTACAACCTTATTAGGGTCAAAATGTCTGCCAGGAATGGTGGCAAGCTTCAAACATGTAATATGATCGATTTCAAGTGCAACATGCTTGAAATCATGTAATACATAAACACCATATTGGAGGGGAAAGAAAGGCCAAAGAGGCTTCTTAGATTCTTTCAGGGTCTTGGTTAACCCATCCCCTACAGTTTGGTAGGTGATCTCTCTAGCAAGCAGTTTATCTGGTACATACCATGGGTGAACATGGGGAGGTGCTAGGCTTCCATAGACTTGGACATAAGTATAAAGTTCTTCTCCAAACCACCTACCTATTGGTAAAAGGTCAATTTTGACCTCATAAAGCAATCTTGAGGGCCTTTTGTCAAAAACAGCTTGGTGGATGGGTGGCATAACTCCTTGGAAAATCTTATAGAAATGTGTGTGGAAATTGGATTCCCACAAGATTTTATGGTATATATGGATGGGAGTGGGATATCGAATAATCCATTTCCATCCCATGGTTGGGAAACTGGTAGTGAAACAAACTGGATCCATAATATAGGAACTCATTAAAAAATGGTAGGATTGTTCTAGTTGTGACATACTAGTGTTGTCTAAATGCTAAGATTTGGGAAGAAATATTATTAGATAGGATAGTGCCCCAATCCATTATAAAATAATTTACTGCATCATCAATTAGGGGAACCCACTCAATAGAGAACTTAGTTGTATTGGCATACCCAAACAATCTACACATCATAGTTGTGATATAAGAGTAGGGAGCAGTGCGAGGCAATATAGAATACATGCTCGATTTATCATGCTTGTTATTGTTTGATTTTGACCTCCATTATTTAATTGGGTCTGATGGCACATCATTTTCGCTTGCAAATTTCTCAAGAAAGGATTTTTTATATACCTTCTGTGGGTTTGGTACATGATACATTCTCTTTAAGTCTTTTGCTATGAAGGAACCTATAACCGTTTTCCTTGAAGTCTGAAACGTTCGATCGGTAATATTACTAGTCTCAATTATCCATTTTACCATATCTATGTAAGGTAGAATTTTGGGTCTAGTAAAGAGGTAGTAGCGTCGGTTGTCGCTACTCTTTGAATTATATTAGGATCCTCGCTCTCCAGCAACTGCTACATGGTTTCACATGAGGAAGTGCCGTTGTCAATTGTGCATGTCGTATCTAAGAATAGTGGGGTAATTTCTGTTACATCTGAAGCAAAGGATTGTGAAGCCTCCACGGTTTTCTTTCCCTTCTTCGACTTAGTCATCTTGTTACACAGTTCTTTCTCGGGCTAAACCTGTGAATTGAGAACACAGAGAAATGAAGAGAAATAGTTGTGAAATGTGGAAAAATACAAACATACAAGGCTTTGAAATGATGAAAAGGAGAGTTTAAATGTGAATCAATCTATACAAGTGATCAAATCATTTTGGGCTTTGAAATCATAAATACTGTTAGAATTCTTTAAATAACTAAAATCATGGCTTCCCATGGTTATTTATTATCCATTAATATATCGCATCACATAAACCTTTTCAAATGGTAAATAAAACTTATTTCCATGTACCCTGCCGATATGCAGTAGCGATATCACTATATTAGCCCGTTAAGTATGAGAGATGTGTGATTGTGATAATCACAATATCGCAATTGGAGGTTTCGGGAGTAGTGAAGAATGGATATGGCCAAGATCTTTTTATGATTGAAAAATCACGAGACATGACCTGGCGTTATAGTAGATCCAACGGATTATTAACTAGCGCAACTTATGTTTTATAGTTATTCAGTCTTATGATTTTTCTTGAAGCATGCCTTTTAAGAAATAGCTTTATTGCAATCGTGAGGAATTGAGAGTGGAACAAGTGGGGAGCTTTTCAATAATCTGCGACTTAATCAGACGTGATATGTTTATTCACTGTGTTCATTGTTTTATTGGGTCCGTTTCACTTATCGTATTTCACAATGGGAGTGTTCCTCTGCCTTTTCATATATTGTTTTCGTTATAAGTTTACGATGCGAGCAAGTTTGATTGTAAAGTGATTTTTTTAACACTTAATCCTTTTAAGGAAAAGATATGTTAGGTCCTCAGGGATATCCTTTATTGCATTGCAAATTTTGAAAGGGTAAAAACAAAGCATTGTTTCTTTGAGACTTTTTGATATGGGACATCGTTAGGATTTTCCTCAAGGCAGGCTTTATTCAAGTTGTTTAGGGCCGATTGGATATGTTTTATTCAAAAATCAAATTTATCTTAAATAACTTAAACTATTCTATTTTATTATGTTTTTCAATTTTTAAGGGTCCCCATTTATTTATACAATAATTTCCTAAGATATTTATGTATAAATAAATGGGGGGGTTGTTGCATAGCACAACAATTGGTGATTCATTGGAAGAATCAGTTATCTCTGATTTATAATAATGAAATTTCTAAAACTTTTCTAAGTAAAAATTATTCAGGAAAAGAATAGTATTTTCGAAATATTTAGATAAGTAACATTACTCTGAATATATAAACTCACTTAATTATAATTCTTTTTATATCCTCTTATAGATGAAAATACTTTTTGTCTATATCAATCATTAATTAGTTGTAAAGATAAAGTAGGGGGCTTTTTACAACTTAGCGTTTTTAATATACTCATTTGTCATAGGTAGAGCCACTATTGCTAGCAAGCGTTCATAGCCTTGACAGGGTTACCTTTTAACCATCAATGATTCAGAATCCCATCCATTTAAGAGTGCAGTCTTTAGAGATAATTTCAAAAGTGTATATATATATATATATATATATATATATATATATATATATTTCATTTTTCTTTTTTATTTATTTACTTTTCTTGTAACAACTTTTTTATTACCTAACAACCATTGTCCTGGTTTGGTGACCAGAAAGTGACAATGCCATTCACTAATGAGACCCTTTGTCTTAAGATTAAAAAAATCATAAACCATTACTCTGGTTTGGTATTCAGTGTTGGCAATGTGTTGTGGTCACCAACAACCCCCCTTCTTCACTTGACATTAGCAATAACGTCAAGCAAAGAGGGGACCCTGAACAAAAAAATTCCAAAAAAATATTTTTCTAAAGTTTTTATATTTCTCTCCCTAAGGCTTAAATCGCATCGCAAAGAAAAGGTCGAAGCATGGCTCGAGCGCGAAAAGCAAGACCGCGAATGAGCGATGCGAAGTTCATCGCGTCGCATACATCACACGCGCCCCTTTAAAAGAGGACCTTCGAAAAACGCCGACCGCCGATATGCGAAATCACCAATCGCAAGCATCACGCTATACGGCATAACCATTAAACAAAATTTGCGATATCTGCGATTCGCGATCTGCGATGGCAGCGATTCGCGATCTGCGATGGCAGCGATTTGCGATCTGCGATGGCAGCGATTTGCGATCTGTGATCTGAAAAGACTTATCACACGACAAAGCCCAGGATTAAGTGCGCGCCTTGAAGGAATTTAATGACCTCATGCTTGAGTATCAAGGAATGATTGCATCGCATTTATCGAAGAGTCAAGTCATGATGCATGTCAGGATTACGCATTCATTAGAGTTTAATGCTTTCATGTCAATCTTTTTCATTTCCCTGCTTCTTTGCGTAGACTGCAAGACACGCAACTGATATAAATCTATATGCAGGAAACATCTGAGAGAAAGGGGAAAGCGCCAATCAAACAGCAGAGAGAAGATGCCTCCGCAAACGAATGCCGCATGCAGCAGGACCGCGGATTCCAGACTATCAGACAACCGGCATTGATGAAATTATACTATCCAGGACTCAGAGTCAAAGGCGCACAAAAGCAGCGTGTTCAGAAAAGATCCTGAAGCTCAGACTTGGTAAAGCAGAGAAAAAAGCGCATGAGAAGGAAGACGCTTCAGGAAAACCTGGAACAAAGAACGAAAACAATTCTTAAAACAGGGGGATGTCCATACAGCACGACTCCTAACCCACTCAGTCATTCGCACAACTGGAAACCAAAACAGCAACAACAAAAACAGTTCGAGAAGAACCTGGGTCGTGCTAAGTATACATGCGGCGAATACACCCAGCTAGAGAAAGGTTCTCGAAAATATCTTCTGGTCTGTCAGAAGAAAGTGTCAGCTCTTGTTATTTCCACTTTTATCTCCCGAGCAAAAGAAGAAGGCAGTCATCTGACTCTTCCCAGGAAAACGTTGCGCTGTTGACAGCACTAAAGAGAATATACAGAAACGGTCAGAAATTAGATTTAAAGTTTTAGAAATAAATTTGCTTTTAGTAAAGGGCGGTCATTTGAAGCCGATTCCCTAGATTCGTGTAATTAATATCAATTAGTTAGTAGTATTTAACCCTTCTCATGGTTTTTGGAGAAGGGTCCGGAAATCTGTCAAAAAACTTATCCTCAGAACATGCACTTCTGCACCCTCAGAGGAGGTTTTTGATGAATAGATGGATCAAGATTTATTTATGTTTGCATTTTAATATCTGTTACTGATGTTGCACTTCTGTACTCTTAGCAGATGTTAGAACAAGTAGAAATAAATCATTATTACTTGAAGTTTATTGGTGAAATTAGTCATAAATGGTACTTTTATCTCTTGACTAGATTCTGCTAGTATCCCTAAAGTGATATGTAGCTGAGTTCTTTATATGTTATTGTATGAATGTCTGCATTACCATTTGGCACTTCTGTACGGTGGGATCATTTAATCATGCTTAACATATAGAAAACTGATTATGCGATATGTTTTTCACAACTACTCTGCCTAACTTCTTATGCAGAACGGTTTATCTTTATTGGTTTATATTCTGATATCAGTTGAATGATCTTTATTACCAGCTGCTGTTAGAAATCTTTCTAGATCGCATAAACAAAAGAAAAACACCCCGGGTTAGCATAGATCAGATGTATTTCTCTTCATTAGATTACATTAGCATAGAGTTAGTTTAGCAGTTAAAATCAAGACTAGTTTAGAAAAACCTCTAGATTAATATCATCAGACTCTACGCACACACACACACCCATCACATTGGGAAACTGGTCCCATTACCCCCAGTCAGACCTGCTACTCCAAACGGGCAAGGAGCCGCCAACCAGGTTCCGGACCGGGTGGGTATCCCCCTTGTTGTTGACCCGACTTCGGGGCCCTCAACATTTCTGGCGCTAGAAGGAGGGGGAGCTATGAATGGCGCATAATTCAAAATCCAAATACCATTCTAAGAGCAAGTCACCCTCACCAACTTCCCCGACTTCCCCGGTACGACTAAACTCGGAACTGGAAGTCGCTCGGACATCCACCGCTGCTATACATCCCGATATATCAGAACAACTTATTGTCGATCCCCCTGAAGTTCAAACCTTGATCCGTAAACTCCAGGGATTCTCTATTTTTAACCAGAAATCTGATAAATCTAAAGGCAGCTTGACTTCGCAATACAACCCTGCTCATCCCCTGACCCGATTGAAGAGTGAAAAGTTCGGCATTCAGCCAACTGAAATCCCTCTCCCCACTAGGAAAAGAGCAAGGAAAGCACTTCAAGAGTCTGACAGAGAGACTCTTTCATCCACCTCGTCCATTTCAACTCCCTCTCCGCGAAGTCAACCACCCACATCTCCACCTCAAATCACTCATCCATCTTCCGCAACCCTTCCTCCACAATCGTCAAAGATCGTAACATCTCTATCTTCTCAACCTCGAAGATCATCTTCTACACTTTTATTAACCAGCAACTCAGCGATGGCACAATCTCCATGGAACAACCCTGGGGCGGTTTTAATGCCTCCACCCCTGAGTCCAATACCTGCCCATCCTGAGAAGTGGTTACCAAAGTTCAATCCAGAAACTGGAATGCTAGCTGAAGAACATATCAATAATTTCATGCTTTCTGTTAATCTCAACGGGGTCACCAATGAAGATGCCGTGGTCCGACTCTTCCCCTATACGATGCAAGGGACAGCCGGGTCATGGTACTTTTCGCTACCCTCCGGATCTATCACCAGCTGGGATATTTTTCAAAATCAATTTCTCACCAAATTCGGTGATGATAGATCGACAACGACGCTGATCAACGATCTGTCCAATCTTAAAGCTGAGGCTAGGGAACCCATTAAAGATTTTAACTTACGGTTCAACAAGATCCTCAATAAAATCCCCGCTGCTTCCCAGCCCAGCGAGGAAGTAAGATGCGAATGGTACATCACGGCCTTACCTTCAAACTTGGCCGTCTTCGTAGATAGGGCAAGCAAGACAACCTTAGTTGAAACTTGGCTGAGGCATTGGCAGTCGAAAGACGCGTAGTAGCCTTAGAAAAGAGATCTACAATCGAAGAGTGTAAATCTAAGAAAATCTCTTTCAAAGAAGAAACCAAGAAGAAGCAAACGAAGGATCCTTTCGACATGGAAGGATTACAAAAAGTCTTGAAAGCCATGTCTAATGAGATGATTGACATAAGAAAGCAAGTAGCAGAATCGTCCCCAAGAAAGCCTTTTAGGAATTTCAAAAGAAATCCCCCTATGGAGATGAAGCCACCCAACGTGGTCTCAAATGTGGAATCTGAAGAAGAAGAAGAAGAGAGCACCATCGAAACGCAGACTGACGACGAAGAAGTGGTGGAACTGCAAGGAATGTGGGATTTCATCCTCCCACAAGAGGAAGATCAAGAAGCACTTCCGGTTAGCACACGAAGCAGAAATCAACTTGATCCTCCCCAGACTACCCCAAAACAGAAGGGCGCAAGCCCTCCAGCGAAAGAAAAGGTCGCAACAAAGAAGACAACCTCTAAAGCGACCTCATTTAGTCCAGTCCAATCAGAGCAATCGCCTCCATCAAAGACACTAATAGTGTCGGATGAAATGGAGTATAACATCATCGACGACATGAAGAAGACTAGGGCTAATATCACCCTGTACGAGTTGAGCAAACTGAAACACCAACAGAAGATCATGATGAAAGAGTTACACGCCATACCTACTGCGCCTCTACCTACAGCTATAGCTTCCCATAATATAGGAAGACCCCCAATCAACGCGATCTATAAAATCGATCCAAATGACATCGCTTTGATTGGAGGGAGGTCTAGATCTCACACTCCTCCTTTCCTCCTCACTTATGAGATCTTTAACAGAAACGTGCATAACTGCTTGGTTGATTCTGGTGCTTCAACCAATATTTTACCCAAGTCAATATGTGCCAAACTTAATGTTCAACCGCAAAAATCCGCAGTGCGCATAGTTAAACTTGATCGATCACAAGTCGAAGTGATAGGCGAACTTAATCAAGTGAACATAAGACTGTCGTCCAACCCCAAGGTATGCCAGGTCATCGATATTCTAGTTGTTGACATCCCTGAATTTTATGGTCTAATTCTTAGCAGGGATTGGTCCGAGAAGCTCCACGGATATTTTTCGACTGACTGGTCACACATGTGGTTACCCTTCAACGGGAAGCCAAATCAAATAAAGGTTGAACGAGAACTGCACCAAAAGTACATAGTGACGGATTTGGAGGGAGAGAACGAAGCCATAGCATACAACAGCAGCATCATAGGCAACTACTCGGTAGACTCTTTCCTTGGAAATTTCAATGCTCACATATCACCATATTTAGAAAATTCAGTCGTGTCCCAAGTAGAAAACTTTTCCCAGACTGATGATTCAAAATGTGTTAGTTTCTTAGATAACCCTATAAATACTTCTTTATTTTGGAAATTATATTTTGATGGCTCTAAGTCCAATGAGGGAGCGGGAGCAGGATGCGTCTTGATTAGCCCCGACGGAAATAAGACCATGCTCACATGCAGGCTGGAGTTCGATTGCACGAACAACACAGCGGAATACGAAGCCTTGGTGCAAGGCCTATACAAAGCAATCGGCTGCAACGTCAAATATCTTCAAGTCTTTGGAGATTCCGAGATCGTCGTCAAACAGGTACGTAACACCATACACTGCCTGTCTAGTCATTTAAAGCACTATCAGTCTTTAGTGCAAGATCTCACTGCGCATTTTACAACATTCAATATTTCATCAATCCCAAGACTTCACAATGCAAGCGCAGACCTGCTAGCAAACGTAGCCTCCAGACTCATCCCCTCCGAAGACTTTAGTCCAGATAGGTTTTCCATAGAGTTAATTTTTAAGCCGTCTATCCCTGACAACATCACCAACTGGAGAGTGTTCAACGACGACCCAGACATCGTAAGTTTCCTTACCTCTGAAGGATCCTACTCAAACCAGATAATCGACGAAGACTGTCATGACCACCAAATACAACAAAATGGCACGGATAATGCTATACCCAAATCAGTGGTCAAATTAGAAGATTTGTATGACTTAAAAGGTCGGTTCAAAAGATCAGCTAATGCCAAACTTTACAGTTCAACTCTGAACTACGAATCAGTGAACTTAGGAACCGAAGAGAAACCCCAAAACGTTAATCTAGGCCAAGGCCTAGCTCCTGAAGAAAAGTCCGCATACATCCGTCTTCTACGACAGTACAAAAACGTCTTTGCCTGGAACTACGATGAGCTGAAAACTTATAACACTTCTATCATTCAACACACTATCCCTATGATTGACAACGAGAAACCCGTCCAACAGAAGCTCAGGAAAATCTACCCCAACCTGGAAAATCAGATAAAAACTGAGCTGAATAAGTTGTTGAGAGCCAGAATAATTTTCCCTGTCAGAAATTCCAAATGGGTATCCAATATGGTACCTGTTAGGAAGAAAAACGGAGATATTAGAATCTGCATCGACTTCCGGAATCTCAACAAAGCCTGTCAGAAAGACAATTTTCCCCTCCCACCTATGGAGCAAATACTACAGGCTGTAGCGGGCTCAGAATTGATGTCTTTCCTGGATGGATTTTCAGGATATAATCAAGTGCTGGTACACCCAGACGATCAACTAAAAACCACCTTCCGAACTAAATGGGGTACCTACGCGTATCGGAAGATGCCATTCGGTCTGATCAACACCGGCGCTACTTTTCAAAGGGCTATGGACATTGCGTTCAAAGGGTTAGTCAATAAATCAGTAGTGATTTACCTGGATGATATAACTGTGTACTCCAAGAACCGAAGCAACCATCTCAAAGATTTGAAGCAAATCTTTCAAAATTGTTTAAGGTATGGAATCTCGCTTAACCCGAAGAAATCTTTTTTCGCGTTGAGTGAAGGAAAATTGCTAGGGTTCATAGTGTCCAAATCGGGCATCCACATTGAACCTGACAGAATCAGAGAAATTTCCGAGATATCCATGCCCCATAACAAAAAGACCATGCAATCTTTCCTAGGACAGATCAATTTTGTGAAAAGATTTGTCCCAGATTTTTCACGCATTATTTCTCCTTTACAAAAAATGATAAAAAAGAATTCAAGCTTTAAATGGGGTCTAGACGAGCACGAAGCGTTTAACTTAATCAAACAAGCCATCATCAACGCTCCATCCCTAGCAACCCCAAATTTTTCAGAACCATTCATCTTATACACGTTTGCCTCAGAAAATTCTTATGCTGCGATCTTGACCCAGGCGAACCAAGAAAAGGCAGAAGCCCCAATCGCATTCTTTAGCTCAAACTTACAAGGTGCTGAGCTGAAATATTCGGACGTAGAGAAACAGGCGTATGCCGTTTTCAAAGCGGTCAAATATTTCAGGCCCTTCTTGCTAAAGGCCCATACCAAGGTCATAGTACCATTCCCAGCGGTAAGAAACCTCCTGATTCAGAAAGACGTGGGCGAGAAGAGAGCAAATTGGATCACCGCCTTGCAAGAATACGACCTGGAAATCAAGCCGGCACACATCGTAAGAGGCCAAGGCTTCTGCAAGATGTTAGCTGGAGCATCACAAATCACCAAAGAATCGCCTGAAGAGGTACACACGTATGAGGTAAGCCTAAATGACGCAGAATCATTTTATCCTGACATCATTTATTTCCTGAAAAACGGATATGCTCCATTTCACCTGGATCACATCAAAAAGAGAGCCCTGAGGTTAAAAGCCAAACAATATCAGCTCGTAGATGATGTCTTATTTAAAAGAAACTATGATTCTGTGCTTCTTAGATGTCTTGAGAAAACTAAAGCCGAAAAGGTTTTGCAGGAACTCCACGATGGACCAGCAGGTGGACACTATGCTGGAGAAGCCACCGCACACAAAATCTTACGTGCAGGATACTACTGGCCCACGCTGTTCAAAGACTCGTACAATCACGTAAGAAAATGCCAAGTCTGCCAAACGGCTGCAGGGAAACAAAAGAAGTCATCCATGCCACTGCAGCCGGTTAACATCGAACAGCCGTTCAGCCAATGGGGCCTAGACATAATAGGTGAGATTGTTCCTCACTCCTCTAAACAACATAGGTATATCCTCACTGCAACTGACTATTTTACTAAATGGGTAGAGGCAGTTCCTCTCAAGACAGCTAATTCTGAAAATATTATTGAATTCATAGATCAGTTTATCATTACTAGGTTTGGATTGCCAACGGCCTTAATATTCGATAACGCTTCATATTTTTCTGGAAATACCATGACTGAGTTCGCACTCAAAAGAGGGTTCAAACTAAAGTATTCTGCCAACTACTATCCGCAAGGTAATGGGTTGGCTGAATCAACGAACAAGAACCTAATTAGGATTATCAAAAAGACAGTCGACCAAAGCCAAAAGAATTGGCATAAAGCGCTAGTAAACGCCCTATGGGCAGACAGAATTACAAAAAAAGCCTCTATCGGCACTTCTCCCTTTAATTTAGTTTACGGGAGAGAAGCAGTTCTTCCTACTCACTTAGTCATTCCCTCCTTGTCCTTAGTACAATACATTGATGAAGTATCCACTTCTCCCTTACAACTAAGGCAAATGGAAATAATCAAGCTAGAAGAACAACGAGAACAGGCCAAGAAAACCCACGCTCACCACCAAGCGCTGATAAAATCCTCTTTTGATTCGAACATAATGACCAGAAAAAACTTTCAGATGGGAGACCTAGTTTTGAAGTGGGATAAGGCTCATGAAGAGAAGGGAAAACATACGAAATTCCAGAAGCTATGGCTTGGTCCTTTTCAAATCGTAGAAGTCATAGGCCCATCGACTTTTGTATTGCAGGACTTGACAGGCAGGAGAGATTCTCTGCCTGTAAACGGACAAATCCTCAAAATGTATTTTCCATAGAAGGTTATCCTTCTAATTTTTGTAGGATAATTTTAGTTTTATTTTAGTTTTATTTTTTTAAATATAAATAAGGTTGGTTGTGAGTGATCATAAATTGTATTTATGAAGTATATACCATTTCTCTATCAGATTTTGATTTCACTTGTATAAATAGTACTTTTCGAAAAATCTGACTTTTATTATTGACAGGTAGAGTTAACTTTAGCCTGAATGTGATGTTAGTTTCAACTTTACAAAGAAATCTGGGATGAAGGTAACTTTTGGCAAAAAAATTTTCTATGCCAACGCAATGAAAAGTATCATCAATAGCAAAATAAGTATTCTCTGCAAAACTGCTGTTCTTAAACTCTATTATTGTCGTCCAAAGCTTTCTTAAGGAAAAACAATGATTTCCTCCCTGTTAAGGAAAATCGCAGCATCCAGAGAAACAATCCAAGAAAACACTATATCTCAAAGAATAAGAGGTCTCATCACGAGCCGGCTTATCATGATCACAGATATTATAACTTGCTGACTTTGCCACTACTGTCTATCAAAACAGGGCAACGACTCAAGATTGTTGCAATCAAAAGACAAGGGGTCTCATCGCGAGCCAGCTTGTTCAGCAAAAGTGTAAATCAAGTGAATGACTGTGTCATAATTTGGCCACCAAACCAAGACATTGTTCTTTAGAGAATAAAAAAAAAAAAAAAAAAAATTAAAAAGGAAAGAAAAAGTGTCAAAAGGGTTTTTCTCTGGAATGTTGTAAATAACCTCAAGCAGGAAAAAGGATCATTGCTGGATAATATGGTAACCCTGTCGAGGCTATGGACGCTTGCGGGCAGCAGAGGCTCTACCTACGACAAATGAGCATACTTTACAAAGCCAGTACGCAGAGAAGACCTTATTTTGTCTTTGAAAAGACTAAGTAATGTCTAGGTGTAAATACAAGAAATAACCCAGAGGAAGAAAACAATCGGAATGAAATAAAAAGTTGTGACGAAACATCATTGACAGGATAAGGGGTAATACTCTATCTGTCCATAACAAAATTTAGGCGTAAGAAAACTTTTCTGTTTTGGAAGTGAAAATGCAATAGAACAAGCAGAGATAACTGGTTCTTCATAGTGAATCGCCATTGTTGTGGTCACCAACAACCCCCCTTCTTCACTTGACATTAGTAATAACGTCAAGCAAAGAGGGGACCCTGAACAAAAAAATTCCAAAAAAATATTTTTCTAAAGTTTTTATATTTCTCTCCCTAAGGCTTAAATTGCATCGCAAAGAAAACGCCGAAGCATGGCTCGAGCGCGAAAAGCAAGACCGCGAATGAGCGATGCGAAGTTCATCGCGTCGCATACATCACACACGCCCCTTTAAAAGAGGACCTTCGAAAAACGCCGACCGCCGATATGCGAAATCGCCAATCGCAAGCATCACGCTATACGGCATAACCATTAAACAAAATTTGCGATATCTACGATTCGCGATCTGCGATGGCAGCGATTCGCGATCTGCGATGGCAGCGATTTGCGATGGCAGTGATTTGCGATCTGCGATCTGAAAAGACTTATCACACGACAAAGCCCAGGATTAAGTGCGCGCCTTGAAGGAATTTAATGACCTCATGCTTGAGTATCAAGGAATGATTGCATCGCATTTATCGAAGAGTCAAGTCATGATGCATGTCAGGATTACGCATTCATTAGAGTTTAATGCTTTCATGTCAATCTTTTTCGTTTCCCTGCTTCTTTGCGTAGACTGCAAGACACGCAACTGATATAAATCTATATGCAGGAAACATCTGAGAGAAAGGGGAAAGCGCCAATCAAACAGCAGAGAGAAGATGCCTCCGCAAACGAATGCGGCATGCAGCAGGACCACGGATTCCAGACTATCAGACAACCGGCACTGATGAAATTAGACTATCCAGGACTCAGAGTCAAAGGCGCACAAAAGCAGCGTGTTCATAAAAGATCCTGAAGCTCAGACTTGGTAAAGCAGAGAAAAAAGCGCATGAGAAGGAAGACGCTTCAGGAAAACCTGGAACAAAGAACGGAGACAATTCTTAAAACAGGGGGATGTCCATACAGCACGACTCCTAACCCACTCAGTCATTCGCACAACCGGAAACCAAAACAGCAACAGCAAAATCAGTTCGAGAAGAACCTGGGTTGTGCTAAGTACACACGCGGCGAATACACCCAGCTAGAGAAAGGTTCTCGAAAATATCTTCTGGTCTGTCAGAAGAAAGTGTCAGCTCTTGTTATTTCCACTTTTATCTCCCGAGCAAAAGAAGAAGGCAGTCAGCCGACTCTTCCCAGGAAAACGTTGCGCTATTGACAGCACTAAAGAGAATATACAGAAACGGTCAGAAATTAGATTTAAAGTTTTAGAAATAAATTTGCTTTTAGTCGAGGGTGGTCATTTGAAGCCGATTCCCTAGATTCGTGTAATTAATATCAATTAGTTAGTAGTATTTAACCCTTCTCATGGTTTTTGGAGAAGGGTCCGGAAATCTGTCAAAAAACTTATCCTCAGAACATGCACTTCTGCACCCTCAGAGGAGGTTTTTGATGAATAGATGGATCAAGATTTATTTATGTTTGCATTTTAATATCTGTTACTGATGTTGCACTTCTGTACTCTTAGCAGATGTTAGAACAAGTAGAAATAAATCATTATTACTTGAAGTTTATTGGTGAAATTAGTCATAAATGGTACTTTTATCTCTTGACTAGATTCTGCTAGTATCCCTAAAGTGATATGTAGTTGAGTTCTTTATATGTTATTGTATGAATGTCTGCATTACCATTTGGCACTTCTGTACGGTGGGATCATTTAATCATGCTTAACATATAGAAAACTGATTATGCGATATGTTTTTCACAACTACTCTGCCTAACTTCTTATGCAGAACGGTTTATCTTTATTGGTTTATATTCTGATATCAGTTGAATGATCTTTATTACCAGCTGCTGTTAGAAATCTTTCTAGATCGCATAAACAAAAGAAAAACACCCCGGGTTAGCATAGATCAGATGTATTTCTCTTCATTAGATTACATTAGCATAGAGTTAGTTTAGCAGTTAAAATCAAGACTAGTTTAGAAAAACCTCTAGATTAATATCATCAGACTCTACGCACACACACACACCCATCACATTGGGAAACTGGTCCCGTTACGCCTAGTCGGACCTACTACTCCAAACGGGCAAGGAGCCGCCAACCAGGTTCCGGACCGGGTGGGTATCCCCCTTGTTGTTGACCCGACTTCGGGGCCCTCAACACAATGCCAGTCTATTATTTCCCTATGAACATGGTAAGCAGACTCGTGATGAGACCCCTTATCTTTTAAGGTTAATATATTTTTGAATTACACTCTAAAAATAGTAAAGTTAATGGATGGAGAGAATCTTTGACTCCTTAAGGGTTTTATAAAGTTGAGGTTTTCAAAGAATTTACAACTTCAATGGAAAAGAAAATTTCAGAGTTTTATGATACTTAGCTAATTTTCGAATTTTGTGATCATTTCCTTAAGAATTCCTACTTTTAAAGTGAAAGATCATAAAATATTTTTGAAGAGATTTTTATTGCAAAGCCAAAAGTAATGTTATTTAACATTATTTTCTAAACGAACTAAAAATTAAATGCAATAATGTTACAGTAGAAGATATAATCTTCTAAGAATTTTTTTTTTTTCGAAATAATCCCATTAGAAGGAAGAGAATCTCTCTTTCCTGAAAAACCTTTCAATATGAATGTGATGGGCCTTCTTGTTCAGCAATTTGAAATGGTCCAAGCCACATTTTCTAGAATTTAGTATGCTTTCCTTTTGTCTCGTGCCTTGTCCCATTTAAGGATGAGATCTCCAATTTGAAAAGATTTTGTGGAAGCAGAACTTGCATCAAAAGAAGATTTGACTAGTTGTTGATGGCGATCATGTGTAAGCTTAGCTTTCTCTCTTTCTTCTTCTAGTTTAAGAAGTTGAGACTGTCTTAATTGTAAAGAAGAAGAAGGTGTTTCTTCAATAAATTGGACTAGGGCTGATGAGGGAAAAACCTTTTGTGCTTCAGACTTTTCAAGCGTCATAATAATACAAAATCATAATTTCTCCTCAATAACACATCATCAATGATTTCATAATGATTTTCTTTTAATCTTGAAGCCCTTTCCTTTTTGTGGTTGAGTTTAGGTGGAGCATATCCATTTTTCAAATAGAAAATGAGATCAACATATTGGGACTCCAAGTCATTTAGGCTTACCTCTGATATTTGTACAATACTACCTGGGTCCTCATCTGCTAGTAGGTTAGAAGCTCCTGTAAGCAATCTGCAAAAACCCTATCCTTTGAAAATTTTGGCTAGTTTAATGTCATTATCATATTCTTGCAGAGTTGTTACCCAATTTTTCCTTTTTTCTCCTACTTCCCTTTGATTAAGTAATCGTCTCACTACTGAGAATGGGACTATTATTTTAGTTTGCGTTTTTAGGAGAAAAGGCCTGAAGTGCTTTACAGATTTGAAAATAGAAAAAGCTTGTTTTTCCACCTCTGAATAATTTATTTCAGCACCTTGAAAATTGGAACTAAAGAAAGAGATAGGTGCTTCAATTTGTTGATCATTAAGTTGTGTTAGAACAACAACATAAGATGTTTCAGAAGTTATTGTATACAAGATGAAATGATTAGAAAACTTTGGAGTTGTTAAAGAGGGAGAATTCATAATGGCTTGTTTGATTAAATCAAAAGCTTCTTTTTCGTTATGTCCCCACTTAAAGATTGGGTTTTTCTTAATCATGGTTTGTAATGGTAAAACAATTAGGGAAAAGTCAGAGACAAATATTTTAACAAAATTTATCTGGCCTAGAAAGGATAGCATAGATTTCTTATTGTGGGAAAAGGAATTTCAGAAATTTCTTTTACTCTGTCTAGATCAATATAAATGCCCTTTTTGGATACAATAAACCCCAAAATATTACCTTCATCTAGAGCAAAATGAGATTTTTTTCGATTTAATGAAATTCCATATTTTTTGCAACGTTCAAAGATCTGCTTCAAGTCATGTAAATGGTTATTTCTCTTCTTGGAATAAACAGTTACATCATCGAAATAAATGACAATAGTTTTGTTTATTGGACCTTTGAGAGCTATATCCACAACGCTTTGGAAGGCTGCCCCTGCATTAATTAAACCAAAAGGCATTTTCTGGTAGGCATAGGTTCCCCATCTAGTCCTAAATGTAGTATTTAATCTATCATTTGGATGGACTAGGATTTGATTATATCCTTAAAATCCTTGAAGAAAATACATTAGTTCTGAACTAGCTAGCGATTGCAGTATTTTCTCCATAGTCGGAAACGAGAAATTGTCCTTCTGACAAGCTTTGTTGAGATTTATAAAATCTATGCAGATGTGAATATCACCATTCTTTTTCCTAACAGGTACTAAGTTTGAAACCCATTTTGAATGCCTAACATGAATGATGATCTTGGCTTTAAGGAGTTTATTCAACTCATACTTGATTTGACTTTCTAGATTGGGGTGAATTTTTCTTAATTTTTGTTGTACATGTTTTTCATTGGATATCATGTGAATGATGTGTTGTATGATGGAGTTATGACATGTTTTAAGATTGTCATAGCTCTAAGCAAATATACCTTTTATACTTTTTCAATAAATGAAGAAAGGCTAATCTCTGATAAGGTGAGAGACCAAGTCCTAGATTGATGTTTTGAAGTTTGATATTAGTTCCAAGGTTTACTAGTTCAAACCTTAAGGTTGAACTTTGGATTTTAGAATTAGTAACCTTCTTAAATCTATCTTTTAGATCATAAAGATCTGCAACTTTTAGCACAGATTTAGGTATGGGATTCTCACTAGACTTTTGGTTTAATTGATTATCATGCTCAGTTTCTTCAATTATCTGATTATCATATGTTCCTTCAGATGTTAAAAAGCTTACGATATCCTCGTCACCATTAAACACTCACTAATTGGTGACATTATTGAGAATGGATGGTTGAAAAATTAATTCTTTGGAAAACCTATCTAGACTGTAATCCTCTGATGGTATAAGCTTGGTTGCTATGTTAGCTAGAAGGTCAGCACTTTGATTTTGAAGTCTAGGGGTATGAGAGATGATGAATGCTAAAAAATGTGAAGTAAGATCCTTTACTAATGATTGGTAATGTTTTAAATGTCCAGAGAGATAGTGAATAGTGTTTCTTAATTGTTTGATAACTATTTCGGAATCTCCAAAAATTTGAAGATATTTGATCTCAAGGCCTATTGATTTATATAAACCTTGGATCAGTGCCTCATATTCAATGGTATTATTTGTGCATTCAAATTCTAACCTGCATGATAACATGGTTTTGTCTCCTTTTGGACTAATTAATATACAATTGACTTCTACACCATCATTGGATTTAGATCCATCAAAATATAATGTCTAAAACAAAGTTTTAACTAATGGTTTATCAATAATATTTATACATCTGGAAGAATCTGTTTGAGAAAAGTTCTCAATCTGGGAAGTAACAAAGTTATCCAAAAAATGTGACTTCTGTGTATTTGATTTGTTTTTGTATGATTAGTTTTTTTCTACTAATAATAATTACATATTTATAAATATGTGCTTCCTTATTTCTCCTTGTGCTGAAGTTTCATTAGTTGCTTGTGCATACAATTAGTTAAATCTCCTTAAGTTTTAAAAGACATTCATAAGAAAAATAGCTTCAGAAAGAAATACTGAACCACAAACATGCACAGTGTAGTAAACCATCAAAGAGACACATTAACACAGTGTTTTGATGAAGGAGTTCACTCCTTGGTCCAGCTTCCATGGCTGGGGCATCTGTATTAGATCAATGTGGAAAAAATGATGTTTAAAAAGCTCTATGGTTCCTAATACCTATACCAATGTGTTCAAAATGTCCGAATTAGCCAAAAATGACTATTGGATCTCTAACAAAGACTATTGTTGCTTCGGGTATGACCCCCTTCGCAGGTGGCTCTCAGCTTCCATGAAATTCCCTGTGAAAAACTCACCTATAGAATTATTCTATTGCCTCTAAAACCTATACCAATATCTTCAGAAGGTCGAAATCATCCAAAATTTACTATTGATTTTCCAAAATTGGTCAAAAATTGAGCAAGATATGCTTCATTTAATTTTTCCCTATGAAACCCCACTAAATCTAGAGGAGACTCCAGTTAACACCGCAAAAACTGGCAGTTCCACCAAACTTGACGCTTCCTCCAAAATCTCTGCCAACTTAATCTGTCATTAACGAAGAGTTAATTAGCCATTAAGTGTGATTATGGGCGCTAAGTGCTGGCCCCTAGCTCCTGGTTTTGGGTGCTTGGTCGCATGGGGTGGGTGTTGGCTCCCTCCGTCCCCATCGACATCATTACTACAACATCCAATAAATGTGTTGGGCCTTTGTTTAAATGTGTCCATTGTGGTTCAATCGTGAGCATTGGAGTTTGGGAGGGCGAGGTCATGGGTTCAACTCGTCTTTCGCCCATCCCATTTATATTTTGCCACTCCAAATAAATTCAAATTTTGACTTACCATTTGACATTTAAAAATGTGCCATATAATTATTTCGTGGACTTTGGATTTAATGCATACCATAAAACATTTGAATGTGCCATGTATAATATATATGTGGACTTTGACCATAATTCCGAGCATTGGATGGTTTGATTTAATTAAATATATATATATATATAGTTCATAAAAAACTATATAATATAAATAATAGTTATATATATAATATATAATAATGTTTAAATACAAATAATTTCAAATTTCACCTTAAGACTACTTAAGCAATTTCAACTTCACATAACCAAACTAGCGAATCCGGAGGTGACACTTGTCATAGCCTCATTGGGCGAAAATTGAAGAAGATTCCACTTGCTAACTGGACTATTAACTGGATTTCCATGTCATCATTCTGTCCCATTCTACAATTTTTTTAGATGTTTAGGAACACGAACAAATAGCCTTTTCTCCTTCATCCAGACTCTATTTTCAGTGAAACGAATTGTGTTGCGATCGTTTTGATGAGACGAACTCAGTCGTATAGTTTTCGAGCTAATCTGAGAAATTTTATTTTTGAGCTAAATACTGAGCCCCTAATCATTCCTCCCCATTAGAAGCCTTTTGGATCCCAAAAGATACTATTATCTGACAAGTAGATGAGGGTACATCCCCCTGGCATTTCCAAGCTCGATTGAATTTCCTTTTAATGAATTTGTTTCCTTGAGCTCCTCTCTAAGGAAATCGACATTCACTTTCCTTGAGGACCCCATTCTTCTGTCACAGATGGCATCTTGTTGAAACTAATTCAGAAATTCTGTAGGAATGCATTCAAAATGTGAAATCTGAGCATTCACTCCTTGTTTAACAACTTGAAGCCTCCTTTTGCAAAATTGCACCATCTTGCACCGTCGACTTGAAACATGTGATTGACATAATACCTATACTTGTCTTTGCCATTTTCAAGTTGATCTTGCACTATTTGTTGCACCATTTTCAGTCGTTCATAGAAACTCATGGTTTTTTCCATGTTGCCATCAAAAGAAACATCCTTCTTACCAAGATGACATAACAAAATATAATAAAAATGGATGAAAAATTTCACTACTTGGTTTTCTTGACTCAAGCCCGATTGTACATCTTGAAAGTATGAAATTTTCTGAACATAACTTTCATGTAAAACATAATGACGCTTGAATACAATAGTTACATAACCAATAGGCCTAAAAGGAATAACAATGAACTTGCTGCTTATACCTCTTTTGTACCTTCGAACCAAGTGAAATTTTTGACAAGTATCCATCCAATGAAAGCGCATGGATCACTGCAACTTAATCTTTACACCACAGGAATCTTCTGAATGAAATAAGATGGTGAACTTGCTTGTAAAAACCTGAAACTCAAATGAACCTTTGAAGTTTGAAAGAGCATAAAAAAGAATTGAACTGATCTTTTGGTTTGAAGCAACACATGCCTCTTGTTGTTTGCTTCCCCACTGGAAGACTTTGCACACACATGACAATGCATGCCAAGGAGCTTTGAAAGAAGAAATGTCAACAACAAATATCTTCCAACATTGGGCTGCTCCCAACAAACCTCTTATAAAAATGACGATCTTGGGCGCTGACCAATCGACAATGGCATCAAACTTGGAGATGCTTGCCTTCAACTTACCTCCTCCAATATCATGGCCCAAATGCATCAACGAAGTGAAACCCAATTTGTACTTTGATATCTTCAAAAGATCCAACAATTTCCCTTCATAGATGACATATGCATAAGAAAACTTTCTAAACATGTGTATGTCATCCAAGTGGACAATTTCTTCAAGAAGTGACTCTTTTTTGCCATAATTAAAATGCATGTATGTAATAGAAGTGCTACAAAGAAAAAATTAAAAACCAGAAAAACCATTCTTGTTTGGTGTTATATGTATTCTTGCACTAACCTCTTTTTACAACTTTGCTTTGGTGAAAACTACTCCTTTTGTCCTCTTTCTTGAAATACTTACCATTCCTCTTAAGCACCATAGCCATCAGTGCACAACATGGTGTAAGTGATGATTGAATGAGCCTATTATTCAACAAACCTTTGCATTGCATTGGTATCTCTACACTTTGCATTTTTTTCAACCCTTGCATGCTAACATCACAAAGAGAAACCTTTTGTTGCAAAGATATTTCATGTGAAGTTTCTTTCTTCTTCAAGGACGATTCTTTCACAACATGAAATACTTTATCACTCTGATGAACTGAACCAACCAAATCAGAATTGAAACTTACATTAGATGCAACACCATTTTCATAAACAGTATCATCATTTGGCTTGAACATGAGAAGAACTAAACTTTTACTTGAATTCACTAGTCTTTTCATCTGCCCTGCATTAACCAAAGAAATGTTTAGCTTTTTGTGATGGACTCTCTCTATGTACTCCATGGTAAATTTTAGAGGCGAATTTTAGCCCAAGGGCAAAATTTAAGGGGTTTTTCATTTTAGAGGGGCGAAATTTTTATAAAAGACCCATTTCATATATTTAGCCCAACTTTATTTAAAAAATAATTATTTTTTTTATTTTAGCCCAAGAAAAGGGGCGGATAAACTATGAAAAGACTCATTTGACCCAATTCACCTAGTTTGGGAGGTTATATTCCATTACAATTGCCCGATTTTCTGGTTTGGAATATTAAATCATTTGCAATCACCCGTTTTCTGGTTTTAGAGGTTGTATTTGGTCCCAATAAATAAAAGTATAAATAAAGTGGAGGTATAGTAAATAAATAAAACCTCTTTTTATACTTACTCCAAAGGTATGGTAAATAAATAAAAATATAAATAAACTAGAGGTATGGAAAATAAATAAAACTTCTTTTTATATTTAGTCCATAACCCTCTTTCTATTTAAGAAGGCTCAAAAAAGAGGTTTTATTTAAGTGAATTCTATGGGCCAAAAACCATATTTATAAAAGAGGTATGGTAAATTAATAAAAAAATAAATAAACCATAGATATGGTAAATAAATAAAACATTTTTTTATATTTACTCCATAAGTCACTTTATAGTTACGAACATGCAAGGGTGTAAATAAATAAAAATATAAATAAAGTTGAGGTATGGTAAATAAATAAAACCTCTTTTTATATTTACTCCAAAGGTATGGTAAATAAATAAAAATATAAATAAACTAGAGGTACGATAAATAAATAAAACCTCTTTTTATATTTAGTCTATAACCCTCTTTCTATTTAAGAAGGCTCAAAAAAGAGGTTTCATTTAAGTGAATCCTATGGGCCAAATACCATATTTATAAAAGAGGTATGGTAAATTAATAAAAATATAAATAAACGAGAGGTATGGTAAATAAATAAAACATTTTTTTTATATTTACTCCATAAGTCACCTTATATTTACGAACACTAAAAAAATGTGTTATATTTAGGTGAAGCCTATGGGCCAAATACCATGGGCCAAATTATTATTAATACCATGCAAAAAAATATTATTAACCCTAATATTAGTAATAATAAAAACAAAGATGGCACAAAACATTATTAACCCTAATATTATTATTCATAAAAATAAAGATGGCACATGGTATTGACCCATGGTATTCACGTGGAATGTAGGCTATTTAAAGGGGGGAATTAAACCAGCATAAATCCATCTATACTCTGGATCTACTAAGCGTCGAGAGGGATCAAATATCGTGATATACAAACTAGCATAGAGCGAAAAAATATTTGATCCCTTTCGGGGCTTGGTAGATCAAGAGAAAAAATCGATCTTGTAATTTAATGTCACTTAAACATTTTAACTTGGTTAAAAAAATATAAAAAAAATAATAATCAATTATTAATTTTATTAATTATTATAAATTATTAATAATAGTTTTTAAGCTCCATGTTTATGATAACCCATGGTAATACCATGGTATTCATGTGAGCATAGACTATTTAAAGGGGAAATTCTATCAGCTTAGATCCATCTTAATTCCGGGTCTACCAAGTGCTGAGAGGGATAAATAGATTTCATTCCTTTAAGAGTGGTAGATGTGGAGTTAAGATGGATACATGTTGGTTTTTATCATAATGAAGATATTAAATAGACTTCGGAAATTATATTATAAAAAACATTTTAACGTGAATGGTTAAAGCTACATTTAGTCACTTCACAAAATTTAGTAAAAAATACCAATATCTCCATTAATATTGGTTTTTCTGATTTAACAAAAAAAATATTCAAAATAGTGAAATCTTATCACTCTTTCCGCATCACCCTCGCAGAAGAGAGATAGTCGTTGCCCAGATTTCCCACCATTTTTCAAACATTCTCAATATGATATGTTCATGAAAAATTTAAGGTACTGATGTTGGATTAGTTTGAAAAAATCATCTTCTTTGTTATTCTTAGTTTGTCGTAATGATTTGTAGGGGTTGGGCCACTACACCATATTGTCCGAAAAGGCGGAGATTGTGCACCAAAAAGCAAATTAATCCACACGTTACAACGCTGTTAAAAAATGCAAACGTATGAAGGTAGTGAATTATGCTAATAAGAAATTTAGATTGGGAGAGACGTAATTAAATTTTATTATTTAATTGAAGATTTTCAATTAAAATAATAATAAATATAAATTTATATATTTATATATTGATTTGAAGGCTTCTGACAATGGTCACTTCTTTCCATTAGATCCCCTTGAGGCCTTTGGTATACCTACTACTTTCTTATATTATATAGTTGAGGCTTGATACTTGTTGGCGTGTTGGGGTAAACAAACTTGATATGTTTTTTTTTTTGTTTTTTTTGTTTTGTTTTGTTTTTTGTTTTTGTTTTTTTTTTTATCTCGCAGTTGGAGCCTATGGAATAAGAAATAAATTTAAGAGCTTGACAAATGTGGTAGCTTGACAAAAGTGGTAGAGAAAAAATTAATCTCTCCTACCTTGACAGAACTGGTGGTCAAGATCAACACCTACAAGAACTTTGTTAAGGAATATTATCAAAAATAATAGAAGGATATGAAAGAGTGTACAGTAAGAACCTTGACAAATACGACCACTGAAACTTGCAACAATGTTTGTATGAAGAGAAAATTATGTTTCTTTTTTCCAAACATGTATGATAGTATATTACAGTTTAATGAATATGTTTTCCTCTTATCATATATGGTTTCATACTTTAACAAAATATTCACCAAGACTTCACAATGTTTTATTATTCAGTGAAAGATTTGCCAAGACCTTACAAGATTTTATAATGCAGTGAAAGATTCGCCATGAATTTACAAGATAATATAATCTGGTGAGAGATTCACCTAAAGAATTATATATACATATTATATTATTGATAAAATCACCTCCCATTTTTCCTATGTATCACGGGGATTCGCCCATTTATTATACATATAAATTTAGGGTGGTTCTTAAAAAATTTCCCTGATGTACTCCACCCCATTCTTGAACAAGTGATACTTGTTTTCATGGCAGTAAAAGACTGCTTTCTGGTCATACAAATATGGACTACCCAACACCACACCTGAAATATCAAGCGGTACCACATCTAACTCTACTTCATCAAAAAAATTTGCAGTGATTTCAAACTTAAACAAACATTTTCTTGTAACCTGTAAATTGGTGTCTCTTGTTATCCATCCCAAAGGGTATGGTTTATGGTGAGGTACAGTTTTAAGATTCAATTTCTTGACTAAGTCTTCAGAGATTAGATTTGCTTGTGACCCACTATTGAAGAGTGTGTCAATCTTGGTGTGTTTGGATATGACCCTAACATGAAATAACTCAATTCGTCTCTTTTCATCTAGAGTAGTAGTATTGTTCTAGTTTTGTGAACTAGTGCTTGCAATATTTTGTTTTCCTTTGATTCCCATGATAGTGATTTTGTTTTCATCACCTGATTCAGAACTTAAATCTTCTTGAGTGATAGCAGTGGTTTTCTGGTTCCCTTTATTGTTGAACTTATTTGGTCTCATTTTTGGATGCAATTTCCAGCAGTGGGCTTCATCATGTCGCCCTTTGGAACAGTGTTTGCATGTGATTTTCTCCCCCTTTTTTTCACACTTCCATTTTTCTTCCCTTTCCATTTCCTCCTTTCTCTTTCTCCTTACCCTTAGGTGGCTTTTTATTACTACTCCCTTCATAAGCATTCTTTCCTATAAATTCAAGATGTGTGGCCTGCACACATGCTTCATCCAAATTAGTTGGATTGAACATAAGAATAGTGTGTTTAAGATTGGAATGTAAACCCCAAATATATTTCAGCTGTGTATCTTGGGAATTCAAATTCACTCCTATTAACAAAACCCTTTTCCTAAACTCCTGTGTATAATCTTGGACTGTTTGGCCTTTAAGTTGCCTAAAATTCTGCAAACTCATAATGGCTTTTTGCATATAGTCTAAAGGATAAATCTGCCTTTTAATTGCATAAACAAGTTCAACCCAAGTGATGGATATCTTACCATGGATTCTCATTTCCTCTTGAGTCTTTGCTTCCCACCAAACTAGTGTAGTTCCTTCTAGCCTCAATGAAGCCAACTGGATCTTTATGTCATCTTCTTTAGGGTTTCGAATTCTACAGTATACCTCCAACTGTCAAATCAAATTTTCCAACTTTTCTGCATTCACCTCTCCATTGTACATGGGAAGTTCAAATTTTATGTCCAATTTCAGTAATGGAGTTTTTCCTTTTGGGGTTTTGGAATGAGTATGGGTAGTTTCAGTGGTGGTAGTGGAAGATGATGCTGTGTGAGATGATGGAGATGATGAGGAAGATGATGAGGATGGTGGAGATGGAGGTGGCTTTCCACCATTCCCTTTAGAATCCTTCTTCTCATATTTTTTGTCCTTTGAGCTTCCTTCTCCATGTGGAGGTTTAGAACTCTCTTCAACCATTCTAGTGTTCCTCTCTTCATAGAGGAATTTAACCATCTCATTCAAAATATAGAAAGATTTCTTGAAATCTTCCTCTTCTAAAGAGGGAACTTCAGCCACTCTTTCTCTAGGCATAATGGCTATGGATTCAAGCTCAGAAATTGGTACTGATTGTACCTCTTCAATCTCAATTGAAGGAAAAACTTGAGGAGTTTCAAGTGCATTTGGAATTGGAACTTTAGGTGGTGGAGATTGTGGCCTTGTGACTCTCCTTCTTATGGGCATTACCTCAGGAGTTGCAACCAATATCTTCCCTTCTCCTTTCTGCAACTTTAACCCTGTAAGCATCACAATTTTGCAACCATTAAAACCCTAATTGTACAAAATCAAGCAATAAAGCAAGTCAACCTTTGCTCTGATATCAACTTGATATGTTTTTGTATGATTAGTTTTGTGGTGCTAATAACAATTACAAATTTATAAATATGTGCTTCCTTATTGCTCCTTGTGTTGAGGTTTCATTAGTTGATTGTGCATACAATCAATTATATTTCCTTAAGTTTTAAAAGACGTTCATGAGAAAAATAGCTTCATAAAGAAATATTGAACAACAAACATGTACACTGCAACAAACCATCAAAGAGACATATTAACACAGTGTTTTGATGGAGTTCACCCCTCCTGGGCTACATCTCCTTGGTCCAACTTCCATGGCTTGGGCCTCTGTATTAGCTCAATGTGGAAAAAATGTTGTTTACAAATCTCTATGGCTCCTGATACCTACACCAATGTGTTCAAAATGTCCAAATTAGCCAAAAATGACTATTGGATCTCTGAAAACTGACTCTGGCTGCTCTGGGTATGACCCCCTTCCCTGGTGGCTCTAGGCTTCCCTGAACTTCCCTGTGGAAAAATCACCTATATAAGTATTCTATTTCCTCTGAAACATATACCAATTTCTTCAAAAGGTCGAAATCATCCAAAATTGACTATTCATTTTCCAAAATTGGTCGAAAATTGAGCAAGATATGCTTCATTTAATTTTTCCCTAAGAAACCCTGCTAAATCTGGAGGAGACTCTAGTTAGCACCGCCAAAATTGACAGTTACACCGAACTTGGTGCTTCCTCCAAAATATCCACCAACTTAATCCGTCATTAATGACGAGTCAATTAGCCATTAAGTGTGAGCTTAGCGCTGGCCCCTAGCTCCTGGTTTTGGGCGCTTGGTCGCATGGGGTGGGGGCTGGCCTATAGGGCTGGCTCTCTCTGCCCCCGCCAACGACATTAATGTAGCATTAAATAAATGTGTTGGGCCTCCATTTAAACGTATTTTCTGTGGTTCAATGGTGAACATTGGAGTTTGGGAGGGGGAGGTCACGGTTCAACCCGCCGTCCGCCCATCCCATATATATTTTTTCGCTCCAAAAAAATTCAAACTTTGACTTACCATTTGAAATTTAAAAATTCGCCATATAATTATTTCACAGACTTTGGATTTAACGCATACCATAAAACATTTGAATGTGCCATGTTTATATATATGCAGTCTTTGACCATAATTCAGAACTTTGGATGGTTTAAATATATGTGGATTTAATTAAATTAAATTATATATATATATATATATATATATATATATATATAGATATATATAGTTAATAAAAAACTATATAATATAAATAATAGTTATACATATATATAATAATTTCAAATTTCACCTTAAGACCGCTTAAGCAATTTCACCTTCACATAACCAAACTAGCGAATATGGAGGTGACACTTGTCATAGCCCCATTGGGTGAAAACTGAAGAAGGTTCCCTTGCTGATTGGACTACTGACTGGATTGCCATGTCATCATTCTATCCCATTCTGAAATTATTTTAGCTGTTTAGGAAAACGAACAACAGGCCTTTTCTCCTTCATCTAGACTCTGTTTTCAGTTAAACAAATTGTGTTGCAGGCGTCTTGACGAGACCGACGCAGTCGTATAGTTTTTCAGCCAATATGAGAACTTTAATTTTTTGACTTAAATACTGAGCACCTGATCAGTATTGAAATTTCCTAAAAATGACTCAGGATACTAGTTTCCAAAGATATTATTGTTAAAAGATATTAGCCCATTTTCATCTTCAAAATCAGTTACTGTATGCTTCAAATGCTTTTCTCGGTCAATTCTGAGTTGATTTGGATTTTCATTGTAAGGGAGCCACATGCGAGACCAATCTTTTGCAAAATAGGCATGAAGATTCTCAGACCAGTCTCTACTAAGAATTAAACCATAGAATTCGGGAAAATCAGTAACTAGTATGTCAATTACTTGACAAATTTTTGGATTAGAAGAGAATGTAATGGTGACTGAATTCATTTCCCGTAAGATTTCAACTTTTGTTTTGTCAAGTTGCACAATGTGGACAACCGAATTTCGGGGTGAAACATTTAATTTAGTCCATACTATTCTTGGCATTATGTTTAAAGAGGTCTCTGAGTCTATTAAGCAGTTGTGAAGATTTTTATTGAAGATTTCATAAGTCAAAAGGAAAGGAAGAGTATGTGAATTAGATCTATCACCAATTAAGATAACATACGTGGGATCAACCTTATTTGATGAATCAATGGGAGGCTTACCCATTCCTCTGGAAGCTTGGGATAACACAGTAGTAGGAAGAGGAGAAGCAGGAACTACATTCAATTCTTTCTGCAATAGCTTCTACTGATGTTTAAGCTTACTGAGCTCATGAAGAGAGATATTTTCTCTATCTTTCTTCATGTCCTCCAATCTGTTATATTCCATGGAATCAGAAACTACAAAGGTTTTAGATAAAGATGGAGGATTAGATGAGGATGGAGTTGGTTGAAGAGATTTAGGAGAAGACTTTTTACTGGCCACTTTATCCTTGGTAGCAGAGGTTGAGGGCTTTTTCTTTTGAGTTGATTGTGTTGAATCAGCAGGGCCCTTACTCATAGTGCTAACAGGTAGAGCTTCTTGCTCATATTCATCATCGGAAGCGGGTAAGATAAAATCCCACATTCCATGGACTTCAACCAATTCTTCGTCTTTAGTCTCTTCATCAGATAATGCAATTTTGTCTTCATATTCATCTAAATCATATTCAACATTGGATATTGTGTTTGGTGGTTGAGGATTAGATGTCTGATTCCTCTTGAAGGATCTGAAAGGTTTCTTAGAAGAGGATTCAAATACCTGTTTCTTAATCTCTACCATCTCATTTGACATAGTTTTAAGGACTGTTTGTAGGCCTTCAAGATCAAAAGGATCGTTAGGGGATTTCTTCTTTGATTCATCCTTAGATGTAACCTTTTTTGTTTTACTATCTTCTTGGGCTGTCTTCTTTTCCAATGCAACGATTATCTTTTCTACAGACATGGCTTCTTTCATGTTTTCTACCAAAGTAGCCTTATTGGCTCTATCTACAAAAATTGCTATATTAATACGAAGAGAAGAAATATACCACTCGATTTGGACATCAAAACCAAAGCTTGATGTGGCTAGGATTTTGTTTAGAAATTTATTGAATCTAGAATTGAAATCTTCGATCTTTTCACCTGACTTAGCATTTTTAGAAATATCATTAATAAGGGATGCAATTGTGCTGTCATTGCCAAATTTAGCTAAAAATTTCTCTTCAAACATGTCCCAATTAGTAATAGATCCTGGTGGCAATGAGAAACACCATGAACCTGCTGATCCTTAAAGGGTGTAGGGAAATAATCTTACTACACAGTCTTCTTCAAATACTCCATTCAGATTAATGGATAACATATAATTATGGAGATGATCTTGAGCAGGTAATCAATCATCGGGGTTAAATTTTGGCAGCCATATTTCAGGATGCTTAGGTAGATAATGAATAGGTGCTACCATTTTCATAGCTCCAAGATTGGCCCATGGTCTGTCTGGTGGTGGTTGTTGCGGTTATTTTTGTTTTCTTCCTGCCATTATTGGGTTTTGGGAGGAAGTGGATATTGAGGGTGATTGTGTGTAAGAAAAGGTAGGTTGGGTACTTGGGTTGGATGAACTAGCACCAGTACCTTGAGAAGAAGGAGTATTAATAGGAATGAATGGAGGGAATGAAGGTGTTTGTGGAGGGGAATTTGATAAAACCTCACTAGTTGATGTCTATGACTCAGATTTCTTAGTCTTCTTTCGGAAAGAAGGAAGAGGAAATTCAAATGGAGGAACTCCAAGATTTTCACTTTGAGAATGAGTTATAATCCGAGTAGGCTGAAAAAGAGAAGTTATACTTCCTTCAGAAGCTTCAGATGGCATAGGATTTTTTGTTGAAATGGAGATTTCTCCCAATTTATTTATTAAAGTATGGACCTCAAGTGATTTAGGATTATAATCTGAAGAAGGTGCTTCAGGAAATGTACTAGGATATTTCGAAGATGATTGCTCAACTCCTGATCTAGAAATAGGAGTTTTAGATGAGGAACTAGATGTTGGACGTGATCTTGAGGGGGGGGGGGGGGTGACTCTTGGAATGGCTTGTTAATTTAGATTGAGTTCTCTTTTCCATTCATAGTCGTGGCCCTCCTTCTAGTGCCAAAATGTTGAAGCCTCGAAAATTGCTGCAACCGCATGGGGAAAACCACCTGGTTGGGGACTTGAATATCGTACCTTATCTATTTGGATTAGTGGCTCCGACTGGATATAATGGGACCAATTTCCCAATCAAAATGTGATAGGATGGATAGGGTGTTGATGACCAAAACTAAGTAATATATGGGGTGGTATTAAACTGAAATACATGTACATTTAACCTATCTATTTATTTACCCAGGATTTTACGTATACTTATGCAATCTCCAATGATTATATTTTATTGTAAGATAATGAATATTGATCAAACACTAACATAAATGAAAAGCCTTTAAAATAATTATTTTGATAAAATAGTTAATCAAAATAATTCATAAACATATATCACATCAATTATCATTCAACCATTTGCTCATCTATGTATTTAAGGATAACAGTCCAAGCATTTTCACAAGTGAATGGATACAAAACTGCATTAAAAGAGATACATATAACAAACAATACAAAGGAAAATGGCTATCAATTTATGAACAAATAAATATACAATGATAGAAGTACCCAATGCATATAAATTTGCTCATGAAGTAAATAGCTCCAGTCCATTCTTTTTCATTAATAGGTTTCAAAAGTACAAAAGTGGAAGCTTCCAAAAGCCTTCTTCACAAAACTTCAGGACTCTGATCCAGTCATTCTACTAAGATAAACCTTAAAAGTACAAAATTGGAAGTTTTTAAAGCCTTTCTTTATAAAACTAGGGACCCTTTCTTCATAGACATGAAAGGGTTTATATAATAAAAATAAATTAGTAAAACAGATATTACATGAAAGTTTTGAGGAGGTTTAAACAACTCTCCTTAAAATAAGTGACAAAAATACAAAAATAGAAATTGTTGCAATGGCGAGATCTAGCATGTAATGGTGTCTACTCTTCATTCATTCGCTAAGCTCGTAGATATCCATCATCAGCTTGACTTCAGGAGGCTGACCCATCCTCATGCATAACTGTCCTGTATACACTGCATCTGAAACAGTGTGGAGCAAGTGCATGGATGAGTCAGTGAGGCAGTGTAGCATTAGCCATTGACTGCGTGGGTTTACCAGATATCTCCAATAAACTTCCTAGTATTGTTTGGCAGCTGTTTAACCTCCTCTTCCCTTGCTTTTGAGGTTTCTTGCCATTGTGCTTCTATGACTTTGATATCAGGGAGACTCCCAGGTGGGCATTCCTGTATCAAATTAGCATTGTGCAAATTATCATTGATGGTTTCAATGATGTTATTTGCAGCATTGGTCACTCTTGAAACTTCTCTTTCTGCTTGCTTCAATTGAATATCCCAATTGGTAAAGAGAATTTCTTTATGAGATTCCTCGATCCTAGGAAGATCTGCTACTCTGCCCTTTGGAGTATCCTACCATATTATGTATCCCGAGATCTTATCATCAATCTCATTAAAAGTCACCCTCAAATCGAATGCTTGATTCTTCAATGAATCACTTGTCTTGCACATTGGATTGATGATAGATAGATTTTGACAAAATGTTGATTGCTTCTTTGATAATAAAGAGTTGAGCTCTAATGCTTTCTTTATAAAATCCTCAACCTTAGGATTGTCCTTCAACTAGTCCAGTGAAAATTATAGCTGCTGTATCTGGACATCCTTAGCACTTGTTTCTGCTTGAGATTGAAGCTTCAATTGGTCAAAGCTATGTTGTAATTGGGACATTTGACTCTTCATTTGATGATCAACATTTTGTCTTTCTTATGCCAACTCTTTCTCTAGCTGATGGATTCTCTCTTCTTTCTCTCTTAATAGTTGTCTGACTTCAACTGCATTGTCAATAGTAGTAGATGCATAAGCACCTGCTGACTGTGATAGTTTTGTCAAATTTTCTGAAGGATCTATGGGGGTATCCTTCCATACTACATCCATAGGTTCATTGTCTAGGATTATTGCTGATGACTATTCTGTTCTCCTCCTTTTCCTCTGCCGTTTTACTAAAACTCGATGCTTGGGACTATAAAAGAAATCAAGAGGAGACATTTCTTCTACCTTGAGAATGATTTCTAATGATGGGAAGGTCGGGATGATCTCAACTTCCTCCGTAGTGAAAACTTTATCAATGGCCCTTTCAGTAAGAGAGCCCTACCCAGTGTTTTGGGGTGTGTTGAACGTTGTTTCCATTTCAATATCTTTTTCCCCTTATTGTCCTCTAACTGCTAGTGAAATTGTTTCCATGCCTCATCTAGCTGATTTTTGAAAGGAGACTCATATGTATGCAATTCAGTTGATATATCTTCCACTTCTTTCTCCTTGGAACCTTTTCCTGTTTCCTTCTTAGCTTCCTTTTATGGACTATTTTCAGGACTCTTCTATGGGCTCTTCTCTGGACTGTGCTCTGAGTTGTGTTTTGAATCATGTTGTGAAATATGTTCTGCACCTTGTGTCGATTTCTGCCCTAGAGTCTACTCATAACCATGTTCTAATTTCTTCTCTGAATTATGTTCGGAACTATGTTCCGAGCCCTTCTATGAATCTTGATCTGAACCCTGCTCCTCTTGAACAATTGGCGAAGGGATCTTTAATAGATCCAAAGGGAATTTTTGTATCCTTTTCCTCCTGTACTGGTGGAATTGAGCTAGATTTTGTGGATCCAGTCTCAAAGTATCCAAATGTTGCACTTGTGAATTTAGCTCAGCAGACTCAAAGAAATCATCATAATCATCATCCTCATGGTTGAACTGTCTAATTTTCACTTGATTAGTGAAATTATGTGCAACCTTATTATGTTCAAACTGTCTGCCAGGAATGGTGGCAAGCTTCAAACATGTAATATGATTGATTTCAAGCACAACATGCTTGAAATCATGTAATGCATAAACATCTTATTGGAGGGGAAAGAAAGGCCAAAGAGTCTTCTTAGATTCTTTTAGGGTCTTGGTTAACCCATCCCCTACAGTTTGGTAGGCAATCTCTCTAGCAAGCAGTTTATCTGGTACATACCATGGGAGAACATGGGGAGGTGTTAGGCTTCCATAGTCTCGGACATAAGTAAAAATTTCTTCTCCAAACCACCTACTTATTGGTAAAAGGTCAATTTTGGCCTCATAAAACAATCTTGAGGGCCTTTTGTCAAAAATGGCTTGGTGGATGGGTGGCATAACTCCTTGGAAAATATTATAGAAATGGGTGTGGAAATTGGATTCCCACAAGATTTTATGGTATATATGGATGGTAGTGGGATCTCAAATAGTCCATTTCCATCCCATGGTTGGGAAACTGGTAGTGAAACAAATAGCGTCCATAATATAGGCACTCATGAAAAAATGGTGGGACTGTTCTAGTGGTGACATACCGGTGTTGTCTAAACTCTAAGATTTGGGAAGAAATATTATTAGACAGGATAGTGCCCCACTCCATTATAAAATAATTTACTGCAACATCAATTAGGGGAACTCACTCAATAGAGAACTTAGTTGTATCGGCATACCCAAACAATCTACACATCATAGTTGTGATATAAGAGTAGGGAGCAATGAGAGGCGATATAGAATACATACCTGATTTCTCATGCTTGTTCTTGTTCGAGTTTGACCTCCATTGTTTAATTGGTTCTAATGGCACATCATTTTCGATTGCAAATTTCTCAAGATATGCATTTTTATATACCTTCTGTGGGTCTGGTATGAAGGAACCTATAACCTTTTTCCTTGAAGTATGAAATGTTCGATTGGTAATATTAATATTCTCAATTATCCATTTTACCATATCTGTGTAAGGTATAATTTTGGGTCTAGCAAAGAGGTAGTAGCGTCGGTTGTCACTACTCTTTGAATTATCTTAGGACCCTCGTTCTCCAATAACTGGTACATGGTTTCCCATGAGGAAGTGCCGTTGTCGATTGTGCCTGTCATATTTAAGAACAGTGGGGGAATTTTTGTTACATCTGAAGTAGAGGATTGTGAAGCCTCCATGGTTTTCTTTCCCTTCTTCAACTTAGTCATCTTGTTACACAGTTCTTTCTCGATCTAAACCTGGGAATTGATAACACAGAGAAATGAAGAGAAATAGTTGTGAAATGCGGAAAAATACAAACATGCAAGGCTTTGAAATGATGAAAAGGAGAGTGTAAATGTGAATCAATCTATACATGCCATTAAATCATTTTGGGCTTTGAAATCATAAATATTGTTGGAATTCTTTAAATAACTAAAATCATGGCTTCTCGTGGTTATTTATTATCCATTAATATATCGCATCACATAAACCTTTTCAAATGGTAAATAAAACTTATTTCCATGTACCCTGCCGATATGCGGTAGCGATATCACTATATCAGTTCGTTAAGTATGAGAGATGTGTGATTGCGATAATCACAATATCGCAATTGGAGGTTTCGGGAGTAGTGAAGAATGGATATGGCCAAGATCTTTTTACGATTGCAAAATCACGAGACATGGCATGGCGTTACAGTAGACCCAACAGATTATTAACTAACACGACTTATGTTTTATAGTTATTCAGTCTTATGATTTTTATTTAAGCACGCCTTTTAAGAAATAGCTTTATTGCAATCGGGAGGAATCAAGAGTGGAAGAAGTGGGGAGCTTTTTAATAATCTGTGACTTATCCAGACGGGATATGTTTATTCACTGTGTTCATTGTTTTATCGGGTCCATTTCACTTATCGTATTTCGCAATGGGAGTGTTCCTATGCCTTTTCATATATCATTTTCATTATAAGTTTACGATGTGAGCAAGTTTCGTCGTAAAGTGATTTTGTTAACACTTAATCCTTTTAAGGAATAGATATGTTAGGTCCTCAGGGATATCCTTTATCGCATTGCAAATTTTGAAAGGGTAAAAACAAAGCATTGTTTCTTTGAGACTTTGTGATATGCGACATCGTCAGGATTTTCCTTAAGGCATGCTTTATCCAAGTTGTTTGGGGCCAATTGGATATGTTTTATTTAAAAATCAAATTTATTCTAAAAAACTTAAACTATGCTATTTTATTATGTTTTTCAATTTTTAAGGGTCCCCATTTATTTATACAATAATTTCCTAAGATATTTATGTATAAATAAATTGGGGGGTTGTTGCATAGCACAACAATTGGTGATTCATTGGAAGAATCAGTTATCTCTCATTTATAATAATGAAATTTCTAAAACTTTTCTACGTAAAAATTATTCAGGAAAGGAATAGTATTTTCGAAATATTTAGATAAGTAACATTACTCTGAATATGAAAACTCGCTTAATTATAATTCTTTTTATATCCTCTTATAGATGAAAATAATTTTTGTCTATATCAGTCATTAATTAGTTGTAAAGATAAAGTAGGGGGCTTTTTACAACTTAGTGTTTTTAATATACTCATTTGTCATAGGTAGAGTCACTGTTGCCAGCAAGCGTTCATATTCTTGATAGGGTTAACTTTTAACCGTTAATGATTCATAATCCCATCCATTTAAGAGTGCAGTGTTTAGAGATAATTTCAAAACTCTCTCTCTCTCTCTCTCTCTCTCTCTCTATATATATATATATATAATTTTTTTTTATTTTTTTTCCATTTACTTTTCTTTTAACAACTTTTTTATTACCTAAAAGCCATTGTCCTGGTTTGGTGACCAGAAAGTGACAATGCCATTCACTGGTTGTAATTGAACTAAACAAGCTGGCTTGTGATGAGACCCTTTGTCTTAAGATTAAAATAATCATAAGCCATTACCCTGGTTTGGTATTCAGTGTTGGTAATGCCAGTCTATTATTTCCCTATGAACATGGTAAGCAGGCTCGTGATGAGACCCCTTATCTTTTAAGGTTAATATATTTTTGAATTACACTCTAAAAATAGTAAAGTTAATGGATGGGGAGAATCATTGACTCCTTAAGGGTTTTGGATGACAATTTTAGAGTTGGAGATGCTTAACTGTAAATAGTATTTACTTTGTTAAAGATAATCTTTCTCGACTGATAATAGAGTAAAAGGATTTTATAAAGTTGAGGTTTTCAAAGAATTTACAACTTCAATGGAAAAGAAAATTTCAGAGTTTTATGATACTTAGCTAATTTTCGAATGTTGTGATCATTTCCTTAGGAATTCCTACTTTTAAAGCGAAAGATCATAAAATATTTTTTGAAGAGATTTTTATTGCAAAGCCAAAAGTAATGCAATTTAACATTATTTTCTAAAAGAACTAAAAAATAAATGCAATAATGTTACAGTAGAAGATATAATCTTCTAAGAAAAGAAATTTTTCAAAATAAGCCCATTAGCAGGAAGAGAATCTCTCTTTCCTGAAAAACCTTGCAATATGAATGTTGATGGGCCTACTTGTTCAGCAATTTAAAATGGTCCAAGCCACATTTTCTGGAATTTAGTATGCTTTCCTTTTGTCTCGTGCTTTGTCTCATTTAAGGATGAGATCCCCAATTTGAAAAGATTTTGTGGAAACAAAACTTGCATCAAAAGAAGATTTGACTAGTTGTTGATGGCGAGCATGTGTAAGCTTAGCTTTCTCTCTTTCTTCTTCTAGTTTAAGAAGTTGAGACTATCTTAGTTGTAAAGAAGAAGAAGGTGTTTCTTAAATAAATTGGACTAGGGCTGATGAGGGAAAAACCTTTTGTGCTTCAAACTTTTCAAGGCATCTTAATAATACAAAATCATAATTTCTCATGAATAACACATCATCAGTGATTTCATATTGATTTTCTTTTTATCTTAAAGCCCTTTTCCTTTTGTGGTTGAGTTTAGGTGGAGCATATCCATTTTTCAAATAGAAAATGAGATCAGCATATTGGGACTCCAAGTCATTTAGGCTTACCTTTGATATTTGTACAATGCTACCTGGGTCCTCATCTACTAGTAGGTGGGAAGCTCCTGTAAGCAATCTGCGGAAACCCTGTCCTTTGAAAATTTTGGCTAGTTTAATGTCATTATCATATTCTTGCAGAGTTGTTACCCAATTTTCCCTTTTCTCTCCTACTTCACTTTGATTAAGTAATCGTATTACTGCTCAGAATGGGACTATTATTTTAGTGTGCGTTTTTAGGAGAAAAGGCCTAAAGTGCTTTACAGATTTGAAAATAGAAAAAGCTTGTTTTTCCACCTTTGAATAATTTATTTCAGTACCTTGAAAATTGGAACTGAAGAAAGAGATAGGTGCTTCAATTTGTTGATCATTAAGTTGTGTTAGAACAACAACATAAGATGTTTCAGAAGTTATTGTATACAAGATGAAATGATTAGAAAAATTTGGAGTTGTTAAAGAGGGAGAATTCATAATGGCTTGTTTGATTAAATCAAAAGCTTCTTTTTCGTTATGTCCCCACTTAAATATTGGGTTTTTCGTAATCATGATTTGTAATGGTAAAACAATTAGGGAAAATTCAGAGACAACTATTTTAACAAAATTTATCTGGTCTAGAAAGGATAGCATAGATTTCTTATTATGGGAAAAGGAATTTCAGAAATTTCTTTTACTCTGTCTAGATCAATACAAATGTCCTTTTGGATACAATAAACCCCAAAATATTACCTTCATCTAGAGCAAAATAAGATTTTTTTTCGGTTTAATGAAATTACATATTTTTTGCAACGTTCAAAGATCTGCTTCAAGTCATGTAAATGGTTATTTCTCTTCCTGGAATAAACAGTTACATCATCCAAATAAATGACAATAGTTATGTTTATCAGACCTTTGAAAGCTATATCCATAGCTCTTTGGAAGGTTGCCCCTGCATTAATTAAACCAAAAGGCATTTTCTGGTAGGAATAGGTTCCCCATTTAGTCCTAAATGTAGTATTTAATCTATCATCTGGATGGACTAGGATTTGGTTATATCCTTAAAATCCTTCCAGAAAAGACATTAGTTCTAAACTAGCTACTAATTACAGTATTTGCTCCATAGTTGGTAACGGGAAATTGTCCTTCTGACAAGCTTTGTTGAGATTTATAAAATCTATACAGATGCGAATGTCACCATTCTTTTTCCTAACAGGTACTAAGTTTGAAACCCATTTTGAATGCCTAACATGAAAGATGATCTTGGCTTTAAGGAGTTTATTCAACTCATACTTGATTTGACTTTCTAGATTGGGGTGAATTTTTCTTAATTTTTGTTGTACATGTTTTTCATTGGATATCATGGGAATGGTGTGTTGTATAATGGAGGTATCATATGTTTTAAGATTGTTGTAGCTCTAAGCAAAGATACCTTTTATACTTTTTCAGTAAATGAATAAAGGCTGATCTCTCATCAGGTGAGAGACCAGGTCCTAGATTGATGTTTTGAAGTTTGATATTAGTTCCAAGGTTTACTAGTTAAAACCTTAAGGTTGAACTTTGGAATTTAGAATTAGTAACCTTATTAAATCTATCTTTTAGATCATAAAGATCTGCAAGTTTTACCACAGATTTAGGTATGGGATTCTCACTAGACTTTTGGTTTAATTGATTATCATGCTCAGTTTCATCAATTATCTGATCATCATATGATCCTTCAGATGTTAAAAAGCTTATGATATCCTCGTCATCATCAAACACTCACTAATTGGTGACCTTATTGAGAATGGATGGTTGAAAAATTAATTCTTTGGAAAACCTATCTGGACTGTAATCCTCTGATGGTATAAGCTTGGTTGCTATGTTAGCCAGAAGGTTAGCACTTTCATTTTGAAGTCTAGGGATATGAGAGATGTTGAATGCTAAAAAATGTGAAGTAAGATCCTTTACTAATGATTGGTAATGTTCTAAATGTCCAGAGAGACAATGAATAGTGTTTCTTACTTGTTTGATAACTATTTTGGAATCTCCAAAAACTTGAAGATATTTGATCTCAAGGCCTATTGATTTATATAAACCTTGGATTAGTGCCTCATATTCAATGGTATTATTTGTGCATTCAAATTATAACCTACAAGATAACATGGTTTTGTCTCCTTTTGGACCAATTAATATACAACCGGCTTCTACACCATCATTGGATTTAGATCCATCAAAATATAATGTCCAAAACAAAGTTTTAACTAATGGCTTATCGACAAGATTTATACATCTGGAAGAATCTGTTTGAGAAAAGTTCTCAATCTGAGAAGTAACAGAGTTATCCAAAAAATGTGACTTCTGTGTATTTGATCTGTTTTTGTATGATTAGGTTTTTTTTGTGCTAATAGTAATTATAGATTTATAAATATGTGCTTCCTTATTTCTCCTTGTGCTGAGGTTTCATTAGTTGCTTGTGCATATAATTGGTTAAATTTCCTTGAGTTTTAAAAGACATTCATGAGAAAAATAGCTTCAGAAAGAAATATTGAACCGCAAACATGTACAATGCAACAAACCATCGAATAGACACATTAACACAGTGTTTTGATGAAGGAGTTCATCCCTCCTGGGTTACATCTCGTTGGTCCAGCTTCCACGGCTTGGGCCTCTGTATTAGATCAATGTGGGAAAAATGATGTTTACAAAGCTCTATGGCTCCTAATACCTATACCAATGTATTAAAAATGTCAAAATTAGCCAAAAATGACTATTGGATCTCTAAAACTGACTATGGTTGCTCCGGGTATGACCCTCTTCCGAGGTGTCTCTCAGCTTCCCTGAAATTTCCTGTGGAAAACTCACCTATAAAAGTATTGTATTGCCTCTAAAACCTATACCATTATCTTCAGAAGGTCGAAATCATCCAAAATTGACTATTCATTTTCCAAAATTGGTCGAAAATTGAGCAAGATATGCTTCATTTAATTTTTCCCTATGAAACCCCACTAAATCTAGAGGAGACTCCAGTTAGCACTGCCAAAACTGGCAGTTCCTCTAAACTTGACGCTTCATCCAATATCTCCGCCAACTTAATATGTCATTAATAGAGAGTTAATTAGCTGTTAAGTGTGATTATGGGCGCTAAGCGCTGGCCCCTAGCTCTTGGTTTTGGGTGCTTGGTCGCATAAGGTGGGTGTTGGCTTCCTCTGTCCCTGCCGGCGGCATTACTACAACATTCAATAAACATGTTGGGCCTCTGTTTAAACGTGTCCATTATGGTTCAATGGTGAGCATTGGAGTTTAGGAGGGGGAGGTCATGGGTTCAACCCACCCTCCGCCCATCCTATTTATATTTTGTCGCTCCAAATAAATTCGAATTTTGACTTACCATTTGACATTTAAAAATGTGCCATATAATTATTTCATGGACGTTGGATTTAACGCATACCATAAAACATTTGAATGTGCCATGTATAATATATATGTAGACATAACCAAACGAGTGAATCCGGAGGTGACACTTGTCATAGCCCCATTGGGCGAAAACTGAAGAAGATTCCCCTTGCTGACTAGACTATTGACTGGATCGCCATGTCATCATTCTGTCCCATTCTGCAATTCTTTTCGCTGTTTAGGAAAATGAACAACAAGCCTTTTCTGTTTCATCCAAACTCTGTTTTAAGTGAAATGAATTGCGTTGCGATTATTTTGACGAGATAGACTCAATCGTATAGTTTTTGAGCCAATTTGAGAAATTTTATTTTTGAGCTAAATATTGAGCACCTAATCATTCCTCCCCACTAGAAGCCTTTTGGACCCCAAAAGATACTATTATCTAACAAGTAGATGAGGGTACATCCCCCTGACATTTCCAAGCTTGATCCAATTGGCTTTTAACGAATTTGTTTCCTTGAGCTCCTCTCTAAGGAATTCAACATTCACTTGCCTTGAGGACCCCGTTCTTCTGTCACAGAGGGTGTCTTGTTGAAACTAATTCAAAAATTCTGTAGGAATGCATTCAGAATGTGAAATTTGAGCATTAACTCCTTGTTTAAAAACTTGAAGCCTCTTTTTGTAAAACTTACACCAACTTGCACTGTCGACTTGAAACATGTGATTGACATAATACCTATACTTGTGTTTGCCATTTTCAAGCTGATCTTGCACTGTTTGTTGCACCATTTTTAGTCAATCATAGAAACTCATGGTTTTTTCCATATTTCCATCAAAAGAAACATCCTTCTTATCAAGACGACATAACAAAATATAATAAAAATGGACGAAAAATTTCACTACTTGGTTTTCTTGACTCAAGCCCGATTGTACATATTGAAAGTATGAAATTTTTTGAACATAACTTTCATATAAAAAATAATGAGGCCTGAATACAACAGTTACATAACCAATAGGCCTAAAAGGCATAACAATGAACTTGCTGCTTATAACTCTTTTGTACCTTCGAACCAAGTGAAATTTTTGACAAGTATCCATCCAATGAAAGTGCATGAATTGCTGCAACTTAATATTTACCCCATGGGAATCTTCTAAATGAAATAAGATGGTGAAGTTGTTTGCAAAAACTTGAAACTCAAATGAAACTTTGAAATTTGAAAGAGCATAAAAAATAATTGAATTGATCTTTTGGTTTGAAGCAACACATGCCTCTTGCTGTTTGCCTCCCCACTGGAAGGCTTTGCACACACATGACAATGCATGCCAAGGAGCTTCGAAAGAAGAAATGTCAACAACAAATATCTTCCAACATTGGGCTACTCCCAACAAACCTCTTATCAAAATGATGATCTTGGGCATTGACCAAGCGACAATGGCATTAAACTTGGAGAGGTTTACCTTCAACTGACCGCCTCTTATATCATGGCCTAAATGCATCAAAGAAGTGAAACCCAATTTGTACTTTGATTTCTTCAAAACATCAAACGATTTCCCTTCATAGATGACATATGCATAAGAAAACTTTCTAAACATGTGTATGTCACCCAAGTGGACAATTTCTTCAAGAAATGTCTCTTTTTTGCCATAATTCAAATACATGTATGTAATAGAAGTGCTACAAAGAACATACAAAATTAAAAACCATAAAAACCATTATTGTTTGGCGTTATATATATTCTTGCACTGACCTCTTTTTACAACTTTGCTTTGGCGAAAACTACTCCTTTTGTCCTCTTTCTTGAAATACTTACCATTCTTCTTTAGCACCATAACCATCGATGCAAAACATGGTGTAAGGGATGATTGAATGAGCCCATTGTTCAACAAACCTTTGCATTACATTGGTGTCTCTACACTTTGCATTTTTTTCAACCCTTGCATTCTAACATCACAAAGAGAAACCTCTTGCTGCAAAGATATTTCATGTGAAGTTTATTTCTCCTTAAAGGATGATTCTTTCACAACCTGAAATACTTTATCACTTTGATGAACTGAACCAACCAAGTCAGAATTGAAACTTGCATTAGATGCAACAACATTTTCATAAACAATATCATCATTTGGCTTGAACATGAGAAGTACTAAACTTTTCCTTGAATTCACTAGTCTTTTCATCTGCCCTGCATTAACCAAAGAAATGTTCAGCTTTTTGTGATGGGTTTTCACTATGTACTCCATGGTAAATGTTAGAGGCGAATTTTAGCCCAAGGGCGAAATTTAAAGGGTTTTTCATTTTAGAGGGGTGAAATTTTTATAAAACACCTATTTCATATATTTAGCCCAACTTTATTTAAAAAATATATATTTTTTTTCATTTTAGCCCAAGAAAAAGCGGCGGATAAACTATGAAAAGACTCATTTGACCCGATTCACCTAGTTTGGGAGGTTATATTCCATTACAATCACCCGATTTTCTGCTTTGGAATGTTAAATTCATTTGCAATCGCCCATTTTCTGGTTTGGGAGGTTGTATTTGGTCCCAATAAATAAAAGTATAAATAAAGTGGAGGTATGGTAAATAAATAAAACCTCTTTTTATACTTACTCCAAAGGTGTGGTAAATAAGTAAAAATATAAATAAACTAGAGGTATGGTAAATAAATAAAATCTCTTTTTATACTTACTCCAAAGGTATGGTAAATAAATAAAAATATAAATAAACTAGAGGTATGGTAAATAAATAAAACCTCTTTTTATATTTGGTCCATAACCCTCTTTTTATTTAAGAAGGCTCTAAAAAGAGGTTCTATTTAAGTGAATCCTATGGGCCAAATACCATATTTATAAAAGAGGTATGGTAAATTAATAAAAACATAAATAAATGAGAGGTATGGTAAATAAATAAAACATTTTTTTATATTTACTCCATGAGTCACCTTATATTTACGAACACTCAAAAAATGTGTTATATTTAGGTGAAGCCTATTGGCCAAATACCATGGGAAAAATTATTATTAATACCATGCAAAAAAACATTATTAACCCTAATATTAGTATTAATAAAAATAAAGACGACACAAAACATTATTAACCCTAATATTATTATGAATAATAATAAAGATGGCACATGGTATTGACCCATGGTATTCACGTGGAATGTGGCCTATTTAAAGGGGGGAATTAAACCAGCATAGATCTATCTTTACTCTAGATTTACTAAGCGTCGAGAGGGATCAAATATCATGATATGCAAACTAGCATAGAGTGAAAAAATATTTGATCCCTTTCGGGGCTTGGTAGATCAAGAGTAAAAATGGATCTTGTAATTTAATGTCACTTAAACATTTTAACTTGGTTAAAATAAAGAAATAAAATAAAAATCAATTATTAATTCTATTAATTTTTATAAATTACTAATAGTAGTTTTTAAGCTCCAGGTTTATGATAACCCATGGTATTGACCCATGGTATTGGCCCATGGTAATACCATGGTATTCATGTGAGCATAGACTATTTAAAGGGGAAATTCTATCAGCTTAGATTCATCTTAATTCCGGGTCTACCAAGTGCCGAGAGGGATAAATAGATTTCATCCCTCTAAGAGTGGTAGATGTGGAGTTAAGATGGATATAGGTTGGTTTTCATCATAATGAAGATATTAAATAGACTTAGGAAATTATATTGTAAAAACATCTTAAGATGAATGGTTAAAGCTACATTTAGTCACTTCACAAAATTTAGTAAAAAATACCAATATCTCCATTAAAATTGGTTTTTCTGATTTAACAAAAAAAAATCAAAATATTGAAATCTTATCACTCTTTCCGCATCACCCTCGTAGAAGAGAGATAGTCACTGTCCAGATTTCCCACCATTTTTCAAATGTTCTCAATATGATATCTTCATGAAAAATTTAAGGTACTGATGTTGGATTAGTTGTTTGAAAAATATGTTGGTTTGTACAACCTTTCATCTTCTTTGTTATTCTTAGTTTGTCGTAATGATTTGTAGGAGTTGGGCCACTGCACCATATTGTCCTAAAAGATAGAGATTGTGCACCAAAAAACAAATTAATCCACACGTTACAACGCTGTTAAAAAATGCAAGACGTATGAAGGTAGTGAATTATGCTAATAAGAAATTTAGATTGGGAGAGACGTAATTAAATTTTATTATTTAATTGAAGATTTCCAATTAAAATAATAAAAAATATAAATTTATATATTTATATATTGATTGGAAGGCTTCTAACAACGGTCACTTCTTTCCATTAGATCCCCTTCAGGCCTTTGGGATACCTACTACTTTCTTATATTATATAGTTGGGGCTTGCTACTTGTTGGCATGTTGGGGTAAACAAACTTGATATGTGTTTTTTTTTATCTTGCAGTTGGAGTCTATGGAATAAGAAATAAATTTGAGAGCTTGACAAAAGTGGTAGAGAAAAGATTAATCTCTCCTACCTTGACAGAACTGGTGGTCAAGATTAACACCTACAAGAACTTTGTTAAGGAATATTATCAAAACTAGTAGAAGGATATGAAAGAGTATATGGTAAGAACCTTGACAAATACGACCATTAAAACTTGCAACAATGTTTGTACGAAGAGAAAATTATGTTTCTTTTCTCCAAACATGTATGATAGTATATTATAGTTTAATGAATATGTTTTCCTATTATCATATATGGTTTCATACTTTAACAAAATATTCGCCAAGACTTCACAATGTTTTATTATTCAGTGAAAGATTTGCCAAGATCTTACAAGATTTTATAATTTAGTGAAAGATTCACCATGAATTTACAACATAATATAATCTGGTGAGAGATTCGCTAAAAAAATTATATATACATATTATATTATTGATAAAATCACCTCCCATTTTTCCTATGTATAATGGGGATTCGCCCATTTATTATACATATAAATTTAGGGTGGTTCTTAAATTTTTTCCTGATGTACTCCACCCCATTCTTGAACAAGTGATACTTGTTTTCATGGTGGTAAAATACTACTTTCCGGTCATACAAATATGGACTACCCAACACCACACCTGAAATATCAAGCGGTACCACATCTAACTCTACTTCATTAACAAAATTTGCAGTGATTGCAAACTTAAACAAACATTTTCTTGTAACCTGTAAACTGGTGTCTCTTGTTATCCATCCCAAAGTGTATGGTTTATGGTGAGGTACAGTTTCAAGATTCAATTTGGTGAACTAGTGCTTGCAACATCTTGTTTTCCTTTGATTCCCATGATAGTGATTTTGTTTTTATCACCTAATTCAGAACGTAAATTTTCTTGAGTGATAGCAGTGGTTTTTTGTTTCCCTTTATTATTGAACTTATTTGGTCTCATTTCTGGATGCAATTTCTAGCAGTGGGCTTCATCATGCCGCTCTTTGGAAGAGTATGTGAATTAGATGTGTCACCAATTAAGATAACATTAGTGGGATCAACCTTATTTGATGAATCATTGGGAGGCTTACCCATTCCTCTAGAAGATTGGGATAACATAGTAGCAGGAAGAGGAGAAACAGGAACTGCATTCAATTCTTTCAACAATAGCTTCTATTGATGTTTAAGCTTACTGAGCTCATGAAGAGAGATGTTTTCTCTATCTTTTTTCATGTCCTCCACTATGTTATATTCCATGGAATCAACAACTACCAAGGTTTTAGATGAAGATGGAGGATTAGATGAAGATGGAGTTGGTTGAGGAGATTTAGGAGAAGACTTTTTACTGGCCACTTTATCCTTGGTAGGGGAGGTTGAGGTCTTTTTCTTTTGAGTTGATTGTGTAGAATCAGCAGGGCCCTTACTTCTAGTGCTAACAGGTAGAGATTCTTGCTCATATTCATCATCGGAAGCAGGTAAGATAAAATCCCACATTCCATGGACTTCAACCAATTCTTCATCTTTAGTCTCTTCATCAGATAATGCAGTTTCTTCTTCATCTTCATCTAAATTAGATTCAACATTGGATATTGTTTTGGTGGTTCAGGATTAGATGTTTGATTCCTCTTGAAGGATCTGAAGGGTTTCTTAGAATAGGATTCAGCTACCTGTTTCTTGATCTCTACCATCTCATTTGACATGGTTTTAAGGACTGTTTGCAGGCCTTCAAGATCAAAAGGATCGTTAGGGGATTTCTTCTTTGAGTCATCCTTAGATGTAACCTTTTTTGTTTTCCTATCTTCCTGCGTTGTATTCTTTTCCAATGCAATGATTATATTTTCTACAGACAGTGCTTCTTTCATGTTTTCTACCAAAGTAGCCTTATTGGATCTATCTAAAAAATTTCTATATTAATAGGAAGAGAAGAAATATACCACTCGATATGGACATCAACACCAGAGCTTTATGTGGCTGGAATTTTGTTTAGAAATTTATTGAATCTAGAATTGAAATCTTTGATCTTTTCACTTGACTTAGCTTTTTTAGAAATATCATTAATAAGGGATGCAATTGTGCGGTCATCACCAAATTTAGCTAAAAATTTCTCTTCAAACATGTCTGAATTAGTAATAGATCCTGGCGGCAATGAGAAATACCATGAACCTGCTGATCCTTGAAGGGTGTAGGGAAATAATCTCACTACACAGTCTTCTTTAAATACTCCATTCAGATTAATGGCTAACATATAATTATGGAGATGATCTTCAACAGGTAATCAATCATCAGGGTTAAATTTTGGTATCCATCTTTCAAGATGTTTAGGTAGATCATGAATAGGTGTTGCCATTTTCATAGCTCCAAGATTGGCCCATGGTCTGTCTGGTGGTGGTTGTTGTTGTTTTCTTCCTCCCATTTTTGGGTTTTGGGAGGAAGTGGATATTGAGGGTGATTGTGTGTAAGAATAGGTTGGTTGGGTACTTGGGTTGGATGAACTAGCACCAGTACCTTGAGAAGAAGGAGTATTAATAGGAATGAATGGAGGGAATGAAGGTGTTTGTGGAGGGGATTTTGATAAAACCTCACTAGTTGATGTCTACGACTCAGATTTCTTAGTCTTCTTTCGGAAAGAAGAGGAAATTAAAATGGAGGAACTCCAAGATTTTCACTTTGAGAATGAGTTAGAATCTGAGTAGGCTGAAAAATAGAAGTTATACTTCCTTCAGAAGCTTCAGATGGCATATGATTTTCTGCTGAAATAGAGATTTATCCCAATTTATTTATTAAAGTCTGGACCTCAAGTGATTTAGGATTATAATCTGAAGAAGGTGCTTCAGGAAATGTACTAGCAGATTTCAGAGATGATTGCTCAACTCCCGATCTAGAAATAGGAGTTTTAGATGAAGATCTAGAAGTTGGAGGTGATCTTGAGGGGGGGTGACTCTTGGAATGGATTGTTAATTTAGATTGAGTTCTCTTTTCCATTCATAGTCGTGGCCCTCATTCTAGCGCCAAAATGTTGAAGCCTCGAAAATCACTGCAACAGCATGGGGAAATCTACCTGGTTGGGGACTTGAATATCGTACCTTATCCGTTTGGATTAGTGGCTCCGACTGGATATAATGGGACCAGTTTCCCAATAAAAATGTGATAGGATGGATAGGGTGTTGATGACTAAAACTAAGTAATATATGGGGTGGTATTAAACTGAAATAGATGTATATTTAACCTATCTATTTATTTACCCAGTATTTTACGTATACTTATGCAATCTCCAATGATTATATTTTATTGTAAGATAATGAATATTGATCAAACACTAACATAAATGAAAAGCCTTTAAAATAATTATTTTGATTAAATAGTTAATCAAAATAATTGATAAACATATATCGCATCAAATATCGTTCAAACATTTTCTCATCTATGTATTTAAGGATAAAAGTACAAGCATTTTTAAATGTGAATGGATGCAAAACTGCATTAAAAGAGATACATATAAAAAATAATACAAAGAAAAATGGCTATCAATTTATGAACAAATAAATATACAATGATAGAAGAACCCAATGCATATAACTTTGCTCATGAAGTAAATAACTCCAGTCCAGTCTTTTTCATTAAGATGGTTTCAAAAGTACAAAAGTGCAAGATTCCAAAAGCCTTATTCACAAAACTTCAGGACTCTAATCTAGTCATTCTACTAAGATAAACTTTAAAAGCACAAAATTGCAAGCTTTTAAAGCCTTTCTTTATAAAATTGGGGACCCTTTCTTCATAGACATGAAAGGTTTTATATAATAAAAATAAAGTACTAAAATAGATATTACATGAAATTTCTAAGGAGGTTTAAATAACAGAAATACAGAAATAGAAATTGTTGCAATGGCGAGCTCCAGCATGTAATGGTGTCTACTCTTTCATTCGATGTCTAAGCTCGTAGAGATCATGTGCATGGATGAGTCACCGAGGTAGCGTAGCATTAGCCACTGACTGCATGGCTTTACTAGATATCTCCAATAAACATCCCATTCTAGTTTGGTCAGCTGTTTAATCACCTCTTCCCTCGCTTTTGAGGTTTCTTGCCATTGTGCTTCCAGGACTCTAATATCAGGGAGACTCCTAGGTGGGCATTCTTGTATCAAATTAGCATTATGTAAATTATCATTGATGGTTTCAATGATGTTATTTGTAGTATTGGTCGCTCTGGAAACTGCTTTTTCTACTTGCTTCAATTGAATATCCCAATCGGTAAAGAGGAGTTCTTTATGAGATTCCTCTATCCTGGGAGGATTTGTTGTTCTGCCCTCTGGAGTATCCTGCCATGTTAGGTATCCTAAGATATTATCATCAATCTCATTAAAATTCACCCTCAGATCTGATGCTTGATTCATCAGTGAATCACTTGTCTTGCACATTGGATTGATGATAAATATATTTTGACAGAATGTTGATTATTTCTTTGATAATAAAGACTAATTCTTCCTTTATAAAATCCTCAACCTTACGATTGTCCTTCAACCGATCCAATGAAAATTGTAGGTACTTTATCTGGAAATCCTTAGCACTTGTTTCTACTTGAGATTGAAGCATCAATTGGTCAAAGCTTTGCTGTAATTGGTACATTTGACTCTTCATTTGATGATCAACATTATGTCTTTCTTCTACCAACTATTGCTCTAGCTACTAGATTCTCTCTTCTTTCTCTCTTACTAGTTGCTTGACTTCAGTTGCCTTGTCAATAGTAGTAGATTCACAAGCACCTACAAACTGTGATAGTTTTGTTAAATTTCTGAAGGATCCATGGGGGTATCCTTCCATACTACATCTGTAGGTTCACTGTCTGTGATTATTGCTGATGAATTTTCTATTCTCCTCATTTTCCTCTGTCTTTTTACTACAACCCGATGCTTGGGACTGTAAAAGACATAAAGAGGATGGATTTATTCTACCCTAAGAACGATTTTTGATGAAAGGAAGGTTAGGATGATCTCAACTTCCTGCCTAATGACAACTTTATCTATGGGCCTTTCAGTAAGTGAGCCATGCCCAGTGTTTTGGGTTTGTTGAATGTTGTTTCCATTTAAACATATTTTTCCCCTTGTTATCCTCTAAGTTGCTGGTCAAATTGTTTCCATGCCTCATCGAACTGATTTTTGAAAGGAGATTCATCTGTATTCAAGTCAATGGATAAATCTTCCACTTCTTTCTCCTTAAAATATTTTTCTATTTCATACTCAGTTTCCTTTTCTGGACTCTTTTCAGGACTCTTCTCTAGGCTCTTCTCTAGACTGTGCTCTGAGTTGTGTTCTGAATCATGTTCTGAATCATGCTTTGAACTATGTTATGAGCCTTGTGCCAATTTCTACCCTGAAGTCTACTTGTAACCCTGTCCCAATTTCTTCTCTGGATTATGCTTAGAACTATGTTCTGATCCCTTCTCTAAATCTTGATATGAACCTTGCTCCTCTTGAACAATTGGCTGAGGGATCTTTAATAGATCCAAAGGGACTTTTTGTAGCCTTTTCCTCTTGTACTGGTGGAATTGAGCTAGCTTTTGTGGATCCAGTCTCAAAGTAGCCAAATGTTGCACTTGTGAAAACAGCTCAGCAGACTCAAACAGGTCATCATAATCATCATCCTCATGGCTGAACTATCTAATTTTCACTTGAGCAGTGAAATTCTATGCAACCTTATTAGGGTCAAACTGTCTGCTAGGAATGGTGACAAGCTTCAAACATGTAATATGATCGATTACAAGAGCAACATACTTGAAATCATGTAATGCATAAACACCGCATTGGAGGGGAAAGGAAGGCCAAAGAGACTTCTTATATTCTTTTAGGGTCTTGGTTAACCCATCCCCTATAGTTTGGTAGGAAATCTCTCTAGCAAGCATTTTATCTGGTACATACCATGGGAGAACATGGGGAGGTGCTAGGCTTCCATAGACTCGAACATAAGTAAACAGTTCATATCCAAACCACCTACCTATTGGTAAAAAGTCAATTTTTGCCTCATCAGACAATCTTGAGGCCCTTTCGTCAAAAATGGCTTGGTGGATGGGTAACATAACTCGTCAAATCTTATAGAAATGGGTGTGGAAATTGGATTCCCACGGGATTTTATGGTATATGGATGGGAGTGGGATCTCTAATAGTCTATTTTCCATCCCATGGTTGGGAAAGTGGTAGTGAAATAGACTACATCCATAATATAGGCACTCATGAAAAATGGTGGGAATGTTGTAGTGGTGACATACCAGTGTTGTCTAAACTCTAGGATTTGGGAAGCAATATTATTAGACAAGATAGTGCCCCAATCCATTATAAAAGAATTTACTGCAACATCAATTAGGGGAACCCACTCAATAGATAACTTAGTTGTATCGACATACCCAAACAATCTACACATCATAGCTGTGATATAAGAGTAGGGAGCAACAACAGATGATATAGAATACATACCCAATTTATCATGCTTGTGCTTGTTTGAGTTTGACCTCCATTGTTTAATTGGGTCTGATGACATGTTATTTTCGCTTGCAAATTACTCAATAAAGGCTTTTTCATATACCTTCTGTGGGTCTGGGACATGATACATTCTCTTCAAGTCTTCTGTTGTGAAGGACCCTATAATCGTTTTCCTTGAAGTCTGAAATGTTCAATCGAGAATGTTAATATTATCAATTATCCATTTTTCCATATCAGTGTAAGGTAGAATTTTGGGTCTAGTAGAAATTCTATGGAGAAAAGATCTGGAAGCTTCAAAGTGGGAGCTTTCTGAAGAGGTAGTATCATCGGCTGTCGCCACTCTTTGAATTATCTTATAACCCTTGCTCTCCAGCAATTGGTACATGGTTTCCCATGAGGAAGTACCACTTTCAATTGTGCATGTCGTATTTGAGAATAGTGGTGGCATTTTTTATACATCTAAAGCAGAGGATTGTGAAGCCTCCATGGTTTTCTTTCCCTTCTTCAACTTAGTAATCTTGTTACACAGTTCTTTCTCGGGCTAAACCTGCGAATTGAGAACACAGAGTAATGAAGAGCAATAGTTGTGAAATGCAGAAACATAAAATCATACAATGCTTTGAAATGACAGAAAAGAGAGTTTAAATGTGAATCAATCTATATAGGCCATCAAATAATCTTGGGCTTTGAAATCATAAATACAGTTACAATTCATTAAATAACTGAAATCATGGCTTTGCGTGGTTATTTATTATCCATTAATATATCACATTGCAGAAACCTTTTCAAATGGTAAATAAAACTTATTTCCAAGTACCTCGCTGATATATGATAGCGATATCACTATATTGGTTCGTTAAGTATGAGAGATATGTGATTGCGATAATCACAATATTGCAATTGGAGGTTTCGGGAGTAGCGAAGAATGGATATGGCCAAGATCTTTGTGCGATTGTGAAATCACGAGACATGACATGGTGTTATAGTAGGCCCAACAGATTATTAATTAGCACGTCTTATGTTTTATAGTTATTCAGTCTTACGATTTTTGTTTAAGTGCGCCTTTTAAGAAATAGCTTTATTACAATCGGGAGGAATCGGGAGTGGAACAAGCGGGGAGCTTTTCGATAATCTGTGACTTATCTAGACATGATATGTTTATTCACTGTGTTCATTGTTTTATCGGGCCCATTTCGCTTACCGCATTTCGCAATGGGAGTGTTCCTTTGCCTTTTCATATATTGTTTTCATTATAAGTTTGCGATGTGAGAAAGTTCCACCATAAAGTGATTTTGTTAATACTTAAGCCTTTTAAGGAATAAATATGCTAGGTCCTCAGAGCTATACTTTATCGCATCACAAATTTTGAAAGGGTAAAAACAAATCATTGTTTCTTTGAGACTTTGCGATATGTGATATCGTCGAGATTTTCCTTAAGGCATGATTTATTCAAGTTGGTTGGGGCCAGTTGGATATGTTTTATTCAAAAATCAAATTTATTCTAAAAAACTTAAACTATGTTATTTTCTTATGTTTTTCAATTTTTAAGGGTCCCCATTTATTTATAAAATAATCTACTAAGATATTTATGTATAAATAAATGGTGGGGTTGTTGCATAGCACAATAGGTGGTAACCCTTTAGGTTCTCAGATCACATCCCTATATGCCTATAAAAACTCTTCCAGTTGTTTTTTCTATTTCTCAGTACACCACACTAGGGATACTTTATCTCTTACAAAGGCTTCTACAAACCAATTTTATCTTTAAAATAGTAAAACATACTTCTTTCTAGAATTGATCAATTTCTTGTCTGGGTTGGCTCTTACCAACAAAATTTTTTACTTTCTTTTGTGCGCATTGATGGTAAAAAAATTTCCATCCCTGACGAGCTAGTACTAGTTGGATCTCCACATGAATATTGCATCTTTCATATACATATAGGGACTTCTAAACAACTCCACATACATCAAGGGGAACTACATCTAGTTCTATTTAATCAATAAAATCAACACTGATGACAAATCTAATTTTGCACTATTTTGTTACCTTCAATCATGCATCCTTATTTACCCATCATAATGGATATGGGCTTAGATGATCACAAACTTTCAATACGAATTTTTTAACCAGAGTTTTCGAACACAGATTTCCTCTATTCCTACATTAACGACTCCATAATATTTAACTTACATATTTGATAATGAGACTACACATAGTTTCTTGCATGAACAAATTAGGGATCCAACACTAAAGTGAAACACATAAAAAAAAAGTGGATTCTTTGTCAACATCGTTTCCTACCCGATCAAAGTCAGTGAATCCAACTAACAAATCTCAATTTTGACAATATTTGATACCAAAGTGAGAGGTGCCCTTAATGTAGTGAACAATTCTTTTTGTAACTTTCCAACGGATTTTCCATGGATCCTACATAAAATGATAAACTACACTAATAACAAAAGAGATATTAGGTCAACCGTGAATTAAATAAATAACTCTAGCAACCAATTATAGATAAATGGTAGCATCAAATTTCAAGCATTAGCATTCTTTAGTCATCTTGAAGCCCAACTAAAAATGTGTAGCACATGCCTTGTAATCATTTATCTTAAACCATTTCAACAAGTCGAATACATGTTTTGATTAAGAGAGAAAAATACCATCAAAGAAATGGTAAAAATTACCAAGAAAGAAATGTAGAAAACCAAGGTTAGTCATCTCAAATGTGTTAGCAAGTTGAATCTTCAATCTAAGAATTTTTTCAATGTTATTTTCAATGATAATCAAGTCATCAACATATACAACAACAATCAAACTATCACCATTATGATGTAATACATAAAGACTATGATCAGATTCACAACATTTGAACCCAACATCGAGAATGAATCGATTAGATTTAGCATACCAGGCACAATGGGTCTGCTTCAAACCATATAGTGATTTTTTTAGTTGAGAGGCAAGATTCAAATCTTTCAAAAAATCAGGGGGTTGATCCATGTAGATTTATTTTGACAAGTCACCATGAAGTAAGGCACTCTTAATTTCCATCTAATGTATTATCCATCCAAAATGAGTAGTAAGGGATAATATTAGTAGAATAGAATTCAATTTTGTGACAATGATAAAAGTCTTAATTGAGTTGATTCTTCTTTCTGTGAAAATTATTTTGTGACCAAATGAGATTTATGACACTCAATAACACCTTCATAAGTGAATTTGGTATTAAATACCCATCGACAGTTCATGACATTCTTTAGCTTGAACTAAGTCCCAAGTGTGATTCTTCAAAAGAGAATCAAGTTTCGCCTACATATCATGTTCCCATTTAGTTTTCCCTTTTGCGTCAGTATATGAGTATAGATAACAAGTCTCATGAACATGAGTTGTCAAGGCAATACTTGCATGTTGATTATGACTGCAAGTTCATTAGCATGAGGAAATACCACCAACATTAGGTCCAGTGGCTTTAATTGTTTTAGCATCCCATTGAGGCAAACAAGGAGTCTGAAAAGTAACATTTTCTTTGGAAATATCATCGAGAGAGGCTATAGTTTTAGTAAAAAAGGATTGTTGGTAAATTGACTCAACCAATGGAGTGGTAAATAAACTACAAAAAGGGATAGCCATTCCATTTTATTTGATAATACCAAAGCAATTATTGTACAATTGTTCGAAATAATTCCCTCCAATTGGGACCATTTCAATTTGAAATAAGTTGTCCTTTCTTCCAAGATTTGGATCATTATTAATTATATCCTCATAGCTTTAATTTTAATTTAAAGAACCTTCCTTGAGCGTAACATAGACTTCAATAATTAGCATTACCCTTTCCTTAGATCATTCATCTTCTTCTAAGGTGTTGTACCATAGTCCAATCAAACATATTATGCCACATTAGAAACCCTTAGTGTTCTTGCCCACATCAAGGGGCTTGGACCTTTGACCAAGTGTATCTTGTTGCACTCTCATGATGCTCCACACACCAACAAAATGGGCATGTTGAAGTTTATGCAATGATGATGATATCCAAGCCAAACTCAGTGACCTACAACTTTAAAATCCTCAACAAGTGCAGGGTGTACTCAGCTTCCAAGAGATCCAAAACCTAGAGACAGGGTTTCATCACTGCATCATCTCATCCATGAAAACTAGCATATGAAGGACATCAATGACAACATCCTACACCTGATAGACATATCCATCACTTGCTCGACATCCTACACATGCCATGACATCTTGTTCTTGCACCTATTCCTACTTTGACATCAATGGCAACATGCTCAACAATAAATTGGTTTTTGAGTGTTGTTGTTGTTGTTTTTCTTCTTTTTTCTTTTTTTTTTTTTCTTTTTTTTTATTCTGTAATTTAGGTTTCATATTTTCAACCCTTTATTTCCAGCAAGTGTGATTGTCATTTGATACAAATAGCATAGGTGTGTGTTCCATTTCATTTTGTAGAATTTGTTTATGCAAATATACTTTCCTGTGGCATTACTATCTTAGTCCAACAACTTAACCTAGTTTTTACTCGTATAAAATTCACTCCATTAGCTACCATTTATATAAGAATTAAAAGAGGAATACCATAGTGCCTACTACATATACATTGCAAACCCCTCTGAATTTTGTATAAACCTTAGTTTTATAATTATTGGTGAGACACTTGGAGTTGCGACAATGTTGCTACAATATCGGAGGTCATCAATTGAAATCAACTAGGAGGAATAAAAATAAGAAGATATGCTACTATTGTGGGAAGATAGGGAATAGGGAGAAAACCTATTGGAAGAAGAGCGACAAGTTGGAGCAAAAGGTTAAGATGCTTGAAGGAAACATGTCAGCTAAAAAAAGAGATCAGTTGCTATACAATTCATTTTTTCCATTAGAACTCAAGTATTGCATGCTCGCATGATGCATAATGAATTTACAATTGATTATGGTTTCACCCATCAGATGGAAAATGATGTTTCCCTATGCTTCTGCTTGGATGAAATCTAATAAAAACATTTATCTCACAAATTATTTTTCTCTTTACATTGTTTGTCATACTGATGTACCCCATAGGAATCATAGAATCATGAATATCTGTCATGTGCCTAGTTTGAGCACAAACTTTTTTCCAGTTTCCAAACTAACACAGATTGGTAAAATTGTTGAATTTTGGAAAAATCAATTCTTTGTCAAATATCTAAAGAAAGATAAGTTGACTATGTCTGAATGGATTCTTGAACTAAACGATGGATTGCATAAGTTCCATGACTTGTTTCAACTAGATTCTAAACCAACTAACTTTATTAAAAAGATTAACGATTGAAGTTGAATCTGGCATGAATGACTTAGACATTTGAATTTTCAAATATTGATGATGGATCCACTTATGGAACCAAAACATAGACATTCCTACAAAACAAGTGTGGTTAATCCAACCTCCAAGCATAGAACATGGTTTTTGACTTACCAAAATTCCTTCCACTTGATGGAGTTTATAGAGGATGTGTGTTCGACAAGCATCATCATGCACCTTTTGACTCTAGGAAATTTTGGCATTTGTAGGAACCATTTGAGATGCTTCAAAAGGATTTTTTTGCATCAATAAGATCTGTTGGGAGGTGTGAATTATATTTTGACATTCATTTATGATTTATCTAGGTATAATTGGGTCTATTTCTTGAATAATGAGAGTCATATCTTTTAATAATTCAAATAATCTAGTCCCTTGGTTAAGAAAAAATATAATCAACCCATTAAGATATGATAATGGAGGAGAGTATGTAAATTGACCATTTGAAGAATATTTTGTTCAATTAGGTATATCTGGTATTGGTTGATCACCCATACCCCACAACAAAATCATGTAGTAACATGCAAGATTCAAACCTTGGTTAAATGGCTCAATTTATCTTACTAGCTAAGGATTTACCAACATTTGTTTTGATTATAGTTATTGACTATTCTAATTTCCTTCTATATCTTATTCCAACTAGTATTGCCAATTATGTGGCTCTAGTTGACAAATGGTCTAGTAATAAGCCCTCCATTGGTCACCTTATAGTTTTTAGATCCATTTCTTGGGCACATATTTCCAATAGCTATAGAAAGAAATTGGATGCAAAGAGTCATGTTTGTTTCATGCTGGGATGCACTGAAGAGTTAAAATCCTATCAACTATTTGTTACTATGAAACAAAAAATCATTATCAAGAGAAATGTGATATTTGATTAGAAGTCTCTAGCATTAATTTGTTAAATTATTTCAGACAATTGTACAGTAATTGCTTTGGCATTATCGAAGACAATGGAATGACTATCCCATTTTGTAGTTTTTTGACATTCCATTAGTTGAGTCAATTTACCAAAAATCCTATTTGAATGAAACTATAACCTATCTAAATGATATTTCTAAAGCAAATGTTAGTTTTCAGACTCGTTGTTTTCCTTAGTGGGCTGCTAAAATAATTAAAGCCATTGGACCTAATGTTGGTGATATTTGGAAATCTTGTCACTACATTTTCAAATTAAGGAAATATTCTTATTGTCATCTCCAACAGTGAACCATTTCATAGTCACAACTTGTTGAGGAAATGTAGAAAGCAAGCTTACAATCCTCAAATAAGACATGTACATTTTGGGTAGACAAATGAGGTTGGTGCCAACATTTCATAAGTCCAACAACCTATATGATACCTTATCCTGTAGCTACATATGAATGCAATCAATGCCTTGAAAGTATTTTGATGCCTCATTAATGTATGTTAGGTTATTTTTGCTAAGCAGATTTTTTGTAGGAATGAATGGACAACATGATAAGTCTTCACACGCAAAACATCTTCAGACCAAACCTTGATATTTAACAATGACAGTGATACGATGATATGGTGTTGAAAATGATCTTGTAATTCACAGTGATAACTGATCAGTAGACAGAGGTTGAAGTGTATCTAAAAGATTGAGGCTAGACCTAATATGTTGATGGACATAATCTGATTATGATGGTTGTAAACATGCAAAGACATTGAAATATGTGCCAATAATTCATTGTGTTGCAAAATCTTATGGAGTCTAGTAAGAAGAGTCCATTTGTCATCAGAAAGGGTTTCATTATCTCAGTATATGTCTGGAAGTTTATTAGTAGTAAGGGTTTTTCATATCCTGCAACATAATGATGTGTGCAACGATGGTAGGAGTGAGAATGAACTCGTATGACTGTGACATATAGATCATTATATCTCATGTATATGAAAAATATATTGTGAGATCAATGGACACAAGTGGTAGGAGTGAACTTTGTAGAAGGAGTGAAAAACAATGGAAAGAGGGAATTTTGTACAAGTTGTGGTTGGAGTAGATAACAATGGCAGTGAGGGTGGGGTGCAAGTGAAGTAGTAGCAAAAGTGGCATTTGAAGTTGATTGTGGTAGCAACAACAAAAAATGTTTTAGCAGTTGTGGTAGCACCAGAAGTGATGTATGGTAGCAACAATAGTGGTGGTGGAACAATAGCAACAGTGGATAGGTGTAACAATGAAAATTGTAGCTTGATGAGGAACAACATGTTTTAGTTGGGCCATTATCCCTAGTATGAGAGCCTGAACCCACTTAGGGAGAATTTTCTTACTTATATTTGCTAGTAAAACCACTAGGGAGTCTTGTACTTCCTTATATTTCAACTAGAAAATTTGTATGTTGATGAGCTCCAGTATTGCAACAAGAATGTTACAACTTCCAAGTCTACCAACTTAAATTATCAACCCGAGGTTCATACAAACTTAAGAGGTGTCAACACTATATGTGCAACATGCAATGTGTCTTTATTTCATTGATATGATGCAATGTTGTACAAAATTGAGAGGTTGCAGAATTGTATGTGTAGTAGATGGTGTAATTATACCTAAGTTGGTGTAAAAAACTATAGTACTCTATGTTTGTAAAAATAAAAAGCACAACTAAACCTAATTGCAGAAAAGGAAACCTACTTACTTTTGTAGAAAGGAAACCTAATTAATTTTGTAGAGAGGAAATCATAGTTACTTTTTGAGAAAGGAAAGACTATTCTTCTTTGCAAGAATGTAAATTCTAATCCTACTTTCAAAAATGTAAACATTAACCTATCTACAGAGTGTAAATGATACATCAAAAGGAAACCTAGTCTATGTAATATAAATAACAATGTTGGAAGTGGAAACCCTAGCTTAATATGCATGAAAAAAAACCTAATCATAAAATCATTCCTTAATCACTGCATTCAAGATAGATTTTGTCAATAGATTTCACAAGGTGCGTCATAAAGTAATCATGAAAATCAACACTATGTTCTTCAATTCATGAATTTGTCAAATAATCCAAACTGCAGAGGTGAATTGCAATGGAGAAGAGGCAAGGCTTAAGAGGTCTTTTTGTATTACTCAATCATGGATTCAGAGCCTAGGGGTCATGATTCAAGTCTAAGAGACAAAAACCAATATTTTGGAGAAAATATGGTCAAATTTACACATGCTACAGGGTTGCTATAGGAGTGCTACAAGACTGCTACAGGAGTGCTACAAGACTGCCACACGAGTGCCATGATTGCTACAGGAGTGAGATAACTTGCCGAATTCCCAAGTAAATCAAATGAAAATGAGATGGAAATTTTTTATTATTATGTAGGATGTCTTAGGACTCTATTCTAAGTGGAATCACTCCAAAATACCCTTGTTAACACGTGCTAAAAACTAGAAGAAAATTACTACTCTAAAAACCAGAAATTCAAGAACTAATGATCTAGTTAACCTACCAAATGCATAACCTAATCAAGTGAAAATTATATGGGGTAAATTTTGTTATAAATTTAATGTTTTAATGACCCAATACACGTGGAGTCAACTGAAATTAAGTTCATTAACGCGTTCTAAAAAATAGCATAAAATTACTACTATTTTGCTACAAGGGACTTCTAGAAATTCTAGATTTGTGAACTAGTAAACCAATCCAAGTAGATCAATGATGAATATGACTTTTAAAAGTTGTTCTAAGGATGAATCATTCTTGTGAATTTGTAAATAACCTGAAAAGGAACTCACTTTAATCATTTAACTAATACAACCTACAACAAAAGAAGCATGAATAGTAAATGCAGAAATAAGAGTTGCAAGTGAAAAAGACATTCAAAGGAAATAAAGAAATTATACAAGAGGAATTTGAGGCTCCTGGGATGGCCAAGCTCAAGGAAAATCATATAAATATGAAGGAAACCAAGCTTTAGAAGCTAAAAATGGCACCAAACTTCATTATTTGAATCAATCCAAGAACATCCCTCCTAGAAATGAAAGTGGAGCTACTAAATAACAAGTTTCCTCCACAAGAAGACTAAGAAATACCTACCCCTAGAGGATAACTATAATTGGTACTTATACAAGTAAATGAGGAAGCATTCTTCTTGAAATGAGGAAACTTTTCCCTCCAAAATCCATCAAAAAATGGATATGGTTCACAACACTATGAATCTTCATTAAATGACAAGGAACACATTCCTAGATTTTCTCAATTAGTAGAGCTCCAAAATTTTTCAATAATTTCAAGATATTTGGTTAATTTATTATCGAATATTGGTCCATCTTGTAGTAGGGATAAAGTCCCTGTATTATCTCATTCAATACTTACTCCATGTTCTCTCAATATTCTGCAAAAATAAATAGTATTAGGCACATAATATGCAATTATCTCTAAACTTTTCTAAGAACATATTAAAGATCAAAAAACATTATTAAGTGTAGAAGGAGAGATTTAATATAGCTTTTATGTTCCTAGAAAGGTTAGATGGGCCTCAATTTGTGTCTAATTTAGAGGCCCATCATACCCCCTACTGAAATAGTTTCTCATCCTCTGAGCAACCTATTCATCTTCATGCCCTGTTGTTCTTTGGGAAAATCTCTTCCTTAACTCATTGTTCTTTGGGGAAAATGATTGATGATTTGGATGGCCTTCATGGAAAAAATTTCCATGGGGGCAAGTTGTGCCTCCTTTTCCTATAGTTTCTCTCCAAGCCTCTTGTTTTCTAACTGTAGTTTCTCCTTCATGACTAATTACTTTAACCTCAAATCAACCAATTCCTTACCCATTTGTTACACTTTTTCCTCCATGAGGCCCACATAGTCTACCTTCTTGGATTTTGTAATTTGCATCTATCTATGAGTCCTGCCTCTTTCCCTTTCCAACACAAAGAAGAGTGGTATTGCAAATTTGGTGGGTATAATTATCCCATCCTCTATGAATTTGTATTAGGATCATAAGGTTAGGTTATGGATCAAGCTCTTGGAGTTCTTGGAGGTCTTCTTCTCTCCTTTATGATGTGTCTACCCCTTCTTGTAGAATTTCATGTTTCTCCTATAGCAGACCTTGTTGCTCCTGTAGCAGTTCTTTTTCTTATTGTAGCACACAACCCGAATCATTTAGCAACTAATCCTTGCATGCCAAGAAGTGGTGAGTCCACCTTTTTTTTATTTTATTATTTTTTCAATTTTTTTCTCTTTTTTCGTTGCATGCAAAATAAACTCAAAGTGATTTTTGTTAACTGAGTTGGCCCTCAATTACCACTTCACACTCCTTTTCCTACATCACAACTGAATGATTACAACTCACTTTCTCATGTACTCTTCACTTTTGTCTTATTTCTCTCCCACACGTGCAGGTGTCTTGGTGGAAAAGTGAAGTTAACTGCTAGATAAGGCTAAGGCTTCTATGCTACTCTGTTTGGCTATAAAAAAAAAAATCATTCATACACTTGCAATGTTTTCCAAGCTAAAATAAATTCATGGGAAAGGTTTAAAGGATTTCATACCTAAGCCTTACCCTGGATGTGTTTTTGCAGGTGATATTGTGGCTATTGATATGACTGTTGAAGCTGCCTTTGGTGGTTCTCAAGTTCATGTGTTGATCCTATGGTACTTGCATGGAATTTTTGGACATAGATGAAGCTCTTCTTGAGCGCCTTCTGAGAGATAATTTCCTTTGAATGTTGCTTCATGAATAATGGTTGATTTGCTGCCCCCTTGAGGTGTTATCTTCCCATGCTTGCTACTATGTGGATTGGCTCTGTTCTGGAAATTATTTTTTTGACATGTGCTTGACTAATAGAGGCTTGTAAACACAGGTTTTGTTAATGGTGGATCAAGTGTTGTTGTTGGAGATGAACAATAATCTTTTAGAAATCTACAGAGGACCTTGTAGCTATCCCAAACTGGTGTTGGAGTCTTCTGATGCATAGATTTCTTGATCTGGTGCCTTGAATGTGGTTTTGCAGGGTATGTGTAGGCTACTACAAGACTGTATGTATTCCTATAGAAGTCAAATAAACCCTTCTAGGACCAAAATTTTCTCCAAGTGTTTCTTGATAAAATATTGATAATTCATAAGAAAGTTGTTGATGAGTGTCAGAGAGTTTTGTGGTGATGAAGAGAACTGGAAAAAGGGATGAAGGACAATGATTTTGATAGACAAAGATGAGAATGAAGGTGGGAAAAGTGTCAAATGGTGTTATGGATGGATGATAGGGATATTTTGGATCCATCCTATTGTTCTTAGATGAAACATATAATTTTTGAACCCTTTTTCTATGCTGATCACAATCCTATAGCAATTCTGGTTACTCTTGTAGCAATTCTGGAACACTTCTGTAGCAGAATCGTTTTATCCATATCTCTCAAACGGTAGATTGGATTGACCTATTTTTTTTAGCATGTTTCCATAATACTTATGTACCCGCCCATAAAAACTCTTGGGAAATGGATGCACGAATCTTGATAAAAAATAAAAATGGTTGTAGGTGATGGAGGCCAATTTATCGAAAAGTGTGCACTGGAATTTTGCTGAAATTTCTTGAGTATGTTACCATAATCCATATGCATCTCCCCATGAAACAACTCGACCAATGGATGTATGATTTTTGAGATATGGTAAAAACAATTTCTACCCTATTTATTTTGGTAGTCCTCTAGCAAAACGAAACCTTCCTATAGCACTTTAGGACAGCGAGGAAAATGAACGGGGAATGATTTGGAATGATGGTTGGATGTTGGAAATGGATGTGAGTGATGGATTGACAAGGCCTTGGTCCTATTGAAACATCTGAGAAAGGGAGGAGAAAGCCCAAGTTTGACTTTCCTTGACTAGGTTTTTGATCAACTTTTTCTTTTGGTGCGAGCTTGTTCTTGTTGCTTTCCAATGTTGGAGAGCACCTGTATTCATCAGAGAGAGATACATGAAGCAAATAATTTTTTTTCTTTTCATCTTTTGATTTTTTGTTAGGCCTACTAGCTGCCTCAATGAGGTTTTCAACTAGTAGGCCTACCTAGGTGTCTCAAAGGAGGTTTCCACCTGGGATCTTTTCTTTTTCTATTTTTTCTCTTTTTTCCAACCCATTGATTACCTCATGGAAGTTTTCAATCAATGAGCCAATATCAAGCACCTCAAAGCAGGTTTTCACCTGATATTTTATTTTTCTTATTTTATTTTATTTTCTTCTTTTTCCTTATTCCTCTATCATACTCTATTTGAAAAAAAAAACTCTTTTAAGTATAGGAATAATTCTAATGGAGCCACATGAATAACAAGATGGAAGATAAAGTCATGTGTAGGATCGAAATATATGATTTGACATGTACCTTATTATGAGAGATAAACTACTTTGAATGTGATGATGTCAAGCACTACTAAAGAAGAGAGTGGTGCTCCATCTTGTTGATTTTCTGGAACCAAAACTCAATATAGCTTTGATGCCCTTGGTTCGCTTGTTCATTTGGACAATTCTTCATGTCTTGTTTTTCTGTGCCATTTAAAGCTTCTACTATTTGTCGATTATTCTCTTGAACACATAAATGATTTGATGGTAAACATGATGGAACTTTCTTATTCTCATGTGAATCTTCTATTTTTGCATGTTGTTCTTCAATGAAATCAAGAGAATCTCGTTCTTGAAATACTCTTCCTGATCTAAGATGAATACCATTTAGATCAAGAGGAGTTGTTTGGAAGTACTATACCTCAACATTCTAAGTGGGCGGAGCTACTTCCTTCTGTGGGTTTGGAAATCGTGGTACAGGTAGTTGAGTGGGAGTGGATCTTTGAGATGGATGTGGTTGTGGTGAAGGTGGATGGTAGGGATAACATGTAGTGGGTATGGAGGATATTGAGGAAAATATTGAGGATATTGTGGATTACTCCCATAAGTTCCTTGCCAACCTTGTTGCCAAGATTGGTTTTGGAATTGAGATGGCTAAGGTTTCCAAGGAAAGGGTGCATTCAAATTACTTTGAGATGGATGTGCATAACCTTGAAATTGTGAATTATGTTCTTGCATTATACCACGTTGACTAGGATACCATGGTCCTCTTGGGGCTACATAACAAAGTTGCTTTGGTGATTGACTTGCTCCATTGTCTTCTTGGTAAAATTCCTTCAACCTTGGTAATGATGGGAAATATTTAGTAGCATGCGATTTTGCATGGATAGCATAAATATCAACATCTTCGTTTTGCTCATTTTTCATTCTTAACATTTCTAATTGTTCACTTAGATTTCTCAGATTTTTTTTTAAAGTTATCAAGCAAATTTCCAAGTTCAATTTGACATACCGGTCTCGATGCTAATTTACTTACTCTTGCCCTTCTTCTTGATATGTGCTTGTGTATTTCACAAATTTCTTCAAATGATAATTGGTATTCATCACCTCTACTCATGAAATCAGGAGATCAATCCACTCATCTCTAATTGTTCTAAGTAAGAAGGTTTTTTGTGTGTCGAATATTAAATGATGTAACTTTTCCCTCTTAACATTATACATAAATCTCTCTATTAGATCCTCAAGGCTCTCATCTCTTTTTGAGTCATTCTATAGATTTATTATTTAACATCATGATCTTTATAATTTTCTAGAAATATATTTGGCATATCATTCTATGATCTTATTGAATTAGTCCCTAGACTCATGAACCACTTAAGAGCTCTATCCTTCAATGTTGCCAAAAACAATCTCAATTTTTTAGTGTTTAGTAAGTAATCATAAGAACTACAAAGGATTTTGAATTCAAATAGAAAGGTTTTTGGATCCTATGAACTCATACCATGGAAGTTGGGAAGGAAATATGGAGGGATTCTCTTCATACGAACATGGTAACAACCCTAGTGAAAATTCCATGTAAAAATATATAAGGACACAGATGATGAGACACGTATTCCAAGATGAATGGTGGGGGAAACATCCTAGTGGGTGTTGATTCAGTTTATTATGGCTAATTAAATTGGAAAAGGCAATGGCTAAGGCATCAAAAATGTAAAATGGCATTTTTGGCACATTTATTTATGAAAATAATGGAAATTAGGAGAAAAGGAAGGTGAAAGGTCACAGGTTGCATGTGAGGAGTAAAATGAAGGAAAATAATGGAAAATGAAGAAAATAGAGGCCTCATTAATAAAAATGTTTCTGAGCATCATTGGGCATGCTTAGTCAGTGCAAGACTTGGTTAGTTCAGTTTTAGACCTCTCTCATTATTCTCTCTCTCTCTCTCATACTCTTGGAGACTTAGAGTTTTCTTGGAGCACTCTTGGAGGGTGTGGCATACTTAGATTCTTGGAGCGAGAAGGAAAAGGAAGAGCAGAAAAGCACAAGAGGGCATCGAGATCAACAACTACATCAATTGTGCTTGTAGTTACCGAGTTGCATGTATGTTTTCGTCACTAGTTTTGGCATGCATGGCACATGCATCTAGTTTCTTGGTTATGATATGTCACTGGAATGGAGGATTGCTTGGATTTGCAGTGGATTTTCCTAGCCTTTCCATTTCTTGGATAGCCATGGTGAGTGTGGGTTTACTTTCAGTGCTTGTTTTCGTTGCTTCTCATGTTTCCTTAGCTTGGTTTGACTTACTAGTCATGGAAGCCCTGGTTGGAAAATGCTCTAGAGCCCGACGACAACCATGGGTTGAGTTACTAGTCCTGGTAGCTGGGTTGGAAAAAGCGCTCTAGAGCCCTAGAAGGCTGGGATAAAGACTGATCTGATGATGGTTTTGTGATGTCCGACTGTGAGGAGGAATCACTGTTTGATGGGTTGAGGTGTATGGTATCTAGAAGCCCTAGATGAGTTTTGATTGATGCATTCTATGAGATCCCACATTCATGCTTGGAATATGGCACGAGGGTGAATGGCTAAAGAGAGATTTGGCTCAGCCATTCTACGATTGGGTGGAATGTGGAAGTCCCATCCCAGGTTTGGATTTTTCATTAGTAATGAAAGGTTATTTCTCTTGGTATTTATATGTGTATTATGATGGATTATATGTGGTGTATATGGCTGTGATTTCATTGGTATTTCTATCCCTATTATGTTGGTTATATATATATATATATATATATATATATATATATATATATATATATATATATATATATGACAAAAGCTATGTATGGCTCTCAACATGTTTTTACTTGTATGTGAATGGATAATGTGTCTTATGACCTAATAGATGGTAATGCAGCAAATGGCATGAGGGAATAATGGTTCATAGCGATTCTCAGATAAGTATGAGATCCCTACACTTAACTCTGTTATTTACACCTGTAGATTACATGTCGATGATATGTTTGACGAAATGCATGTCATGGTTAGTAGAGATCTAGTCAAGTTCTTGAACAAGTATTTGCTTTAGTATTGTCATTTCCATGTTACTTTACTGATTTGAAGAGATGGATTAGTTCTGGGCAATGACCTGGGCTCTCGACCTAAAAGAGTGGCTCAAATCTCGGATTCGTTGGGACAACACTGACAATTTTGGTCCACAGTCGCTAGCAGGTAGGCTTGTTAGAGTGACTTTAGGTTGCTGGTCACTCCCTTGCCCATAACATGAGAGCCACTATGGCCCAAGAGACCTAAAACAACAGTAGGACCCAGGGACAGGTTTTCTGATGGTTGAATTGTCTTCTAAGGGTTCTGTTGATGATGTTGGATGTTTGTATGGTGTGTTTACATCGGTTCCACTTCCTTAAGGTCACCAAGGAAGTCAAATCATATCTTAGTGGCCTCTCGTCGCATGTTTACCCCAACTAGCCCGTTTCTTGGGTAGATGTGGGAGGAAGGTATTATAAACACTAATATCGCTATCTTGAATGGGAAATCCAAGAGGATCTTCTTCATTGTCATCATCTCCATCCATTTCTTCTACCTTCTCTGCAACCTCTTCTTCTTCTACTTGCAAAAGTGGATGGTGATGTGGTTCTTATTGCACCACATGGTCAAATGGGGGGTTTGGTGTTGCAAAATGTTTTGAATAAGAATGCTAATGCAATGCTTCTTTTTTTTTGCAGAAAGTAAAAGAAATGAATCAACTAGGGAAGAAAACAATGCATGCTTTGATACCTTCCCACCAATGGTACCAAAAAGAGATGAGCCCTTGTATTGCAACAAGAAGGCTACAAATTTGTGAATTTCACTTCCTTAAGGTCACCAAGGAGGCCGATGTTGATTTGGGGTAGCATTGGATGTATTCTAGCCATGAAATTTGGTGGAGAGGTTGGGGCACATGAGATATCTAATACCCAGAAAGGGTTTGGACAGATTCTAAATAGATCAAGAGATATTAAAATAATTAATATTTTTAATGAGTCCCTATGTCTAAACTTAGGGAAAATAAAATATTAATGTGTATTAATACGAATCTGTGTTAGAATGGTCCAAAAGACATGGATCAAGCTAGATCTAATCTTAACCATTGATTAGGGACTTAATCTCATCCATTGAGATGTCAACAAGAAAAGTATAAGAGGAGGCTTGAGGGTCACTTGGAGAACACACTAGAGTGATCAGCCATTCTATTCTCTAAATTGGGGTTTGCTAAGAGAGATAGAATCAACAATCGAAGAGCAGCTGAGGGGCATTAATTACAGAGAGACAGAGAGGAAGGGATAGTGTTGGGATAGTAGCAGAGCATCCAGAGAGAAAGACACAGGAGCAGCCAGTGCTCACACAGGGCCATGCAGAGGGAGCTAAGTGTTGCACAGAGCACTGGAGGGGCCAACGTAGCTAACGCAGAGGCTCAGAGAGCTGATGCATGGCCCCCTGGGGCTGACGCAGGCCAAGATAGGCTGACACAAGGCCAGTGCTGGGCTAGGAGAGGCTGACGTAGTCTAGATTGGGTAGACGCTAGGTTTTTTGGGGCAGATTGTTGCTAAGTAGTTGTCGGAAGGATTATCTGGGGTTTCAGCCAGTGGATTTGTCAGAAACTGAGAGGTATTACTACCAAGGAAATTCTCTGTTGGGTAGGCCAGTTTCGGCCACGAGGGCTTCACTGGGGAAGCAATATCATACCACGTGGGTTCATATTGGGGGATATATATTGAGAAAAAAAATGATATAATATATTGGGGGATATATAGGGGGTAAAGGGTTTTTATATGGGAAAATATAAAAAATGGAGCTTAAAATTAATGAAAAAATATAAAGGGGTATAAAAAATGTTAATGAAAAAATGGATACGTAGAATATCTAGTGAAAGTAGGGGCTTTTTAAATTGGGAAGTTGTATTGGGTTCATCTTGGTAGGGGGTTCAATAATATGATTTTTAGAGGGATTTTCCAATATGTAGTCAAATTAAGGGTATTGTTTAATATGCCACGAACGCGTGTGATATGCCAGAGGTTCACTGAGTGAATCCCCCATGGTTTCGACACCCAGATTGTACTCTGATATTTCTTAATAAGAAAACCCTCAGATAGCTGCACTGTTTTTCCCACATAGGGTTTTTTCTGGGACATTAGTCCAAAAATAATGGTGTCATATGGTGTGTTTGTCTCTGTTTCTTTTAGTTGTTGATCTATAATATGTTGAGCATGCACTAGTGTTTATTTTCAGTATTTACATTGTAAATAACTTGTTAAGGAAAATAAAAAGTAGGTAGGAATAAATCAGATAAAGTGCATGGAGGGTTTCTAACTAAGTAAACTTAGAAACTTCAACATGGTATCAGAGTGTGATTGCAAATCACTGGTGGACTAAAATACATCAGCTGAGGGGAGCAATAGCAGCAGAAAACAACTATCTCGAGGCGACAGAAGTTGTTTCTAGCAGCACAGAAGCCAAGGAGTGTGACGCAGAGCTAGTCAGGGCCACACAGAGGAAGCTGAGAGCTACACAGAGCCTCAGAGAGGCCAGCGTTCCTGACACAGAGGGCTAGAGGGCTGACGCGGACCCATCCAGGGTGACACAGGGCCAACGTGAGGTAGAGAGTGGCTGACGCAGTTCACAGAGAGGCAGTTGCTAGGGTCTAGAAGGCTGCAAGAATATTGCAAAGTGGAGCTGGTGAGGTACTATAGTCAGAAAAATACCTGACAGAGTAGGGCCAGAGGAGATGTTACCGAGGGTTTTTAGCCGAGGAACCCGGATCAGCAGTGCAGTTGCACAAGATGATCAGAGTAGGGTGGATCTCGACAAGCGGTAGAAGGATTTCCAGGAGGGAAATCAAGACTCAGAGGGAGTCCAAAAGAGAACTTCCAGACAGGAATTAGAGACTCAGAGGAGTCAAATAGAGAACATCCAAGAGGGAAGTAGAGGAGCATCATGGCATTGCATGAGGTAAGAGACCAGGATAGACTAGACAGAGCATCGAACTTCGTAGTCTGGAAGGCCAGAATCTTATCCGTACTTGACAGGAATCGTGTCAAGAACTTTGCCTTGAAGGTAATAGATGTCCTAGTCGACCCTAGTGATAATGATAGGTACAAGGAGGCGACGGCGAGGGCCAAGAGCATTATCCTTGATGGGGTCAAGAATCATGTAGTACCACACATAGTCGAGAAGGAAATGACATTTGAGATGTGGGAGGCTCTTAAGAAGCTGTACCAGCATACTTCTGTGCAGAGAAGAATGATGCTTGAGAATCAATGAGGTCATATCAGATGAAGAAGGGACAATCGATTGACACCTTCCTCAGAGGACTGAATGATATCTGAGACCAGTTGACTGCTATATGGGCGATGCTGGATCAGGATCTAATGGTGAGGACAACCCTGAATGTTGTCTTAGAAGACTAGGAGGTATTTGTCTAGAGTATACTGGGTAGAGGGACACTTCCACCTTGGGACGAGATGTGGGCAGCTCTTTGCCAGGAAGAGATCATATGGCAGTTGAAGATGGGTAGCAGCAGCAAGAGGATCAAAGTTAATCAGGAGGAGGAAGATGTGGCCCTAACATCTGAGGGAAAGCAGGAGAAGCAGAAGAAGAAAGTTCTCTCCAAGATCAAGTGCTTCCACTGTGGGGAGCTAGGTCATTATGTGACCCAGTGTCCGAGGAAGAAGAGTAAGGGAGAGTCTTACGAGACTAAGGTAGCACCCGCACGGGCAGAGAAGGAATTTTTGACAAACGATGACTGTGCCATGAGTGCACACGTACCACTTGAGAAGAAGTGGGGAGACATCAAGATGTAGTTAGGAGGACTACAGGCGATGAGGGGAAGGATCCTCGAGGTACCTAGCCTCTTGGATTAGACCTTGCTACGGGAACCCCAAAGAGGAGTAGCAGGACTGGCTGAGTCGGGTAGAAACGAATGCAGATGGAGCAGCAGAGAGAGATACAATGTAGGAGTCTCAAGACAGCACAAGGCTAGCAGGCTGCAGCAGTGCGAGAGGCACAGGAGTGTTGTACTAGTGCAGGATGGCATAGAGAGGTCTGCAACGGTGCGAGATGCAGGGCGTTGTTGCAGCAGCACAGAGGTCAGAGAGGGAGCACTTGTCAGCAACAGAGGGAGCTTCAACATCAGTGGGTGTCTCTAGCCCAACAGGGAGGTCAGATTGGGAGATCAGTTACTTACTTATCAGTAGCTGAGTTGCAGTGCAGCAGTGGGAAGCATGATGCAACATGATGAGAGGAGGTGCAGTGTGGATGCAGTGCTGGGAGAAAGGACCAGCATCAACACGAATATATAGGGAGCCGTCGTACAGATGCAGCAGTGTGAGTGGCAGAACCATGGGCAGCAGTATAGGATATATTAGTGTAGAGGATGTTGGGCAGGAAGGCCTAGCATCAACACAGGTACCGATGCTGGAAGATCAGAGTAATAATCAGTAAGGAGTATTACTATAGCACAGTCCTTTGCTAAGAGGGAGTGTTCATTTGGGGTAGCATCGGATGTGCTCTAGCCAAGAAATTTGGTGGAGAGGTTGGGGCACATGAGATCTCCAATACCCAGAAAGGGTTTGGGAAGATTCTAAACAGATCAAGAGATATTAAAATAATTAATATTTTTAATGGAGTCCCTAAGTCTAAACTTAGGGAAAATAAAATATTAATGTGCATTAATATGAATCTGTGTTAGAATGGTCCAAAAGACATGGATCAAGCCACATCTCATCTTAGCCATTGATCAGGGACTTAATCTCGGTCGTTGAGATGTCAACAGGAAAAGTATAAGAGGAGGCTTGAGGGTCACTTGGAGAACACACCAGAGTGATTAGTTATTCTATTCTCTAGAGCAGGGTTTGCTAAGAGAGATAGAGTCAGTGATTGGAGAGCAGCTGATGGGCATTGAGTACAGAGAGACAAAGAGGCAGAGATAGTGTCAGGATAGCAGCAGAGTAGCCAAAGAGAAAGACGCAGGAGCAGCCAGTGCTCACGCAGGGTCACGCAGAGGCAGCTAAGTGCTACGCAAAGCACCAAAGGGGCTAACGTAGCTAACAACGAAGCTCAAAGAGCTAATGCAAGGCCTCCGGGCTGACACGGGCCAAGATAGGCTGATGCCAGGCCAGCGTTGGGCTAGGAGAGGCTGACGTAGTCTAGATTGGAGAGATGTTGGGGTTTTTGGGGAAGATTGGTGCTAAGTAGCTACTAGAAGGATTATCTGGGGTTTTAGCCAAGAAATTCTCTGTTGGGTAAGCTAGTTTCGGGACCCAGATTGTACTCTGATATTACTTAATAAGAAAACCCTCAGATAGTTGGACCCAGTTTTCCCACATTGGGTTTTTCTGGGGACATTAGTCCAAAAATAATGGTGTCATATGGTGCGTTTGTTTTTGTTTGCTTTGGTTGTTGATTTGTAATATGTTGAGCATGCACTAGTGTTTATTTTTAGTATTGACATTGTAAATAACTTGTTAAGGAAAATAACAAGTAGGTAGGAATAAATCAGATAAAGTGCATAGAGGGTTTCTAACTAGGTAAACTTAGAAACTTCAATAGCCGAATCATATCTTATTGGCCTCTCGTCGCATGTTTACCCTGGATGGCCAGTTGCTTGGGTAGATGTGGGAGGAGGGTGTTACAAACACTAATATCACTATCTTGAATGGGAAATCCAAGAGGATCTTCTTCATTGTCATCATCTCCATCCATTTCTTCTCCCTTCTTTGCCACCTCTTCTTCTTATAATTGAAAAAGTGGATGGTGATGTGGTTCTTACTACACCACGTAGTCAAATGGGGGGTTTGGTGTTAGAGATTTTTTTGAATAAGAACACTAACAAAATGCATTTTTTTAATTTTATTTGCAGAACGTAAAAGAAATGAATCAACTAGGGAAGAAAACAATGCATGCTTTAATACCTTCCCAGAAATGGAACCAAAAGGGATGAGCCACAATATTGCAACAAGAATGCTGCAACTCCCAAGGATACCAACTTAAATTATCAACTCAGGGTTCATACAAACTTAAGAGGTGCTGACACTATATGTGCAGCATGCAATGTGTCTTTCATTCATTGATATGATGCAATTTCATACAAAATTAAGAGGTTGCAACATTGTATGTGCAGTAGATGGTGTAATTGTACCTAAGTTGGTGCAAGAGACTATAGTACTCTATGTTTGTATAAAGAAAAAGCACAACTAATCCTATTTGTAAAGAAGGAAACCCACTTAATTTTGCAGAAAGGAAACCTAATTAATTTTGTAGAGAGGAAATCCTAGTTACTTTTGTAGAAAGGGAAGAATATTATACTTTGCACGAATGTAAATGCTAAGCCTACCTAAAAAACCTAAACATTAACCTATTTGCAAAGTGGAAATGGAACATTAAAAGGAAACCTAGTCTATGTAATAGAAATACCAATGTTGGAAGTGGAAACCCTAGCTTAAGATGCATGAAACAAAAACTAATCATAAAATCATTCTTCAATCAATGCATTTGAGATATATTTTGTCAATAGATTTCACAAGGTGCTTCATAAAGTAATCACTATGCTCTTCAGGTCATGAATCTATCCAATAATCCAAAATGTAGAGGTGAATTACAAGGGAGAAGAGGCAAGGCCTAAGAGGTTTTTTGGTCTTACTCAATCACAGATTCAGAGCCTAGGGTCATGATTGAAGCCTAAGATACAAAAACCAATTTTTTGGAGAAAATCTGGTCAAGTTTACACGTGCTACAAGGCTGCTACATGACTGCTACAGGAGTGCTACACGACTGCAACAGGAGTGGAAGGATTGCTAGGGGAGTGAGATAACTTGCCGAATGCCCAAGTAAATAAAATTAAAATGATATGGGAATTTTTTTTATTAAGTATTATTTCATAGGACTTTGTTACAAGTAGAATCACTCTGAAATACCCTTGTTAACACATGCCAAAAAATAGCAGAAAATTACTACTCTAAAAATTAGAAATTCAAGAACTAGTGAGCTAGTTAACCTACCAAATGCATAACATAATCAAGTGAAATTGCTATAGGGTAGATTTTTTTATTAACTTGAATATTTTAGTGACCCAATACAAATGGAATCAAATCAAATGAAGCTCATTAACACATTCTAAACAATAGCAGAAAATTACTACTATTTTGCTACAAGGTACTTTCAAAAATTCTAGATTTATGAACTATTAAACCAATCAAAGTAGCTTAATGATGAATATGAATTTTCAAAGTTGTTCTAAGGATGCATAATACTTGTGACTCTATAAATAACCTTGAAAACAACTCACTTCAACCATTTAACCAATATGACCTACAACAAAAGAAGCATGGATACTAAATGCAGAAATAAGAGATACAAGTGAAAAAGGCATTCAAAGGAAATAAAGAAATTGTACAAGAGGGCTCTAAGGCTCTTAGGATGGCCAAGCCCAAGGAAACTTAGAGTCCTATGAAGGAAACCAAGATTTATAAGGTAAAAATGACACCAAACATCATTATTTGAATCAATCCAAGTACACCCCTGCTAGAAATGAAAGTGGAGTTGCTGAATAAAAATGTTTGTCCACAAGAAGACTACAAATTACCTTCCCCTAGAGGAAAATTCGAATTGGTACTTATAAAAATAGATGAGGAAGCATTTTCCTTTAAAGGAGGAAACTTTCCCCTCCAAAATCCCTCAAAAAGTGGATATAGTTCCCAACACTAGGAATCTTCATTAAATGATAGGGAACACACTCTTAGATTTTCTCAATTAGTGGAGCTAAATAATTTGTCAATAATTTCATGATATTCAGTTTATTTGTTACCCAATATTGGTCCATCATGTAGCAAGGATCAAGTCCCTATATTATCTCATTTAGAATTTACTCCATATTCTCTCAATATTATGCAAAAACAATAATATTAGGCACATAATATGCAATTATCTCTAAACCTTCCTACGAACATATTAAAGCTAAAAAAATATTATTAAGTGTAGAAGGAGAGATTTAATATAGACTTTATGTGCCTAGGAAATCTTATATGGGCCTTAATTTGTGTCTAATTTGGAGGCCCATCATATGTATACCATACATAACAAAGCTTGTTGAAAAAATCTCGTGTATCAAATCTTTGATGTGATGTGTGATTTTGTTCATGTTTGATGCTTTTAATAATTGAAAAGATAAATTAACCAATTGTGCAAAATTAAGGGAAATATTGATTCACCCCACTAGTATTTCCAAAAATTGGTATAAGAGTAGCTCCTTCTTTGAAGTTTAACTGCTTGAAGGAAGATCCATAGTATTAAGAGTTGATTGGTGGAGATCACAATTGAAGGTAAGAATGTTGTTGATTCTAAAGAAGATGTTAATTCCCTCAAAGAAAAAATTTGAGAAGTGGAATGGGATAGGGATTTGAACACAGGAATGTACAATAGTAGTTATACGGAACATGAAGTCCTGAAGGTCGAGAAGAAGAAATATTATGATAATTGGAGATATACCATACTTGATATCAACTGAATTGAAAATAAAATTAAGAAACTACAAATGCTAGAAAAGGATTGTGAGCATGATGAAGCAAAGAAGGAAGTGGATCACCTCAAAAGCATGCTACAAGAGGCAAAAAATAGGTAAAGCACCTTGTCAAAGAAGAAAATAAGCCTCTGAAAAGGAAATGTCATGTCAAATATGACGAGAAGCCCAAATTCAAGGTTTTGTAGAATTCAACCAATACTAGAAGTGATGTTCCCTAAAATTGGATATTTCAGAAGGCCCATTTGCCCTTTCCCAGACACCTAAAACACTTATTTAACCCCTTTACTTGCACATTATATAGTTAATTCATAGTATTAATGGGTCCCTAGGAATTCGATTTCCCCTTGCTTATTATGTGCCTAATATTATTTATTTTTGCAAAATATTCAAAGAATATTGAGTGAACTCTAAAATACATGAAAAGTGAGAGAATATAGGGACTTTTTCCCTGCCACAAGATTAATAAAAAATGAATACAATATTATGAAATTATTGAAGATATTCTGGAGCTCTATTGATTAAGAAAACGTCAGGATGTGTTTCCCACCAAAAGAGGATCTTGAGCTTGGTTGGATTACAGAGGATATGTCCTCCTTGGAATTTAAGACCAATCAGGGAAACATATCCACAATTTTAGGGAATTGGGGGGAAACAACCCCCCTCATCAAGGAGGTTACCCCTCATCACGTTTTGTGTAAACAAGGAGGCCTAGCAGCCCACAAAGGATTCAAATCAAAGATTAGAGTTATGGAGCTAGGAACCAGTCCTTTATATTGAACATTTTGACTGTTGATGTATGAATATGATTTCTAGTTAATGAAATCCAACTTATTTTTAGTTTGAGTTTTATTTATAGGGGCCTGACCTCCCTAGGGTTAGGGCCCAACCCTGGGTACTCAAACACCTTTGTATTTTGTTCTTTTCCTTATGCATTTATTCTAGATTAGTTCGTTGGATATTACTTCTTTGAAAAGCAGTCTTGATAACAAAGTTTGCACCAGATTTATAATATTGATATTCACAAGGTTCCTTTGTTGCAGGACTAGCCAAAAATATTTATAATCATTCATATATTGTTTAGAGATCAATTTCCTTCCATGTTTTCAATGCATTTCCATTTATGGGTTCTATTTAATAACTAGCTTGCACTCATTTAAAGGTTTTGGTTAGATAAAGTTAGCACATGCATGCATTTATGGTATATAGGATTGTCACTTTTTTTTAATAACATTTTTGAGTTATTTAGGTGCCCATAAGTCCAACCTCTCAACTCTACTATGATTCTCTACAATCTGACCACAATTACAAGAGGAGATATTGTCTTTTCTGCTACATGATAGACCAAATGACCCCTCTAACGATTGAAGTAGGATATTTTTTTCCTTGTTGGCCTACCCAAACCTCCAACACTCCTATTTCCACCTTCTTCTATGCTCAAATAGATGTCGGCCCTATCATGTAGCACTTACAGGCTATCCTATACCACTATGGAAAAAACCTCCAAATACCTTCTGATTTTCCCCACAACACTCTTTACCACCCCTAAGCACTCCATAATTATTATAAGACCATAAATATGAATAAAATGGATTTGAAGATCTAGTAAGAACTTTGCTTTGATTAATAAAGTAGATAAGCAGTCATTCCCAACAATCTTGTAGAAAAACAATAGTAATTTTCAGCTATTTTTTAGCACATGATAAAAAAAAATGTATTTTTTAGTGATTCCACTTGCATTTGGAGTCCTAATACATCTAAATTAATAACAAAATTTACCCCATTAGATTTTCACTTGATTAGGTCAAGGATTTGGTAGGTTAACTAGCTCATTGATTCTGGAATTTTTGGTTTTTAGAGTAGTAATTTTTTGTTATTATTTAGCACATGTTAACCAAGGTATTTTTTTGTGATTCCACTTGTATTAGAATCCTAGGAAATCCTACTTAATAAAAAAATTCACCCATGTCATTTTCATTTGATTTTCTTTGATATTTGGCAAGTTAACTCAAGAAACAATAACCCTGTAGAAATCTTGTAGCAATTTGTTTTCGAGGTATTCCTTGCCTAAATTCACTCCAAATTCATGGTAGAAGTAGATTTATAGCCTATGAATGAGCTGAGACCACTTTGGTTGAGTTTAGGCTTGGTTAGGTCTCCATTTAGCTCTTACATTGCTTGCTTCTTGAATGTTTATTTATGCAATTAGTCTAGATTTACTTTCCAAAAAAAGTAGAATATATTTGCTTATTGTTATTTATATTTTGGAACTTAGGATTGGTGGCTTACCTAGATATTTACTCATTTGAAGTTTTTTCTGTTCCTTCTTTCAGTTGCATCAAAGGGAGTCAGACTAGGAAGAGGAAGGTGTCTGCTACACATATAGCGTTGACCCCCCTTAAGTTTGTACAAACCCTTAGGTTGATCATTTAAGTTGGTGGCCTTGGGAGTTGCAATATTCTTCTTGTAATACTAGGGCCCATTACATTTTGGTGCCATTTCCCCGGAGGGTGTAAAAGAAATCGCTCTCTTTTTTTTTGAATGATTCCTTCTTCCTTTTTTACATTCATATTCTCTGCAAAAAAAACAAAAAAATGTATTAAGCATCTTGAATTGCATTAGCATTCTCATACAAAAAATTATATAAAAACTAAAAACATACTTCTCCAACACCAAAAATGCCCCCATTTGAATCATGTGGTGTTGTAAGAACCACATCACCATCCACTTTTGCAAGTAGAAGAAGAAGCGATGGCAGATAAGGTATAAGAAATGGATGGAGATGATGACAATGAGGAAGATCCTCTAGGATTTCCCATTCAAGATACTGATATCAGTGTTCATATGAAGAATGTCCCTCCATATTTCCTTCCCAAATTCCATGGTATGAGGTCAGAGGATTCGTAAAACTTTCTCTTTGAATTTGAAATACTTTGTAGATCTTATGGTTACTTATTAAACACTAAAAATTTGAGATTGTTTCCAACAACATTGAAGGATAGAGCTCTTAAATGGTTCATGAGTTTAGGGACTAATTCAATAATATCATGGAATGATATGCAAACGATATGTCTATAAAAATATAAATATCATGATCTTAAAGAAGAAATATTTAGAATGACTAAAAAAGAAGATGAGAAACTTGGGGTCCGATCTAATAGAGAGATTCATGTATAATGTTAAGAGGGAAAAATTACATCATTTAAGATTTGACACATTAAAAACCCTCTCACTTAGAACAATTCGGGATTAGTGGATGGATCTCATTAAACACATGAGTAGAGGTGATGTATACCAATTATCATTTGAAGAAATTTTTGAAGTATGAGAGAGCATACCAAGAGGAAGGGAAAATTTAAGTAAATCAACATCAAGATTGGTATGTCAAGTAATTTGCTAGATAACATTTAAACCAAAATTCTTAGAAATCTAAGTGAACAAGTAGATATGTTAAGAATAAAAAATGAGCAAAAATAGGATGCTAATATTTGAGTTATCCATGCATAATCACGTGCTACTAAATATTTCCCATCATTACCAAGGTTTAACAAAGCTTACCACAAGGAAAATGGAGCAAGTCAACCATTAAAGAAGCTATGTTATGTAGCTCCAAGAAGACCATGGAAACCTAGTCAACTTGGTACGATGCAAGAAACTGATTCAAAATTCCAAGGTTATGTAAAACCATCTCAAAGTGATTGGAGCATGCCATTTTCTTGGCAACCTTGGTTGTCTCAGCTCCAAAATTGATCTTGGCAACAAGGTTGGCATGGATCTTATCATAGAAATCCAAAATATCCTCAATATCCTCCATACCCAACTTCATTCTATCGATACCATCCACATCTTCCACAACAACCACCTCAACGACATCCATCTCAAAGATCCATTGCCACTCAACTACCTGTACAACCATTTCCAAACCAAAACAATAGATTAACTCAACCCACTTACAATGCTGAGGTATAACACTTCCATACAACTCCTCTTCATCTAAATGATATTTATCTTGGATCAAGAAGAGTATTGCAGAAAAGAGATTCTCCTAATGTCGATGAAGAACAACATCCAGAAGAAGAAAATCCAGAAGAATCATGTGCTACATTTGATGGAGAACAACCATTAGAGCCTGAGATTGAAGAATTTCTATTATGCTTATCATCAGATCCTTTATGTGTTCAAGGGACTCGCTATCTATGATAACTCCTACAAATAATTTTTATTTTCGTTAGTCATCTTAGATAGGGTTTTTATGTTTAGGTTCATGTGAAAGTTGTCATATGGTACATTTAGTGTTTGATAGGGTCATCATAAAATAGAAAAGGTCATAATTCCGTTTGTTTTGAGGTCATCATTTCATAATTGACTTGTTTGACAATTTTACAAACTTTCGCAGCAACTCCAGTTCAGCAAACCCAAAATTTGCTATGAAAGTCCCTGACAGTTCCGTAGAAAAACAGTGCATCCTAACACTTGTCTCTCTACGAAAATCAGTTGTTGTGTAACGATATTATTTTAAAAGATTGTTAGTGATTTCAGAGTTGTGTTGAGTCATAAAACGCCTTTATCTCTTGTCCTCCACTTCTTTTCATTCACCCTTACCTATCCTTTTCCATTTTATACCATCTACTACTATCAAAAGTTCACAAGCATTGTCATTGTAATAGGGTTTTGCATTTTCAAAACGAGTCTAGCCATGGTATGAGTGTGGTCTAGGTATTCTCAAATTGATTTGAAGGTAAAGAGGATCAGCTCACAAATATCTCATGACGTGTTTCAGCCATAACACAAACAAAAATTCATGAGAATAGCTGATAAAGGTCAAATTGGAAGTTGAAGAAATGAATAAGAAAGTGTTGGAGCAGCCAGATTTCGATGAGGAAATTATAGAAAAGGCTAGGAAAAGACAGATAATTCTACCACTACAAAATATTTTGAAGCATATGTATAAAAGGAACAGGTGGTTGAAGAATTATAGAAGGAAGTTTCAAACTTAAGTCAAATACTTGCAAGCACAAGTAGAGCTCATCAAAAGCAATCCTTCCAAAAAGAAAAACCTTAAGATCATTGTTGAAGTAGGTGCTACTCCATGATATGGTAAAATTCTCAATTTTGTCTTCACTATACCTAAAACAGTAAACTCAACCTTATATATAGTCAACATGGTATTAGGAGTAATAAGGAGGCATTAAGAATCATGAAAATTCGAAAAACTCAGAATTTTGAACTTTCATAGCAACTCCCCATAATGAAGTTGAGAATTTGCTACGAAACTGTTGTAGCTTTCCATGGAGGTTAAGTCTGGTCTAAAAATCAGAAAAAATAGTTCTCAAGGTATATGTTTAGCTTACAAACATCAAATAAGACCTCAAAACTAGCAGAGAGAGAAAAGAGGTAGCATAAGTGTGTTTTTTGAAGTTGCTACCAAAGTTTGCTACGAAACTGCTGTAGCTTTCCATGGAGGTTAAGGTTGGTATAAAACTTAGAAAACGGGGTTATAAAGGCATGTATTTAGCTTACAAACATCAATAAAGACTTCAGAACTTGTAGAAATTGCAGAGAGGTAATAGAGAGGTGTTTTTTCAATTTGCTACAATTTTTTTGCTACAAAATTTCTAGAAATGACCGTTTTAGTAGTCAACTTCAAGTTCACTTTTGAACCAAATGGTAAGAGATTTTTGAAATATGAAGGAGGTTGTTTTTCAGCATGGGATCATCTAAAACAACCTCTCTCATATTTTATACAGCTATTATCGGGGTTTGGAGAATACACACTTATCTTTGAGGCCTATTTTACCAAATTTTTCCTAGCCAGAGTTGTTGCATAAATTTTGAAATTCGACTTGGTGGGGTCCAGGTCAGCATCCATGTGTCAAATGAACATCAAAAATCCAGTACACTCATCATTTGATTGGATTCGATAAGGTTCAATAGCAAGATTTGTTGAGCTCATAAATGATAGGAGACTCCTATTTGTATTCAAACTCTGTTAAAACAGAAATATCCCTATAAAGGCTCAATGTTTTATTAGTCAAATAGAATTAGGTCTCTTAGCCATGCATCGAATCTAGCCTAGGTGGCAGATTATTAAATGGAGACCTCACTCTATATATGTAGAATTTTTTCACTTGGAGACGGGGTTGATCGATGATGTGAGAAGACCACTTTATGTAAATTTTTACCTAGTTAATATACATTTGCAACATACTATGTTTTTTCTACCTGAGATTCAATTTTGGCTTTATGTTTTCTTATCATGTTTTTATATTGTTAACAATGTTCATAGCATATTGATTACTTGGAATTCATGTCAGACTTGCTCCAACTTCCTTCATGTGCTTTTTTTTACTGTAAAAGTTTAATTCACTCCATTTCAAAGCCAAAAATGCCTCAGCTTCCTTTAAACAGTGTTGTTTGTAATTGAATTTTCTCTTAACTGACTCCATGCCCAATGGTGGAATCCATCACTCTCTTTCACCTGCAAAAATCACATAAAAATCTAGAGTTAGCCATCTAAACTTTGAGTTTTATACAATCAATTTCATAAATATTTTGAGAGAGCCCTCTCATGCTAAAAGGGCTAACTTCTAGCTACAACCCAACCCTTTATAGCCCAGTGATAACAGGACTAATAAAAAAATAATAGAAGATTTGGATGGCATGGAAGAAGAAGACATATAGAATGATCCATATGAGAAAGTGAACCAAGGGCATCACAACTATATTGAACTTTGGTTCCAGATAATCATTAAGTTGGAGCACCACTCTCTTCTTAAAAAATTCTTGACATCATCAAATAAGTTGGTCTCTCATATTTAGGTACATGTCAAAGAATATATTTAAATCCTATACATGATTTTATATGTTATCCTTTTATGCACGTGGCTCCATTGAAAGTATTCCTATACTTGAAAGATATTTTTTTGAGTAAAGTAGGATAGAAAAAAGATTAAAAAAGGGAAAAGGGAAAAAATAAATTAAAAGAAAATTTAAAATATCAAGCGAAAACCACCTTTGAGGCACCTGGGATTGGATCATTGATTGAAAACCTCTATGAGGCAGTTAGTGGGTTGGAAAAAGGAAAAAAGAGGGAAAAAATAGAAAAGAAAAAGAAGGAAATAAGATCCTAGGTGGAAACCTCATATGAGGCATGTAGGAAAACCTATTAGTTGAAAACCTCATTGAGGCAACTAGTAGTCCTAGGTAAAAAGAATAAATGAAAAATGAAAAGGAGAAATAATTATTTTTTCTAGGTATATCTCTCTGATGAACGCATGTGCTCCCCAACATTTGCAAGCAACAACAATAAGTTAGCACCATAAGAAAAATACGATCATAAATCTAGTCAAGGGAAGTCAAACTTAAACTTTCACCTCCTTTACTGAGATGCTCTAACAGGACCAAGGCCATGTCAATGCATCAACCTCATCCATTTCTAACATCCACCCATGATTCCCAAGCCTTTCCCATTCATTTTCCTCATTTTCCTAAAATGCTATAAGAAAGTTCTGTGTTGCTACAACATTGCTAAAATACATAGGGAATAAATTGTTTTGACCATATCTCGAAAACCATGTGTCCATTAGCCGAGAAGTTTCATGGGGAGATGCATAAGAATGATGGTAACATGCTTAATTTTTTTTAGCAAATTCTAGTGCATAATTTTTGAGAAATTTTCCACCGTCACCTACAACCATTTTTCATTTTTCTCGAGATTCGTGCATCTATTGGCTATATTTTTTATGGCGACATACATAAGGATTATGGAAACATGCTAAAACAATTTTAGGTGAATTCAATCTACCATTTGAGAGATATGGGTTAAAAATTTCTGCTACAACATTGTCCCAAATCTGTTATAGGATTGATCCAGATTTGCTACAAGATGGTGATCTGTATAGAAAGAGGGTTCATAAATTATGTATTTCACCTAGAAACAAGGGAAGGGATCCACCATAACCTCATCATCCATTTTTCACACCACTTTTCCTCTCCTCCACCCAAGTTCCCACTTCTTTCCATTAAAAACACTCCCTTTCACCCCTTTTTCTATCTCTTCACTTATAGGAAAGGCCTCAGACCCTTGTCAATAGGGTGCTCATGGATTATCAGTATTTTTAGAGGCAATACCTAAAGAAAATTGTGATCCTAGAAGGGTGTGTGTGACTGCTATAGGAAGATACATAGTCCTGTAGTTGTCTGCACAAACCCTACGAGACCACAGTTGGAGCACCAGATTCAAAGGTAAAACAACATGAAGGTATTGGAGGGTCACTGATTTGGTCTAGAGAAGCTATAAGACCCTCTTGTAGGTACTAAAAGATTCTTGTTCACACAACATGTAGCAACATTTGAACCAAAGAGCACATGCATGAAGAAAGGGCCTTGGCATCATCATCTTAACCATAAACAAAACCCAAAAATGAAGAAGTAGATCTCCATTTAGTCATAAGAGAAGTGGATCTCCATGAAGTCATAAATGAAATATGTAGACCTCCAACAAAACCTGCAAACATTCTTCAACTCCAAAGTACCATCAATTAGCTCCATTGGGGGTTACTATAGGCAGCTAAGAAATACAAAGTTCTTGGCCATCAAGGAGAATAAGGGAAGTGCTACAGGAAGGAAAATTGAGGTGCTACATGAGAGAACAAAATGCTACAGGAAGGAGAAAAGTGCAGAATCAAGGGATCATGAACCCTTACCATTGGAAGGGGTAAGTTGTACCCATTCCTATCTTCTTTGACACAAAATGATACTGGATGGGTTTTAACATACACCAGTTTGTGTTTTCCTATAATTTGAGTCCAAGTGAAACAGTTGTTTTGAGAATAACGATATGAAGAAGGCGTTTTGTGTTTTATCCTTCACCTCTGGAGTTTGAAACACCCTTTAGACCACTCCGATCCCATAAATCTGTCACTGGTGGTGAATTTTATAGATCCTATAACAAAGCCAACGAGCACTAATTTTGATCTATCAAATTTCTTTTTGAGACATGGGAGGGGGTTTCAACTGAAGGGAACCTACAAATACCCTAAGGATCCATAACACCTTAAGTTTCTCACCATTTTCCAAATTTACAGCTCGATGGAATTCTTTGGAAAAACTGACCAAGAGTCTATGACAACAGTAACAGAATTGGAGATGCATTTCAATGAAAATGACATAAGAAAAAACACTACCTTACCCAGGGAGTGCACTAGGAAAAAGTTTCAAGAAATGAAGAGTCAAAACATGGTGCTATAGGACTCTGTAAAACATGCTGCATGAAGAAGATAGAGTGCTACATGTGGTTGTATCTACCCAAAACTTCAAATAATAGTGGCAAAAATTAGGATAGAGGCACTAATGTTGTGGTGAGCATAAAGAAGTGGATGTGTATATAGTGGAACAACAAGAATAATAAGAAGTAAACTAATGTACAAAGTAGGGAATACACAAGCCAATGACACCACAACAATAGAGGCACATGGAGGACAAGTACAATGATTTGTTTCTTGGGGGTGAGCAACTGTTTCAGTAGGGGTGAGATGATGGCCCTAGAATTGGATATTTTATAGGACCCATTTGGTCTTTCCTAGAGACCTAAAACATTTAATTAACCCATTTACTTTCACATTATAGAGTTATTTCATAGTATTAATGGGTCCCTAGGAATTCAATTTCCCCTTTCTTATTGTGTTCCTAATATTTATTTTTTTTGTAGAATATTGAGAGAATATTAAGTGAACTCTAAAAAATCTACAAAATGAGAGAATCTAGGGACTTGTTCCCTGCCACGGATGGATAATAAATGAATGGAATGTTATGAAATTATTTAACAGATTCTTGAGCTCCATTGAATAAGAAAATGTAGGGATGTGCTCCCCGCCAAAAGAGGATCTTGAGTTTGGTTGGCTTACAGAGGATTTGTCCTCCTTAGCATTCAAAATAAATTAAAGGAACCAAATCCAAAATTTCAGGGAATTGGAGGGGAAAAAATCCCCCTAATCAAGGAGGCTACCCCTCATCACTTTTTGTATAAATAAGAGGGCCTAGCAACCCACAAGGGATTCAGATCAGAGATTAGAGTTCTGGAACTAGGACCAAGTCCTGTGTATTGAGAATTTTGACAGTTGATTTATGAACACTATTTCCAGTTAATGAAATACAACTTTTTTCCATTTTGAGTTGTCTTTATAAGGGCATAAGATCCCTAGGGTTAGGACTCAACCCTAGGTGCTCAAACCCCTTTTTATTTTGTTATTTTATTTATGCATTAAATCTAGATGAGTTTGTTGGATATTACTTCTTTGAAAAGAAGCCTTGATAACATAGTTTGTGCCAAATTTATAGTGTTGATATTCACAAGGTTCCTTTGTTGTAGGACTGGCCAAAAACAATTATGATTATGCATTATGTTGTTTAGAGATCAATTTCCATTCATTATTCCTCTACAATTCCATTTCTAGGTTCGATTTAATAACTATATTACACCTAGTTAAAGGTTTTGGTTAGACAATGTTAGCACATGCATGCATTTATGGTATATAGGATTGTCTCTTTTTTTTAAACATGTTTGAATGATTTAGGTGCCCAAAAATGCATTGTCTCAATTCTACTCTAGTTCTCCATAATCTGACCACAATTATAATTTTGCTATAAAAATATGAGATCTTGTATTTTTTGCTATAAGATAGACAAAATCATTACTCTAAATATTGATGAAGGCTCTTTCATCCCTTTTTGACCTACCCCAACCTCCATCACTCCTATTTCCATCTTCTTCTATGCTCAAATAGCTCTCAGCCCTATCTTGTAGCACTTACCGACTATCCTGTAGCACTATGAAAAAAACCTCCAAATATATTTTGATTTTCCCCACAAAAATCCTAACAACTGCTAATAACTCCATAATTATCATAAGACCATAAATGTGAATTAAATGGATTCATATACCTATTAGGAACATTTCTTTGATTAATAAAGTAGATAGACAGTCATTCTCAACAATCTGATAGCAAAACAATAGTAATTTTCTACTATTTTTAAGCACATTTTAACAAAGGTATTTTTTAGTGTTTCCACTTGGATTAGATTCCTAATAAATCCTAATTAATAAAAAAAACTATCCCATTTATTTTTCACTTGCTCAGGTTAGTGATTTGGTAGGTTAACTAGCTCATTGATTATGGAATTTCTGGTTTTTAGAGTAGTAATTTTCTGTTGTTTTTTAGCACATGCTAACCAGGGTATTTTTGAGTGATTCCACTTGGATTGGAGTCCTAGGACATACTAATTAATAAAAAAAATTACCCCATCTCATTTTCATTTTATTTTCTTTGGAATTTGGCAAGTTAACTCGAGAAACAACAATCCTATAGAAATCATGTAGAAGTTTGTTTTCAAGATATTCCTTGCCCAAATGCACTCCAAATTCATGGTAGAAGTAGATTTATAGCCTATGAATGCTCTGAGACCAATTTGGTTGAGATGATGCTTGGTTAGGTCATCATTTAGCTCTTACATTGCTTTCTTCTTGAATGTTGATTTATGCAATTAGTCTAGATTTACTTTCTAGCAAAAGTAGAATAGATTTGCTTATTGTTATTTACCTTTTACAACTTAGGATTGGTGGATTACCTAGATATTTGCTCATTTGAAGTAGTTTAATTTTCTTATTTCACTTGCATAAAAGGGATTTAGACTAGGAATATGAAGATGTCTATTGCACAAATAGTGTCAACCCATCTTAAGTTTCTATGAACCTCGGGCTAATAACTTAAGTTGGTAACCTTGGGAGTTGAAACATTCTTGTTGCAATACTTGGGCTCATCAGAAAGCCAAAAGGCAAATGTCTCAAAAAGTCAAGTTGATGCATTCAAAATTCCAAATAATCAAAGGAAATTCAAAAGTAGATAAAAACAAAGCCTTGGGTATTCTCAAAGGCTAGACACCTTCATAAATCTTTACCCTATACACTCAAGTATACAAGCACATTTTATGGTTATTGTTATGCATGTTATGACTATGGAAACAAAGTTGCAGACTGAAGGGGATATAACAAGAGTAATGATAAAGGGTTCTTTCAAAGTCCTGGAAGCATATTTACCAGAAGGAAAGATAGAGTCCAATATTCCTATGATACTAGAAGCTACAACACCTTTTCTTCGTGTTCAGACTAGATATTGAGTGCTACCTATGTCACAACTATGGACATTTTGCATGAGAATCTAGAAGTAGCTTGACATGGATCTCACATAACTAGGAAGGAAAGACATTCACCAAGAAGGAAGACAAAATCACTAGGATTTGTCAGAGAAAACATGTTTCACAATTGGAATATGCATAGAGACATTGGGAGATACATCATAAGATCAGATGATGCCACATGAAAACGTACTATCATAGAGATTCTATGTAATGGAAGAGATGATGTAGCGAGAAGGCTCATTGTTAAGGGGCGTGATTGTAATGAGAGAACTAATGCAATGGGTAAGCATATTTTCAAGGGGATCCATATCATGGAGATATCTTCAAGGATGCATTAGTTGCCCTTTTCCATTGATGTCAAAGGGAGGCAGAATCTTAGAAGGAATGAAGAGAAGAAGAATGAATTTAAGGGGAGGTTATGTAGCATGTCAGGTCATTATTGGTGTGTTGACATCAATGAAAAAGGGGGAGATTGTTGGGTATGTTGTCTTTGAGGTCAAAGCGGGAGAAGGTGCAGGATGTCGAGTAGGTGTAGGATATGTCAAGTAGGTGTAGGATGTCATATTTAATGTCCTTTGTATGCTGGTTGTCATGGATAAAATGATACAGGGATGAAACCCTAGCTCTAGGGTTTGGATCACTTGGAAGGTGAGAACACCACACATTTTTGAGGATTTTAAAGTTATAAGTCACTGATTTGGCTTGGACATCATCTCCATTGGATAACCTTCATCACATTGATTATGTTGGTGTGTGGAGTGCCACAATAGGCCTCACAATTGGATAGATATGCTTGGTCAAAGGTCCAAGCCCCTTGATGTCAGAAAGAACCCCAAATATTGTTGATGTATCAAAATATATTTGATTGGACTATGGTACAACTCCTTAGAAGAAGAAGGATGATTTAAGGAAAGAGAAACACTAATTATTGAAGTCTATGTTATGCTCAAGGAGGGTTCATCAAATTAAAATTAAACCTATAAGGATATAATTAATTATGACCCAAATCTTGGAAGAAAGGACAACTCATTTCAAATTTAAATGGTCCTAATTAGAGGGAATTCATGGCTTTGAAAAATATAAGTTTTCATGGTCCAAAACGAGAAGGAAGTCATTGTCCCAAAATTAAAATCAAATTTCAAACAATGCTTTTCCCTCATAAACTATGTCAGCTTTCCCTTTCATTAGGCCACTCGACCTATATAAATTTAGGTCTCATCTACTTCTATGTGCATGGATTTGGAATTGGAATCTATCTAAAGTTGTATACAACCAGGAGATAAAAAGTGTTTTTATTTATTTTTGTTGTGTGCTTAGATAGGGTTTTGTTTGGTTTCTTGTATTTTGTAGGTGGATGCTAAGACAAGACTAGCAAAAGAGCTAGTATAAAGGGTTTAATTTAGATATATTCTTTAATGTGACCAAGTAAAAATGGTATAGTTATGAAAATTGTTGAGTACATAGGTCTGAAATAACTGAAACAATTTATGGTAGATACTCATGTTGCCTTAATTTTGTTTGCGGCCTCTGGAAGGAAAAAAATACAGAATCCTTAAAAACATAACGATGAACAATTTGTTATACCTGCTCCATCACTGTATTATTCATGCATCATTACCCCATATATTAAGAAGGTCAAAGTCTTTTGGGTGAATAACTGTTTGGATCTTGGTTGTTCATGATCAACTCAAAAATTCCCATGCAGCCTTGAGGAGTGACATGGTATCTCATGTTTGTATTTAGGATTCGTTGCATTCAATTTTTGTAGGGAACTCACACTGGTTTGAGGACTTTATATACGCTTTAAAATTTATCCCAAGGCATCAATCAACCTTTCGTAATCAAGATCAAAGCATATGAAGGGTTCGTTGGGCTAATTCCTATTTCATTTGAAGTGATCCTTCGCTGGAATCCTTGAGCCTTGTTGTAGACAGTTTGACCAAGCCCTAACATAGTTTATAGCACTGTTAAAACCTACAACAAAGGTTTTGATACAATACTTGCAAATTAATATTTAACAATGATTCAATCATCTTCAAGCCAATAAATATTCATTGTTGATTCAAGTTTACAAATCACAACTGAAAGAGTGAATTGGCATACTGGTGATCAATGGAATCATGACAAGAAGTCGACATTCCTTTGTGGTCATCATTCCTCATGATTGGAAACCCTTTATGTAGAATGAATTTGTCAGGTCTCAAACTGTTAATAGAATGAAGCCTTCAAAAAATTGATCGCAAGGCATGAAATCAACATCACAAATCCAATATTGTTGAATGAGTGGAATGTTGAAACAAAATTCAATGATACTTGTGTCTTAAACAAAGCCTGTAGCATGAAATATAATCTTGCGCATAAAGTAGAAATGCCTAATTCCAGACTTTGTAATTATGAATCATTATTCAGTCTTCAATATTCAATATTGAGGCACAATATTAAGTTTCATGTAGCAGTTGATCCAAGGCATCTAAATCATGTATAGAGAGCGAGGTAGATTTGTAGCACATTACTAGACCCTATCCAAATTGAGTTACACTTGTTCATGAAAGTTGGAGTTTGGATTTTTTCTTATTACTAGAGATTCAGGAGGGCACACAGTTAGGACCTTTTTGATGGGCCATAAACCATGAAGACTGTGGCACATACTTGAGGATCTTGCACACAAGTTTTATCGATAAAATTCTTGGGTCCTATCATTTCACAAATTGCATTGATGGTTAAAGAAATGTAATTCTAATCACTGAGTTAAAATTTGGTAAGATCGTAATTGCATTTTTAACTTAAGGAAATATTCTTATTGCCATCTCCAACAATGAACCATTTCACAGTCACATCTTGTTGAGGAAGTCTACTAAGCGTGATTACAAAATTCAAATAAAGCATGTACAGTTTGGGTAGACAAATTAGGTTGGTTCCAACACGGAATAAGTCTAGAAGCCTATATGATACCTTCTCCTATAGCTTCTTATGAATGCACATGATGCCTTGAAATTATGTTAAATCCTCATTAATGTATTTCAGGTTCTTTATAAATAATTTCTTGCTAATTAGATTGTTGCTAGGAATGAATGGACAACATGATAAGTCTTCACATGCAAAACATCTTCAGACAAAACCTTGATATTTAATAGTGACAATGATACAATGATATGGTGTTGACAATCATCTTGTAATTGAGAGTGATACCTGATCATTAGATAAATGTTTAAGTGTATCTAGAAGATTGAGGCATGACCTAATATGTTTATAGACATAATATTATGATGATGGATGTGAATGGGGAAGATACATTGACATATGTGCCAAGATTTCATTTTCTTACAACAATTTGAGTTTAGCAGGAAAAGTCTATTTCACTATCTCAATATATGTTTGGAAGTTTATTAGCAGTAAGGGGTTGTCAAATCCTACAACATAATGATGTGCGCAACAATGGCAGGAGTGAGAATGCCCTAATATGACCGTGACATATATCTCATTGTATGACATGTATATAACAATGATCTTGTGAGAGTAGTGGACGCCAATGACATGTGTGAATTTTGTAGCAACAATGAACAATAGTGGTAGGGGTGAATTTTGTAGTAGCAATGGATGGAGGAGATAACAGTGGTAGTGAGGGAGGAGTATAGGAGCAATGGTATCAACAGTGGAAGTTGAAGTGGACAGTGGTAGTAACAACAACAATTGTTTTAGCAGTTGTGGTAGCAGCAATAATTGTGGATGGTAGTAGCAGTAGTGGAGGTGGAAAGAAATAGAAGCAATGGAAAGGTGCAATAGCAGAACCTGTAGCTTGATGAGGAGAAGATTTTTTTAGTTGTGACATTATCCCTGGTATAAGAGAAAAAACCTACTTAGGGATCATTTGCTTCCTTCCAACTTTGTTAGTAAAACCACTAGGGAGTCTTATATTTCCTTCCAGTTCAAATGGTAAATTTGTATGCCTACCATACATAACAAATCTTGTTGAGAAAATATCTTGTGTACTAAATATTTGATGTGATGTTGATTTTTTTCATGTTTAATGCTCTGAATATTTGAAAAAATAAATTAACCAATTGTACAAAATTAAAGGAAATATTGATTCACCACCCCTCTTAACATTTCTAACATTGATAAAAGCATATAAGGGAAGCTTTGTGAGGTATCTATGCTTCAAAATTCCACCACCAACATCCCATACATGTTCTAATACCTCTAGTAGGATAAAGAAAACATTTATTACTAGAATAGGTGAGAGAAATGGACTATTCACGAGCTTCTACATTTTTTTTTGTTTTGCTATAGGAAGAGTCCAGTGAGCTTGTAAAACAATTAGAGTGCAAACCTAAGATGAAGGAAGGAGGTTGTAATGATGGATAATGATGTTATTTAACTATCAAATTCTAGGTACAACCTAATCCAAGATTTATCATCACAAAACCAAATTATTTGTCTCTTGTAGCCATAAAATCAATTGTAGAGAAAAAGAATAGTAAATTCTAGGATTTATAACAACAAAAGGAACATAATGGAAACGACTTAAATTTTTTATTAATAAGTGATATTATTTATCAAGAAGGTTGAAAAAATTCAAAGGTAATCCAAAATAGGAATTGTTCCAAATACCACCTACTTAATCATGCAAAAAACCATTGGACTATAATTTCTAGAAATTTAAATGTTAGAAGCTAAATAAGACAAATGCAAAGCACAATATCAACAAAAGGGCTCTAAATATCTTAGGATGGGACCAACCCAAGGATGCTTAGAGCCCTTGAATAAGAAAAAATCTAAGAGCTTTGATCAAGGCACTACTTCCATTAACTGAATTTTTTTTTTCTTACATTACAATATTGCAAAACTTTCTTGGGAATACAAAAATCCTATTCTTGCTTCTCTACTTGCTATTCTGATTCCCTCTATGGCCAATTCAAGCCTCTTATTTATACATCAAGTGGGTAGAAACCTCCTTGGGAGGAGGGTTTCATTTCACTTCAAAAATCCTAGAAAAGGGGATCTTGTCCTAGATCCAAATCACAACAACAAGAGGAGGAATTTAATGCCTTGAGCCAACCAAGTTTAAGTCTTCATGTTGTAGGGAGAATGTCCCTAAAATATATCCAATGCTAAATTCCTCAGAATCTTCTCAATACCTTTGTAAATATTGTACAATAAACATGTTTAAGGGACATAAAATATGAAAACTACATCTCTTATTTGATATTGTTCATTCAACTCTCTGATTGTTTGCTTTATGTCCCAAGGTGAGTTGATTGTGGATTCTCCTACTAGGTAGAATCTTTCATTTTCCTATATATCCTTCCACACTTAGGATACATATTCTTGGATTTTGTGTTCCTGTAGCCTTAATAGCAAAGGTGGATTGAACTCGAGTCCTATCCACTGAACCCAAAGCCTTTAGATGATTCTTTTATATAGAGGGGTTCTTACTAGTGTTTCCTGAAATTTGTCAGGAGAGTGATACTCTATTATCTTCATGTTGTGAGATAATCCTTGCTATATTCTTTTGAAATCTTGTGAACTTTCTTCTCCCAGTAGTGTGAAAGGGTCCTCAAAATGTGGGATAACTTCTACTTATCTTTTCTTCCAAATGATCTTCAATCTTAGAATCCTCTACTAGGATGGCATGGTAGGTTGTAAGTGTTGAAGGGGATAGGTGTTTTTTTTTCTGATCCATAGGGGCTCCTTAAATTCTCCTTCTAATTTCCATTTTACTTCCTCTACTCTAATCTCTTTATGTCTTAACCAAGATGCTAGTGCCAGTAATTGTGCATCCCCTATCATGGTTGGGGTCTGATATGGACATATTAGTGAGTACAAGATTATGTATATAGAACTCAACCAATATGGCATTGTCCTCCATGCTAAATTCTGGGAAGGAGACTATGAAGTGTTTGGTTTCTTGTAGTTCTATTATTCCTCATTACACTATTTGGTTAATCTGGAACCTGTACCATTGTTCTTTTAGGAACAATGAGTATGCCTTAAATGGTTTCCTATAGTTGAAAAGTTCCAAATAAAGGTGTGCCATGGTTCCTAAGGATGTCTCCATTTTTGTCATTTCAACATCCTCTTCCTTCAAAATTCTTATTCCTATTGCAATTTATTTCTTAGATTATGATTCTCTTTTGAGGAGCTCTCTTATGACAGATTATTCTAGTATTAAGAGGGTCATTTCCTCCCTCATCTTGTTGACTTCGTCTTCCATGCTAGAAAGGTCATCCATCCCCTTATCTTATGTAATACTCTTACATCTATGTGTTTCTACTTTTGCCTTCTCTACCTCAACCATCAAGTGGGAAGTAGATGTGTAGGAAACACTCTTCCTAATGTCCCTACAACATGAGAGTTATCCCTTAGTGGCCAGGAGAAGAAAGAAGGTGGATTCCTTGGTGAAGATTATTTTGTAGCTTAATTTACCTCTTGTAGTTCTACATGTTGTTCCTATAGCTATACAAGTTTCTCTTGTAGTTGGACAGGATGCTCCTATAGCTAGATAGGTTTCTCACGTAGCTAGACATTCTACTTTATTTTCTGAGGAAGTACTATTATCGTCCCCCATTGTACCTTAGTTTCTTGTACCTATGGCTCTAGTGGGACCTATATTTCTCCCTCCTTTATCTCTTTCCCTTTATGATTAGGTGTCTCTTCTATTATAATGGAAGTATAAGAGGGAGGCTAGGGTTTCCCATTGAACCTAATTCTAGTTCTCTTTCTCCTTATGTAGACAATCTGTTGGGTAGGCCTACTCAACATGGGCTTGGTAGGGGTACTTAAACCTACCAAGGTAGCTACTATTTCTTTGTCCTCTTCTTACAAGGTGTATGTCCTCTCTTGTTTTAAATGGTTGGCTACTACCTTCTCTTTCCTCTTTTTAGTTGTAATCTTCTTTGGCATGTTAAGCTCTTCTTAGGCTTTTGGAAATGTTTGCCTATCCATATCTACATGTTAACCCAAAGGATTGGATGTTGTAGGTATTCTAGTGCATATGTTACAATCAATTTGATTAGACCATGATGAGCTAAATAATTGTGTTTACCCTCATTTACCTTAGTACTCATATTCTTGAATGACTGTAGGAGGAAGAATGGAATGCTTAGTAGTTTACATGACGGGAGGTGAGAAGATTGTTGTTGTTTTGATTTCCCAAATACTTGAGCAATGAATATAACATGATGTTTGGGGTATTTGGGATGGGACTCAACACACAATGCTTAGTTGTCCCATCTACCACTCCACTTCCGACGCAATCTTTGGCCATACTCCCACCTCGATAATTTCATCATAAGAATACAATGACCACCTTTTGTAATGATTCAAAAAGAATATCGCTTTTTGTCTCATCTACTCCTCACATGTGAGAATATGGTTTTTAGAAAGTTTAGTGTTGATTGTTGGTTGGAATTGGTTGCTAGTGGATTAGATTGCATGGGCCAACCTATTTGAACCCCATTTTTGCATGAAAGGTAATTTTTTCTATGCTTTAAATTAATTTAGAGAGAGAGTTCGTGGGTTGCATACGTCATGGTTACCTTGTGGATGTTTGATGTTGATGTATACCATTATTGTAGGTGTTATATCACTACAACAAAACATGCAATTTGCACCAGATTTAGTACCCAATTTTAGCATCTTTTTTTCTCAATTGGGATGAGCAGTCTCGCGCTAAATCTGGCTCTATTGTACAATTTTTAAAGCGTCATTTTTTTCCACCAAATTTTGCATCATTTTTAAGCCAAATTTTGCATCATATTTTGCACCAAGATTTTCATTGGGTTTTACAACAGGTTTTACTTCTAGTTTTGTGCCATTTTTTTCGTCTATTTTTGCATCATTTTTTACTTCCTATTTTGTGCTTCTTTACTTCTGGTTTTGTGTCATAATTTGCATCGATTTTTACACCATCTTTTGCATCTGATTTAGTGCATTTTTTTGCATCGAGTTTGTGCCATTTTTTACTTTTAATTTTGTAGTTATTTTTACATCTATTTTTGCTCCAATTTTTTTTTCCTTCTTTTACACCAATTTTTGCATCCATTTTTGCACCATATGTTGAATCTAATTTAGTGCCAAATTTTGCATCCTTTTTTGCACCATTTTTTGCATCCACTTTTGCGTTTTATTTGTCTCACCTTTTTGCATCCTATTTTGCACCATATTTTGCATCTAATTTTTCATCCAATTTAGCATCATTTTTAACACCATTTCTTGCATCCAATTTAGCATCATTTTTAACACAATTTCTTGCATCCAATTTTGCATCCTTTTGAGCATCTAAAATTTCATCCTATGTTGAACCATGCATTGCATCCACCTTTGCATTCCATTTTGTGTCTAATGTTATGTTCAATTTTGAGCCTTTTCGTCTACTTTTGCATTTATGTTTGCACCATGTCTTGAATCATTTGTCGCACCTCATTTTGCATCTCAATGTGCATCCAAATTTGAGCCATTTTTATGCCCAATTTTGCACCATTTTTTATGTCCAATTTTGCATCCATTTTGGTGTCTAATTTTGCATCCCTTTTGGCATTCAAATTTGCATCCATTTTTCTACCACATTTTGTTTCCATGTTTGCATCTCATTTTTCACCTAGATTATAGTTTGAATTTTCATCTAGTTATGCCTCATTTTTGGCATCCTTGGTTTCACCCTTTTTTTAGTCCTATTTTGCATCTTGTTTTGTGTCGTTTCTTACATCCTTTTTGCACCCAATTTTGCATCCTAATTTTACACCATTCTTTTCATCTCCATTAACATAGTTACCGATCAAACGAGAACTATTACCTCAAAATAGGTACTCTAGCCCAAAACCCCCCAAAAAACATGAAAAAACAGGTTGAAAACGAAAAGTCTTGATGCTAGAATAACAATTTTTTGGGTACATTTTCAACATTTTTAAAAATGGCAATGAAAATCAAATTTATTTATTTATTTATTTATTTTTATTTTTTTTAGGGTTAATTTTCAACATTTTTTAATAATGACGTTAAAAATAAAATATCATGACTTTGAAAATCTTTAAATTTCCAACAATTTTCAAGCATGAACTTGAGAAAAAATACTTATAACTATTTTCAACCATAGCATTAAAGATAAAATATTCATGACTTAGAAAAACATTAAAATATTGACAATTTTTCAACCATGGAATTAAAACCAAAGATTATGACTACAAAAAAAATTAAGTTTTCAAAATATTTCAAACATGACATTATGGAAAAAAAATTATGACTAAAAAACCTTAAAAAAAGAAAGAGAAAAAAAAACAAAATTAACTTGTAAAAAAAAAAACTAAAAAAAATAAAATCAAATAATTCAAATATTAAAAAAAAACACAAAAATAATACAAGAAAACAAATTTTCAAATATTGCAAAAAAATAAAAATACAAAATTTAAAAAATAATAATAATAAGTAATAAAACATAAAATAAAAAATAAAAAACATAACAAAAAAATATCAAATATAAAAAGTATATGAAAAAGAGAAAAAAAAACTATAAAATGTTAAAAAAAAATTAAAATTTACTGGTAAAATTTATAAATTTAAACAAAAAAAAAATTTAAAAATGGAAAAAATTTAAAAAATTTAAGATAATTTAAGAATTTTATTTATTTATTTATTTTTTTTGAACAGAAACAAATAAAAACATTTTTTTTGTAGTTAAAAAGAATAGAAACAAAATAATAAAAAAAATGAAAATGAATATAAAAACAATTAAAAAATTAAAATATAAAAAATAAAAAAATAAAAAAACATTAAAAAAAATAAAACAAATATTATAATACAAATCATTAAAAATAATAATAATAATAATAATTCAAAAAAAAGAAAACCTGAAAAAAAGGCCCTGGGGTGGCAGGGGCCGCTTTCAGGAATCTGCACCTGCCACCTTAGGGCCCAATTTAAAATAATAATAATAATTTTGAAAAAAAAAATTCGAAAAAAAGGCCCTGGGGTGGCACAAGGCCGATTCCTGGAATCGACGCCTACCACCCTAGGGCCTGATTTAAAAACACAAGAACGCAAGAGCAATGAAATTCTATTCCAAAAACTGCCTCCTTGATCTCTTCGCAGGTATACATATTTATAATTTCTAGATTCGGTCCTATCCAATCACTCTATCTTCCGAGATAAGATTTGGTGATTATACTAAAGATTTCAGATCTTTGGTACACAGACCTTACAAAGACCATTATTGTCCTTAAAGTTTTACACAGTGGAGATTCTTTATGGAGAGAACCCACTAAACACCAAAAGTAAAGATCATTATTGTCCTTAAAGTTTTACACAGTGGAGATTTTTTATGGAGAGAACCCACTAAACACCAAAAGTAAGATCATTATTGTCCTTAAAGTTATTACATAGTCATATCCACTTGGAGGAGAATAATCTTCTTTTTCCGAAGAGTTTTCATGGAGGGCTGGTTGGGCCCCAGGAATAACCTGATGAAGCTAGTGAGGGGCAAATTGTCCAAGACAAATGTAGAAAGGACTGTACATGAAATGATGATCTAACTGATAAGCTGGAAGACATGTATCTCCAAAAAATTCTACAACCAAACGGAACTCATTCTGAGCAGTGAGGTTGACTTTTGTAACTCGGTGAGATAAACTAAATGCAAAGATGTTGTAAGCCAATGCCCCTTCCTGCAATTCAATTCTGAGAAGATTGATCATAGCTTTTGTAGAAAGATTTTTGATCTCAGAAGTTCTGGGAGAAAACATATAGAACAAAACTTCTAGCCAAGGGCTCCAAGACCTGTAATTGCTCATTATATCTTCACAATACATATAAACATGGATTTCCTTGTGTGTCCGAGCAAACTGGAGTATGCCATAATATTCATACCATGTGATAGCAGGGTCATAAATATAAGCAATGTGTAAATTTCCAGTGTGGCCAAAATAAATATGGATATTATTTATTAAGTTCCAGTTGATGTCATATGCAAGTCTTCCATTCTGAGAATTATACCATTTGAACAAAATCATTTGTTGGACCTCAATGGGAAGTAATTTGATCTTAGTGACTAGACATTCCCAACATAATTCATGCCTGCAATCTGAACAGAGTTCAATTTGGAACCTTTGTTTCCTGGAATTAGAGCTTTCCCCTGTTTCGAAGACTTTGATTTCTTGGGTAGGATTACTACCTTCTCTGGTGAGCATATCTGCAAGGTAGTTTTCTTTACCTGATTTGTATATGATTTCAAAATCAAATCCATCAAACCATAATGCCCATCTTAAAATTCTTGAATTTCCTTGTTCTAACAGACGTTTGTTGCCAAGCATTCCTTTCATATGCTTGAGATCTGTTTTTACTGTAAAATGGACACTTTTCAAGAAGAGATGGAATCTCTTGATGCCTCTCTTGACTGCCAGAATTTCTTTGTGTGAGGAGGGATATTTTAATTCAGTATCTGAAAATGTCCCTGATGTGTAGGCACAAACTTCTTCCTTTTTATGTTGTTTCTGTAACAATACTGCAACCCATACATGATTAGAAGCATCTGTTTCTAAAATGAAAGGTAAATTATCTTGTGGTAATGCAAGAGGAGGAAGAGTTTTAATTTTGTCCTTGATAGCTCTGACTGCTTTTGTCATGGCATCTGTCCATACTGCATTCTGCTTGAGCCTTTGTTGTATGACCTTTGTATCTGCTGACTGTTTCTCATAGAAATTTCTGATATAGTTCAAACATCCAAGGAACCGTTGAGTTGTCTTGATATTTGGAAACTGGTCTAGGAATTTTAATAAATTCTGCAAAACATGATCCTGTAACATTATCTTTCCCTGTGAAATGACAAGACCAAGATAGTTTATCTTGGTTTGAGCAATGACAAATTTGTTTGGTCTGGAGGACAATACTAAACCATGCTTATACACAAGCTCATAGAAAGCTTCAAGATGGATTTTATGTTCTTGGAGATCTTTGCTGAAAACTAATAAATCATCTATATATACAATGACAAAATTTAAATTTCTGAATATATCTTCCATTCTTTTCTGAAATTCAGATGGTGCATTCTTTAAACCAAAGGGTAGAACTATCCACTGATATTGTCTGTTTGGGACAACAAATGTTGTTTTCAATCTATCATTACGGAGTCGGCCCCTGCCACCCCCGGGTTGGCTAGGCCGTGGGTGTGGGCTTTGAAGGAGTTGCCTGTAGCTCCCTCCCTGCCCACCACCGTGGCCCAGTCGGCCCGTGGGTGGCAGGGTCCGATTTCGGGTAGCTCCCTCCCTACCAACCCCCGTGGCCCAACAGGCCATGAGGTGTCAGGGGCTGATTCCTGGAATCGACCCTTACCACCCTAGGGCCTTTTTTTTATGTTTTTTCAATTCTTTTTATTTTTTATTTTTTAATGATTTATATTCTAATGTTTCTGTTTAATATTTAATTTTTGTTTTTTTAAATATTTTTTATTTTAATGTTTACTTTTTTTTAATATTTTAATTTTAATTTTAATTTTTTTTTTTTTTTTCATTTTATTTATTTATTTATTTTATTTTATTTTTTTAACTACGAAAAAATTTGTTTTTTTTTTTGTTAATTTTTTTTTTCTTAAATTGTGTTGTATTTTTTAAATATTTTCCTTTTTTTTTATATATTTAAATTTTAAGACTAATTTTTTTTTTTTTTTTTATTTTACATTTTATAGTTTTTTTTGTCTTTTTTATATATTTTTTATATTTGATTTTTTTTGTCATGTTTTTTATTTTTTATTTTGTGCTTTATTATTTGTATTATTTTTTGTGTTTTTTTTTATTGTTTTTTTTTTTTTTTTTTAATATTTGTTTTCTTTTGCCATTTTTTGTGTTTTTTTATTATTTTTTTTTGAATATTTGAAATATATATATATATATATATATATATATATATATATATATATATATATATATATAGATATATATATATATATATATATATATATATTTTACGAGTTAATTTTGTTTTGTTTTTTTTTTTTTTAACTTTTTCATTGTTTTTTTTTTTTGTTTTTGTTTTTTATATATTCTTTTATATTTGATTTTTTTTTTGTCATTTTTTTCATCAACATTAAAAAAATATATCTACACTTAACACATTAGAAAATTTAAAATGTCAAAAATAAGCCCTCTAAAATAATTTGTGTTAATGCTGCATCAACACTTTTCAAAATCAGCATGAAAATCACTAAAAAAAATGTTCGTACTAGATACATAAAAAAATTTAAAGTGTCAAAAATAAGCCCTCTAAAAAATTTTGTGTTGATGCTGCATCAACACTTTTCAAAATCAGCATGAAAATCACTAACATTTTAAAAAAAATGTTCATACTTGATACATAAGAAAATTTAAAGTGCCAAAAATATGCTCCAAAAAAAATGTTTATTCTGAATCACCACTTTTCAAAATCGAGAGATTTTTTGCTGCCTCAAAAAAACGGGTACTAGGTCATTTTCTCGTTTGATCGATAACTATGTTCATTTTGGTGTCCATTTTTGCACCCTTGTTTGTGCCTAATTTGATATCATTTTGTATGCCCTATTTTGTTCCCTTCTTTGTGTCTAGTGTTGCACCCTTTTTTAATTCTACTTTAAAACCCTTTTTGTGTCATTGTTTGCTTCTTTGTTCGATGGCTAGTTTAACATCCAATTCTACTCCCAATTTTGCATCCATGGTTACATCCATTTTTGGCTTCTTGTTTAGAGTTTTACTTTTAATTCCATTTATAACCCCTTTTATGGGTTCATTTTATTAATTTCAATTACATAGTGAAATATATTACAGTTTTTTAAATATGATTTTTTTGTAGGATTTAATGCACGGTTAGATGAACATAAAACCCTGTCAATTTATCCCGGAAACGTAGGATAGACCGATTAAGAGAAAGGTTGTTTTAAAGCTCAGGATTCTTAGTAGATCAATATGTAGAGTATAGATTAAGAAAAAGATAAGGAATTCATGTGAGTCCTTGCATGCAGGTCTTTTTGGAGTTTTTAGTGTAGCTAGGAAGTGCTCCTAGCTAGCTCCAAAGCTTGGTCCTACACATAAGAGAGAGAACAAAGCAACCTTCACAACATAATATCTTGATAATTGAAACTATTAGAAACATATAAATATTACTAAATAAATAAATATAAACCAAAATCCCATACATTCATTAGTTAAATAGAATAAATAAAGAATGGATAGCAGCACATAGAAATGAAAAACAACCGATTTATATTAATAAATGAGTTGGAGGAAAGTTACAACCATCAGATGTAGTTGCAGACACCTCCCCCACCTCCTAGCTCCAAAACTCTCCCTCTCAAGATAGATCTTAGTAGCGTGACAATAAAAGAATTCCCATCATTTTCTCAATGGCCAAGCCTCCAATATATAGGAAAGTGAAGGCTATGAAGATTTCTCAAATTCCTCATTAGTTCAATTTGGGAAAAAGCTTTTGGGTGAATAATGTTTCCTCATATAAAAATGGCCTTTTCCAATTTTTAGATGCTTTTGTGCTTAGGAAAAATCTTCCCCATGCTTTATGGCTCTTTCCCACTTTTGTATTCTTTCCATTTTTAGGAAAAAGCTAAATGTGAGGATAAAGAGATCACATTCCACCATATGAGTTTCCGAAAGTGAACAAGAGTGTAAAATCTAGTTAACACGAGATTTTTTCCTCATGACCGAGTGAGAATTTCAGTAACAAAAGTTAGATGAAGGGGACAACTTGTTATAGACTAGGATAACATGGTCTTCATGGTACATAACTTGTATTATAGTCTTATATAGTCTAACAGGAAGGGATATTTCAACCAACAACATGGTATTCTCCTCCAAGATGATGAGGAGGTATTTTCATGTATAACACTTTTAAGAAGATATCATAATTCAAATTGATAACTTAGTATTTGTAAACAAATTTAAGGGTAATTGATAATATTCATAAAAAAGATAGCAGTGTCCTCATATATAACAATTTTCCATCAAAAAATCATTAACATGTTTCAATATAGATATATGATTACTATATCAACACTTATCACATATATCATTATTGATGAGCCCCAAATTTTGGTAACAATTTGGGCTCATTTGGCCTACTTACCTTGCTCAACCCTTCATTTTTTATCACTTATGCATCATTTCTTAGTATATTCATGTTATTTGTAGGAAGAAGGGTAGTCATTATGCCTATGTGGCTAATACATTATGATTTCAGGTTTTTTGGCATTAAATGGAGCAAAGACCACGCAAATGGAGACAAGGAGACAGCCAAGGTGGCATTACGGGTTTATAGGGAGGTTGTCCACAACCTTGAATGACCTCCCTCGTGATCTCCACCCCAACTCCGAGCTCCAACAGCTATCACCACCGAGCTAGAAGGCAGCCAACGGATTCTACAAGAACAGTAGTTTACTTTCAGTTGGACAGCCAAGCTCCACTAATTGAGGAGGCCAGCTTGGCCCTCATCATGTATAAATATTGAGGCTGTAGCCTTCGATGAGACTCTTGAACTTTTGTTGTAGATTTTGGATTACGAGCTGTAGCTCTGTTTTTGCTCTTTGTAAGCCAATTTTGGCATGTTGTTAGACTCATGATTATGATCTTTTAATAAAAGGCAGGCAGATTTGGATTCGATTCTGAGTTCCTAGGGGAGCTATAGCTCTTAGGTTAGGGCCCAACCTGAGAGCAATAGACCTCCTTCTTTTTGTATTGTTACTTGTCTTTCTTTTATCATTGCATTTCTTTCCTTTACATGCACTTGAAAAATACGGTTTGCTGAGTTGACTGTTTCGGTTTGGTTATGTAGGTTAGTTTCATGAATGCAGTTGCTTCAGTAGTTCAGAATTAGCATAGGGAGATTGAAGTTACGTTGAGTTCAAAAAAGGTTGAATGCATGCTCACTTTCACCTTTGTTTGGGGACCGGAAGTGTAGACCGTGCCAACTGCCAAAAACATTGTTTTAACATATGCATGCAAGTATTGATGTAATGTTTTCGATTGAAGAATTGTCCATGCGATTTTATCTTGAGTAATGACTCTTTGGTTCAGCATCATGCACGAATTCCTTTCAACTTACATTGCTGTTCTTTGATTCCTAATAAAACAGTTAGAATAGGTTGGTGAACTTTCGTATCACATACAAGATAAGGGTGATTTGTTTCATTTACACTGCGCTGCACCACTTCATCGTGTTATTATCCTTCTGAACCATGCCTAAGCCACCTACTCATCCTCTGTTCAGCTCATTTGCCTTCCAACCCTTCTACTGTCCACGTTGCCTCAACTTTTCGGCCTTCCACTACTCCACCCTTCTATCGACCAACCAGCTATATCCTCTCTCTCTCCATCTCATCTCTCTGTCCATAGGCCATCTCAAGCTCCTCTTTCATCTTACCCATCCATCCATACAGCTCCTTCACTCCTCCATCACCCAAAACTCCGACTGTAGGACATCCTGTAGAAGTTAGCAGACTTCCTGTAGAAATCCCAAGTTTCCTGTAGGATCCCCTGCAGACATCCTGTAGAAGCCTGCAACCACGGTTGCCAAGCACCTGAACGTTGTGGACTTCTGTGGAATGATGTGAGGGATCCCCTGGAACCTCTCAGAGTCCTCCTGACCTTTCCCAAGCCTTCCTCCCCTTGAACTACCCCTGCACAGTCAAGACCCAGTAAGAAGCACAATCATAATAACTCCACCCACTTGAGCAAAAATACAAAAACGTGTTCTCTTCAATGGAAGTAGTTTAAATTCATGCATCTCATCTCACTAGAAGTAATGGCATCATTTCTAGAAGTTGCATTCCCACCATTGCATCATAAAGGTTAAGCTAGTCAGATTAGCGTTTACTAGGGTTTCCATGTTTGGTTGGCTTTCAGTTCATTCTTGCAAAGTAGGTTAATTTCCTTTGAGATAGCCTTCATTCATCATTTAGAAAGCTTCTTCTGAGAACATATAGAAGTTGGCTTGAGCCCTAGCGGACTTGTGCCAGCTGACCAAGTGACAGTTGCGACAAGAGCTAGTACTTGTGCATACAGCACCGTCGCTTCCAAGTTTGTTACGAACTACCGGGTTGATAAAATTAGAGAAGGAAGCCCCAGGAGTTGTAGCATTATTGCTACAATACTGGAGCTCACCAATTATTCCAAGGTAAATTCACAACATTACATCCAAAAATAGTAATATCATCATACATAATGATTCTCCATCAAAAAGCATTGATAGTTTTCAACACATATATAAAGTAACAATATAATACTAATAATATCCTCATCATCTTTACTCAAATCAACTAAGATTCGAATGTGTGATTATCAAATCAAAATCTTTCGTGAACACCATTCTTCTAAGCTAAATTCACAACATCCATCAAAATATAGTAATATCATCATACATAATAATTCTCCATCAAAATAATGTTGATAATTTTCAATATATACATAAAATAACAAGATAAAAATGATAATATCATCATCATATTTAATCAAATCAACTAAAATTCAATGTATGATTACCAAATAAAAACATTTCATAGATATCATTATTCTAAGGTAAATTCACAACATCCATAAAAAAATAGGAATCTCATCATACACAATAATTCTTCATAAAAAAATGTAAACAATTTTCAACATATTCATAAGGTAACAAGATAGTACTGATAGTATCATCATCATTATTCGAATCAACTAAAATTCAAATGTATGATTACCATATTAAGACATCCCAACTAAATATAAAAAATAACGCATGGCTAGCTAGCACCATGAAAATCATAGTCAAGATCATCCTCATGATCATTTCCATGATCATCATCCTGACCATCCTGATAATATCATCCACATAATCATCACCAACTCCATCGCCATCACCGTCCTCATCATCATCGTCTCTGATAGATGATGTAATCTAAACATAGTCCGTATCATAATCTTCGTGGTCATTACCTGTAGTGTTCTGGAAAAATAATTCAATATTACATGTTAGTACTAATTCTATAGCACAATGCATATTTTTATTACAATGCTAACCATAAAATGAGGTAGGACATAATAACATTTAATAGTACTAAAAAATAAAATGAAAATATGGTTTAAGATATATTGGAGATCCAACTAAGATTACACTTGTAATTCACATTAATTAGTAGAGGCATTTTTAATGCATATGAAGTAGGTACCCATTTGTTCTTCATATTATATTGTAAATGTTTCTTATGATGTCCATGCACGATTGGAAAATAAATATTTACTGGAAGCTTTATTTCAAATTACAATTGTAGTTTAGATTATAAATAGAAGAAATTTTAACAAAAAAAGAATGTCACATGAAAAAGTAAATTGTTTTTAATGAAAAATATGTTGCATACAATATGAATTTCACATGAAATATTGAGTTGTTTTTAATGCATGTACTTTTCTCTATGATAAAATGGATCCTAATGTCTGTTCAAGAACAAATGCTCACAAATATTTACTTCATTTTATCCATTATCATACTTAATCCATTATGCCTAGTGACGACAATGATTCCATTCAAATTGATTTGAACTCCCTAAATATAATGTAAAAAAGAAAACTCCACGACCATGAACGAAACCCCCTCCCTTGCCTCGTCCACCATCAGAGACAATGAACTTGGAGTTGTGACCACGATAGCAACCCCTCCCTTGCCTTGTGTCCACCATCAGAGGCATTGAACTTGGAATTAAGAGTACTCAAGTTTTATTTGCTCTAATTAAGCTCCAAGGAATCAAAACTTGATCAATATATCAAGGACTCCATCAAGGAATAGATATATCACAGGTGAAACTCAATAGGCTTTTCCAAAACACTGTCAAATAACACTTACCTCTGTTTTATGAAATAACTCGAGTGAGTGGAATGAATAGTGGGAAACACTTACTAGGGAAAGGAATATTTTTGGTATGTCACTTATTTCTATTATTATTTTTTCTTCTTAGGATGGAGGGAAGTGTTTAAAAATTTGCTAAAAATTATTTTAAATTAAATAATAATAATAATAAAAATAAATTTAAATATATATATATATATATATATATATATATATATATATGTATATATATGTATATATATGTATATATATGTATATATATGTATATATATATATATATATATATATATATATATATATATATATATATATATATATTTGCTTATGTTTTAGTTTTTTTTTAATATATATTTAGTTTTAGTATTTTTTTTTATTTTCTAAAAAAATATATTTAGTTTTTGGTATTTTTTTATAACAAAAATTATATTTTGTTTTTATAAAAATGGATTTTAAACATTCCATTCATGCTAAATTTGTGATTTTATGATAGAAGTTTAAATTATATATAAAAAAGTAACTTAATGCCATGTGTTGTGTCACTGAGATGGGTATTATACATCTCTTCCTTGCTAAGTTATAGAATGTGCTTGGGTTTTCTTAATGCAATAAAATTAATTCTGTTCTTCATTATATCTTGAGATGTTCAACTTGCACCTAATAAAACAATAAAGTTAAAATAGGTTTGTGTTTGTCCTTTGTAGATCTTTGTCCCCATTAATCTTTGTCTTAATAGATTAATTGTCTTATGGTGGCCTTGAGTGGTCACTCCCATTAGTTGCATGCTTTTTAGTTTTGTGTTAGTGACATTTCTTAGGTTTGATGACATGTTATTTAATTTATGAACACGTGTTATTGTCCATATTATTGTTAAATATTAATATTAAATATGTTGGTTTTGAGAATGGTTTAGCAAAAAGTTACCAAAAGGTTTATAGATTGTATTTTATAATGTAATGATTCATTGCTTGATGAACTTGTTTTGGATATTTTGTTTTAATGATTCATTGATTGATGAAATTGTTATGGATATTTTTTTTAGTATATTAACTTATATGTGATAAAGTCAAAAGTCGCCTCTTTTTGAGATTTTCATTGGTCAATTTCCCTTGAGGCCATAAAGTTCACCATTCGGTCCCAGGTTAAGGAAATATAGGAGTCATGAAGTGGCATTGTCTAAGAAATTAAATCTTGAAACATTTTTTTTTAGTCACATTATACTTCCTTTTTGTGTAAATTCTCTATGAAAATAGTCTCATGGAACATGAGGGGCCTCAATAGTAAGGGAAAACAAAGACTCCTAAAAGAAAAATGGTACTCAAAGCACCCATCAATAATGTTGATATAAGAAACAAAAATATTAAGTGAAGTTCTACCTCATATAATTAGAAAGTGGGGGAGGAATTGCCAAGTAGTAGTGACTGATGCTTAGAGATACTTGGGTGGAATGGCTATTATTTGGAATGATCAGGACATCAAGGTTACCAATATTTTTACCTATTTTCGCATTATGACAATACAATTTTAGTTAATTGACATCGAGGACTACTACCATGTATCCAATGTCTATGACTCCAATATCTCAAATGGAGAACCTCTATTTCTCAATTCTATTTCCAGCACAAGTAATTTATAATCCCCATGTCCATGGATTGTTGGGAGTGACTTCAATATATCAAGTATCTTGAGGAAAAGAAAGGATGAATCACAATGTGTACCAAGAGATTTTGTAATATATACCATCAAAGCCCTAAACTAGTCTCCATTAAACTTCTTAAGCAATGAGTCTCCAACCCACACATGTGGATCAATGAGATGTAATACATGTGTGTGTGGTGACTAACTTAATACACTGTTCTAATAACTCCACAAACTTAAGTATTTCACTCTGTCACATAAATTGACTGTAGTGTGACATAAGTAAACCAAGAGTAGACATGAAATCCTTAGGCAACAAACATTCCTTAGATCCTCAATTAGGTGCTTAAATGATGAAGTGAAAATGCAAGGGGAAAAGAGGACTTCATGATTTAACCATCAAAAATATGTGATAAAGTGTGACTAGGAGTGTATATATTCATATGTTTTCCAAAGAGGGAGTGAATACATGAGTTACCATTCATTGGGCCTTATTTTTATTTCTTTTTCTTTTTCTTATATATAGGACTTAGGGAATAAGGTTTTCATAAGTTTGGCACAACTCATAGATATAACATTTACATGAATTTTCACTTCAAAATTAGAGTTTAGGCTTAGATAAATCATTATCATGTATCTTTAATGATTTTGGCTTTCACTTTTTTATTTTCTTTCATCACAAATGACAAAAGGATTTTTCCACAAATCTATGAATGCTTAATCATAAAGACGTCATGCAATGAAAACAAATTAATCATGTTATTCTCTATGAAAATGATGGGTATTCGTGAGAAAATCTTATGTTTATGGATGTCTCCTTCCTGGTTGAGAGGGAGTGAGGGTGGACACCACATTATCCATGTGTCATGTACTATGGTGGATTGGCTAAACAATAGTAGGGAGAATGGTGGATTGGATGTGTCATGTACTATGTAAAGACACCGGTAGGGAGAATGGTGGATTGGATGTATCATGTACTATGTAAAGGCACTGGTAGGGAGAATGGTGGATTGGATAAACATTTGGGACCAATATTCTTTGATAATTTTTACTTTGACTAGGACTAACCACCATAAGTCAAGTACATTAATCCAAGATAAGAATAGTCATGAGGATCAACCTTTCCTGGTGTCAAATATTATGACAGTGGATTAGGAAATGATCATACGAGGACATACCTAGTGAACATCCTAGGGGGGTAAGTTCCTAGAGAGGCAGTGGTGTCCAAATTTATGCCTCCCAACATTGTGCTCCGATCTAATGGAGAGATAGAACTTGTTAGTCAAGGCCTTGCTATTTGACAATGTTGGCTATGATGATGTAAATCATCATTGATACTTATCAATCCATATCCCTTCTTATATGAATATTTCAACTTGAGAGTACTTTTTTGCCTCATTATGAGTACCTCCCTAATTTAGAGGGAGTGTCATCATCTTCATTATCGTCATCATCACCATCATCACCATCATCATCATCATCATTATTGTCAACATTGCATTATCATCATAATCACCATTCATGTCATCATCATTAGCATCATTATGATTATTGAAATTGTTAGCAATTGTTCATAATTATAAGTGTCGTAAGAAATATCATGAACCCAAAAAATGTTACAAGTTCTTGAAAAGGGTTGATAGGAAACATGATATATGCAAGAGAAATAACAACTTTATTTTTGAGATATAATCGATCATCATCATCATCACTACCATTATCATCAGAATTATAATTTCATCATCCCCATCATCATAATTAATGTAATTTCTATCATCATTGTTGTCATCTTCGTCATGAACATCATAACCATCATTCATGCCATTAATTTTGTTGATGATGACCAAGATGAAAATAATGATAATGATGATCATATGATGACCTGGAAGACGACGCCAAATATAATGATTATGATTATGACCATGACAACATTTAAAAATTGGAAAGATTGGCCAAGGTCATTAGCATCGTCATCATCATTGTCATTGTAACCCCCATCGTCTTTATCATCATTGTCATTATCATAATAATCACAATTCATGTCATCGTCATCATCTTCATTATCATCATTGTCATAATTATTGACATTGTCATCAGTTGTTCATAATTGTCAATGTCATAAGAAATATCATCAATGAAAAAAATATGATGAGTGTTGGAAAAGGGATGCAAAAGTGAACAAAAAAAATGGGGGCAACAATAGACGTAAAATTGGATGTAGAGTGAACACAACATAGGTAGATGAAAAACAAGATAGAAAAATTGACACAAAAGTGGATGAAAAAGTAAAGCAATAGTTGATGCAAACTTGGACACAAAATAGGATACAAACATGGATGAAAAAGTGGAAGAAAACATGGGTGCAATTGTAGGCATAAAACGTAGCATGAATTGTGGTGAAAGAAATGTGGATCAATGAACAAAAAAAGGACACAAACTTGGATGCAAAAAGGAGGCAACTTGGATTCAAAAAGGGATGTAAACATGGACAAAACATGGGTGCAAAAGTGGACACAAAATTAGATGAAAAATTGGACGCATCAGAAGTGGATGTAAAAGTGAATGCAAAATGGGTCGCAAAAAACATAAACAACATTTGATGCAAACTTGGACACAAAAGAGGATGCAAATGTGGATGACAAAGTGGAAGAAAATGTGGGTTGCAATGATAGGCACAAGATATGGCACAAATTGTGGCACAACAAAAATGGATGAGAAAGTGGATGTAATAACGGACACAAAAAGAGATGCAAACTTAGATGCAAAACAAGATGCAATAAGGGATGTAAAAGTGGATGCAAACATGGGTGAAATAAGAGAAATAAAATTGGATGCAATGGAAGTAGATGCAAAAGAAGATACAAAATCAGATGCAAAACCCAAAACAAAAGTGGATGCAAAAATAGATGCAATATTTGATGCAAAAGAGGATGTGAATATGGATGCAAAATTAGAAGCAAACATGGGTACAACAGTAAGTAAAAAACATGGCACAAATTGTGTCACAACAAAAGTGAATGTAATGATAGATGCAAAAAAGAAAAGAAAATGAAGATGAAAAATAAGATGCAAAAAGGGATGCAAAAGTGGACGTAAACATGGGTGCAACAATGGATGCAAAAGTTGATGCAACAAAATTCGATGCAAAAGTAGATGCAACAAAATTCGATGCAAAAGTAGATGCAATATGAGACACAAAACCTGATGCAAATCTTGATGCAAAACCTAATACAATAAGGGATGCAAAAATAGATGTAAAATTCAATGACAACCTAGATGTATATGAGGATGCAATCGTGGATGCAAATTTAGAAGAAAAAATGGGTGAAAAGGGAGGTGCCAAACTAGGTGAAAATTATGGCACAAGAAAATTGGATGCAATAGTGGACACAATAACACATGAAAAAGAGGATGTAAATATGGATGCAAAACAAGATGTAAAAGTGGATGCAACAAAAGTAGATGCAAAACTAGACACAAACCTCAATGCAAAACTTGGCACAAAGGGGATGCAAAAAATGATGCAAAAATGGATGCAAAAAATGATTTTAAAAATGATGCAAAAGAGGATGTAAGAGATGATGCAAAAGTTGATGCAAATGTAGGCACAAAAAGTGGATGCAATAGAGGATGAAAATTTTGGTGAAACAAAATTAGGTGCCAAACTTGATGCAAAACATGGTGCAAAGGATGGAACAAAACTTGGCATAAAACCTGGCGTAAAATCTGGTGTAAAATCTAGTGCAAAAACTATTACAAAACCTGATGCTAAACTTGGTGTAAGACTTGGTGCAAAACTCGGTGCAAAATTTGCATCAAGTTTTGCATCATAATTGATAAATAGACACAAATAGCACCAAAAATGGGCTTTAGACGCAAAAAGGGAAGAAAAAAGGGACGTTAATCACAGGGTTTTGTTGTATTGTTAATTGCAATGTGAAGCTTATCCTATGGTAGTCTACAGGGGGATCATGTAGCTGCTTAGGATAAAAAACTGGAGGGTATTCTTGAAGTTTTTAAGTTGTTGAAAAATGAATTCCCCTCAGAGGACTCTCAGTGTGTTGAACAAGTTTGGCATGTAGGGTTTCTACAACTTGCTAAGGATTGTGTAGTTTCTTGTAGTAGGCATAGAGGCCCCTCATACTTAGTGGAAAAGTCTCTTCAAGTGGCATATTTGGATTGATAATGAGAATGAAGGGATGTGGGTTGATATGATTTTGAGTCTGATTATGATGAAAATTTAAAAGAAGCAAGATACCACAGGGTGGAATGGGGAAAAAACAATGAGCATAACTCATTTGTGAGGCTTGGTTATGGAAAGCTCAATCATTATGATCCTTCTGGTTCTCTTCCTTGGACCAACTGCCCAAAGAAACTTATATTTGTAGCAGTTTTTAAGTCTAGTCCTTCTTATAGTAGTTATGGACTTTCTTGTAGCATTTCAAGGAAGTTGTAGAAAACACATGAAAAGTGGGTGATCTGAGATGGGTGATGTTGGGGTTTGTGAAAGGGTGGAAAATGGTACAAGGATGTCAACTCGGTCAACCTTGGAGTAAATGTGTTGGTGACTTGGAATGGGGTGTAGGATTGTCCCTCTTGGTTGACCTAATTGTTATGTATTCCTTTATTGCAAGAATATTGTAACTACACAAAAACAAATGTGAGAGGTCAAAATGTTATTTTCCTTTATTTTATTCTCTTCAATGTTTATTTTATTTTTGGGTTTAGTGGCTACCTAAAGGAGTTTTTCAGCCAATAAACCTGCTTCAAGTGCCTTAGAAGATGCTTTCACCTAGATATTTATTCTATTCCAATTTTTTCTTCAAACTCATTGATTGCCTCATGGAGGTTTCCAACCAATGAGCCCATATCAAGCGTCTCAAATGAGGTTTTCATTTGATTGTTTTCTTTTCTTTTTTTATTTGGTTAATCAGAAATTGGATATATTGGGAGCTCTAATGCTCTCAATAAAATTTAGGTCCTTTATTATTGAAACTGTGAATTCAACCCTAGAAAGGGGCTTCTTGTAAACCTTCATCATGTAACCATTTAGTAGTAGTGATATTTATTCCTCGTATATAGTTTTGATTCTAAGAGATCCATTAGCATAAAATTTCTCCACCAGGTAAGGTCCCAAAAATCTGGTAATGGTTTTTCCTTTGAAGTCCTTGAATACAGAGTCATAGAAGAGATCTCAATCACCCTCTTGGAAGAATTTGGTTCTGATGACCTATCATGCCATATTTTTCTTTGTAGTTGGACTACTCAGTATGTAACAAAGCTGGCATCCTATAATCACCCAAGTTATTTAGTCGTTGTATCCTATTAACCTGTGCCTTGGTCAAATCTATGTATAGGTCATTTTCCATCCTCAAAGTGTTGTATTCAAATTAAATTGATAATAGATCCTTCTTTCCATAAACTAAGTCATAGGGGGTGAAACTAGATGTGGTTTTCCAGGTAGTGTTGTAGGCCCAAGTGGCTTCAACAAGCCTTTCATCCAAGTATTTTTTATTTCCACTAATCACCTTAGTAAGAGTGTTTTCTAATGCTTTGTCAGTGACCTCTACCTACCCATTTGCTTGGGGGTAGGAGGGAGTGGAATTTCGATGATGAATGTGATTCTTCTTCATTATCCCCTATTGTAGCACCTAAAATACCCTCCAAAAGTTTTCCTTAGCTTCATTTTGGAGCCTCCCTAGCAACCTTCACAGCAGCATGTCTTGGTTCACCAAGTACGCAAGCTCTAGTGATTTTCTTGCAAAAAGAGAGCATGTCGATCAAACCTTGATGCATTCCCCTCATAGGTTGTTTATCCGGACTTCGTCCAATAGCAGGTTGAGAAGCTTATTCAAGAATTTGGGCAAATCTAGAGGGCAACTAGCCTTCCCTCCAAAAATTGCACAATCCTGACTGGCAGCCTGCTAGGCCCCATAATTGTGCAATTCTGCTGAGCAAGCTTCACCCAGAAAATTGCGCAATCCTTCCCAGTTAGGTTGATCAACCCAAAATTTGTGCAAATGTGGACAACAGTCAGCTGCTCTGCCTAGAAATTGTGCAAATATTCTGAGCAGCTAGCCCAGCTCCTAGCCATAAATGCGCATTTTCTCCCAGCAGTTGAGCAGCCTCTTGCATATGTAGCTGAGTTGACCGATTCCCTCCAGGACCAAGAAAAGCAGACTTGCATGCATGTGCTGCTTCTCCCAAGGCAGCATGCAAAGTCATCCCTTGTTTCAAGGACCTATTTTTGGTAGTTGGAGGTTACATGTAAGGATCATTTCAGAAACCTCCCACCAAGTGACACTTTCCCTATATTTGTCGCATGTGCGTGACAACCTTGATTTTATCAAAACTCATCAATCGAACACTGCAAAGCTCATTCGTCACATCAACCTTACAGATCTGACATCTCACATCACATCTAGGAGTTGTCGACACATTCAACTCAGTTGTTTTGGGGTAAGCCCACTTTCCATGACTTGTGTTGCATTTTTGACACTTTTTGTGTTTCGCTTTGTACGACTGATGTCTGCTTCATTTTAGTGAGTTCTTGTTGTCATTTTGATACATACTATCTTGTATGAGTACCATTTTAGTTTTCATTAGCATCTCACTGTTGTCGCATGCATGAAACTGTTTTTCACGAACGGTTTCTGATTCAGCGACTTGCCTCACCCACATGCATGTTGTTCCATTTTCTAAATCTATCATTCACCGTTTGCATGCACGATCATTCACTTATGCTTACACTCAGTATTGCCATGCATTCACATTCACATCCGCTTTCAGTTGCCCATCGGTGAGTCTGGGCAGTCTTGAACCGAACTCTGCCTCACTGAGACTGCATTATGCAATCTGGAGAGGGAAGGCTCTGCCTTCCTCTCCAGAAATGTGCATTTCTGCCCAGTGACTATCCTCCAGTCTTGCATTGTGAAATTCTAAGGGACAGTGACTGCTAGCCTAGAAAATTGCTTAATGTCGTGATTGATCCTGCAACCATTGCCAATTGAGATTGCGCATTGCAAAATTCTAGCAGTGAGCAACCAGACTAGACTGTGCATTGCGCAGTTCCAGTAGTCAGTCATCCTCCCAGCAGCCCAAACTGTGCCTTGTGCAGTTTTGGCACTCAGTCTCCCGACCTCCCGGCCAAAATTGCACAACCTTCATGTTCAGTCACATGGGTATGTTGCAAGTCAATTCTCAATTTCATTTTGGTTTTAGACTAACAAATTTCTTGCCATGAGTGTTGCCATGTCTCAAGGTATCGCATGTGTTCATCTGCCTCTCAGCAGCATAGGTGTAATGGTTTCCAAGAGAGTAGAGTCAAATACACCATTCAGAGCACACTTAGCGATGCAGTTGATCAAGTTTCTATGAGCTTGCCTACTCACAAAGACATCAAGTTATTCATAGGAAAGGACATCAAGATGTGATGACAACAGCATCAAAAAAAGCAACATCATCAACAGCAACTGAAGGCAGCATACCAGATGCAACGAACACAAGAAGAAGGTTGTTGACAACACAGAGGTTGTACAAAGTTGCAAGCTCAAGTTGATCCACTTGTGGTGAAAGTAAATTTGGAGACTCAGGCTATGAGGTGACGGTGCGACATGAAGATCACACAGAGGTAGAGAATGGAACAGAGAAGGGGTTGCATAAGCTCAAGCAGCAACTCAAGGAAGAATAGGATCTACATAGACGAGAGAATGAGTTGCAGCAGGAACAGGAACAACAGTGGGCACAACATGCACTCACGGATGAAACTGCACCCGTATAAGTTAAAGATCCATCCCAACAGCTGACACAGAGAAGACATGGTGAGCAATGTCACTGATCACATTCCAGGGAATGCAACAACATGCATGTCATTGTACGTGTGCATGTGATCCTACCATTCGACACACTCACCAAGGCAAAGACAAGAAGCAAGTCCAACTAGAGCTGAACATGAAGTTGACATTTGATGTGCATGACCACCAGTACACACTGGAAGATCAGCACGTACACTATGCATCAGTGTGTTTTTGGTTCGTCCACACCCAAGAAGACCATGCGCATGCCAATAGACGAGTTGGATGGAGGAGCCATACTAATGCACCCGGATGCAACGGAGGCAAGAGTTCGCTTTGGCAAGATGTCACCATGGAATGCATGCACACCATCACGGATGACCAAGCTTGGCATCAGCTCACCACCTTCACCATCACAAGCATGTCAAAGAGCTGATATCACCACAATAGACCGAGTGTCAATGATGTCTTGCATGGATTTCTCAAGCCAGTTTGTCTCACGCGGTACATGTGTATTGTAATGTAACATCTTGTCAAGTGTAAGTCAAGTGTCAATAGTTGGATGTAACAGCCATAGAGTAGATGAAGAGTCATGAGGGTAGATGAAGTGTCACGAAAGGGAATGTCAAAGATCACCCCACCCTTTGCTATAAATAGTCCCTCATCACTCATTATATAGGCTTTTGGTCATCCCAGCTTCTGATAAGACTATCTTAGAGAGAGCCTAGACTGTATTGTAACGAGCCTTGGATTCTCCACTGCGCAGAGCTAGTACATCTCTTTGGAGGAATAGGAGGTTGTGGTTGTAACGTTCCACTATTGGAACTAGTGGTTGGACATGGATGTATTGTATGACTGGAAATTACACCTCTTAATATAATAGAGCCAACATGTTTTGTGCATATGTTATATTGTATTCTATGCTATCTGGTTTACTCTAGATGATATATGTATTGTTTGCTTACCCATGCATATATGGACTATTATGTATAAGTATGTATGAATCTTTCTGAAATGTGTTGTTAGTTTAACCATCACTTTGGATTGCTCACTAACTTTCCTTCCATGTTGTGTTGTATCTTTGCTCATGTGTTCCCTTCTTAACTGTGTGTTGTCACAGGTTTCCAAGGGACACGCTGATCTCAACCCCAGTGTGTTAGAACCTCTCATGCACCTTCCTTGACTCATTGCAACTGTCACACCCTTGCTACCAACATAGTTATCTTACTTGCCTCTGTGAGAAATTGCGGTCAAGGCATTATCGTACGACTCCTACACCAAATCGTCTGAAGTCTAATTGGGACTTCTTATCAGAGAGATCCCTTGACATGTTGGCGGGTCAAGCACCGTCAACATCCCCTTAATGAGGTTGGAAGTAAATTAAGATCCTTGATCTATTACTGACTCTCTTGGAAAAACAAAATTGAAGAAAATATTCTCTTAAGAACTCAACTACCTTGTTTTCTATGGTTTCCTTTATTTCTTTCACTTTAGCCCATTTGGTTAAGTAATCAGTGCATACAATGATGTACTTTTTTTGTCTAGGTAGGGGATTAATAGGGTTGATGAAGTTGTTGGCTTAAGGGGGCCTAACCCAGGTTCAGCGTTAGTTAGCCAAACAAATCCATACACTACTTTCCCTTTTGGCATCAGCCCATGGAGCGCGGATTGAAGTCTCACCCAAAGCAGTATGGGGGAATGATGGAACCAAGTTTCCATACCCTTGAGATGGTTGTGATGTCATTTGATCTCTTCTATCCCTGCCTTTGCGTAGATGATCTCGCTCTAGGGATTGTAAGACAAACCCTCTGTTTTGACTTTCGATACGTTCACGAAGGTGCACGATCAACCTTCGCGCAACTCTAACCTGTAGCTCAGGTACTTTCGCACTGCTAGGGCAGCGAATTGCGATATCTCCCAGACTAGGCTAAGTGTCTTACTTATCTTATTAACTGATTCTAGTTAGCTTTGTGAAAACATATGTTCTTACTTGCATTTACTTAACCAACACATTTACATACATTCGCACATCATATAAGCATTATAAGTGAAATTGATACCCAACATAAAAAGATGCATAAACAGGGAATAAATATGTAGAAATTGTAGAATACTTCTCTTTATTGATAATTCCAGACGATTACAAACTCGACTCACCCTATGCACTCAGCTGCAGGGATCCACGCACTCAGCTGTGGACTTCTACCCTAGGCCTCTACGCACTTAGCTGCAGAGCCTCTACCTACACTACAACCCAAGCCTTAAACTTCTTGCTTTAAAGCCTTGACTCCCTTACATGTTCAATCCTTGATTATTCTAACTACTTAGAGCTTAGCTCTTTTTATACAATCCCATGGTCCGCGGACCATGGGTAGATCTTTTACAACTGACATTACATTTCCAAAATAAGGGCGAACAAACCTATGACTCTATAACACCTATGCTCTTCGCGACCACAAATTGTGGAGTCTTTACACTTGGATTACAAAATATGGGCTTTTAGCCCCAAAATTACCCTTGGGGGATCCCGTGCCCAACAGGCCCCAAACACAAACATCGTGACTCACCCTCGAGTCACTCTACAGGCATAGAGATCTTAGCATGAAGACCTCCCAGCTCCATTTGGATGGCCACAACCTTAGCAATGCACTAAGCGGCCACCTGCTGGACTTCTTCCACTCTCTACTTGATGACTGCTGCTGAACTGCCACACTGAATCTTCTGCTGAGTTGCCTGCAGTGTCGCAAGATTTCCTTCAATGGAAGCTGTGATCGTATATGCCTCATCTATCCCTGGCTGTAGGCACGCTTGGACCGCTTCTTTGTACCGAGCAGCATCCACCTATTCCTTAAGTGCCTTTGCCTCTTGCATCTGCGCAAGCCTCTCTGTAAGGGAGGCCATTTGCACGGTCCCTTTGACCTCATCATATCTTTGTTATAGCTCGCGCGCCTCTATCTCCAAGCGCTCTACATTTGGGTCCTCCTGCAGGGTGGTCAGGACCTTGAATGACTGCTCAAAAAGTCGTGTGCAGTCTACTACTGCACTGTCGGTCACCATTATTGTTGTTGTAACAATGGTGGCATGTTGTTCCTTAAATTCCAATGGAGTTGAAGGTTGAGCCTTCAACTGCAATTCTGCGATTTTCAGGTTCAGCTCCAGTTAATCCTGGCCATTTATGTTGGACCGTCGTGCACCCCTGTGGCCAACTTGCAGACGCGCCTCAACCATTTCTTCTTCCTGAATGTCCAACTCCGGGACCATTCGGTAGGCTTCCTCCACTACCTGCATGATTTTCTTATTTTGTTCCACTACCTCGTTGCGCTATAGGCCCAACTACTCAATATTGATGTGTTGCTCACTCATCACCTGTAGAGTGCGACTCTCTCGGGCCCTAAGTTCCGCGGTGACTCCATCCTGCAAGAGGTGGAGTGTCTCTCGAGGGAGCATGGCCATATTCAATCCCACCCCTTTCAGGTTGCTAACCGTGGGCCTGTCAGCCTCATTTTCTGTAGTAAGTACCCCATCTAGTAGCAGTATCACATTGGTCACCCTTGTGCGCAACATCTCCGTGGCAGCTGAACTGCTAATCGCAAGGCTGGTGGACACTATGCTAGCCTGTGGAGTGCGAGCCTACAACTCCTGCAGTTCTGTCCAGAGAGCCGCTAATGCCAATTACTGTTGCTCTTCCAATTGTTGGAGGGCCTCCACGGTGACACCCCTCACCATTTCTCCAATGTCGTGCAAATCCCCCTCAGTGAGGGTGATTGGGTTGAAGGATGTCTTTGAAGCCTTGGTTTTCTTCCATGGCACTGCCTTCTCTTGTGGTCGTTGACGATTAAGTTGGGTGGACGTCATCTGCGGGTCCGTGCCACCCTATTCTGTTTTTGCCTCAGCCCCAGGCGAAGGTGACTTATGTCCTTCGCGCCCTTCTCCTCCTGTCTCTTATTGTTCTGCCAATTTCACGGTGTCAAGTGCTGCCTGGGCCTTAGCCTCCGCTTCCTCTTTTCTGCACTTCTCAGCCAGCTGCGCCATTCTAAGCTTTATTTCTTCCTTATTATGTTATGAAGTGGAATTGTCCGTTTCCACCATGAAGCTTGTTGCAGTGCGCCACTCTGACGGCCAAGACTCAAAGATTGCAAAGGTAACACCATCTATTGCCAAATAAGATAAGCTGTATCATGCCTTCGTGGGGTCCTTCCATGCCCTGATAAAGACATGGTGGAAATCCGCTTTGAACTCTACAAAGCTCTGTAAAATAGCGTATATTATGGGTGACAACCGCGACTTGCGATTGATCCCCATCTGGATACTCATCTCCATCAAGATCCAAAAGATCTTGCTTTCTTTTACACGCTGCGCATCCTTGGTCACCCATAGCGAAGCATACTTCGCTGCCTCTAGAAGGTCTGGCATGACCAAAGGGAATTCATTGTCTTCTAGAAGCTCCCATGCCACTAGCACAATCGACAACAAGAGCCACGCGTAGTGGATCGTCTTGCCCAGCTCATGTGCCTCACCACAGTTCACAAGGAACTCGCCGCATAGATAATTCACCTAGTTGAACTGGACTCATTCAGCGCATTGGGTTCCTAGTGCAATCATAGGTGCAAGAACCTCATCTGCACGGCACTTCCACATCACCTTCCTTGCTAATACTTGCGTTGCTACCTTGACTGCATGGTTTTTAATGCTGGAGATGGCATATCCCCGCTTCTTCTTCTCCAACTTGAATTTCTTCTTCATAGCTTCTGCGAGGGTCAACTCACCACCTTTTCCTTTTGATATATTGGTTGGATCCTCCCCTAAGTAAGGCAACTGTGTGATCTAATGGATCAAGTTTTCTGTGATGGCAATGGGCTCCTCTAGCCACAAACACCCATCATGCACCAAGCAGAGCAGCTGCCTGATGATGAAGATAGTCACTGGGGTGCGGTGGTAATGCGGTACCCAGAGCAGGTTGAGCAGCCCAGCTTTCTCTACACCCTTGAGCCATGTCTGTGGCTCTAATTCGATCATTCCAACAGTCGTATCAATCTGTCGGTGCATTAGCTGCTCAGTTGCTAAATGCAGGAATTTCTTGTGATCTGCGAGGTCCCAATATTTGAACTTTAGTACAGGAACCCGCCCTAAGTGTGACCCCTCAAAAACAATGTCATCTGGGAGCAACAGAGTTTGCAGGGAGCTCTTGCTCTCGTCTATGTCCTTTGGCACCTTGGCTTTGCCCTTGCACGGAGGAACATATTCTGGTAACCTGGTAATAGGGTCCACACCCATTAATGCTAGATTGGCAGCAGATTTTGAAGAATCTAATCCATAAATTTTGCCTTAAATGCCTACTGCCCACTCCATTTGGCCACAATCTGACCATCAAATCATGAATAGTGACTTTAACGGTCACTTTCCGGTAGACTTGCATGCTATTTCCACGAGTAGCGTAGCTGCCTTCGCGCTGTTGCAGACCCTCTAACACTTCCCTGCTTCGCACAGTCCTGAAATTGCGTAGCTCCCCAACCCAGGCAGTGTAGTTTATAGTCCCGCGCCTCCTTTCAGCTACCTGGAGTGCTAAGACTGTGCTACTTTCATTTAGTCACATGGCTGGACCGCCAATGTATGTCTTCAAGCAACTGCCATTCACCTTTCCAAGAAAGGGTTCCCCATTTAACTTGACCAGTTGTACTGCTCCTCCATCGGTAATCTCCTTAATAACATAAGGCCCTAACCAGTGCATCTTGAATTTTCCGGGGAATTTATCAAACTTACTATCATACAACAAAACCAGATCATTTACCTTAAATGTGCATAGCTTGATGTGTCGATCATGCCATGCCTTTTCACACTGCTTTTGGACCTATTGGTGAAATCCAGCCAAAAATATTTCTTCTTCGAGCTCATCCAGCTACACGAGCCTCTCTTCCAGGGCTCCGCGATCCATCATACCTGTGAGCACTACTATGCACAGGTTAGGCACGATGTTTTCCATAGGAATTACGGCTTCCACACCATAGACAAGCCTAAAAGGGGTTTGTCTTGTCAGCTTTTTGCATGTTGTTCGATAAGCCCATAATATTGCAGGTATGTGTAGGTTCCAATCACTTCGCTGAGCATTGCAAACCTTGGTCAGAGCATTTTCAAGCACCTTGTTGAATGGCTCTGTTGTCCCATTAGCCTGTGGGTGATAAGTTGTGCTCTTCTGGTGATATACCTGAAATTCCTCCGTTAGTGCGCTGATCGTCTCATTCAGGAAGTGCGTACCATGATCACTCATTAAGATCCTTAGGCATCCAAATCGTGTTAGTACATGCTCAAATAGGAACTTCGCAGCCGTCGCGCCCATGCAATCCTTCACCGGCTACGCTTCTGCCCAACAAGTCAAATACTCCGTCATAGTGATAATGTACCTCACCTTTGTCTTCCCTTGTGGCTGAATGGGTCCTACAAAATCTATTGCCCACTTCTTGAAGGGTTGCAATGTCATTTTTGGATTCAAAGGAATTTCATCCCTCTGTGATGGCCTACCTATTCTTTGACATACATCACACGCCTTTCAATATGCTTTTGAATCCTGATGAAGGGTTGGACACCACAACCCCGCACATAAAATCTTCTACGCGGTTGCTCTCCCTACATAGTGTTCTCCCGCAGCACCTCCATGAGAGTCTACGAGGATGCTGCTTTGTTTGAACTCAGGTACATACCGTCACAATATCTCATCAGTCCCCATCTTGTATAGATGCCTAACAATGACAGAAATATGCCCCGCGCACCACTAATTCCTTCTTTTGTTGGGCAGAGTATCCTTCTGGTGTAGTTCCTATTGTTAGGAAGTGTATTATATCCTCAAAATGACCATCCGTGACACGTACTACAAATAGTTGCGCGTCAGACAATCCTTCTTCCAAGTTAGTAGGTTCCTCCCCTATTTCGATGCGCGACAGATGATCTGGTCCTGCGTTCAATCATCTAGGCTTCACAACAACTTCAAAATCGTACTCTTGGAACAATAAGAGCCATCTGCAGATTCGCCCCCCCCAACACAGGCTTATTGACCAAGTAGTTCAGCATGGAGTGATTCGTATACATTTTAAAATGGCCTCCTAGCAAGTAGTACCGGTACTTTTGGAGTGCATACATCATAGCTAGCCCCTCGTGTTTAGTGGTAGAATAGTTCTTCTCTGCTTTGGATAATCTACGGCTTGCGAACATGATAGGCTGGTCCAAGCCTTCACCTCCATCCTGCGTTAGTACTGCCCCCAGCGTTATACATGATGTGTCAACATGTACATGAAACTCTTTCTTCCAGTCCGGGAAGACTAGAATCGGCACGGTAACCATCTTTTCTTTCAATATATCCAAGCTTTTCTTACAGTCATCGTTCCAGCAAAACGTGACATCCTTCTTCAACAATTTTTCCATCGGCGCGGTGATCTAGGCATAGATTTTGATAAACTTTATGTAATATCTCATATGTCCCAAAGTAGCGCGCAGCTGTTTCACACTCCTCGGTGCTTCCAAGTTTAGTATCACTGCGATCTTCATGGGGTCTACCATCAGTCCTTGTCTGCAAACCACATGCCCCAATAGGTTCCCAAAAGGAACGCAAAACAGACACTTCTTGAGATTGAGCACGATCTGGTATCTTCGACAAGTATCTATCATCAAACACAAGCTCGCTACATGGCACTTAACTAGCCCAAATACAGTTCAGTCATCAAAACATACCTCCAGGAACTTATGAATAAATTCCTTGAACGCTACAACAACCATGCGAGAAAAGATAGCAGGCGCATTCTTCAATCCAAACAGCATTACAGTATATTGAAAACAACCCCACTCAGTCGCGAAGGTTGTCTTGCTCCTATCCTTCGGCACGATTTTGATTTGGTGGCACCCAGAGAAACCATCAGTGAAGGAATATGCTTCCTGGTCACCTACATCGTCCAACACTCCATCTGTGAACAGAGTCGGGAAAGGATCATGCACATAAGCGTCGTTCATTTTTCTGAGATCCACGCATATCCTTATCTCATCCTTTTGCTTCTTCTCTTGCACCACCATTGGGCTTACCCAATCTGATTCTTCCATAGGCTCAATGATGCCTGCTACTAGCATTTTTTCTAGCTCTAAGCATACCTTCTCCTTGTATTTTGGATTGAGACGGTAAGGCCTCTGCTTAACCGGCTTCATGTTGGGTTTTGACATGATCTTCATCACTCCTAAGTCTCCACTTATTCATTTGAGATCTGTAAACTTGGTAGGGAATAAGTCTTGGTATTTGCAGATCAATTTAGTGACCTTATCCACCGTCGCGTCGTCCCAATAGTTTCCAATCTTCGTGAATTTGAGTTCTACCTACATACCAATGTTCACTTGTTTTGTTTTCACCGGCATGGTTATATATGGGTTCTCAATCTGTAATCCTTGAACCTCGTGGTGTCCTTCTATTTCTGGAATGTTGATCTTCCATGGATCCTCATCCTTATCTTCAGCAGTTATGTTATAACATTTGAGTGCATGACTTAGCTAAGTAGCCCATTCAAACTTAATAAGGTCTAAAGGATCCTGCGGTATCCTAAATATGGCTACTTTCACTTCTTGTAGTGATTTTCCAATACTGTCAAACCCGTCCTCAAAGCTAAATGTCATCAGGAATCCTTGGCAGAGGATATCGCATTCGCCTGTCCCATGGTAGAGTTCTGTTTCTATATACCAATTCATTGGGACAACATCTAGGGTATGACAAAATAGGTGCACCCACTCAGGTTGGGGCTTTTCTCCATAAGCCTGTGTCCATTTGGCCAGATGCGTGTGCGGATCATTCTGCCCATCGTACTTGTCTGTCAGTCACATCTTAGGCTTCCCAAATCATGTTCTCATCATCCTTCTACATTCACGCCAATCATCAAAGCTTCCCTTGTGCATACCCCACCATCTTTCGGGTGTAGCGCGCAGTGTCCAGTCCAAGGCCTAGAAGCATTGCTTTTCTGGTACCTCCCTTTCAAATGCATCCAAAAATATATCTACCTCATTTAGACCATCATAAATGGGTAGATTTCTTTCCTCTGACAACACACAATGCAGTGACCGAGTCATCATGTTGCAATTCAACATAGTTACTTCATGTAACCGATTCTTCTAGTGTTCTATTTCCTCTTCGGAGTTCGAAGTATAGGAACTCCTACGATCCCATGTAATCCGTCCATCCGTGGTGGGATTCACCCTGTCTTGGTCTCGCGTTGTTATCTTATAGATGCAGTCCAGATCATCATCACTCTCATAATCGCAGATTGGTTCCGTATAGTGCGATCCTTTAGCATGATCTAGGGGTATTATCATGTGCAGTGATTTATTCTTAAAGATCATCTTTCATTTTTTTAGGTTGATCACCCCATTCATGTCAGTAGCCCAATCAATTCCTAGGAGTGCAGGATAGGGGTTACTATCATCCACAATCTCTATTACTTCAAAGTCTGCCAGCGTGCTCGCTCCCTCAATGTCCACGTCCACCACCTGCAGCTGCCCCATGGGGATGATTTTCTACTGATTCGCCATCCTTAGCTAAATTAGAGACCATTGCAGCATAGGTCTCTCCATTCCCTCCCAAGTCTGCTTTGGTAGGACATTTGCTTCTGATCCCAGGTCCAAAATGACCTGATCCATTTCATACTCTCCTATTTGTGCGGTCAATATCATCTCCCGTCCCATGCTATTTTTATTCTTGCCAATTTTTTGTACTACACGCAACTCACTTGGCGTAGTCCCATCACATCTATTGATGAGTTCTTGTAACCCTTTCATAGCCTCACTATCATGCAATAACTTCATACAGGTTTCCAGGAAAGTTGTCAGCATGGAAGCGTCCATCTCCGGCTCAGGCTTATCTTGCCTCCTGAGGTGGAGGCCTCATCAAAGCTCTTCTTAACTTCCATGAATGCTTCACGAGAACGCTCCAAATCAAACTCATCCTCTTTCGTCGAGGCTTTGTGAACCCATGTACTATTGGCTATTTCCCCTTGTCATCCCCTATCGTGATCCCACTCCTAAGCACTATGTTTACATTCGGATTCTCCTCGTGTGGCTCAGACCTCATCATCTACAGGTTCTGAGTCAGTGGAGGTGGTAGCACCCCTTTGTCTTGTATCCTAGCTATCAGTGTAATACAATCTTCTATTTCATGATCAAACAACATGAAAAACTTGCACGACGGACGCGTTGGATTAGTGCAATCGCAGGCATAGTGTCCTAGTCCTCCGCAATTGTAGAAAATCAACTGTCCTCTACCTCTACTGGGTCCTCCTCCACCCAGCCTCGTCCACGCCCCTGAAATCCCATCCACGCCATCCCTGCATTCTGGTCAAGGGGTCGCGTTTTGGCCTAAACCCTATAGGCAGGAGTTTTATCCATCATTAATTCATAGCTCCTACAGGTACACTCATCATGCCCTACTGACCTACAAAAGTTGCAAAACAGCTATTGCGGTGCTTGTACATACTTCTGTAGCAAGTGATAGTTATCTATGGCATGTTTCCTGGCTACCTAACAGATAGTGCAGCATAATGCAGGCCCCACGATAGGTCCTTCTTGAGCTTCCAGCCTTAAAGGCATTGGTCCTCCCCAGCAAGGTAATTTGTAGAGACCGAGCAATGGTCTGTGTCATGACCCTGACTCTTGCATTTCAAGCACCATACCTCCTCGCGTATCTCTAGATGAACTGTTCTGTCCTGCTTCAGACTTTGCATCTCAAGGCACAGATTCTTCAGCTGCGCATGAATCTTCTGAACTCCTAGATTAGGATCCTGCATCAAAGTCTCATGTAGTCTCATGGTAATCTCTAAGGCCTCTGCCTAAGTTGTTATCTTCGACTGCGATAGCGCACTCCTTAAGTGGGGTAGTAGCAAAACCACAAACCATTCGCAATGTTGACCATCTACCAAATTCATGTTGGCCTCGCGGATTGTACATTTCAGCCTTTGATGTAGTTCCTAAGGTGTCTCGACTGGTTGCATCATGATCTCTTTGAATCCCACAATTGACTGCACCTCAAATTTAGGCCTGCTAAATTCCCTATTTAGTGTTGCCTGGATGTTTGCTATTCCAGCGTTGGGGTTATTATTAGAGTACTTAATATACCAAGTTAGCGCGCGATCTTGCAAAGCACTAACTAGTGTTGCCTTCTTTATGTGATCATCTGTAACACCTTGAGCTTCCCATATAGCCCTCACAACGAACCAGAATTGGTCCGGGTCCTCATTTCCCAAGCCTTTGAACAAAGGAAACTTCATTGTGTTTGCATACTAAACCCCGGTGGTGGTGGAGGTGGTACCGGTGAAGTTGGCGGTGATGGTGGTGAAGTCAAAGGTAGTGTGGGTGGAGGTGGTATTCACAAGAATCCTTGTCTTATTAACTGAATAGAGCTTTGCGGAGAAACCTTCGCTATTGCTTCTTCGTCCCTTTGTGGAGCTGAAATCAAGGGGCTATACTTTGGACCCTTATTTCCTTTGTTTCTGTAAATTTTTCCTCTTCACGTAGATCCGAACGTCAAGGTAGCTGCATAACCCGTTTTTCGCACAACAACATTTTAATCCAAGTATTCAAATATTTTATGTACTTACCTCATGGTCCTTTGAAAAAGCATCACTTCGCCTCGCTATAGCTGACTGAGGTGTCGACCACAAATTCAGTAACAAATCCTCATATGAGGCAGTCGATCCAATGATCGACAACGCGGGTAATCTTATACTCCAATGCTTCCAACCTTCGCACTATCTTTGGGGTCCACACAATAGGACCGTCAAGTTTCCACCTTCCTTGGCTCTCTGCTAGCTTTGCGATCCACTCGTATAGCTCAATAGGGAAAGAGAAGAAAAAGATCTTGTGGATCTCTATATACAGGTACCGGGCCAACCACTGTTCCTTTGTCAGTCGCAGGTTTCTATCCTCTTGTGTTGTGAATTCATGGATCTTTCTGTCCAACCAGTCTCCAATCTCCTTCTTAGTTGAATTCCAGTGATACGACATCACACATCTCTTATGTAGATTCTGGTCCTGACAACGGAACCATTTGTTGGCTTGAGGGGGCCTGACCCAGGTTCACCGTTAGTTAGCCAAATAAATCCCTACACTACTGGCCATTTCGGCATCAGCCCGCGGAGTGCGGATCGAAGTCTCACCTGAAGCAGTATGGGGGGACGTTGGAACCAAGTTTCTGCACCCTTGAGATGGTTGTGTTGTTGTTTGATCTCTTCTATCCCTGCCTTCGCGTAGGTGATGTCGCTCTAGGGCTTGTAATACAAACCCTCTATTCCGGCTTTCAATACCTTCATGAAGGTGCAAGATTGACCTTCACGCAGCTCTAACCTATAGCTCAGGTACTTTCGCACTGCTAGGGCAGCGAACTGCGATATCTCCCAGACTAGGCTAAGTGTCTTACTTATCTTATTAACCGATTCTAGTTAAATTCGTGTAAATAGATGTTCTTACTTGCATTTACTTAACCAACACATTTACATACATTTACGCATCATATAATCATTATAAGTGAAATTTATACCCAACATAACAAAATGCATAAATAGGAAATAAAGATGCAGAAATTGTAGAATACTTCTCTTTATTGATAATTCCGGATGATTATAGACTCGACCCACCCTACGCACTCAGCTGCAAGGGTCCGCGCACTCAGCTGTGGACTTCTACCCTAGGTCTCTGTGCACTCAGCTGTAGAGCCTCTACCTATGCTACAAGCCAAGCCTTAGACTTCTTGCTCTAAAGCCCTGACTCTCTTACATGTTCAATCCTTGATTATTCTAACTACTTAGAGCTTAGCTCTTTTTATACAATCCCATGGTCTATGGACCATGGGTAGATCTTTTACAATTGACATTAAATTTCCAATATAAGGGCGAACAACCCTACGACTCTCTAACACCTACACACTCTGTGACCACAAAATGCGGAGTCTTTACACTTGGATTACAAAATTTATCCAAAATATGGGCTTTTAGCCCCAAAACTACCCTTGGGGGATCCTGTGCCCAACAGAAGTCCATGCTCGATTTCTCAAATATATCAAAAGACACTTTAGGTCAAATGGACATTTAATAATTCTAAGTAGGCTTCCCATTCTATGTTATTCATCACATTGTGCAATGTATCTTTGAGCATCTTTATGAAGAGTTGGCCAAAAGTATATTGCGTGCACGATTTTGTAGGCTGTCATTTTATGAAAAAATGACCTCCATAGGGTCCATGATGAGAAGATGAAGAGGATATCATAGACTTCATCCTCCCTCACACATCTTCTTAAAATATAATACAGTCCCAACTTGAAGAGGTTGTTGGAAATAATACTAAGAGGGGGGGTGAATCAATATTATCAGATCAATAATTTAATTTTTCAAATAGATTTGTATACGCTACTTCAGCTAAGTGAACTAGTGTGTATACGCTACTGTACTTAAGGCAACGAGCGTATATGCAGAGAAATTTTGATTTACCCAATTTCTTATGCATTGAAATTTAACCAGTATATCAGAAATTCATTAGATAATGCAGTAAAAGCATAATAAAGAATCACACATATGCAACACACATGAACACCAAAATATAAGGTGGAAACCCAATGTGGGTGAAAACCACCTGTTGCTGTCATCTCTGTCTTTTTTGAATAATAAGAAAATATGTTTACAATTTTGTATTGGTGCAGACTTATACCAGTACACAGGCTTCTACCTGCAGAAGGTTACAACCTTCTCTCGTTCTCCAGCTTCTCCTGGAAGGGAGCTACAACCCCTAGCTCTTGTACTAGCTGATATGTTTACTAGTACGTAGGCGCTGACCTACAGAAGGCTATGACCTTCTCTCTTCCTCCAAGGGACCACGTTTCATAAATTTTCAGACTGGATCCATCATAACAGTAATTCAATCATCAAATACATCTACATCACCCAATCACTTTCTGAACCAACCACAACCGAATCAATCAATCACTTTGACAACCCATCAATCTGATCATTCAGAATACTATCACCAGAATAGAGTAACCAGAATCCAAACCAGAACCCAGAACTCTACAACAACAATTTAAAACATATTTTATAAGGTATACACTACTTCCATGTGTCGAACCTGTGTGTATACGTGCTTTTCTCAAAGCCAACCATTGTATACATCTGTAAATATTAATTCAAAATTCTGCAGCTATTCCAGACTTCAATTATACTCAAATCATAATATTTACAGAACAACACATGTGTCAGTATACATATCGAATAAACATGATCAGACCATATGAAGATAATTCATTTCAAGCCTTAAGATCCCAATCCATCATTAGATCTTATCCTCCATCAACCGCTAAGGTTCATCCCTGGTTCAGATCAAGCACAACACCATAAGCCAATAACCTGCATACTAGATCTCACACTTCATCAGATATTCGATACTTGCACACCCTGGCCTAATGATCTTCTCCTCCTTTTATAGTTTTAGGCCTTTCTCAATACCATGGACCAAAACCACTTAGGACCAATACCTTGGACCAATACCATGGATCAAAATATCATGGACCGAATACTTTGGACCAAAAACTTAGTTTTCCAAGGTGTATGCGCTTTTCCTTCTGTGAAAATGCGTGTGTATGTATATGCTACTTGTGGTCAGTGAACCTGCGTGTATACACAGCTTGGTCAAGGTGAACCTACGTGTACCTCTCTTTTTTCATTCTATGAAGACTGATCTATGATTCTTTGTTGTTAACCTGCTATACTGTGATCTTTCATCTGAGTGAGTTGCCATCAAGGATAATACCTGTATCATAATGCCAAAAATCTCCCCCTTCAAACTTGTTGGCAACAACAACACCAAGTCACTCTCCCCCTTTGTCATCAAGGGCAAAGGGTCATGCTCCCCTTGAGTACATGTTGGATTCTTTGATATGCTAAAGTGTACTAATTGAGATCCCATGATCGAGTCCATGCTCTCCCTGAGCACAAGCAAAGTCTACAAAAATATTTTCTAAAAGAATAACATGACTCTATACATACATCACCAATGAACTTCCTATCACCAATGACTCATACATACATTGATCTCCCAACCAAGTGGGTATATACTAATTGTTTATACATGACAAAAACAAGAAACATTACATCATCCATCCCATGCATAGTGGGGTTACAAATTAGGTCTTTTCATGACCTTTACATTAAATGATATGCATGACATATAGAACAGAGACCAAATATCTTAAACAAGACTATGATAGTCATCAGCAACTATCATATCATCTACATCATCAGTAGCATCTATCAACAACATCCAGACCAGAAACTTGTATATGTCCATCATTAGTTCCCAAAATATCATCAACCTGTGTCAAAGTATGTCGGCATATATCAACTCATCCTCTTGATCTCATCAAGATCAACTTTCTTCGTTCCCTTATCATAACCTTCCATGAATCAACTAAGCATATGTCATATCTCCAAGCGATAGCACAAAATCATTCACATCATATCATATGTATGTGAAAACACCATAGACATCATTATCAAGAACTGCATGATCTTTCCACAAGAACCTTCATTATATCATCACTAGGGAACATCCCACATCATCAACCATGATAATCAACATATGTGAGTATCAACCTATCATCATAAAGTAAGAACTCATCATCATTGATTAGGTACCAAAGACTTCTAAACATAATGCCAACAATGCTATAGAGAAGCATAGCATGTTCGCCACCAAAACCTGTTCCTCCTGTTCACTGTCAGATCTGATCATTGCATATATCAATAAGAAGTATCAAGGCATCATCATCAATTAGAGATACATCAAGTTATCAACAACTTTACGAGGACCAATATATTTCCACATGCTATCAGCAGATTGTAACCATCATCAAACAGAGCAAATAATTGATAGAACCATAGCAGACCCCTTTTTCCTGAGTCTGGCTCACTGCTTTTCCTCAAACCAACATATACGCAACTGTGCCCATAGAAACCTGCGTATGTACATGACTACGCTTCATGAAAATCGCGTATAACAGCCTTTCTCTGAAAAATAGGATTTAATAGTAGGATGATGCAGCAACTACTCCCAGCTTTTGTCTGAGATATTCAAATATCTCTCTGGGCAGTGGTTTAGTGAATATATCAACAACCTGTTCTTTGGAGGGAACATACTCCAATATGACCTTTTTTTCAAGAACTTGTTCACGTAGAAATTGATATTTGATGGGTATGTGCTTGGTCTTGGAATGCATGACTGGATTCTTTGAAATACTGATGGCACTTGTTTTATCACATAGAATGGATATGGGTGGAGTACATGTGATCTGAATGTCTTGCAAGGTTTGCATCATCTAAAGTAGTTATGTGCAACAAGATGCAGTAGCCACATATTCTGCTTCAGATGTAGATAATGCAATTGAACTTTGTTTCTTATTGAACCAAGATACTAACCTGGAACCCATATAGAATGCACCACCACTAGTGCTTTTTCTATCATCAATGCTTCCTGCCCAATCTGCATCTGTATATGCATGAAGAGTAAGATCTGTATCTCTAGGATACCATAAACCAAAGTTCTGTGTTCCTTGAAGATATTTGAAAATATTTTTTACTGCATGAAGGTGTGATTCCTTTGGATTTGCTTGGAATCTTCCAACTATTCCTACTGCATGCATGATGTCAGGTCGAGTACCTGTTAGATAAAGCAGTCTGCCAATCATGGATCTGTAAGTTGGTTGATGTACTCCTGATGATTCATCATTTGAGCTGAGACTGCATCCTGTTACCATTGGGGTACATACTAGTTTAGAATCCTCCATGCCGTACTTTTTCAAGATTTGTTTGAGATATTTGGTTTGTGAAAGAAAAATACCATCTTTATTTTGTTGTACTTGTAGACCAATAAAATAGGTAAGCTCACCAAGCAAGGACATTCAAATTCTTGCTGCATTATTGAAGCAAAATTCTGACTCATGGATTCTTCATTGCTACAAAAAATGATTTCATCAACATAAACAACAATTATCAACAATTTATCAGTGTCAATCTTTGTATATAGATTGCTATCTACTGACCCCTTTGAAAAACCCTGTTGTTGGAGATATTTGTCAAGACGGTAATACCAGGGCCTTGGAGCCTATTTTAGACCATAGAAAGCCTTCCTGAGCCTGCATACAAGTTTTTCATCATTTCCAGGAATAAATCCTTCTGGTTGTTCAATATAGACTTCTTCTTCTAATTCTCCATTAAGGAAGGCAGATTTTACATCCATTTGGTATACTTTGAATTTCTGAAAACTAGAAAGAGTAAAAAACATCCTTATAGCTTCAAGTTTAGCAACAAGTGCAAACATTTCTTCAAAATCTATACCTTCTTGTTGAGCATATCCTTTACAAACAAGTCTGGCCTTGTTTCTAATAACTTCCCCATTTTCATTCAGCTTGTTTTTGAATATCCATTTAGTTCCTATGATATTTTTATCATGAGGCCTAGGAACTAATTCCCAAGTATTATTCTTTTCAATTTGCTCAAGTTCTTCATTCATGGCCTTGACCCAACATTCATCTTTGCATGCTTCATTTACATTTTGAGGTTCGGTGGAGGATAGTAATGATAGATAGCTTGAGGTTTCTGTAATAATTCTTCTTGTCTGTACACCTGCCTCTTTTTCCCTTAAGATTTGAGTTTCTAGATGATTTTTCTGAACATACCTAGACGGGGTCTTTTCTTCTATCGTTATCTCTTCTTCTGGTGCTTCATTGGTTTCTCCTTCAGAATCAGTGTAATTTGATGTGGGAAAATAATCCCCATCTTCTTCATTGTCATAATCTTCGGTTTTTATCTGTTGTGGATTTTTGCATGCTTCAGCGACCACAACATCAATACTTTCAATAATTTTCCCAAGTCTTTTATTATAACATTTATATCCTTTACTTCGGGAAGAGTAACCAAGAAGAATACCTTCATCTGCTCGGGGTTCAAACTTACCAAATTTTTCATCAGCCCTTTTGATGTAACATTTTCTTCCAAACACTTTAAAGTATTTTACAGTAAGAGCCTTACCATACCAAATTTCATGTGGAGTTTGAATGCTGTTTACCCGAACATTTGCTTGGTTGAGAATAGTGACGGTGGCGAATGCAGCTTCACCCCAGAAGGTTGCAAGAGTTCCAGATTCATATAGCATAGCTTAAGCCATTTGTTGAATAGTTCTGTTCATTCCTTTTACCACTCCATTTTGCTGAGGAGTCCTTGTGGTGGAGAGCTGCCTTTTTATTCCATGTTGTTCACAAAAGTCAAAGAATTCATCCGAGGTAAATTCCCCTCCTTGATCAGATCTGAGGCATTTGATTTTGCGATTTGATTCATTTTCAACCATTGCTTTGAAGGCTTTGAACTTTTCGAATGCTTCATCTTTATGCTTTAGAAGACCTATCCCACACATTCTGGAAAAATCATCAATGAACAATATTAAGTATTCTTCTCCATGATGTGACTTTTTCCTTGATGGTCCACATAAATCAGTATGAACAAGTTCAAGAGGCTTACTAGCTGACCCTTCTTTTTCAATGAAGTGAGATTTGGTTTCCTTACCGAATTGACATGGTTTGCATATTGTATTTTCAGGAATGATGATATCTAGAAGATAACGAATAACTTGGAATCTGCATGTTTTTCTTATTTGAGAAAAGCTTAGATGTCCCAATCTTCTGTGCCATAGCCAGTTTTCACATTTTTGCTGAGATAGCATTGTTGTTGTCCTCCCTTGAGTATGTATAAGTTGTTTGGAGTTCTTGTACCTTTGATCACGGTTTCTCCTGTATCAAGCTCATGAACAACACATTCATTTGATCGAAACACCACTTCATTTCCTTGATCACACATTTTACTGACACTTAACAGGTTATGCTTTAGACCATCAACATACATAACATTCCCAACTTTAACCTTTTCTTTTAAGAAAACAGAGCCTTTACCTTTTATGACAACAGGAGTGTCATTTCCAAATGAGACATTCTTTTCTTTTTCTAAGGCATTATATGAGTGAAGTTTTTCTTTGTCACCTATCATGTGTTTTTAGGATCCACTGTCAATGTACCACTGATTTTCTTGTCCTTCTGCATAAAAGGCTATACCACATATTTCTGTTTGCGGTTCTTTCTTTCTCCATATTTTTGGATTTAATGGAGTTTTCCCCTTTTGAGATATTTGCCGAAATTTACTCTTGCATTCAGATTCTTCATGGCCAAAGTTGTTATAGATTGAGCATTCTATTTCATTTTCAAGAAGAGAAAAGTTATTGTAGGAAATTTTCTTGATCCCTGTCACATTCCTTTGATTCTGTGCTTCTCTATTCATGATGGTCTTGTAAGCAACACATTGAGCAGCTTTGTGTCCAAAATTATGACATGAGAAACATTGACCATTAATTAAGTTCCTGCGATTATTGAATCTATTGACCTGGTGATTGTAGTTTCTATTGATATTCATCTTGGAAGCAAATTGAGTATGATTCATCTGAGGTTGGTTGTGGCTTTTGTTCACCCTTGAAGTAAATTGAGCCTGATTTACCTGGTGATCTGCTTTATGCCTTTGCTGACAATTGTCACACCGTTCACTATTCTTTGTTGCATCAAGATAGCTTTTAGTGGAGGTTGATGACTTCTGTGATTGAGATGCTTCTTCAGTATATCCAAGACCTGTCTTTATCAGAGGAGAACATTGCACTTTGATAATTTCATTTAAGGTTTCTGATCCTTTAGCAAATCTAATATTGAGAGATTTTGTTTTCTCAAGATCCTTTCTTAGACACACAATTTCACATTCTAGTTTTTCATTGTGTTTTTCTCTTTCAGCAAGTTGGTATGTCAAAGTATCTATAATTATATTATTTTCTTCTAAACAGATTTTGAGTTTAGAGATTTCTTCATGAAGATCATCTTCTTCTAAAGCATCCCAAAAATTATCATCTTCATAAGCCATTAGAAGTCTATAGTCATTACTATTTTTATCTTCATCAGTATTTGATAAACCATCGCTATCTTCATGAGTATAGTAGCTCTTTTTACTTACACTTTGTTTTCTATTCCATTTTGCAGATTCCTTCCCTTTATCATATTTATCTTTATGAGGAAATTTGGCAGCATAATGATTGACTCTACCACAAGCAAAACATTTGAAAGGTAGTTTACCTCTAAATCTTCCAGAACCCCGTTGAAGCTTATTGACAAAGTTTACTTCATCTTCTTCTTCTGAAATATGTCCTGATTCATTGAGTTCTTCCTTTCCTTTTGCTGAAGCTTTAAATGTGGTTTCTCTCATATCTAATGGGCCTCCTTTTCTCATCTCCAAGGCAGTTAAGATTCCATGAAGCTATGTCATAGTGATAGTCTGTAGATCTTGTTTGTTATGAAACCAGCTCACAAAAAGATAGAAAAGATAGATCAACGCCTTAGAATTCAACCTCTTCGAGGGGGCAACCTCCTTTACATTACACAAATGAATGATTCTTTGATGATTCAAATGAAAAAACCTCCTTTCTATATATAGGAGTCTAAGGAGTCACAATATAACCCAGTCGACCTATCAGTAATAATATAAAGCCACAAAAATAATAATAGAGGGATTCTATGGGGCACAGTAATAACAATATGGGGGCAATAGGGGCACAAAAATATTAATAAGGGATACAACTACAATAGTAATGGGGTAATCACTAGTATTATAGGGACCTAACATTCCCCTCTCCTTCAAAAAAGTGTTGTCCTCAACGCTTGAGTAGTTTTGGATGCTTCTATATAAAATTCTCATCCTCCCATATGGATTCTTTAGCCGATAAGTTCTTCCACTTGATGAGATACTCCAAAATTGATCGATTTTGTAGCTGTCGAGTTCTTGTTTTTGTGACTTCTTCTGGTTCCAATATAATTTTTCCTTCCTCGTCAAGTTCTGGCAATTTTGTTTGAACTGGGAGCTTGTCGCCTATAACCTTCTTTAAACATGAAACATGGAAAACTAGGTGCACTCGAGAAGTTGCAGGAAGCTCCAATTTGTATGCCATCGTACCAATCTTTTGCAACACCTTGTACGGACTATAATACCTTGGTGATAATTTATTATCCTTCTTAGCTTGCTTGAGGGACATTTTTTTATATGGTTGTAGCCGTAGGAATACCCAATCACCTACATCAAAACTTCTTTCACTGCGATGTTGATCTGCCTGTTGTTTCATTCTATTCTGCGCCAACACGAGGTTATCCTTTAAGAGTTGGAGGACTTGTTGTTGATGCTCGATGTGATTTTCCACTGCTTGAACCTTAGAATTTTCTCTTAAATATGATGTGATGGATGGTGGCTGATATCCATAAAGTGCCATAAATGGGGTCATTTTTGTTGTTGTATGGAAGGAAGTGTTATACCACCATTCAGCCAGAGGCAACCATTTGACCCATTGTGTCTGTTTATCAAATACAAAGCAACGAAGATATCTTTCCAAACATTTGTTTACTATCTCAGTTTTCCCATCAGATTGAGGATGATAAGATGAGCTATGAGCTAACTGAGTATTGAGACAAGAAAATAATTCTGTCCAAAAATTTCCAGTGAAAATGGGATCTTTGTCACTTACAATAATCTTTGGGTTTCCATGTAGCTTTTGAATTGTTTCCATAAATGCAGTAGAAACTGTACTGGCTTTAAATGGATGTGATAATGCACAAAAATGTGCATACTTGGTAAGTCTGTCAACTACCACCATGATGACACTCTTTCCCTTAGACTTGGGTAAACGTGTGATAAAATCCAATGAAACCTCCTCCCAATGTTGGCTTGGAATGGATAAAGGTTGTAATAGACCCAGGGTCTTAATTGTTTCAACTTTATTTTGTTGGCAAACCAAACATTCCGCCACAAACTTTTGAATATATGATTTAAGGCCATCCCAAAAAAATTCCTTCTTAACCCTGTGGTAAGTTTTTAAAAATCCTGAGTGCCCTCCTAACTTGGGAGAAGTGTGCAATTCCATAAGAATCTTTTGTTTGAGTTGGGAATTCTTATAGAGGTATAAGGGATCTTTGTACCATAAAGAATCATTTTGCCAACTAAATGTATCAGATGTACTGGAATCTTGTTGTAACTTTTGAATAAGTGCCCACACTTCTTCATCATTCTTCCATTCCTCCCTTGCTGCGTTATCCAATCTGGTTGGATAATAGAAATGGCACACAAAAATGCTTCCACATCCTCATCCTTTCTTGAGAGTGCATCTGCCACCACATTTTTCTTCCCTTTTTTGTAGATGATTTCAAAGTCATAACCCAACATCTTTGTGACCCACTTTTGTTGCTCTTCAGATGATAATCTTTGTTCTAAAAAGTATTTAAGGCTATCATGATCTGTTTTTACCTTGAAGTGTCTTCCCATTAGGTAGGGTCGCCATTTCTTAAGTGCATGTAGTATTGCCAACATTTCTTTCTCATAAATAGCATTGTGTAAAAACTTTCCCTTGATTGGACGACTTTCAAAAGCAATGGGTCTTTCATCTTGCATTAAAACAACACCAATTCCATTTCCTGAAGCATCACATTCCACAATAAAGGTTTTTGTAAAGTCCGGTGTAGCTAAGACTGGTGCTTGGCACATTGCCTCTTTAAGATGTTCGAAGGCCTTTGTTGCTTCTGGAGTCCATGAAAATGCATCTTTCTTCAATAATGTTGTTAGAGGTGCTGCTATTCTCCCATAATTCTTAACAAACTTGCGATAATACCTTGTCAACCCAAGAAATACAATATGACTAGGGTCTACCTTAACTCCTTCATGAGATACAATATGACCCAGATATTCCACCTCTTGTATTCCAAAGAAACATTTGGATCTTTTTTCATATAATTGTTTCTCCTCCAATAGTTGTAGTACCCTGTCAACATATTCAACATGATCCTTCCATGACTTGCTGTAGATTAGTATATCATCAAAAATACTAACACAAACTTTTAAGGAAGGGTTTGAAAATGGAATTCATCAAACCTTGAAATGTAGAAGGTGCATGTAAGGCCAAAAGGCATGACCAAAAGTTCATAATGACCCTCATGAGTTCTAAATGTTGTTTTCGGGATGTCTTCAGTCTTCATTTTGATTTGATGATATCCTAAACGAAGATCCAACTTGGTGAAGTAAATTGATCCATGCAATTCATCCAATAATTCATGAATGACAGGAATGGGAAACTTATCTTTAATAGTGAGCTTGTTGAGCTCCCTATAATCTGGACACATGTGCCATGATCCATCCTTCTTGTGCACCAATACTACTGGAGCAGAGAAAGAACTTTGACTAGGTTGAATTATACCAGCCTTTAGTATTTCTGCAACCATACGTTCAATTTCACTCTTTTGGGCATAGGGATATCTGTACGGCCTGATGTTTGGAGGAACACTTCCTGGAATTAGATGAATAGCATGATCATGATCATGAATCGGTGGGATACCTTTAGGAGTCTCAAATACCTTGGAATGATTGTCCAAGACTTTTTGGAGATCTGGAGAAATAGATGATTTTGATGTGGAAACATCTAGGAACATAATTGTGCAATTACACCTCTTTGTTCCTTTTTTAGAAGCTTTGTCATACCATTAGAGCTGATTATCTTTCCCAATTTCCTTGCAATACCCCTTAATTCAACTTCCTTTCCTTCCGCATAAAATTTCATGAAAAGTTCTTGAAAATTAAAAGCTATTGTACCCAAGGATTGTAGCCATTGGACTCCTAGTACAACATCGGTACCTCCCATTGGAATGGAAAGCATTGGGCTAGTCAATACATATTCTCCCATGGATAGCTTGATATTATGGCACTTTCCAGAGAAATTTATTGTTCCTCCATTTGTAACCATCACTTGACACTCTGGTGTTGGATATAGGAAGCAATTCAATTCTTTTGCTACCTTACAATGAATAAAATTGTGGGTACTTCCTGAATCAATCAACACTATTACCTTTTTCTTCTTGATTTGTCCTTCTATCTTGATGGTTTGAGGAGTGGTAATTCTAGCCAATGCATTAGAAGATATGGTCGAATTCATTTCTTCTTTATCTAGACTTTGTTCCTGGAGTATATCCTCTTCTTTTGACCTTTCTTGCTCCTTTTCTTCTTCCTCTTCACAATCTATGTAGAATAATTTCTTCTCAGCACACTTATGACCTTTAGTGTATTTGCTATCACAACTGTAACAAAGCCCTTTTGCTCTTTTTTCTTCCAATTGTTGTGGTGTCAACCTTATAGGTTGTGGAAGACTAGGGGCAACAACACTTCCATCTTTATAGTTGTGAGTGATATGCTTCCTGGTTGCCATAATTTTGCTTTCCATTTTTCTTGCTAACCTGAATGCCTTCTCTAATGAATCAGGTTCCCAACGGTGAACATCATGTTGGATATCATCCTTTAAAGTCCCTATGAACACATCAATCCTATTCTCCTCTGGAATATTTTTTACCCTTATGTTAAATTTTTGGAACTCCTCAATGTGGTCCATTATTGAACCCTTTTGTTTGAGACTTATCAATTGGCTAAAAAAAGTGTTGCTTTTTTTATACTCAAAATGTGCTATCAATTCTTCCGTAAAAATTGCCCAAGTGATAATTTGTTTACGAGAGCAAAGCCATTGATACCATACAAACTGATTTGGTTCCAAATATAAAGTTGCAATATGTACCTTTTGTGTGTTTTGCACATTATTGAGATCGAAAAATTGCTCCATCTGTAATATCCATGTTGCGGGATCCTTGCCATCAAACTTCCTCATATCAATTTTTGGAATATGGTGGGTCTTCGATCCATCATTAGAGTCTATGAAATCATGATTAACATTTCTTTTGTTCGCATCATGAGTTTCCTTTACTACCCTTTCACCATTAGTAAGTATTTCTTGTAGAGAATTTGTCAAATCTGCCTTCAAATATATCTTCAAATCATCAATCTTAGCTTCCACTCCTTTTATCATAGATTCCACGCCATTTATCTTACCTTCTGTTAGCTTTTGTGAGAGTGAAATTTGTTGCACTTGGTCTTGTAATTTTGATATATCATGTAGCATTTCTTCCTCTTCTTCATGAGTCATGCTAGAGCTTTCAGGTTGCTTACTAGGTGTTTGCATTTTCTTTCCTCGGGGCATGAGTTACCGATAATAATGCTCTACTATGCCCTTTGAATTCCTTCAAAATAATTTTTCAAACCAAGCTTAAGCAAAAATTTAAAAAATCTACACACCTTTTTTTCACTTTGTAGGAGCTCGATATTGCCTTTGATGTATCTCTATAATTTTAGATCATCTAGTTTTGAAATTGCAACCTGCAGTAACCCTCTGTGTCCTCTTTCTAATTCCACCAGTTTGATCCCAATTGGATTCTCCAAAGAAGAGTTATGCCAAATCTCCCACAATGACCTGATTATAGACTAGTTCAGTAGAGCTAACTTGTACGACGTGCCACGTGTCCCTGTTTTGACCTTTGGATCTGAAAAATATATACAAGAAAATACAGTTCATCCTCTTCCTATACCTTCTGATGAATTTTCAATCCGATGCCCAGAGGGTAAGTTATGACAATTTTCCCCAGGTAGCTTGTTTGGAATGTAATTCAGGAGTCTGCAAAAAGACCAACTTCTTCAGATCATATCTCCGCAACTATAGTGCAAAAAGATTTGAAATTTAGACCTGAGCTTCAGTGTGATCTTTTCTCAAATGGGTTTTTTTTTTAGCTTCTGAAATGTTGCAGAAAAAAAGTTATAGCGAAAATTCCACGATGACCTGTTTGGAGTAGCGAAACCCTAGAATCCAAAGCTCTGATACCAAATGTTATGAAACCAGCTCACAGAAAGATAGAAAAGATAGATCAACGCCTTAGAATTCAGCCTCTTCAAGGGGGCAACCTCCTTTACATTACACAAATGAATGATTCTTTGATGATTCAAATGACAAAACCTCCTTTCTATATATAGGAGTCTAAGGAGTCACAATATAACCCAGCCAACCTATCAATAATAATATAAAGCCACAAAAATAACAATAGAGGGATTCTATGGGGCATAGTAATAACAATATGGGGGCAATAGGGGCACAACAATATTAATAAGGGATACAACTACAATAGTAATGGCGTAATCACTACTATTATAGGGACCTAACATTGTTTTTCTTCTATGGCAGATACTTTTGATTCAAATTTAGCAAACAAGGATATTAAAACTTTCTCAACTAAGGTAACTTCCTTTATCTCTTCACCCAGATTCTTCATGCAATTAACAACCTCATCTATACGTAAGAAGTAACTGGCTATACTTTCATCATTGTGCATCTTAAGAGTTTCATATTGAATTCTGAGAGTTTGCAGTTTAGCATGTTTTAACTGAGAGTCTCCTTCATAGCTTAGAACGATTTTGTCCCATATTTCTTTGGCTGATTTGAGCTGCATAACTTTGACAAATTCTGATGGTGAAAAACTTCCCAATAATGTATTGATAGCCCTGGCATTGGTTTCATATTGCTTTCTACCTGCCGTATCTATAGGAAATGCTGATGGAAATGTATATCCTCCTTCCACGATTTCCCAGACATCTGTTCCAAGTGATTGTAGATAGGTTGTGGTTCTTATCTTCCAATAAAGAAAGTTGCTCCCATCAAATATTGGCGATCTGATGGATCCCATGTTTTCTTGATTACTCATGATGATGGATCTCCCTTCAAGCGATCAAGCTTCTTTCGAAGGACCTGCTCTGATACCAGTTGTTGGAAATAATGCTAAGAGGGGGGGTGAATCAGTATTATTAGATCAATAATTTAATTTTCCAAAAATATTTGTATATGCTACTTCAGCTAAGTGAACTAGCGTGTATACACTACTATACTTAAGGCAACCAGCGTATATGCAGAGAAATTTTGATTTACCCAATTTATCATGCATTGAACTTTAACTAGTATATCAGAAATTCATTAAACAGTGCAGTAAAAGCATAATAAAGCATCACACATAAGAAACACACATGAACACCAAGACATAAGGTGGAAACCCAATGTGGGTGAAAACCACTTGCTGCTGTCGTCTCTGTCTTCTTTTAATAATAAGAAAATTTGTTTGCAATTTTGTACTGGCGCAGACTTATACTAGTACACAGGCTTCTACCTGTAGAAGGTTACAACCTTCTCTCATTCTCCAGCTTCTACTGGAAGGGAGCTACAATCCCCTAGCTCTTGTACCAGCCGATATGTTTATTAGTACATAAGTGCCGACCTACAGAAGGCTACGACCTTCTCTCTTCCTCCAAGGGACCATGTTTCATAAATTTTCAGACTGGATCCATCATAACAGTAATTCAATCATCAAATGAATCTGCATCACCCAATCACTTTCTGAACCAACCACAACCGAATCAATCAATCACTTTGACAACCCATCAATCCAATCATTTAGAGTACTGTCACCAGAATATAGTAACCAGAATACAAACCAGAACCCAAAACTCTGCAACAGCAAACTAAAACATATTTTATAAGGTATACGCTACTTCCATGTGTCGAACCTACGTGTATACACACTTTTCTCAAAGCCAACCAATGTATACATCTGCAAATATTAATTCAGAATTCTGCAGTTATTCCAGACTTCAGTTATACCCAGATCATAATATTTATAGAACAACACATGCGTCAGTATACAGATCTAGAATAAACATGATCATACCATATGAAGATAATTCATTTCAAACCTTAATATCCTGATCCATCATTAGATATTATCCTCCATCAACCGCTAAGGTTCATCCGTGGTTCAGATCAAGCACAACACCATAAGCCAATAACCTGCATACTAGATCTCACACTTCATCAGATATTCAATACTTGCACACCCTGGCCTAATGATCTTCTCCTCCTTTTATAGTTTTAGGCATTTCTCAATACCATGGACCAAAACCACTTAGGACCAATACCTTGGACGAAATACCTAGGGTCAATATCTCGGACCAGATACCTTGGACCAATACCATGGATGAAAATACCATGGACCAAATACTTCGGACCAAAACTTTAGTTTTCCAAGGTATACACGCTTTTCCTTCTGTGAAAGTGCGTGTGTACATATACGCTACTTGTGGTCAGTGAACATGTGTGTATACGTAGCTTGGTCAAGGTGAACCTACGTATACCTCCCTTTCTTCATTCTATGAAGACTGATCTGTAATTCTTTGTTGTTAACCTGCTATACTGTGATATTTCATCTGAGTGAGTTTCCATCAAGGACAATACCTGTATCATAATGCCAACAGAGGCATCCCCTAATCCAACTATAGGAGGCACTTTTTCTAATTATCTTGCATTTTTCCCTTGAAGATAGGTGAAGAGCGAATTAGCTAGTAGCTAAATTATTGGAAATGTCAACAAATCATGGAGAGATAAGTGAGATGGAAACGATATGCTCATATGGGAGATGATCATCCACCAACCATTCATTTGTAGAAAAATTTAGTCTTGATAAGAAATCTGCAACAACATTTTCTTCCCCTGGTTTGTCAACAATGTCTAAGTCAAACTACTGCAAATGCAATAGCCACCTAATTATCCAAGCATTTACATATGGTTTTTTCATCAAATTTACTTAATTTCTACACGGTCAATATGTATGTATGAAGACTTGGTGACCAATAATATAATGTCTAAACTTATTCAAAGAATGTGCAACCGTGAGGAGCTCTTTTTTTCAGTTATAGTGTAATTTAATTAAGCCTTGGATAGATTATTACTAGTGAAGTATATTTCATAAGGAATTTTATCTTCTAGTTGACCTAAAGTTGTTCCAATTACCTTGTCAATGAAGGGTAAGGTAAAATTATCACTAATTGTGGCTTTATTAAGTTCCCTATGATCAACACAAATTCTCCATTTTCCATTCTTCTTAGGAACAATAACCAAAGGGGATACCCATTCACTATCTGAAATTGGATAGATGAACCCTGCATTTAGTAATTTTTGTAATTCTTCTTTCACAATATCTTTTAAGGTAGGATCCATTCACCTTTGAAGTTGGCGAACATGATTTTGGTATTATTGATATATATGTGATGGGTGTGTATAGAAGGAGATACACATTTCATATCCTTGTAATCCCATGCAAATGCACTAATGTGCTACCTCAAGATAATGAGAAATTGATCCTCTTGATCACTCGAAAGTGAGGAGTTGATTTTCAATAGTTTGGAGGGGTTGATTTCTTCCATTTTTATGTTGTTTTGATCAAAAATAGCAGTCAGTAATTTTTCCCATGGACTATTCTTGGAACAACTAGTTTTCCCTAGTGATAACTCCTCTTTTAGCCCATCAATGTTCATAATAACATTATATTGGTTTTGTAGGAAATTTTCAATCAATTCATCTTCATCAACTTGCTTGATACTAAGGGTGATTTCTATTGTACACACATGATAGGGTGATGAGAGGTCAAATTCCTCTTCTTATTCTTCCACTGATGTAGGAAAATTGTATTCAATAAGTGGTTAAGTTGTGGGACGTAGTAAAATTTGCTTTCGAGACTTCCCATTAGTATTTGTCATGTTTCCAACCCTCCGACTAATATATGCATCAACAATATCTAACCAAGGTGTCCCTAGAATGAGTAGATAACCATTGAACTTGGCTTTAGGATGGAGGACAAGGAAGTCCGTGGGATACTCCCAGGAGTCTATGGAGACCATTACATCTTCAATTATGCCTTCTAGCTCTATTATGGATCTGTCAGCAAGCTACAACACAATAGTGGTCTTTCTCAAGGCCTCTTGGAGGTTAATTTTAAACATAGTTTCCTTGGGGATGACATATATTGAAACTAATAAATCAATGAGGGTGTTTGGAACTGTAATATTGTTTATATGCACATCTACTACTGGACTTCCAAGATCAAAATACTTAGAGATGATTACACGCCCAAGCATTTAGTCAGCTAGCTTCCTAATAACATTGATAGTAAGGGCATCCCTTCTCTTCCTTCCAGACCTTTTGATACATTCTTCTTTGATGAATTAGTTGTAAATTGGAACATGCTTTATGGCTTGGAGGAGAGGAATCTTTATACACATATTCTTAAATTCTCCTAGAAGTTCAACCTTTTCTGGGGTGTGTGTTTTTTGGGTTGTCAACCTTTTAAGACATGGAGGTTTTTTATCAATGATTTGAGGCACAAGATCATCCTTCTCTTTTGTTGGCATTATGATGCATGTGTTGTACTTGATGGAAACCCTCTTGTAGCAGAACAACTCACTTGTATATGGTAACTAGATGAATCTACATAACTAGATGAATCTACATGATAGATATCAAATGTAATAGAATGCATGGTAGTTGTGTTTACAGATGTGACAAAATTCAGGGCAGTTCAAAGGAATCATTTCAGAAGTAATATGGAAAATCACATTATAACAGGTCTATTCAGAGGGAACAAAGTAATGGTACAAAAGAATAGGATGAAGGAACAAAGGACTACAGATCATAATCAAGAAATTAAAGAAAGAGAATGATTTAATAAGTATACACTAGTTCACCTTGTCCAAGTAGCGTATACGCATGGGTTCACAGAACAAAAATGGCATATAAATATGCACTCACTTTCACAAGAGGAAAAGCGCTTATAGGTTGGAAAATCAAGGAATTTCAAGAGTAGAAAATACCAAGGGTCAAAACCATGGTATTAGCCCACAATATTGAGTGGAGTAATGACTATTTGATCCCATCCAAGAATACCATAGATCCTAAGTGTGGTTTTGGTCTGAGGTATTAGTCCGAGGTTTTGGGTCCAAGGTATTGGTTTGAGGTTTTGGTCCGAGGTTTTTGGTCCAAGATTTTGGTCCGAGGTTTTTGGTGTGAGGTATTGCTCTGAGGTATTTGGTCCGAGGTACTGGTCTGAGGTGTTTGGTCCAAGGTATTGGTCTGAGGTTTTTGGTCCAAGGTTTTGGTCTAAGGTTTTTGTTCCGAGGTTTTTGGTCCAAGGTATTGGTCCGAGGTATTTGGTTCAAGGTATTTGGTCCGAGGTATTGGTACTAAGTGGTTTTGGCCTGAGGTATTGAGAAAGGCCAAAACTATATAAGGAGGAGAAGATAAAAGGGCTAAGAGTATAAGTAATGAATATCTTATGAAGTGCTAGATCAAAAAGCAAATATGCATGTTATGGGTTTCTAATGCTTTGCTTGTATGCACCTGAGTGTCTGATGTTGGATGAGATCTAATGATGGATTAGGATCATAATGACTTATCATTATGTGATCTGATAATGGATGGGCTAGATCTGATTGCTAACACATGTTTTATCCTTTATATGTGATGATCTGGGCATATCTGAAGTCAAGAATTGCAGCGAAGTTATAAGTAAGTATTTGTAGATCTATACACTAGTTCTCTTTGGTGAAGGTGCATATACATGCTGGTTCAGCTCTTCCTAGTATCATATGAAAAAGAAAAGCTTGATGTTCAAGGACGACTGATCTATCAGATCAACACTGTTGTTTTGTTATAATTTTACTGCTATTTGTCAATGATGTCTTCTAAGATCTGAAAGTAGAACTAAATGTATAAGGAAATTGAGTCTGATTGATTGATTGATTGAGAAAGAAGGGTAATCCTTGTTGCTATCTATTTATAACTCTCTAATATGACAGTAGATATTCATAATGTCACTGATTGGTATAGTTTGTGGTTCAAAGGTTTTATGATTCAGTATCTTTATAGGTATATGCAGGTTGGGCTAAAGGAAGTAGCGTATACACGCAGGTTGGCTTCATTGAAGGAGCGTATACATTCTGACACATGCCTTTTGAGGTTATAGTTAGTTCTGGTTGTTGATGTAGTGATCTGGGTTCAGATCCGTGTACTGGTTACAGTGATCTATCTGTTCCAGTTGATTGGTTGAATTTGATTAAGTTTGAATGAATGGTTGATTCAGTTATGTCAAAGGTTCATTCATTGTTTGATTCAGTTGTGACAAAGGTTCAGAGGTTTCAGTGATTGATTGTTTAAGTTATATCAGATATTGATGACTAAGTTTCAGTGATTGGTTGATGCAAATGTATTTGATGGTTGTATTGCAGTGGTGATTGATTTTGAGCTTCAATGTTACTAATGGGTCTAGTGTGAAAATTTGATGAAACATGACCTTCATATTGTAGTATTGTGTACCAGGAGTATCCAGTGTGAAAATTTATGAAACGTGGTCCCTGGAGGATACTGAGGGTTGGAGCCTTTAGTGAGGAAGTCAAAGCTTCCTACCAGTAGTGGCTGGTGATTTGATCAGGGGGTTGGAGCTCCCTTTCAGTAGTAGCTGGAGAACAAGTGAAGGTTGTAGCCTTCTATAGGTCGGAGCCTACGTACTAGTAAATATATTGGCTAGTACAAGAACTAGGGGGTTGTAGCTCCCTTCCAGTAGAAGCTGGAGAACGAGAGAAGGTTGTAGCCTTCTGCAGGTGGGTGCCTGTGTACTGGTATGAGTCTGCACCAGTACAAGATTGTAAACAAATTTTCTTATTATTAAAAGAAGACAGAGACGACAACAACAGGTGGTTTTCACCCACATTGGGTTTCCACCTTAAATCTTGGTGTTCATGTGTGTTGCTTATGTGTGATGGTTTATTCTGTTATTACTGCACATGGTTACTGTTTAATGCTTAATAAAGTACCGATGCATTGATTAAAGATCAACATATGATGAATTAACTGAATCATAAGTTCACTGGATATACATTGGTTACCTTAAGAACAGTTGCATGCACACGCAAGTTCCCTTCACTGAAGTAGCATATATAAATGTGATTATGGAAATGAAAAAGTTATTGATTTTGTAAATATTGATTCACTCCCCCTCTCAGTATTATTTCCATCAATTGGAATCAGAGCAGGTCCTTTGGCAGAAGCTTGATCGCTTGAAGGAGATCCATAGTAACAATGGGAAAGAATCAAAAGAAGAAAGCACCTCGAAAGAAGAAGACATCTCAAAGGAACTGTAACAGTGGGAGAGAGGATTGGCCATTACGTGGAAGCAACTCTTCAGATTCAGAATCACCTCGGAATAAAGATGAACAAGAAAAATAATTATCAAGTATGAATTTATTTTCCTCTAGTGATACACTTCTCTGTTCATTTGAAGATAATGAATGTGACAATGAAACAACTGAATTTTCTCTTATTGGTGAAAGAGAAAGAAATCAAATAGAGGCAAAATTTAAAAAGTTCACGGACATAATTAGAGATCAAAAAGATCTAATTGATAAAAGGGAATGTGCCTACAAAGAAGAAGTTACCATATTAAAATCTCAATTGGAGGAAGGAAACAAAGTAAGGAAGCAGTATAAGGAAAATCAAGATCAATGTCAAAATTTGCAGGATGTAGTGACATCATTGAGAAATGAAGTGAATGAAAAGGACACAACAACAAAGGAACTTATAGAAAGAACCAGCTATTGTGAAGGTCTTGAAGTTGTGGTCGTTTCTCTAAAAGAAGATCTCAAAAATTCAAATAAGAAGAATGAAGAACTACTCCAAGCATTTTAAGAACAAGAAAATGAATTTCTCGAATTAAGGCAACAAGTGGAAGAAGGAAGAAAAGATGAAGAAATCATGAAGAAGCAGTATCTTGGAAAGGAAGAGCAATATCAGGTTGAGGTAAATATCCTGAAAGGTAAATTAGAAGAAAAGGATAAACTTTTACAATTTCAAGATAGTACTAAGATTTTGGATGATATTCTTAGTAGTCAAAGGTCTCCTGCCATCAAATCTGGTCTTGGAAATTGTTAAAGGTGAATCTAGCTCACAAACTAAAGCAAGGAACTCTAGTGCAAAATCTGAAATGCTCAACAAGGAGATAAGAGGTCAACCCCATCAACAACCAAGGAAATAAAGTCTTCAAAGAAAATCATTTACTCCTAACTATGGAAGTGTTAATTGATTCTTTCCTTTGATGAATAATGTTGAATGTTTTATATGTCATAATTTTGGACATGTTGCAGCCAGATGCAGAAGTAGAATGGTTCAAGCTAATAACAGTCACACAGAAAGATCATCAGCTTCCAGGTACTTTAAGGGATATTGTTTTTCTTGCAATATGTTTGGTCACAAAGCCATTGATTGTTATATAAGGAATATGAAACATATAAGATGTTATGCTTGTAACAATTTTGGGCATATAGCAAAAGAATGCAGGAGAAATTTCGGCCAACATACCAAAAGGAACAAACATCATCACACTCCAAGGTATGGAAGAAGAAGGAAGTACAGCCAGAAATATGTGGCATAGCTCAGTATACAGATAGAACAGATTCATAAGGAACTGAAAGTATTAAATTTCAATGTCCTAATTCTCATATGTAGCTATCATGAAGACAATTCACGTATATATGCGAGTTAGAAGTTGCACAGTCGCGTATATTTTGGTTTGATGAAGAAGAAGTGGGACAGACTCAGGAAAAAGGGTCTGATATGGTTCAATCAATTATCTTTTCTATTCTGATTGATGATGATTACAGTCTGTTGATGATATGTATAAGTTGTTGATGACTTGATGTATAACTAGTTGATGATGATGCCTTGATGATCCTTACTGATATATGCAATGATCAGATCTGACAGTGAACAATTGGCACAGGTTCAGGGGGAGAATATGCTATGCTTCTAATAATGCATTGTTGGCATTATGTTTAGAAGTCTTTGGTACTTATGTTGTTGAAGTGTTTAAATGATACATCATGCTATGCTACAGTCATGAGTTGTCTCTGATGAAATCTCAGATGATACCTATATTGCTGGAGCCACATAGTTGTTATTCAGATCAGATTTATGGATGATTGTGGATAACATTTTTGATGATGCATACAGTACATATGATATGTTTCTTACATGGTGATATTCATAAGGACATGAGAAGTACAAAGCTTGAGTACACAACTTCATTATTTGATGATGAGTCACTCATTTCTTTTATGTTGCTGTCATCATGCCTTCAAAGATGCATAAAGCTCATATGGTGTATTTATGATGCAGGATTCCAATAGTTCTTAGCTCTCACATGGTTGATGATTTCTGATGTTGATGGTATCAAGAAAGCTTGACAAATGACTATGATATCATGGTTTTCTAGATACATATTGCTATCTCTTTGATGGATATACATTATGCTGGATACATGGATGATTACTTAAGTTTCATATTGTTAAATATTGTTGGTTGGCCAAGAGAATGGTGTTATTGCAGGTCTCATGAAGACATAGATATTTGAAGACATGGATATTTGGAGACATGGCTTACTTAGTCACATAATGATGATGCCTTCTTACTTTATGATGATAGGTTTGATATTCACATATGTTGATTATCATGGTTGATGCTTATCAGATGTGGGATGTTCCCTAGTGATGATACATGGTTGATATATTGAGGGTTCTTGTGGAAATATCATACAATTATTGATGATGATGTTATGATCATAAATGATGACTATGGTGTTTTTACATACATATGATATGATATGAATGATTCTGTGTTACTGCTTTGAGATATGGCATATGCTTAATTGCTCCATGGAAGGTTATGATAAGGCTCTTTCTACTAAGGAAATGGAGCAAGTTGATCTTGATGAGTTCAAGAGGATGAGTTGATATGCGGCATACTTTGTCACAGGTTGATGATATTTACCTTGTCATATCTTGGGAACTGATAATGGACATATACAGGTTGTTGGTCTAGATGTTGTTGATAGATGCTTATGGTGCAGATCACATATGGTGTATGATAGTTGATTATGACTATCATGGTCTTTGTTATAAATTTCATGTATATCATTTGATGTAAAGGTCATATAAAGTCCCATGATGTAATAATATGTCTCTGTCTGTCATAGTCTTTTAATGAGTCCTTTTTGGTCATATGATGTAATTTGTACCCCCACTATGCATGGGAAGGATGATGTAATAATTTCTATATTTCAGTCATGTATAAACAATTGGTATATCCCCACTTGGTTGGGTAGATGAGTCAAATTTGGTATATCCCCACTTGGTTGGGAGATTGATGTATGTATGAATCATTGGTGATAGGAAGGTCGTACTCACATAGTTGACTTATAGAGTCATGTTATTCTTGTGGAAAATATTTTTTTGCAGACTTTGCATGTGCTCAAGAGGAGCATGGATGGTATAGTGCATCTCAGCATGTACAAAGGGGGAGTTTAATCTGAGAATTCAGCATGTGCCTAGGGGGAGCATGATCAATGTTCATATTCAGCTATTCAGATATGAAAGTCTTCATCTTGGTCAACCCTTTTCCCTTGATATCAAAGGGGGAGAATATCTTTGTCCGCCCTTTTCCCTTGATGTCAAAGGGGGAGAGTATTTTTGTGTTGCTTGTTATTGGTGTTGCTTGTTATCTCTAACAGTTTCTATAACTTGCAATAATCAACACCAACATGGCTGCCATCAAGTCCAAAGGGGGTGATTGTTGGCATTAGGATGCATGTGTTGTACTTGATGGAAACCCTCTTGTAGCAGAACAACTCACTTGTATATGGTAACTAGATGAATCTATAGGAGAGATATCAGATCTGACAGAATGCATGGCAGTTGTGTTTACATATGTGACAAAATGCAGGGCAATTCTAAGGAATCATTTCAGAAGTAATATGGAAAATCACATTATAACAGGTCTATTCAGAGGGAAAAAAGTAATGGTACAAAAGAATAAGATGAAGGAACAAAGGACTACACATCATAATCAAGAAATTAAAGAAAGAGAATGGTTTAAGAAGTATACGTTGGTTCACCTTGTCCAAGTAGCGTATACACGTGGGTTCACAGAACAAAAAGGGTGTATACATATGCACGCACTTTCACAAGAGGAAAAGCACGTATAGGTTGGAAAATTAAGGAATTTCAAGAGTAGAGAATACCAGGGGTCAATACCATGGTATTAGGCCACAATATTGAGTGGAGTAATGACTATTTGATCCCGTCTAAGAATACCACAGATCCTAATTGTGGTTTTGGTTTGAGGTATTGGTACGAGGTTTTTGGTCCAAGGTATTGGTCCAAGGTTTTTGGTCCAAGAATACCACAAATCCTAAGTGTGGTTTGGTCCGAGGTATTGGTACGAGGTTTTTGGTCCAAGGTATTGGTATGAGGTTTTTGGTCCAAGATTTTGGTCCGAGGTTTTTGGTCTGAGGTATTGGTCCAAGGTTTTGGTCCGAGGTATTGGTCCAAGGTTTTTGTCCGAGGTATTTGGTCCAAGGCATTTGGTCTGAGGTATTGGTCCTAAGTGGTTTTGGCCCGAGGTATTGAGAAAGGCCAAAACTATATAAGGAGGAGAAGATCAAAGGGCTAAGAGTAGAAGTAATGAATATCTTATTAAGTGCTAGATCAAAAAGCAAATATGCATGTTATGGGTTTTTGATAATTTGCTTGTATGCACCTGAGTGTTTGATGTTGTATGAGATCTAATGATGGATCAGGATCATAATGACTTATCATTATGTGATCTGATAATGAATGGGCTAGATCTGATTGCTAACACATGTTTTATCCTTTATATGTGACATCTGAGTATATCTGAAGTCGGGAATTGCAGCGAAGTTATAAGTAAGTATCTACATATCTATATGCTGGTTCACTATGGTGAAGGAGCGTATACACGCTGGTTCGGCTCTTCCAAGTAGTGTATGAAAAAGAAAAGCTTGATGTTCAGGGATGATTGATCTATCAAATCAGTACTATAGTTTTACTATTGTTTGTCAATGATGTCTTCTAAGATCTAAAAGTATAACTGAATGTATAAGGAAATTGAGTCTGATTGATTGATTGATTGAGAAATAAGGGTGATCCTTGTTGCTATCTATTTAGGACTCTGTAATATGACAGTAGATCTTCAGAATGTCATTGATTGGTACAGTTTGTGGTTCATAGGTTTTATGATTCAATATCTTTAGAGGTATACGCAGGTTGGGCTAAAGGAAGTAACGTATACACGCAGGTTGGCTTTATTCAAGGAGCATATACATTCTAACACATGCCTTTTGAGGTTACAGTTAGTTCTGGTTGTTAATGTAGTGATCTGGGTTCAGATCCGCGTACTAGTTACAGTGATCTATCTGTTCTAGTTGATTGGTTGAATTTGATTAAGTTTGAATGAATGGTTGATTCAGTTGTGTCAGAGGTTCATTGATTGTTTGATTTAGTTGTGATAGAGGTTCATAGGTTTCAGTGATTTATTGTTTAAGTTATATCAGAGATTGATGATTGAGTTTCAGTGATTGGTTGATGCAGATGTATTTGATGGTTGTATTGTAGTGGTGATTGATTTTTAGCTTCACTGTTACTAATGGGTCCAGTGTGAAAATTTGATGAAACGTGACCTTCATATTGTAGTGTTGTGTACCAGGAGTATCCCATGCGAAAATCTATGAAACGTGGTCCTTGGAGGATACTGAGGGTTGGAGCCTTCAGTGAGGAAGTCGAAGCTTCCTGCCAGTAGTGATTGGTGATTTGATCAGGGGGTTGGATCTCCCTTCTAGTAGCAGCTAGAGAACAAGTGAAGGTTGTAGTCTTCTGTAGGTCGGAGCCTACATACTAGTAAACATATTGGCTAGTACAAGAACTAGGGTGTTGTAGCTTCCTTCCAGTAGAAGCTGGAGAATGAGAGAATGTTGTAGACTTCTGCAGGTGGGTGCCTGCATATTGGTATGAGTCTGCACCAGTACAAGATCGTAAATAGATTTTCTTATTATTAAAAGAAGACAAAGACGATAGCAGCAGGTGGTTTTCACCCACATTGGGTTTCCACCTTAAATCTTGGTGTTCATGTGTGTTTCTTATGTGTGATGGTTTATTTTGTTATTACTGGATATGGTTATTGTTTAATGCTCAATAAAGTACTAATGCACTAATTAAAGATCAACATATGATGAATTAACTGAATCATAAGTTCACTGGATATACGTTGGTTAGCTTAAGAATAGTTGCATGCACAGGTGATTTCCCTTCACTGAAGTAGCGTATATAAATCTGATTATGGAAATGAAAAAGTTATTGATTTAAATACTGATTCAACCCCCCCCCCCTTCTCAGTATTATTTCCATCATCTTTCTCAAGATATTCATTAGGAGAAGGTTAATGGACATCTAGGAGAACCTTCCTCGACCTAAGTTTGATTTCTTGGATTTCTATAAGATAGTTCTAATAAGCACTCTCTCTAGTGTAAACAGGCTGAGTATGCTTATTAATAGGATTGGGAATTTAATGAGCAAGTATCTGGGGTTGTTTTAGAGGAAATATCTGTGGTATTTATTGTTACTAAAGAGGTTGCATTAAATAAGTTGGCCGAGCCACCTAAGGAATCCATCCTTTAGAATATGGTTGGAAGGGAGGAACAACAAGTTGAGGAGCATACGACTAGGGAATATGTATGGGCAAAGGTGAACGATTAGGAAGGCACAAAGGCTGATATTGAACATTATAATTAGGATCTAAATGGGAAGGTAAGTTCATACCTTGTTGAAATTGTCTTGGAGTTTCTGGTCTCTTCTAATTGACAAAGCATAACTGCTCCATGCTCCTTTCTATTTCTTGGTAATTATCCTTCAAACCTGGAAACTATGGACATTTATCAGTAGAATGATTTTTCCCACATATAGATAAAACTTCTGTAACATTCAAAGGACATTCATTCCTGGGGTGTCTCTTAGTGCATTAAGGGAAAAATATGGCCAATTATTTGTCTTCTTCTTCTTGTTTTCTTTTGATTTGGACAGTATCTATCTACTTAGAAAATACATGAAATATTTTGGTTTTCATGTATTCTAAAATCCCTCCTATTCCATTTTTAGTAAGCACAGATGAAGAAGGACTCACCAAACTCTTTCTCACTCTACTTCTTCTTTTAGTGGCTCTCAAATGATTTTTTAAAACCTGTTAATCTCATCATATATGAGTTGGTATATATCTCCATTAGCCAATAAGTTGAGAGTTTCCTAGAGATATTATCTAACTCCCCTCAGTAGTATAATATTTAAGGAGTCTACTCCCAAAGTGCAATTATGTGCCCTTTTGTATCTTAACAAGAACCTTTCCTCGTAGTCCTCTAAAGACTCATTTTCCCCTTGAATCATTTTCAAAATATCATCTCTAGTGTCCATTTCTCTACAATAATATTAATTATTATCATTAAAATATTGCTACATTTGATCCCAAGTGGTGCTATTATTACCTTCATGGCTTATGAACCACCAAACAACTGAATCCTTCAAGATGGAAGGAAACAACTTGAGTTTCTTCTCATCTAACACAATAGCAAACTTAAACATAAATGTGTTAGGATCCTCTATGATTAAACCATAGAAGTGCAGAAGAACAGATGGGTTAATATTTTTCATTTTTTCTTCTCCATTTGTCTCTCTAACAGGGAATATAAACACTCCATGTTGTCTTTTATTAACATCTCACTGTTGTCGCATGCATGAAACTATTTTTCACGAATGGTTGCCGATTTGGCGGCTCGCCTCACCCACATGCATGTTGTTCCATTTTCTGAATTTTTCATTCACCATTTTCATGCACGATCATTCACTTATGTTTACACTCAGTATCGCCATGCATTCACATTCACATTTGCTTTCAGTTGCACGTCGACAAGTCTGGGCTGTCTTGACCCAGACTCTACCTCACCGAGAGCGCATTACGCAATCCAGAGAGGGAAGGCTCTGTCTTCCTCTCCAGAAATGCACATTTCTTCCTAGTGACTGTTCTCCATTCTTTCATTGCACAATTCTAAGGGACAGTAACTGTTGGCCCAGAAAATTGCGCAATGCAGTCATTGAGCCTGCAACCATTGCTAGATGAGATTGCGCATTGTGCAATTCTAGCAGTCAATAGCCAGACTGGAGTGTGCATTGTGTAGTTCCAGTAGTCAGTTTGCCTCCCAGCAGCCTAGACTATGTCTTGCGCAGTTTTGGCACTCAATCTCCCAATCTCCCGGCCAAAATTGCGTGACCTTCATGATTAGTCACACAAGTATGTTGCAAGTCAGTTCTCAAGTTCATTTTGGTTTTCGACTGATAGATTGCTTGCCATGAGTGTTGCCATGTCTCCAGGTATCACAGGTGTTCATCTGCCTCTCAGCAGCACAGGTATAATGGTTTCTAGGAGAGAAGAGTCAAAGACATCATTCAGAGCACACTTGGGGATGCAGTCGATCAAGTGTCTATGAGCTTGCCTACTCACGAAGACATCAAGTTGTTCATAAGCAAGGACATCAAGATGTGATGGCAACAGCATCACAGTGAGAAGCACCATCAACAACAACTGAAGGTAGTATACCGGATGCAACGAACATAAGAGGAAGGTTGTTGACAACACAGAGGTGGAACAAAGTTGCAAGCTCAAGCATATCCACTTGTGATGAAAGCAACTTTGGAGACTTAGGCTATGAGGTGACGGCGCGACATGAAGATCACAGAATGCATAGAATGGAACAAAGATGGAGTTGCATGTGCTCAAGCAGTAACTCAAGGAATAACAAGAGCTGCATAGATGAGAGAATGAGTTGCAGCAGGAACAGGAACAATAGTGGGCGCAACATGCACTCACAGATGAAGCTGCACCCGTACAAGTTAAATATACATCCCAGCAGTTGGCGCAGAGAAGACATGGTGAGAAGTGTCGTTGATCGCATGCAAGGGAATGCAGCAGCATGCATGTCATTGCACGTATGCATGTGTTCCCACCCATTCAACACACTCACCAAGGCAAAGACAAGAAGCAAGTCCAACTGGAGCTGAACATTTAGTTGACAGTTGATGCACATGACCACCAGCACACACTAGAAGATCAGCACGAATAGTATGCATCAGTGTGTTACCAGTTCATCCACACCCAAGAAGACCATGTGCATGCTAGCAGATGAGTTGGATGGAGGAGCCATACCAATGCAATGGAGGCAAGAGGTCGCTTCAACAAGATGTCACCATGGAATGCATGTACACCATCATGAACGACCAAGCTTGGCATCAGCTGATCACCTTCACCATCACAAGCATGTCAAATAGTTTGTCTCACCACAATGGACCAAGTGTCAATGATGTCTTGATTGGCTTTCTCAAGCCATTTTGTCTCACATGGGTACATTTGCTTTGTAATGTAACATATTGTCAAGTGTAAGTGAAGTGTCGATAGTTGGATGTAACAGTCATAGAGTAGATGAAGAGTCATGAGGGTAGATGAACTGTCACAAAGGGGAATGTCAAGGGTCACCCCACCCTTTGCTATAAATAATCCCTCATAACTCATTGTATAGGCTTTTGGTTAGCTAGCTTCCGATAAGACTATCTTAGAGAGAGCTTGGATAGTATTATTTGAGCCTTGGCTTCTCCATTACGCAGAGCTAGTACATCTCTTTGGAGGAGCAGGCAATTGTGGATGTAACGTTCAACTATTCGAACTAGTGGTTGGACATGGATGTATTGTACAACTGGAACTTACACTTCTTAATATAACAGAGCCAACACGTTTCATGCATATGTTGTATTGTATTCTATGCTATCTGGTTTAATCTAAATGATATATGTATTGTTTGCTTACACATGCATGTATGGACTATTCTGTATAAGTATGTATGAATCTTTCTAAAATGTGTTGTTGGTTTAACCATCGCTTTGGATTGCACACTAACTTGCCTTCCATGTTGTGATGTATCTTTTCTTGTGTGTTCCCTTCTTAACTGTGTGCTATCACAGGTTTCCAAGGGGTGCACTCATCTCAACCCCCGTGTGTTAGAACCTCTCATGCACATTCCTTGACTCACTGCAGCTGTCACACCCTTGCTGCCAATAGAGTTATCTTACTTGCCTCTGTGAGAAATCATGGTCAAGGCATTACCATATGACCCACTGTAGGGACTCCTACACCAAACGGTGTGAGGTCTAATTGAGACTTCTTATTGGGGAGATCCCTTGACATGTTAGCGGGTCCAGCATCATCAACATTTCTGGTGCTAGAAGGAGGGATAGATGACAAGTTGTGACGTCTCATCCTATTTTGAACCTTTTCATATCTATCATGGATTCTTGCACTCTTCTCCCTCCGCGATGTTTTTCAAATCATGAAGATGTTACCATCACAAGGGAGTTTTTCGATCTCTTGTCCACTTACACATATGATGGTGAAGGTGAAGTGGACTGGCCTAAGTTCTTACTTGACTTTCTTTCCATTCTTCATGAGCAAGATGGGTGTTTTGACGAACAGGTCAGCTTGTTGCTTGCATACACACTTCGCAAATCTCCACTTCGATGGTTGTGCAGCCTACTGGCTAACAACGTGCACTCACTTGATCACTTTTTTGATCTCATTGAAGACACTTTCTATCATTTTGATCTCGACCATATTGACCAAAAACTATTACAACAACAGAAGGCTCTGCATGAAACAATTATGGATTTTTGGAAACACTTCCGTGACTTGTAGATTCAAGGTCTGAGGAGCCAGAAGAAATTTCTCTATCTTTGGGACTGATTCAAGTATTGTGTTAAGAAATCTGCTCATCCTAAGAAGAAGTTTGAAATCAAGCCGCACGCAACATTCTTTGGTGATGGAGCTGCGCAATTTCATGCGAATGCGGTCACTGTCACGAGTGATTGTCTGCCATCCCCTCATCAAACAACTCCACCACTGCCGAGTGCTATTAAGGATCATGCTCACACACCTGTTCAACTTTCATATCCTCCCAACCTCACTTCGCTTAATTTTCGCTCGGAATTGGTTGTGAGTGCATCGAGTTGTCATATGCATTCTGTTCCACAACCTCTGTCTTCACACTCGGTTGTTCCTTTGGATGATACTGTCTTGTGTTCTTCCATTCCAGACTCTACACTTGTTGTGAATGAGGAACAAGCCTTTGATGGAGTTGGTGTTGCACAACCAATATGCGTTGTGATTCATGAAGAGTATGAGTGGGAGCTTGAGCATAAACACTTGGTGAAGGATGAATCCCTTCCATCCGAGCCTCCTTTGTTCTTTCCTAACATCTTTGGTGAACCTCCCATCCTAAATTTCGATGTGTATCTTCATCCACAGATGCACCCATTGTTGATCACTCGCAGGACACACTAGATGTTGGTCCATCATTTGACAATGGAGAGGATAAGTTATTCATTGAAAATCCACTTGATCTTTCATCTGCCTTTTCCAGAAACACAGAGGATGAGTTTGTTCGCTTTTCATCTACCCATCTGTTTGATTCATCCAATCATGAGGATGCTGATGAAATCATTGATTTTTCTGATAGTGCCTGTCGTGATCCATTTACTTCCATATTTGATCACAATCATGACTCTATCGCAATTGATATTTCGAAGCCACCAGTCTATGATGATCTATCTGATAAGAAAGTTGAAACACCTAAGACTGTTGAGGCACTTCAGCCTGAGCTGATGGTTATGCCAAGCCCTCGCTCTCTTGGGGTTAGTCTCACTTCCGAACAAGAAATCATTCAATCACCCAATGATACTCCATCACTCATCTGTATGCAATGAAGATCAATCTCACACACAGATCATGATTCCTCCACTCAAACTGCATGATCCTATTGCTCATGCATTGGAGGAATCTTACATTGCAAGCGCACAACGCAAGTTGTCTTTGTTTCTTTCGTTTTCTTGCATGTCATAGTGAAGAGTGTGCATATGCTTCAAAGTTGCATGCAGTGTCACACAACACCATGATAAGTCCACGAACTGCTGGTCATGCACTTGCACTCACTTATGTCCTGTGGGCACTTTGAGACACGAAGTGTGGTTGTCTTCACTGTTATGTCTTTCTTACTTGTTGGTCTGGACAACTGGGTTTCTCACGGACCAAACCTTCACCAACATGGGTCAACCAATGCACCAGTGGCTGCATTGGAAATATCACTTTACATGATCAAGCCCATGCACCATTAGTTTAGGAGTAGGAGTAGTGTTTGCTTTCAGTCAGTTTGCTTGCATTCTTGTTTGCTTACTTGCTTGTTTGTTTGTTTGTTTTCTTTCTTGTTTGCTTACTCACTTTGCTTTCGATTTTGCTTCTACTCTTACTTTTCTTTGTTGTTTGTTTTCTTTTTCATTCGTAGGTTAGTTTCGCATGAAACCATGTATGACTCTTGAAACAAGCTAGGTAAAGTATGAGAGGCCTTGTGCAGTTATCACTACTTGGTTATCTGTCATCCTGCCTCTGTATGAAGAACTTGTTACTTTTAGTCCATGACATGCCGATGGAAATTACGTACTATTCGAAGTGAACCTTGGTGAAAACAAAACGCTTGTGTGCTAACAAGTGTCACCTACTCTAGTTGGTTGTTTTTGGGTTAACCCTTGTCAGCTCATTCAAGTAGAGTAAGGTGAGGGGGAAAACCTTAATAGGAACGTCATAGTTATAATAAACTACTTCTTTGTTGGAACAACCTCTTATGCTCTCAATAAGTCAGGATCCCTCTTCCGCCTCTTCAAATGAATAAGTGTTATGCACAGTTGAAAAAATGAAAAATGAAAAAATAAAAAGTGAAAAATTCAAAATGAAAAATGAATAAGGTGAAAGAAGAGAAAGGCTTCCTACGCAGAGAGTTGATGAAAGTAACTCCACCGGGTTAATGACCAGGCTTGCTGGCAGTGGAGCCATGATTGTGTTCCTATGTGACTTTGCCGGGGTACTGTCTAGGCCTGCTGGCAGTGAAGCAACACCAGAGATGAAACTAAGACTTTGACAACTATACTACTTGTGAACCAATATACCCCTCAACCCCAATCGAAACAAATGTGTTGCCCTAACTTGGAATGTGTGTCAATCGACCAAGAGGTTGGCATATGCGACATCTTACAATCAAGCTAGTGTGAAACCAAGTTGAACTAAGAACTAAACAATACTTCCGGAGTTGTTGGACATGCTTTTCATGAACAAGGTCCTTTCAGAGAGCTAGAGTTATACCAGTGTGTCACCAAGTGTTGTAGCGGCTACAACACCCTAAAAAAATTTTCCTTAGCTTTGTTTTGGAGCCTCCCTACCAACCTTCATAGTAGCATGTCTTGCTTCGCCAAGTACGCAAGCTCCAATGATTTTCTTGCAAAAAGATAGCCTATCGTTCAAACCTTGATGCATTCTTCTCACAGGCTATTTATCCAGACTTGGTTCAGCAGCAGGCTGAGCAGCTCCTTCAATAATTTGTGCAAATCTGGAGGGAAACCAGCCTTCCCTCTAGAAATTGGACAATCCTGACTGGAAGCCTGCTGGGCCCCAGAATTGCACAATTCTATTGAGCAAGCTTCACCCAGAAAATTGCACAATCCTTCCCAATTGGGTTGCTCAGCCAAAAATTTTCACAAATTTAGGCAGCAGTCAGCTGCTCTGCCTAGAAATTGCGCAAATATTCTGAGCAGCCAGCCCAACTCCCAGCCAAAAATGCACATTTTCTCCCAACAATTGAGCAGCCTCTTGCATGTGTAGATGAGTTGAATGGTTCCCTCCGAGACTGAGCAAAATAGACTTGCACGCATGTGCTGCTTCTCCCAAGGCAGCATGCAAAGGCATCCCTTGTTTCAGGGACCTATTTTTGGTAGTTTGAGGTTACATGCAAGGATCATTTCAGAAACCTACCACCAAGTGTCGCTTTCCCTAGATTTGTGTCATGCGCGTCACAACCTTGATTTTATCTAAACTCATCAACAGGATGCTGTAGAGCTCATTCCTCACATCAACCTTGCAGCTCTGACATCCCACATCACATCTAGGAGCTGTCAGCACATTCACCTCAGTTATTTTTGGGTAAGCCTGCTTTGATACATACTAGCTTGTACTAGCATTGTTTCAGTTTTCATTAACATCTCACTGTTGTTGCATGCATGAAATTGGTTTTCACGAACAATCACCAATTCGGTAACTCGCCTCACCCACATGCATGTTGTTCCATTTTCTGAATATGTCATTCACCGTTTTCATGCAGGATCATTCACTTATGCTTACACTCAGTATCTCCATGCATTTGCATTCACATTCGCTTTCAGTTGCCCGTCGGCGAGTCTGAGCAGTCTTGACTTGGACTCTGCCTCACCGAGACTACATTGCGTAATCTGGAGAGGGAAGGCTCTGCCTTCCTCTCTAGAAATGTACATTCCTTTCCAGTGACTATCCTCTAGTCTTGCATTACACAATTTTGAGAGAAAGTGACTGCTAGCTTAGAAAATTGTGCAATGTAGTCACTGAGCCTGCAACCATTTCCAACTGAGATTGCGCATTGCGCAATTCTAGTAGTCAGCAACCATAATGGACTATGCATTGCGTAGTTCCAGTAGTCAGTCAGCCTCCTAGCATCCCAGACTATGCCTTGTGCATTTTTTGCACTTAGTCTCCTGACCTCCGGCCGAAATTGCGAGACATTCATGATCAATCACACAGGTATGTTGCAAGTCAATTCTCAAGTTCATTTTGGTTTTCAATTGACAGATTTCTTGCCATGAGTGTTTCCATTTCTCCAGGTATCACATGTGTTCATCTACCTCTCAGCAACACCGATACAATGGTTTCTAGGAGAGCAGAGTCAAAGACACCATTAAGAGCACACTTGGGAATGCAGTCGATCAAGTTTCTATGAGCTTGCCTCCTCATGAAGACATCAACTTTTTCATAGGTAAGGACATCAAGATGTGATGGTAGCAACATCAAAACAAGAAGCACCATCAACAATAGCTGAAGGAAGCATATCGATGCAATGAACAAAAGAGGAATGTTTTTGACAACACAGAGGTGGAACAAAGTTGCAAGCTCAAGCAGATCCACTTGTGGTGAAAGCAACTTTGGAGACTCAGGCTATGAGGTGACGGTGCGACATGAAGATCACACGAAGGTAGAGAATGGAACAGAGAATGCATTGCATGTGCTCAAGAAACAACTTAAGGAAGAACAGGAGCTGGATAGATGAGAGAATGAGTTGCAGCAGGAACAGGAACAGGAGTGGGCGCAACATGCACTCACGAATGAAACTGTGCCCATACAAGTTAAAGATCCATCCCAACAACTGGCACAGAGCAGATTTGGTGAGTAGTGTCGGTGATCACATGCAAGGGAATGTAGAAACATGCATGTCATTGTGCACATGCATGCGATCCCACCCATTCATCACACTCACCAAGGCAAAGACAAGCAGCAAGTCTAACTGGAGCTGAACATGTAGTTGATAGTTGATGCGTATGACCACCAGCACACACTGGAAGATCAACACGGACACTATTCATCAGTGTGTTGTTGGTTCATCTGCACCCAAGAAGACCATGTGCATACTAGCAGATCTGTTGGATGGAGGAGCCATACCAATGCACTAGGATGCAACGGAGGCAAGAGTTCGCTTCAGTAAGATGTCACCATGGAATGCATCCACACCATCAAAGATGACCAAGCTTGGCATCAGCTCACCACCTTCACCATCACAAGCATGTCAAAGAGTTGATCTCACCACAACAGACCGAGTGTCAATGATGTCTTGCATGGCTTTCTCAAGCCATTTTGTCTCACATGGGTACATGTGCATTGTGATGTAATGTCTTATCAAGTGTAAGTCAAGTGTCGATATTTGGATGTAACATTAATAGAGTAGATGAAGAGTCATGAGGGTAGATGAACTGTCACAAAGGGGAATGTCAAGGTTCACCCCACCCTTTGCTATAAATATTCCCTCATAACTCATTGTATAGGCTTTTGGTCAGCCAAGCTTCTAATAAGACTATCTTAGAGAGAGCTTGGACAATATTGTAATGAGCCTTGGCTTCTCCACTATGCAAAGCTAGTACATCTCTTTGGAGGAGTAGGCAGTTGTGGCTGTAACGTTCCACTATTGGAACTAGTGGTTGGACATGGATGTATTGTATGACTAGAACTTACACTTCTTAATATAACAAAGCCATCACGTTTCATGCATATGTTGTATCATATTCTATGCTATCTAGTTTACTCTAAATGATATATCCGTGTGTTCCCTTCTTAACTGCGTGCTATCACATGTTTCCAAGATCAAAATACTCAGGGATGATTATAGGCCCAAGTATTTGGTCAACTAGTTTCCTAATAACATTGATAGTAAGGGCATCCCTTCTCTTCCTTCCAGGCCTTTTGATACATTCTTCTTTGATGAATTAGTTATAAATTGGAACATCCTTTATGGCTTGGAGGAGAGGAATTTTATACACATATTCTTCAATTCTCCTAGAAGTTCCACCCTTTTTGGGGTGTGTGTTTTTTGGGTTGTCAACCTTTTAAGACAGTGAGGTTTTTTTATCAATGATTTGAGGCACAAGATCATCCTTCTCTTTCTCAAGATATTCATTAGGAGAAGGTTAATGGACATCTAGGGGAACCTTCCTTGACCTAAGTTTGATTTCTTGTATTTCTATAAGATAGTTCTAATAAGCACTCTCTCCAGTGTAAACAGGTTGAGTATGCTTATTAATAGGATTAGGAATTTTTTGAGCAAGTATCCGAGGTTGTTTTAGAGGAAATATATGGGGTATTTGTTGTTTGCTAAATAGGATGCATTAAAGAAGTTGGTTGAGCCACCTAAAGACTTCTTTAGAATATGGTTGGAAGGGAGGAACAACAAGTTGAGGAGCATATGGCCAGGGAATATGTATGGGCAAAGGTGAATGATTAGGAGGGAACAAAGGCTGATATTGAACATTATAATTAGGATCTAAATGGGAAGGTAAGTTCATACCTTATTCAAATTGTCTTGGAGTTTCTAGTCTCTTCTAATTGACAAAGCATAACTACTCCATGTTCCCTTCTATTTCTTGGTAAATATCCTTCAAACCTGGAAAATATGGACACTTATCAGTAAAATAATTTTGCTCACATATAGAAAAAACTTCTACAACATTCAAAGGACATTCATTCTTGGGGTGTCTCTTAGTGCATTAAGGGAAAAACATGACCAATTCTTTTTCTTTTTATTCTTGTTTTCTTTTGATTTCCACAGTATCTGTCTACTTAGAAAATACATGAAATATTTTGGTTTTCATGTATTCTAAAATCCCTCCTATTTCATTTTTAGTAAGCACAGATGAAGAAGGACTCACCAAACTATTTCTCACTCTACCTCTTCTTTTAGTGGATCTCAAATGATTTTTAAAAACTTGTTAATATCATCATATATGAGTTGGTAGATATCTCCATTAGCCAATAAGTTGGGAGTTTCCTAGAGATATTCTCTAACTCCCCTCAATAGTACAAGATTTCAGGAGTCTACCCTCAAGCTGAAATTATGTGCCCTTTTGTATCTTAACAAGAACCTTTCCTCAATTATGCATCCTATCACATGCGCAACAGCCCAGCTCGAGCCTACGCTGACCTAGCCACCGCTGCCCCTACAGATCCCTCTCTTGGCAGCCTCTTGCTGCTGAGGCCAACTAGACCATACAACCCTCTGAGGAGGGAGATCCTCTGTTATGAAACCAGCTCACAAAAGATAGAAAAGATAGATCAATGCCTTAGAATTCAACCTCTTCGAGGGGGCAACCTCCTTTACATTACATAAATGGGCAATTCTTGGATGATACAAATGACACGACCTCCTTTCTATATATAGGAGTCTAAGGGGTTATAATATAATCAAAGCCAACATAACAATAATAATGTAAGGGCACAATAATAACAATAGTGGGCTTCTATGGGGCACAGTAATAACAATATGGGGACTACATGGGTACAACAATATAATAAGGGGGTTGTACCAATAACAATAAGGGGCTACACTAGTAGTATAGGGACCTAACATGCCCCTCTCCTTCAAAAAGTGTTGTCCTCAACACTTGAGTAGTTCTTGATGCTTCTGTATAAAATTATTGTCCTCCCATGTGGAATATTCAGCTGGTAAGTTCTTCCACTTGATGAGATACTCTGAAATTGATTGATTTCCTAGCTATCGGGTTCTTGTTTCTGTGACTACTCCAAGTTCCAATATGATTTTTCCTTCCTCTTCAAGTTCTGGCAATATTGTTTGAATTGGGATATTCTGAAAATTTTGAATGAGTGGCCACACTTCTTTGTCCTTCTTCCATTCATCCCTTGCTTCGTTTATCCAATCTAGTTGGATAATAGAAATAGCACAAAACAATGCTTCCACATCCTCATTCTTTCTTGAGAGTGCATCTGCAACAAAAATTTTCTTCCCTTTTCTGTAGATGATGTCAAAGTCATAACCCAACATATTTGTGACCCATTTTTTCTGTTCTTCTAAAGATAATATTTGTTCTAAAAATTATTTAAGACTATCATGATCCATTTTTACCTTGAAGTGTCTTCCCATTGGGTAAGGTCGCCATTTCTTAAGTGCATGTAGTATTGCCAACATTTCCTTCTCATAAATAGCTTGCTTGAGATGTAACCGTAAAAATACCCAATCACCTACATCAAAACTTTTTTCATTGCAATGTTGATCTACCTGTTGTTTCATTCGATTCTGCACCAAAGTGGCATTATCCTTTAAAAGTTGGAGAACTTGTTGTTGATGCTCAATGTGATCTTTCACTGCTTGAACCTTTTTCTTCTTGATATGTCCTTCTATCTTAAGAGTTTGAGGAGTGATAATTTCTTCCAATGCTTTACAAGATATGGTCGGATTCATTTCTTGATGCTTGATGTGATCTTTCACTTCTTGAACATTTTTCTTCTAGATATGTCCTTCTATATTGATAGTTTGAGGAGTGGTAATTCCAGCCAATGCATTACAAGATATGGTTGGATTCATTTCTGCTTTCTCGATATGATCTTTCACTTCTTGAACCTTTTTCTTCTTGATATGTCCTTCTATCTTGAGAGCTTGAGGAGTGGTAATTCTTGTCAATGCTTTACAAGATATGGTCGGATTCATTTCTTCTTTCTCTGGGGTTTGTTCCTGGCGTATATCCTCTTCTTTTGATGTTTCTTGATCCTTTTCTTCCTCCTCTTCATACTCTATGTAAAATAATTTCTTCTCAGCACACTTATGACCTTTAGTGCATTTTCTATCACAATTGTAACAAAGCCCTTTTTCTCTTTTTTCTTCCAATTGTTGTGGTGTAACCCTTGTAGGTTGTGGAAGGCTAGGAGAAACAACACTTCCATCTTTATAGTTGTGAGGGGTAGACTTCCTTGTTGCCATAATTTTACTTTCCACTATGTCACAAAGCCCTTTTATTCTTTCCAATTTTTGTGGTGTTTCTCTAAAGAAGGTGTTGCTCTTTGTATCCTCATAATGTGCTATCATTTCCTCTGTGAGAATTGACCACGTAACAAGTTGTTTACGAGAACAAAGCCCTTTATACCATAAAAATTGATCTGGTTCTAAATATGAAGATTCAATACATACCTTTTGTAACAGTGGTACACCATGTAGATCAAATATTGCTCCATCTGAAGTATCCAATTTACTGGATCCTTGCCGTCAAACTTCCTCATATCGCCTTTTCTTTATTTTAGGAGCTCGATCTTGAAATGACTATAACTCTGTAATTTCAGTTCTTCTAGTTCTAAAATTGCAACCTGTAGTAGCCCTCTATGTCCTCTTTCTAATGCCACCAGTCTGATTCAATTTAGATTCTCCAAGAAAGAGTTATGCACAATCTCCCAAGATAACTTGATTATATACCTTTCCAAAAGAGCGAACTTGTATGAAGTTCCACGTATCACTGCTTTGACCTTCGAGTCTAAAAAATATACAAAGAAAACTACAGTCCATCCTCTTTTTGGAACTTCTTACGAAATTGCAATTTGATGCCCAGAGAGATAGTTATGATGATTTTCCCAAGGTGACCTGTTTGGAATGTAATTCGTGGGTTTGCAAAAACCCTAATTCCTCAGACTATATCTCTACAAATATAGCGAGACAGGATCTAAAATTCAGAGCTGAGGTTTAGATCGATCTCTTCTCAAATGGGTTTTTATTTTAGCTTCTAAAAGTTCGTAGTGAAAGAGTTTTAGCACAAATCCCACAATGACCTATTTTAGCTTAAATTCTGGAGCTTGCAAAATGCCTAACTTCCTCGGATCATATCTCTGAAAATGTAGGGAGACAAGCTCTGAAATTTGAACCCAAGGTTCAGCACAACTTCTTCTAAAATGGGTTTTTTTTCACTTCTGAAACATCGCAGAAAAGAAGTTATAGAGAAAATGCCACGATGACCTATTTGGAGCAGTGAAACCCTAGAATCCAAAGCTCTGATACCAAATGTTATGAAACCAGCTCACAAAAGATAGAAAAGATAGATCAATGCCTTAGAATTCAGCCTCTTTGAGGGGGCAACGTCATTTACATTACATAAATGAACAATTCTTGGATGATACAAATGACAAGGCCTCCTTTCTATATATAGGAGTCTAAGGGGTCATAATATAATCAGAGTTGACATAACAGTAATAATGTAAGGGCACAATAGTAACAATAGTGGGCTTCTATGGGGCACAATAATAAAGATATGGGGACTACATGCGTACAACAATATAATAAGGGGGTTGTACTAATAACAATAAGGGGTTACACTAGTAGTATAGAGGCCTAACATCCTCACTCTTCCACGCAGCCGGGGAATGAAGAAAATGCAGAAGCATTTGCATCTCTGATCACAGAGAATGGAGCTCCAAGGAACAGGCCATTATTCAATAAATTTTTAAAGAAACTTGAAAGTATCCTAGAGATTTCTCTCCCTCTAGCACTTCCAAGAAGAGCAGCCATCTCTCTGGCAGAACGCAGACTTGTTGGACAGTTCACAGGGCTATGGCCTTCACCCAAATTAGTGCAAAAATGGGTGGAAAGAAACTGGAATGCAACCACACAGGGGAAGATAGCAATACGATTTTGTGGAAGGGGATACTACACATTTCTCTTTGAAACAAAGGAGGACAGAGATTTGATATTTAGAAATGGACCTTACTTCATGGACTCTAGAGGTTTATACCTGAACAGGTGGATGCTAGACTTTGATCCGGAGATGGATGTCCCAAATGCAATGCCTGTGTGGGTCAGGCTCCTGCATCTTCCTCTTCACTGCTGGGGAGATGAATCTGTAAAGGCTATAGGAAATGCAGTGGGCAAATATATTGACAGATGTGAGCCAAAAGACAACATGCACACGTGCGCAAGAATATGTGTGGAAGTAGATCTTGGAAAAGGCCTCCCAGAGGCAATAAAGATCAAGGTCGACTAGTGGACACACATTCAGTAGCTGGACTATGAGCAAGTACCATTTAAATGCAAGGTATGTCACGAGTATGGTCATTTTGCAAATAGGTGTCTTAAAAAAATAGAGCATGAAAATGTAGAAGAGCAAGAACCTACATGGGAACAAGTGAAAAGGAAAAAACCTACCAATAAGCAGATCACATCAAATATCTATCAGTCCCAAGAAGCAAATGAAACAACCTCTCAGCTTCCAACGAAGGTTACTCCTCCTGATCACATAACTTTGAATCCTTTTGAGCCATTAGAAGACTCCTTTGATCCACCCTCTCCCAAATCCCCACCTTCAAACCCCATCTCTTTAGCTCTCATATCCTCCCCCAACCCTATATCCTCTCCACCTCCTCCCTTAGTGGACCACATTCTAACTAGAAACAAAGCCAAAGAAATCCCCCAAGCCTGGGATCAGCAAAAAAAAGTGGGAAGGAAATCCAATAAAGAAATCAGAGATGAGGCAATAGCTAAAGAAATGGCCCTAGGAACACAACAACCAATGGATTCATTCCTTGGGAAACAAACAGGAAGTCATGAAAAAATCAGCAAAGAGGAAAGGGAGGACCACACCAACACAACAATAAATAATGATAGTGGTCTCTTGGAATTGTCGTGGCCTTGGCACCTCCTTTAAAGTCAATGCAGCTTGAGACATTTTAGCCAAGGAACAACTAGACATATATATGATCCAAGAGACCAAACTAAACAAGCAAGAAAATCAAAAAATGATTCAAAAACTAAAAAATTATGAAGGAGTAGTTCTAGAAGCCACAGGAGCATCAAGAGGAATCAACACCATTTGGGATAAAATAAAATGGGAATTAATAACCCAAAAAATCAGCAGACACTGGATTCGAACAGAGTTGAGAAATATCAATACAAAAGAACAGTATAGCATTATAAATGTATACTCCCCAAACCACTATAGAGAGAAAGAACAGTGTTGGAAATCAGTTAAAGAAGTAATAGTAGAGAGACAAAGTAGGAACTTAATCTTGGGAGGGTACTTAAATCTGATAAGGAATACAGAAGAAAAATTTGGTGGAATCTTCCACAACGATCCGTCAAGAGAAGCTCTTGAAGGAATAATAGAAGAACACAAATTAATAGACATTCTGCCAAGCAATGGAAAATACACTTGGAACAACAAAAGAATAGGAAAAAACAATATAAAAGAAAGGTTGGACAAAAATTTTATTCATGAAAGCATAACAGCTGCTTATACTCTTGTGAAAAGTAAAATTGTTTAGAACTCAGCTTCAAATCACAAGCCGGTGGTGCTAACCTTGGGAAAGTTGGAAAATCAAGGACCCCTTCCCTTCAGATATAATTCAATTTGGGACAGCAAGGAAGATTTTGGCAAAAAAATAAAGGACAGCTGGAAAAAAAGTGTCACAGGATCTCCCCAGTATGTTTGGGAAACTAAGCTAAAGAACCTAAGGATGCACTTAAAAAATTGGGCAAGAGAAAATGATCTCCGGGACAAAGCTAGGAAAATTGAATTGCAAAAAAAATGGATAATCTTTGCAAGGAAAAAGAGAACAAGGAAGAAAGTAAGCAAGATCATATACAAGAAAAGGAAATATATCTGGAAATATATAAGAAAAATAGGCAAGAAGAAGAGGAAAGTAGACTGAAATCAAGATGCCTCTGGCTAAAATCCGGAGACAAAAATACAGCCTTCTTTCATAATACAATGAAAATAAGGAGGTCAAAAAATCAGATTGAATAGATTCAAGTAAATGGTCAAGAAATAAAAGGAGTTGAAGCAATAAAAAATGCAGCCCATAAACACTTTAAAGAACTCCTCTCAACAAGTGACCAGCAGGCAGCTAATGAAGAAATTTTGCAGCATATGAAAGAAAAAAAGAAACCAGCAAAACAGGGAATTAAACAAAGAAATTACTGAGGAAGAAGTCAGAGAAGCTGTGTGGAATCTCCACCTTGATAAGGCACCAGGTCTAGATGGGTTTACAATGGCCTTTTATAGACAACATTGGGAAATTATCAAAAAAGATCTAATGAGAACGCTCAAAAATGCTTTTCAAAAAAAAAGATTGGAGGAAATACAAAATCCTCCTTCCTAGCCTTCATTCCCAAAGAATACAATCATACAACTTTTAATATATATAGGCCAATCTCCCTTTTCAACTCGTCTTATAAGATACTCACCAAAATTCTAGCAAACAGAATGAAAACATTACTTCCGTAAATAATTTCAGAAAACCAAAGGAGGATTTGTCCCCAAGAGGCAAATCACAGACAATGTGATAATTTTTTAGGAGGCTATTCACAGCAGTATCCAAAGAAAGGAGAGAGGAATTATTGTTAAGTTAGATATGGCTAATGCTTTTGATAGAGTTAACCATAACTTTCGTGCAGAAACTCTCAAAAAGTTTGGCTTTTTAATAAATTCCATAGAGATTATCCAGGCATGTATATCAAATCCACGGATAGCTCCATTAATCAATGGATGGCCTAGTAAATTTTTCCAAAGCACATGAGGGCTAAGGCAAGGTTGTTCGCTTTCTCCATTCTTGTACATCATCATGGCTGAATCGCTGAGTGCTATGCTGGAAAATCAGAGAAAAGAGAAAAAAATAACAAGGATCCAAATATCGAGAGGAGTCAAAGATATAAACCACTCTCTCTTTGTAGATGATACCCTTCTCATAGGCAGGGCATCATGCATTATATCAAGACGATTCAAAAAAGTCTTGGATGAATTTCTCTTAGCTTCAGGAGGAATTTTAAACAACTCCAAATGCATAATTTATTGTTGGAATACCCCAACAAAAACAATGCAGCGTATCTCACAAATACTGGAAATACCTTTACAAATAAATTGGAGCCACTTCACTTATCTTGGGCTACCCTTAGCAAAGGAAGTGGTAAAATCAGAAGTCTGGAACAAGCAAGTGGAGAGAATGAGGGAAAAAATTCAGAACTGGGGAGTGATGTGGCTCAACCTGGCAGGAAGAGTGACACTGATTAAAGCACTTCTCTCGGCCTTGCCTATATATCAGTATGCAATCATTATGGCTCCGGAAAGTGCCCACAAGCAAATGGAACTGATAATTAGAAGCTTCCTCTGGCAAGGAGGAAAACAAGATAATAAAAAATTCAACCTTGTTAGATGGGAGCAAGTTACTCTTCCCTATGAAAAAGGAGGTATAGCAATACGCCTGCCAGGACTAATGAACATTTCTCTAGGGACAAAAAATCATCTAGAGAATGATAAATGGGAACAGTCACTGGTGGGAAAAAGTTCTAACAATGAAATACTTAAATTGTCATAGAACAAAGCTGCTCACTGATACTATTCTAGACAGGGCATGCACCCAAATCTGGAAATTGGTTAAAAGGATAATTCCTCTTACTATAGATCAAATATCCAAAAATCTAGGGAATGGCAAAACAATTTCTATCTTGGAGGATAGAATAATGGGGGAAAACCCCTTAAATCAGCAACAAAATTTAAGAGGACTTCAGAGATGGATGGAAGAGCAAACCACTCTTTATTCTATTTCGGATTAGGATCAGAATAACTGGGTAAGATGGAAAAAGCTGGCTACACCACCAAGACTAAAAAGTAAGTGGGAAATTTTAAAAGTTCATCTGGAAGGGGCCGCGCCCATCAACAAAGAAGAGCAAGATGACTTTGTTTGGAACCCAAATGGAGGGGATTACATAGTGAAATCTAGGTACAACCTCCTCCAAAAACTTCACAATCAAAACGATTCGAGTCTTTGGAAGGCAGCTTGGAAATCAGAGAGTTTGTCCAAAATTAAAGTCTTCACCTGGACCCTTCTCAAAGGTAAAATTCTTACCTCTAAAAATTAAAAAGAAAAGGAATACAAGGGCCCTCAAAATGTGTCATGTGTCGAAAGGAGGAAGAAACAATCCAACACCTCTTCATAAGCCGTATGGTGGCGAGGGAGTGCTGGAAATAGGCAACAAGTCCTCTAGAAATAAACATAAATCCAACAATTCAGTTGAAAACTCTTCATAAAAACTGGGATAAAAGCTACCCATATACAAAGAGAAAAAAGGCAACAATAAATAGGATATGGAAATGTCTCCATTCAATCCTATGTTGGCAAATTTGGTTAGCCCGAAACAAATGCATTTTCAAAGAACAAAAGCCAAATCTAGGCAAGATCCTAGCAAAAACTTGGAGCCAAGTTGCAGAGATAATAAGTACAAATGGAATCTCAAAAATGGACCAAAACAATTTACAACAAGAAGAGAAAGACTGGTACAGCAAAGCAATGTTAGAAAACAAAGCAAAAGCAGAAGCTATAGCAAAAAATAAAGAATTTCACACAAACAAGAAATGGAAATTAAGATTGGAGGATAAAGAATTTGCAGAATGGATAAAAGAATAGAAGAGACACATTCTTTTTTTTTACGGAGCTGCAAAAAATAACCCAGGTAAAGCAGGGGCAGGTGGAGTTATACTAGATCCAAATGGAAAAAAATAATAACCTATGAATGGAGCCTTGGAGAAATGACAAACAACAGGGCTGAAGCATACAACCTTCTCCTAGGCACAAGGATTTTAAACAAAAATGCAATCAAGGACCCTATAATAATAGGGGACTCGGCTATCATAATAGCCGCATTGGATGCCAAAAGGGACTTCAAAAGCATAGCCATCAACAAAATCTATCAGAGGATTAGAACAAGTTTTGGAAGTCTGGGAAAAATAACCATAGAGCATGTCCTGAGAAACCAAAATAAGGACGTTAATAGCCATGCCAACAAAGCAATTGACATACCAGTTGGGATTTTCAAAGAGAATAATGAAGTTTATGAAGAAAGTATACCATGACCCCCTCACCCAGTATGAGGATCGAGAAAGAAGATATAGATTCGAAGAATATCACAAGAAATATTACAAGGGGAAAAAATAAAAAAGAAGAATTAAAACATCGATTCAAGAAGGAGATTACATGAGGAAAACAGAGAATATATGTCAATAGAGGTTCTCAATTGTAATCATCCTTGCTCAGAGCACATGATTCTCACAATCCCAAAAAGGCTACGTTATATGATGAATCAAGATTTCAATTTTCCTCCTCTCCTAGGCAAAGACGACATTAGTCATGTCAATCACGAACACCTGGACTGTAATGGTATTGCAAGTAACAGTTAGGTCTCCAAGTACACCTGCGCAGGCTCCCAGGCGACACGAGACAGTATGGCAATCAACAGCAGTAGGTCTCTCCTCAACAGAGACCAATAAATTAGGAACAGAAACCACAAAACACTGAAGAAATGCCGCAAAGTAAGAGTGAGGAGACAGATGAAGAATCATCGCACAAGAACCGTTGGATCTCAAAGATCAATGGATGAGGATTGACTTCAGTAGTAGTGGAAGAGGAACTCAGAGAAGCCATCACAGCCATCGATGGTGGCAGATCTATGGTCATTGGGTGCTAACATGCTCGAGAGTTAGTCAAAGAGAAAAGGCGGGAATATAAGCAGGAATGGTATTTCGGGATGAGAATAAGCGGTAAGCAGTTTCAAGAGGGAACCACCTGATTCCACTCACCGATGGACACATAACAAGAGGGTGGAGTGAGAATACCGCTTTATTGAGCAGGTATTCTCCGCACGATTTTCCCACCCGAAATCCCTGATAGCCATTGGATCTATCGCGAGTGGATCAACGGTGGTGGAGTGACGTGCAAGTTGATTGATCAACGATTGGAGGTGTCCGTCAGATCTGATGGAGGAAAATCTACGGTGGAGATTGAGCCTAATAAAGGTAAGCATTGAAAATCGCGTCAAGGCTATGGAAAAGTCAAAAATGTTATTTCCCGTGTGTTTGGGTATATTCCCTCTATACGAGGATAAAGGTTTCTGGTTAAGTCCACTTTATCCAAAGTTAAGTGCGGGTTTGGTTACCATGCGAGGCTTAAGGAGATCAAGTCAAAATTTGGAAAGTTATCCCATAGCTCAGAACCACGACACTAGCACTATAGTTTTTGAAGTTTATAGAAACAGGGTTGTAAAAGTAGTTGTGGGGACTGCACTCCCATTTTGCGCACTACTTTTAAACCAGCCCTCCTCTGAATGTACAAGGAACTATCTTCCTTTCCCTTTTTTTTCTTTTTCTTTTTCTTTTTTTTGCAATATATAAAAAGTAACCGACTGTGTTAAACAAAAAAAAAAAAAATAAGAACCTTTCCTCGTAGTCCTCTGAAGACTCATTTTCCCCTTGAATCATTTTCAAAATATCATCTCTATTGTCCATTTCTCTACAATAATATTGATTATTATCATTAAAATATTGCTACATTTGATCCCAAGTGGTGATATTATTACCTTCATGGCTTATGAACCACCAAACAACTGCATCCTTCAAGGTGGAAGGAAACAACTTGAGTTTCTTCTCATCTGACACAATAGAAAACTCGAACATAAAGGTGTTAGGATCCTCTATGATTAAACCGTAGAAGTGTGGAAGAACATATGGGTTAATATTTTTCATTTTTTCTTCTCCATTTATCTCTCTAAGGGGAATATAAACACTCCATGTTGTCTTTATTCAAACATAGTAGTGGTTGGATTTGAATAATTTTCTCCTCTTGCAAGCTCCTCAAACATCCTTGCTTTCTCACTCAAAAGGGCCTCAAAGGTCCATGTAGATAGGGAAGGAGGCTCACAACGAGGTGAAAAGGGCTGGTTGCTAGTAGAAGACGGGTTTTTGGTAAGAATTTTCCTGTCTTGTCCCTAATTCAGCCAGGAATAAAAGAAATAAATTATATAAAACACACACACACATATGCTAATGTTTTTTCTTTTCTCTTTTTTGTAGAAGACAAAATAGAAGGAGAGAAAAAGTCAAAGAAAAAGGAAGTACATACTTCGACACCTCCCCACTAACAACGCCAAAAACTGATATCCCTTTGTATTGTAGCAAAAATGTTGAAACTCTAACGATATTAGATTTAATTATCAACCCAACATTCATACAAACCTAATAGGGGTCGACATTGTATGCGCATTAGACACTATCGCCTTCCTCTTTCAATTCTTATACAGGTGGGAGGTACTGGAGTGAACTTTAGATGAAAAAAACTAGGTTAATTTGTTGGAGTAAGATATGCTACAGGAAAGTAGATTTGTAGAAATAACTTGAAAAAAATGAAATGGCACACACACCTATGCTATATGCATCAAATGAAAAGAACACTTGTTGGAAATAAAATATTGGAAATCTAAAACCTAAATTGTAGAAAATAACGCTAAAAATAAATTGATAAAAGCATCTATGGGAAACTTTGTGAGGTCTCACTGCTTCTAAATTTCACCATCAACATCCTAGACATGTTGTACTACTTCTAGGAGGGTACACCAAACATTTATTGCTAAACTAGGCAAGACAAATGGATTATTCATGTGTTGCTGCAAGGTTCTCTGTTTTTCTGTATGAAGAGTCCATCGAGTCCATAAGATAATTAGAGTGTAAACCTAGGATGACAGAAGGAGATAGTAATGATGGAGAATGATTTCATTTAAATAGTAAAGGTTGGGGACAACCTAATGTAGTTGTATGATCACAAAACCAAATTATGTTTGTCTCCTCTAGCCATAAAATCAACTATACAAAAAAATAAGTTCCAAAATTTATAAAAACAAAAGGAATGGAATGGAAAATACTTCAAATATGCATTAATAAGTGATATGATTGATCAATAAGTCTGACATATTGCATAAATGACCTACAAATAATAACTTTTCAAGATAAAATCTACTTAATCATGCAAAAAACCATCAAACTGTAATTTCTAGAAATTCTAATGTTAGAATCTAAAAAAGACAAATGAAAATAATAATATCAATATAAGTACAAGAGGACTTTGAATCTCCTAAGGTGACCCAACCTAAGGATGATTAGAGTCCTTGAAGAAGAACCAAGCTAAGATCTAGAATAAGTCACTACTTCCATTAACCGAAAATGTGTTCTTACATTACAATAATGCAAAAATTTCTTGGGAATACAAAAATCCTAAGCTTGATTCTCTACTACCCTCTAGGGCCAATTTGAGCTTGTTATTTATACATAAAGTGGGGATTAGAATCGTTGAGAGGAGGGCTACATTTCCCTCCAAAAATCCTTGAAAAGGGGATCTTGTCCCAGATCCAAATCATGGAAATAGGAGGAGGCATTAAACACCCTAAGACAATTGATTTAAACTCTTTCTACTACAGGGATCAAGTCCCTAAAGTCTCTCCAGTGTTGGATTTCTCCGAATCTTCTCAATATCTTTGTAAATCTTGCACAATAAATATGTTAAGGAACATAAAATATGAAAACCACATCAAATTATTTAGGAACTCATTAAGCTAGGAAAATATACCAATAAATGAAAAATATGGGGTCAAACATTGTTTTATGTGCCTAGGAGTGGACTGATGAGCCTTATAATTTTACCAATTTTATGGGCCATCATCAACATTGACCCATCACCCTTTTATTTTCTTTTTGGTTAAGGAATTCATGCCTATGTCTACTATCCTTCTTATTTGACCTTCCCTTTCACTTAAGCAAGTGTGTTTGGTGCTTGCCACCAATCTTACCTTCATCAAGTAACTTATGTTGGTCCTTGATCAATAAATCACAAAGAGTGTCAAAGGTGTAGTCCTTACCATCTTTATTGTGTGGTCTCTAGTTGTTGTGTAATGAGGAACAAAACTCATAATAATGTGTTTTTAGATTCATTAGGAGAAATGCAATGAGTTTTCCATCATTCTTTGGAAATTTCTTCACACATTCCACCAATTTCAACTATATCTCCTTGAAATAAGTTAAGTAGTCCTTAATCCTTTCAAAGGAATGTGGATCAAGAGATATCAACTCATTATCTAACTACATTGCCTGAATTGTGTTAAACTTGTCAAACAACGTCTTCAACTTCTTCCAAACATCATGAGGATAATCAATCCTACTAATACGAAAATGAATTTCCCAAGAAATATATGTCATAATGACCCCGAAAACCTTATATTTATTTCTATTGATGACAAACTCCATTTGGTCATCCTTCAGATCTAGAATAGTGGTCTTTGTATACCAATATCCCTTTTCTCTTCAATAATATTTCCATGTATAGTTCCCAAACAACATAATTATGTCCATTAAAAATAATTGGTTCAATATTGGAAGCCATATTCAAACTTCTAATAGACCTAAATTATTCAAATATGTTCCCGTCAAAAAATCAATAATCCCAGAGTCAATCACTACAAGAGTCAACTCAACACAATTTAGAAATAACAAGGCTAGATCTAAATCGATAACTCTGACACCATGTTGGAGAATGAACCTGAATAGAGAATAGATAACAAAATATAAAAGAAATATATAGAATAGTTCTCACATTCCAAGATGATTTTTGATGTCTAAAGACACCATTACAACACTTCAGCACAGTTCCTAATTATGATCAAAACATCACAATGCATGATCGATATGATTATGATCTGATATATTATAATCTAATGCATTATAATTCAGTTCATAGGTTCCTTTGTTTATAGTGTATAAATCTAACCAATTTCCTTAAAATGTGAAAGATCCATTCCACAAATGGGTATCATCATTTCCAACCATTTCCTTGAAATATGTTCTACTATGTTAGATGTTTGACTATTCTAATTCTAGTTTACTCATCTTTTGTCAGCTAGTAAACTACCCAAGTCGGCCCATTTATTCTATCAATCCCATCCATTCAATTGATCATAAAGGCAACTACTTTACTAACCAACCACTTAATTGTCATGAATCCATTGATTGACTATCTCTTGGTAGTCATTTCCCTCTAGATAAATCCTTTTACATATTGCCTTTGGAATCTCCAAAGGCATGATAATCCAATAGGACCTTAGGTTCCAACACCACCCTCCACTTATATTTTCTCAATGCTATTATTCTAGTTGCGGCTTGTGATGAATATCAATTATGAGATGTTTTTATGACATCATTTCCTCTAGGTTATTGTTTTCATTTATGAAAGTATTGTAGTAGATCTTTGTTTTAACAAGAACAAGAATATCTTTCTATTAATTCAAATCTGCAAAATTTGTGCAATTGTTACATTAGAAGAGTCAGACAAAATTTGGGACTTAAGCTAGATTGATATTTTGAAACCATGATTTCTTCCAAGAACCTTATCCCCAAAATTTGGATTTTTTTCCTAGCTACTCTACTATGAATAAGCGTATATATGCTTAAAAACTTATAAAATTAAACAACATTTATAGAGATACATGTATGAAATATAGATAGTAGGGACATCGTATTCCTTGACTACTTCCTATAGAGGTGATTCTATATCAATTTTGCGACCTATTAAGAAATTATAGGTTATTGAGTGTTAGAATGAGTCGATTCAGTTGAACCTCTATCCACTGTGAATTGGAGATTTTCTACTTATTAAAGTAGGAATACCAACTCATCCTCATTTCTCCAAAGTATGTTAATTTTTTCTACCAAGATTCCATTATTGTTGTTATGCTTGAGATATATTTGTTGTGGTTCATGAACAAAGAGAAAATTTCCTCTTGCATTTGATTTACTCTTTCCCAGAGAACTCTAATCTTTGTGTCTTTTGAATTGGCAATTTTGGGGCACCAAGTTCATTTCCATGTGTGTATGTCTCCTACTATAGAGCTAGGTAGAGTGAATTCGAAATACAAAAGGATACTTAATTTACCACTGAATCCATGCCATGTTAGAGAGAGCATTGAGTATAGAAAATATATCTAATGGCAAAGCGCTAACCTCCATGAGATGACCTCCTAGAAACTTAAGTGACCATGAACCTATTAGTCTTAGAGGAAATAATTTCTATCCTCAGGAAGGACTCTGAGTTTGAAACAACCATCCCTATCTGTCAAATGACCAAACACAAGGAACCATTGGGACCAATTCTTTACACTCTTACATCCTCTAGCATAATATAGCTATGATTCAAGTAGATAAAATTGGGCTTACCATGCAAGGATACTCATAAAATCTTTGAAAAAATTGTAGTAATATATTCTTTCTTCCCAAACCAAGAAATCTCTCATAGATGCCAAAGCAGGGGCCTTGTGAAGCATGATTAAATATAAGACTATCACATCACTTTTATGATTTGAGGGGTGTATTCTATTAATATTTCCTAATTCAAAATGATTTCCAACTTCGTTCACACAAACTCTATTGTTGTAAAGAATAAATGAGTGTGCTAGACCACAAGGAGTACCCTGTCAAATTTCATCCATGTCGCCTTAACCAAGTATGAGCATCTACATAGTGTCATAGTGATGTACTTCATTGTCCTACTAGCCTAATTCTTCATATATCCTATGTGGTGGAGTGAATGTGTAGATATGATAAATTGGGAACTGTGTTTTTGAATGTGAGGCACACATGCATGTTCTTGTGGGAGATAGGAGGTAATTTTTCCCTTTCTTATTTATGGGGGAATCCCCTTTAATATAATTTTGTTTTAATGGTATTGTACATAGATTGCTAGAGAGTTTCCTTCTTAAAACTCATAGAGGAAACCCAACTCCTTTATTTTCCAAAAGTCTGCTAATTGATTGTGTTTCTTGAGGATGTGGTAGATTTCATAATTTTCTATCGTTGATAGAGGTCCCTCAATTTTTTATTTTACTATGGTCACCATGTGGATATGTGTTTGAAGAAAATTATTTCTTAAACTTTGTAGGACTATTTGGGAGTCTCCGGGATGATTAAGCATTGAATTCCTTACTCTATTGATAGTGTCAATCTCTGGTAAAGAGCATAGGCTTCACCTTAATTGTTAGATATTTTCCTAAGCCCCTAGGAGAAGGCTGATTCTATATTTTCATCAGGGAAAAGAATAACCCCTCCCACTCTTGCTACCCCTAGATTTGATTTTGATGCTCCATTAAATAAGAGAATAATCCCTATTCACGAGGACATCCATATCTTTGAATCCATAAATGAGAGTATTATTTTCAATTTTCAGCCTAGTAGAGGTATTTGGGAAGATTGCAAGATGATTGAAAGTTGCTTATATTCAACTGTATCCACCCATTTCAAACATGAGTCATGATCAACTCTCAATTTCCAATGCTCTCCCACCAACGTAAAGCTCTTAGAGAAACTTCGTGTGGATGTGTTCTCTAAATTTAAAATATGACATTGTTCCTTACCAACAAAATTTTCTAGCACGCACATCTAGGGATGCTATACCAGATTTGTTGAAATAAACATTTCCTTGAAACCTCCAAAGTATTTTTTGTTCCAAGAGCCAAATAATTGCTTGATTGAGTTTGGCCACTAAACTTGAGCTAAAAGAGATTGAAGAGAACAATTTCATACTTCTATTGAGAATATGCAATGAAGAATAATATAGGGCACATTTTCATTTACACTACAACATAATGGGAAATAAGACAGACCTTAAATATTCATCTTTGCTAGATTTTCAGCAGTGAGAATTATCTTATGGGCTAAAGTACAAAAAAATAAATTAATTTTGGGGATTCCATTTGGTTTCCGTATCTTGGTCCATAATCGTGATTTCGATGGTCACCTTGGGGAAAAGAAGAGGCAAATACCTTTCTTTTATTGAGTAGGTTTACTTTTTCCAGCCCCACATATCATCCTCATGGAGGTGGTTGGGTAAGTTTCCATATAATATTTATTTTAATTCATGTTTTACTTCTTGGAGGTCTCTTTTATTTTTGTATGAAACCAATTCACCATCCAAGGAAATTGATTTTATGTTGTTTTTTCATTGTCAAATCTTAGCCTAATTATGGAAGAATTTGGTTTTTCTATCTCTTTCTTGCAACAAAAGACTTCTTGATTTAAGTTTCCATTTCCCTTTTCATGTTTTAAAACCTTGTGATGTTGATTGAAACTTTTTTTCTTGTTGCAAAATTTCAAATGAAATTTCTTTCCTTTCTATTTTTTCTTACGCCTCTTCAATTTATCCTTGCATCTATGGATGTCCTTCTTTTCTTCATGTCAATGATGTTTTTCCCATTGTTTAAGAGCTACTTTCAAGTCTTTAATTTTCTTTTCAAAAATATATTTTGGGGATCCAGTTGCCCATTTGTTCCAAGCAGAGGCTATTTGATCAAGGAATCCTAAGGATTGTAGCCATAAAAAATTGAACTAAAAGGGGAGGGGGCGTAATTTTCTTGAGGTGTCAAGGGTAAAGAGATTGGGTTATGATATGATCCCCCCCCATGATATAATTTTTGAAGAAATCAAGAGAGAAATATATAAAAAGAAGCTTTCCACCAAGAATCCACCTAAACAGAATGTTAAATATCTTGGTCCAATTTTATTTTTGTTCCAAGTGAATTTCCTCGAATCTAGTTTAATTTCTACTAGCTCCATCGAGTACATTATATCTTACATATGTTCTCTTAAAGGGTCTCTCATTGGGAGGCCTCCTCATTTTTCCCATTGATAAAAAGTTAGAGTAAAATCCCCTCCAAAATAATGTGGAGATGGAATTCTGAGTCTTTAAAAATAACAAGAGAAGACCAACAAACAATTTATCATTATAAGTTGTGGGAATGTAGACATTTAAGGTAGAAAATACTTTTTGAGATGGGACATTTAACAAATTATTTTCTAACCAATAGTCCAAGTTGACCTTTGACACAAGTGTAAAAAAAATGTCATACAATAAAGTGCACATACCTCATGAGGAACCTCTCAATGCCAATATTTGCTTTGAACCTAATCCCCTGCAATTCCAGGAGACGATTTTCATCATTTATTTAATGAATTTGAATCCCTGTGAATAAGGGGTGGGTATTTCTGTTTCCTTGATGATTTAACTGCTTTGGTAAGAGCCACATATATTCTTTGATGTAGTCCCATTTCCTTATCCTTTTATACTTGTTCTTCCATAATCTCTATTAGAGTTCCTCCCCACCTTTTGGATATGTTTGTTTCAATTTAATCCTTTCTCTTTATCCTCCTCAAAATTGTCATCCAATGATCTTATTCATAAGGCAACCTAGCTCACATGTAGAGTTTGCGGTGAGAGAAATACTTCTTCTTTTGATTCAGGGGAGTCTTCGAACTTCTATTGGTTTTGAAGGTGTTTTATAGGAGAGTGCTCCATATTTCCTAGGTTGAAGAGCTTATGAGGGTTTCATTTCTCCTATTTTTTTTCCTCTTGAGTTTCTCCTTCCTCTTCTACAAATTCCAAAGCTTCAAATTTATTTCCTTGCATAGCATTGTTTTATTCCTTACTTGAGGCCAATGTTTTCCCTTCTTCTAGCAAAGGAGGGAGTTAGTTTGCATCCTCATTCTTGGTGGTTCCATTATTTTTCTCCCCAAATTTTTGGACCATATTATGACATTCTGGATCTCTCCTTCCTTTTGGCTACTACCATTTGGCTCTTTCTTCTTATGGCTACAAGTTATCTTTCCCTCTTTTGGAGTTTCTTGCAAATCGTCCATATTCATGACACAATTTATGTTTGAAGGGGAGTTGATCATAGTCAACTTCCTGAATAAAGTATCAATTATCTATGAAGAGGAGAATTTCTAAGGGTAGGCCTTTATCAAGCTCTACTTCCACACAGATCCTTGCACATGCTTGCATTCCCTCTCACGGCTCAACTTGATCAATATATTTCCCTAGCAAATTACAAATAGATTCGAAGGTTTCCTTATTCCAATAATGCATGGGGAAGAATGGAATTTTAAACCACACTGAAATCAGCGAGGGAACATCATTTTTAGGATTAAAATATGGGTTCCACCAGTCTAGATATAACCCTTGAGGTCCCATAAAATAGGGACCCGTTTGGAATATCAAGTCATGATATAATTTCTTTTCATATGGGAAGGTAAAAACCCCTCTCCCACAAAAAAATAGATATTTGACATTTTATTAGTGGTTTCTAATTTTTGTCTATCCAAACATGAAGGGATTTAGGAGAGGGCTAGATCCCTATAAATTATCCCATTATTTCTATTGTAGCCAATTTCAAATCCATTGCTCTTGATTGAATCATTTGAATTTCTATCTTTGGAATTTCCTCCAATTTAAAAAAAATGATGGTTTGGCCTTTGGATCTCAAGTATTTCCTACGATTAGCATGTTAAAAACATTGACATTAGGGTTGGAGTGGGGCAGTGGGGGGCCAAGTCCCCCAAACCCTTACACTATGGGAGCTCAAATCATTGGTTAGGGTTTCATGATCATCGGGCACATGACAAGCTTAATGGTAAGCACTTGATACTAAAGTATAATAGGTGATCTTATTGGAGTTAATTATCTTGACTTTCATTCTGTAAATATTACTAGTCATACCCATATTGGAGCAAAAATCCTTGAGTATTCTTAGGTTCTTGTAATGATGACAAATAGAAAGAAAAATGATGACTATACCAACAAGACTAGCCATTGCAACTACTTCTTCCAAATAATCTTCTTACTTGTCAATGTACATGCCAAAACGGGTAAAAGATAAGAGACAACCTTGCCTGATTTACATATTGTAATAAATTTCTTCCAACTAACCTTTAACTTGAGAAACACTTCAATTTCTTTATTCCAATGGTTGATAGTGAGTATGGTGTTAAATATATATATATATATATATATATATATATATTGAATTTAAAATATATTTAAGAGATTGAATATTTTTATTAAATTATTTTTTATTATTTAAATATTAATAATTATAATTGAAAAAAAAAAATTAAATATATATGAGAATTTGTATTTATTAAATATAGGCTACATACCACTATCATAATTTTACATTAAAGTTTTTTCAATGGGATGGACCATACACACAACTACCATAGTTTTACATTAAAGTTTTTTTAATTAAATGGACCACCATCATTTAAAAATAAATAAATTCAAACACAAATTTAAAATTGGGTTGAGTAAAACCAAAATGCATGAATGTATACAACCACCATAATGTCAAAAAAATTAAAAATTAAAACACAAATTTAAAATTGAGTTGACTAAAACCAAAACGCATGAATGTATACAAGCACCACCATAATGTTTACATTAAAGTTTTTTTTAATGGGATGGACGATACATGCAACAACCATCATCTTTAAGCGTTGACATAAACCAAAACCCATGAATATGAAATAACATATAATAGGCTGCAAACCACACATTGAATGACAATATTCACATCAGGTCCTTATCTTAAACTAGCAGAAAGGAACTTTCTAACTTTCTATGCATATTGTAAACTTGCAACCACACATTGAATGACAATATTCACATCAGGTCCTTATCTTAAACTAGCAGAAAGGAACTTTCTAACTTTCTATGCATATTGTAAACTTGCAATCATTCTTAAATTAATAATACAATTTTTAGCTCACAGTAAATCTATATCACCAAGTTCTTCTATTTGTATGGCATCTAGTACCATATTTGAATGGAAATCAAAACACTTAATAATTGAAGTTCACTAAATAGAAGTAACTTATTAATGGGTGACTTTTATTTCAGGTCATCTGAAGGACCACATAGAGACTTTCTCTGTCAAACAGTTTAGGCGACAATCTCAAAGAGGACCACAAAATAATATAAAAAGAGCAGAATCTATATAAATAATTATTTACATATAATCCTTTGAAAGATAACAAACTCATTAACTCCATGGTGGAGGGAGTATAATTTCCTAGCTGGTTGCCATACAATTTCTTACGAAGGACCACAAAAGTCACTCAGTCATGGTGGGTTCTACGTACTTGAATAAACTTAACAGTTGATAAAGGTAAACTGTTATAGATTGAGTTATGATTAGTCAATGGAGAGTCACTCAGTCATGGTGGGTTCTACGTACTTGAATAAACTTAACAGTTGATAAAGGTAAACTGTTATAGATTGAGTTCTGATTAGTCAATGGAGATGATCTTAAAGTTGACCAGAGATACCCACTTATCATTAAGTATCTCTTATGATTAGCCAATGGAGATGATCTTAAAGTTGACCAGAGATATGTATGATCTCTTTCTGAGAATCAAAATTAGATAGGGATCTAATTCCAGAAGTGGATTTAGATTTGGCCCCACTTTACCATGGATCCCATTTTATTATCCCCACTGATGAATAATGGCTGCACTGTTCTGAGAATTACGTTTTTTAAGAGGTTAATATACTGAGCACCTGTCACTGTAAAACACCTGAATTTTACCCATTGACCTCGCTGGTCGAATTCTAACATATTCCTCAAACATAAAATCCTATAAGAATGTCCAAACATTTTGATATATATATATATAAACAGCCACTAAAACTGAGTACACAAGAAACAAAAAGATTGTAAATGATGCTGGTTATTTTGTTGTACTTATCAACTCTGTTGTAGCAGAACAACTTTCAGAAAGTTTGATGAAACTGTAGAATCCACCCACTAAAATTACTAACCAGTAATTCTTTCGGAGCAAAACCCTAACAAATAATTATTTGTTTGACAGACCAGATTACAAGAGCGTGACTATTTCTCTCTATCTTTTCGATCAGTTTGTATTCCACACAGTTCGTTTTGTTTGTAAATGATAAAAGGAGTGGAAAGGCCGGTGTCTCCACTCCATAAAAGGTCTTTCCATTCCATATTGTAAATAAATAAATTTGTACAAATAAATTGTTATTGAACTGAGAGGCTTATTGTACAGCTCAGTATGATTGAGCTGAGATGCTTATTCTATAGTTCAGTATGATTGATTGAGTTAAGAGGCTCATTCTATAATCTAGTATGATTAGCCCAGTATGATATGTAACCACATCAAAGTTGAAATTTTGCTCATTTTAACTAAAATAAAATAAAAAATTCCACTTAAAAAAATTAAATCCTTTCAACTTATATTAAATCTTTATTTAAAATAACTCTATAAAATTTTTATTTAAAAATACTTTTAAATACAAACAAAAAAAGGTAATTATAAAGTAAAATGAAAATTGCTAGATAAATTTGATCTTCAACCATTTCTTTTGACCGATGGATCAGAAAGGATCACATCTCACTGTAACATCTCCACTTACAACTCATAAAATAACGATTTTTTTTCGACACATTAATGGTAATCCTATTCAAGTACACAGTTGGCACAAATTTCTGATGTAAAAACGTATCGTTATTACTCACAATATCCTCTTGCAACAAATATCCTCACCAAGGTTAAATTTAATCCATTATGCTTCTTGTAATTTAATCTATTAAGCTATATATATATATATATATTTATTTTAAAGGAATGAAGGATTTTTATATTAATAAAAGTTGGATTATGAACCAGAACTTTTACTCAAAATCTCATAAAAAATTTTGAGATAATCCATTCGAAATATTTGTCAACTCTAGAGTTGCAAATCCTTCTTATACCAAATATATGACCACTATAAACTTGACAAAAAGGCCTAAGTAAAAAGTGGAATTTACATAATAGCAATAAAAAACACGGAGATGAAAATACAATATACACTACTTAGAAACTCAAACCTTACCAACAACCTTTACCAACATCATCAGGCCCCCTCGAGCTATGAGTTCTCTTCCTTTCCAAAGAAACATTAGAAAAAACTCTTCCCAAGTCGCCTATGTGTTTCCAGTCTTAATGATGTCCAATGCAAAAACCCAATCACAAAGAGAATAAACCTCCTCACACAGACCTTCCAACAATTACTCCATATTTGTGTGGGTCCTGAGTAACTTGGCCTCCACAAAGAGCTGAAATGAACATCTTTGCTTTTCAACCATATCCTCCAATTGTTGAATAGAGCCTAAGAGCATTTGAGCTGCATCCAACAACCTGTCAAGCAACATGATGGTGTTAACATTATCCAAAGGTGTCAACCCAACACTCAATGAGTTAACACTGTATTAAGAATTCTCCCCACTCCTAGATCAACATGAATTAAAGGAGCTTGTATAAACTAGAAGGCTAGATGATTCAATAAATAGGATATCTTGCCACAAGCCAAAATGCACGAATATTTCTAGGGCCATCACAAAGACCTCCAAAGAACAGAGAATAGATAACTGATACCACAGGATGACAAAATTAATTCCATCTCATTGCACACTACACTAAACTCTGCAACATATCCCACCATGAACAAATTAAATAGACAATATGCCCATCATCGAAGAAGGTTAATAATCCATGCCACTTATAAACAACATTAAGACACCGGGAAGGAGCCTTGAGGATCTATGGCCAGGAAAAAAAGGTTATTGGATCATGAGGCCCTTCCACTTTTGGAGATGAGTCAAGGAACATAATGTGTTGGAGGAAGACGACCGCATGAATTTTATCAATAATGATTGTATTAATTGGGAATAATTATTCCTTGGGATTCCAAACATAGTTAAGGAATGGTGAAAACGAAAAAACTAAGGTGTAAGTGCACCTTCATAATCCAATCATAGTTAAGGAATTGGGAAATTTCTAAAACAATGATTCATTTCAAATCTGCTTTCACTCAAAGTCGAACCTTTACAGCTAAAGTGTCTGCCACAGAATTCAAATGCCTACACCTGGAAGAGATCTAATTGCTCAAATTAAGAGAATTTTTTGAAGCATGGGAGAAGAATAGCATATCACTTCTTAGCCTTGGTCATTTGTGAGATGACAAACATTGAATCTCCGAAAACTAATAGACAAGTAATATTCTTCGCAATAGCTATTTCCAAACATTTCCATAAGGCGAGATACTAAGCTTGATTGTTTGTGGCTAGGCCAAAGTCCCCATGCAGATTATGATACAATAAAACACCTCTGGCTCTTGCCTCCCCAGACTATGTATTATTAGGCTTTATAAGTTTTACATTTTAATCCATCAAGAAAAATGAATTCTGTCATATTTTAGTTTGACCTATCTTTTAAAGTGGATGAAATAATAAAAATTATTATACATATTTTAATTTTTTAAGATTAATTTAATAAAAAAAATTATATATTAATTTTTATTTAAATTGTTATATTATTTTTAATGTTATTAATATTTTTATTTTATATTTTTCCTTTTATCATATAATTAATATTATATATTCTAATATCATCTTCAAAATTATTTTATAATTTAATAATATTTCATATTATTCATCCTCCATTTATATATTAAATAGTTATTTATCTTATATTTTACTTAATGATAATCATACCTTTAATGTTTTATGTTATTTATTTTTTCTTTATTTTATATTTTAAATAATTATTCATCTACCATTTATATATAAAATAGTTATTTATATGATGATTATATTTTAATCACTTGATCATAATTATAATATTACAAGTTATTTTCTTTCTCTTTATCTTATACTTTAAATATTTAATTATAACTATATTTAGTAATAAAATCATTTTGTAAAAATATATTTAAAAATTTATTCTAAATTGAAGAAAATATATAATAAATTTTTACTTATCCCAAATGTACTAAACATCTATTTATTAAATATTATCTTTAAAATATAATTTTTTAATCAATCTTTTTAATCATAAAAATTTTCATATACCAAAAATTTATTTCTTCTAAGATTAAATAAAATTAATTAAATAAATTTGTAACATTATTATTACGGTATTAAATTAAAATATGAATTTAAAATAGAAAATTTGAAATGGAAATCCTTAACAATTGTTACATCATTAAAAATTGTGTAATATTTCATATTATTCATTTCCATTATATTAAATAATTATTTATCTTATACTTATATTTTAATTAGTGAATCATAATCATACTTTTAATGTTTCATGTTATTTTATATTTTAAATAATTGTTCATCTTCCATTTATATATAAAATAGTTTTTTTTTAGAATGGAAAAATCGTAATCTTTCATTATGTGGAAAAATTACATGTAGTAGATGCCCAAGGCATATGCAAGTGCTGTTGGCATTGTTTAGAGAAACCTGTACATATTCAGTATGTTTGTCTATATATCATCAAAAAATATATACATAGATTTTTGGATAAAACTAAGAAAAAGCAGTGAAAATGTATATATTTAGGGCCTTTCCACCCTATGGTAATCCTTATCTATATATGGCCTGTGGTGATATTGATAGAAATCTGCTCCCATCTGTTCAGAGATCATCCACAAGCCTCGAGGTAGTAGTGAGCCCTCCTTGGAAAGCCTGTCAGCATCTTCATTATATTCCCTGTATATATGATGACAAGAGACTGTGTTAAACACTACTTTGAAATTGTTGACTTCATCCAAAATATTTCGAAGTGAAATAGCATGACAATGATTTTTATTGTTGAACCAGTTGATAATAATTTTTGAATCCCCATAGATTTGAATGGTAGAGAAATCATGAGCTAGTGCAAAGTGGAGCAGATGTCTGAGGGTGATAAGCTCGACATAATTGTTTGTTCCCTCCCCTAGTCCTAATTGGACCTTATAGAAATGCTTATCAGAGATATATAATATGAAACCCCCTCCGCATCCATGTGTTTGGGCTGCTCCATTGAAGAAAGCCCATGGCCTAGTTTTGTCAATCCGTCCGGGGGCATAGGTTCTACGAATGTGGGAATTTGCATCTTCAGGGATGTCATGATAGGATGCCACAACCTTGGTAATGATGAGAGGCCATCGGACAGTTGCATCATTGAAAATTATATGATTTCGGATGAGCCATATAGTCCAACAGATGATGAGAGGAAGGCATTTTTTTTTTAGCCCTGGTGTGCTACGTTCTAATTGCTCCATGCTTCTAGAATAGTGGGACCCTGCCATGCATTCTGTATAGAGAGATGTTGTGTTGTAGTTTGCCAAAATTGGGCGATTGTCAAACAGAGAAAAAACAAATGCTCGTTGGTTTGAAAGTCTTGTTTGCATAATACGCATCAGATCAGGCCATGTATGGATCTGTGCAATAGGGCTTTGCCTGTGGGGGTTTTATTACTTAATACACTCCACATGAAAAGGTGCACTCACGGAGGAGTTTTCATTTTCCAGATCTGTTGCCACCATTATTTTGTATGTTCAGGTTTGTGATCCAAGAGAAGGTGGGTGTAGCCCATCTTTGGGGTATATTTCCCATGCTCAATTAGTATCCATACTAGTTCATCTGGATCGTCATTTATACACACATGAGCTTCAAACAATGTCGTTAGATAAGTTTCCCATGGCTGTTGCCATTGAATAGGAATGCCCACTTCAGGGGCTGACCTCTATTTATGTTTGATGATAACATTGCGCTCACGATCAGCAATATGTGCAATCACTGTGGTATCTCTATGATGAAGATATTGAATCAGTTCAGGTGGCAGCTGATACCTGTTTCCCCCTCCCCCATCCATGGGTCAATACCAATGCGTATAGAGTTACCATTGTTTATGCGCCATGCCAAACCAAATCTGATGAAAGGCAAAGTTTGTAGGATTGATTTCCATACTATAGAGATGCCCAAACGAGGCCAGTCTGGTAGGCGAACCCAGTCCAATATTTGTTGGGGAGGGACAGGCCAAGAACAGAGTGATTTGAATGTGAACCCACAAAGGGAGGGTGAGATCGCAGGTTATAAGGGTGAGGGGGAGCCAAGGGAGAAAAGGATGGGGAGGAGGATGCCTCTGGAGTTAGGGAAGGGGAAGTAGTGGAATAAACTAGGTGATGGGAGAGAAGGGGGTAGGGAATAGATGAGGGAGAGGTGGATCGATCTTGTACAGATGTATTATGTTGATGATGTGAAAAAAATGCATAAGTAGAAGATAGAGCAGGGAGCGAGGGGAGAGAAATACCCGAAGCACGAGCCGCTTCAACTACTACCCTGGCTCGAGTTAGAGGTGGAGATAGGGGTCGCGAGGAGTAGCCTGTAGATTGCAAGACTGGCTGAGTTGGGGTCACCTTTCGAGATGGAATGGGTACCGCTGATGGTGCCTTCCTGGGGATGTCTGAGGTATCCCTTCCATTACCATCCTCCTTTTCCATAGCTTCTTCCAGGGGTTTTTGGACCAATGGGCATCCCTTATATAGATTCCCGACCTTGTGGCAGTGTCGGCATCTAAATGGCACCCCCTCGTAATCAAGAATTTGAACCCTAGTGAAGTTATGCCATTGTAGAGTAATTTTTTCCTCCAGGCCCTCCCGAGTATCCAGATGCACCAGAATGCAAGCTAGGGTTCGATTTTTGGACTGTATTATGGATTTGTCGTAATCCAAGAAGGTGCCGAGGGTATTCCCAATTCGCACGAACACTTCTTCTGACCAGTACTAGAGGGGTAAACCTGATAGCCATACCCATAAAGGTCTAGCTCCTATTTATTCTCTTTCTGGATTGAAGAGAGGGCTCCATCTTTTGAGCAGCACAGGAGCCATTTCGATATGCCAATATCGTGCGAGTGCCATGTTTGTGTATTCTTCAAGGGAAAAATGAAGTGCAAACCATCCTCGAGGGAGGATCTGTACATCCGGGAGCTGTATGAATATCTGCCCCCAGATCTCTTTAACCCACAACCCCAATCGCTCTATCGTGTAGGTTCTTCCATGAACCCTACCCACCAGGACTTTCCCTGCCTTGTCGGCCACTTCACCCATGGTGAGTCCTTCCCCGAATTTGATGGTGTAGTCCTTGCCAGATGCCTTGACGCACCTTATTTTCCTCTTTCCTATTCTCAGCATAGTAGGGTGATCCTGCAACGGATCCGAGGGGCTTTTTGCTTCTGGATGAGGCTCCACCAACCTTGCTCGAATTACCGGAGTGTCGAAACAACCAGAAGGAGGAGCTGAGCCCTGAGTCGCCGCGCAATAGACGGGAGTGCCATGGGTCTTCAGTGCCTCTGGTGCCGTATCAGTATCGTTACCTGGACGAGATGGGGGGTTTTTGGAGAAGCAGTGATCTGCAGGGGGAGAGGGGTCGAAAAGAGGGGACGAGCAGGCGGCCAAAAGGTTTAGGGTTCCAGGAGACAACAACGGACAGTCTAGGGCAGGTGAGTCAATGGAGAGAGTCCCAATGTGAAGGGTGGAGGCCGTAAGCCTGGGGAGGGAGACAACCAGCGACGGGTTCGAGCAAGACGATGCTGAGGATGGAACGGGTGCCGATTTAGGGTTAGGGTTACAGAAAATAGACTGCTCCGGGTAAGGGTCCGGCGAATAATCCACGACGTCCAGCTCCATTCCTTCCATGTTGAGCCTAGGAATGATAGGCAGTTACCATCAACAGTTGGGAGCACATGCAAACAAGGGCAGCGGGTTGCGGAGGTAGCCTCGGAAGTTATGGTGCCTGCGGCTAATCGTAATCAGAGTTGTGGCTAGGGTAAGAATAGTAAGAGCTACAGCACGCCATCCTCCACCCTCCCATTTATATATAAAATAGTTATTTATATAATGCTTATATTTTAATTACTTAATCATAATTATAACTTTAATTTACATGTTATTCACTTTTTCTTGATCTTATACTTTAAATATTTTATTATAACCATATTTAATGAATAAAACTTTAATTTTGTAAAAATATATTAAAAAATATTCCAAATTGAAAAAATTATATCATAAACTTTTACTCATCCTAAATCTATTAAATATTTTCTTTAAAATATAAACCGTTAATTAATATTTTTTCTCATAAAAATAATTCATATACCAAATAATTATTTTTTCTCATATTTAAATAAATAAATTTACATTATTATCATTATACCAAATTAAAATATAAATTTAAAATAGCAAATTTGAAATGAAAATCTTTAACCATTTTTACATCATCAAAAATTGGGCCTTCAAAAGTTCATTATCAAAAATTTACACACAAATTCGATTTCTTCCCATGAATGTAAATTTGATTTTTTTTGTACTTGAAAGATGTAAGAATGAATCTACTCTAATATAATTTAACCAAATAGATCCATTTTAACATAAACTTAGAAGGATCCAATTTTTTCAAGTGCAATTTTTTATGAGCCTACATTATTTAAATGTTTTGTATAGTTATTTAATTTTTTTTTTAGTTTTTTAATTTTTATTTTTGCGGATATAGAAAAATTTCAACTTTAATGACAGATTATTAGTGTTACACATCATACTAACCTATAAAATAAACTCGTCGAACTTAATAAAAAAAATATAATTTAAAAAATATATATATATTCTACATTAACATAATTTATAAATCACAAAAATACTTTTGTAAAAGTTAGTGTAATTTATAAGTCACAAAAATACTTTTGTAAAATACTTTAATCAATTTAAACATAATAATCCTATTCCATTCCATTGAAATCACCAAAATATAAGTCACAAAAGTACTGTTGTAGAATGCTTTAATCACTGTCACATAATAATAATAATCATATTCCATTCCATTAAAATGCAAAACTCAGTTTATAGGATCCGATTTTCGTATACATCAAAATCATGGTTCTCTCTACTGTATTTGTTCCCTGTAACACCCAGAGAAATAGCGGTTCTGAGGAAGAGGGATATTTATTGATTGTAGAATGTATCTAAGTATTTTTTTAGATGGTATATTTTTAGAATATTTTGAAATCTGATAATTCAGAAATGTAAATTGCTTGACTTTTCTCTATCAAATTTAAGAATATTTCTTTTTTAATTTTTAAATTCCAAAATATTCCCTGAACCCTAAATTAACCTAAATTCACCAACTTTCCTTTTGCATGAATCTATTACTTTTCATCAACAGGCCCAAACGAATATGCAGGATGCATGATTTCATTGATGCTTCTCTGAGTGCAGTCCATGGGTAGCCCTAAAAGGGCAAGTGTTTTATCCCAGACTTGGAGACATTTATCAGTATTGGCAGCTTCTCCAGAAACTTTAGCTTGCTTGCAATTGGAACTGTAATATATACATCCGGCTGACTGGCCTTCCCGTCGAACCTCTCCTGCAGTGGCACAAAACAGGACACTTCTTGCACCTGTGCCACATATAAAACTAAGCTTATATTTCAATAAATAAACCAACCATTTAACACTAGGTTCAAAATATCAATAAAAATAAAAATTTTAAAATTATTAACGTAGCATTTTGTTTTGTTTTGGTGTGATCTAGACGAGTGTGATCACCAAAAACAATTTAGATATCACTATGAATGACTACTCAAACCACATGCAATCATCTCAAAACTTACATAACCTAACAAATCAAAAATATTAATCTATAAATGATTTTCCACCTAAACACAACCTCCAACACATTAATAACGTACCTTCTGCAGCATCGAATTTCCAAAAAACTATGACTACTCAAACCACATGCAATCATCTCAAAACTTACATAACCTAACAAACCAAAAATATTAATCTATAAATGATTTTCCACCTAAACACAACCTCCAACACATTAATAGCGTACCTTCTGCAACATCGAATTTCCAAAAAACTATAAACGACTACTCAAACCACATGCAATCATCTCAAAACTTACCTAACCTAACAAACCAAAAATATTAATCTATAAATAATTTTCCACCTAAACACAACCTCCAACACATTAATAACGTACCTTCTGCAGCATCGAATTTCCAAAAAGACTTTGCGCTGTAGCTAGGGACAGCTCCCATCTAGAGTGATGGTACCACTATTGTTATAATTTGTTTTGAAGAAAATGGTGATCACAGAAAATAGAATATGGGAAAGTTCTGAAAGGAATAGCAGATTACCACAATATTTGTGCCGACGATCCCTGGATTAACAGCCATCACTTGGACTGCTGCTTCTCTACGAAGTTTGCTCGACAGAACTCCCAGGAACATCAACTGCAAGAATTTATGTAAATTATCATATGCTTTATGAGATGATGTAAACAGTAATTCTTATTCTTATTTCAATTGCGGATTCTATATATTTGATGAACAATTTTTATTTTAATTGACTATGAATAAAGTCAACTATATAGTGATATTTATAATATATATCAGATTATAGATTTTATGAGCAAAACCTAATTTTACGGGAATTGTAGACTTTCCTTATACCATTGAGAGTCAAGACTTTGCCCATGCCATTGACGTTGTTAATAGAAGTTTTGTTTTTTAAATTTATCATCAAAATACAAATGGCTGATCAAAATTACTTTTCTAATAATTATTAGTTGATTTTAGGTTTTTTTTTAAACATACTTTTTTACAATGTATTATAAAGATTATATAAAACCAGGTTAGATGCAATTATGAATTTACCAAGTGACGAAAGGATTAAAATTTTTGTGATCTAAATCTGTTTTAGAGTAATTTTTTTTTATCCCTTTTCATAGTTGATCTATCTAAAATTAAAATAAATCTAAATTAATTTTATATGATTTTGTAAAAGTCTATGTTTATATGATCTTGTAAAAGTTTATGTTAAAAAAATAAACTGATTTTATACTATTTTTATAATACATCTAATTTATATGGTGTATGTTTAGAAAAATAAAAAACTCAATAGTCAAAATGAATGTTACGTTTTGTGTTTTGTTTATTTGTTTCATGGTTAAGTGGGTTTAATGGTTAAGAGCATGTATTTTCTCTTAAGAAGTTATAGGTTCAAAACCATAGGGGTTAGAGTATGTATGGGGTTTTATACACCAATTTAGTGTTTGACTTGGCCCTGACTTGACAGACTTAGCAGTCAGTCAAACACCAAATTTGGTGTCTGGCTTAATCTTGATCTTAAAATTATCTTCCTATGTCTCAAACACCTATTTATTGTCTGGCTTGACCTGACCTTAAAATTACATAATAATAATAATAATATAATTAGCCGACTCACCTACTATATTGCCAACTCACATGCTATGTTACTGGAGCTTGAGATTAAAATCACAGAAATTGCCAATTTTAATTGAATGAAAAGGGAGTGAATCTGAAGTTATAAAGATTCTTACATGAGCAAGTTTACTTGCAGCATAAGCGGTGAAACTGTTATAATCTTTCTGCTTAAACTCTCTACTCAGATACTCAGAGTCCACCACTGCGCAGTGATGAGCCTGCAATTCCATTAACAGAATCCATTTGTTGGCTTAAAAGAAAAAAGATGAGTATGGATCCACCCGAACCCAGATGCAGTGATAATAATAAAAAAAATTCAAGATACAAAGCCGAGGGTAATGTAAGAAACACTAGGAATTATAAATATATTTCACATTAATTAGTTCATGTTGTAAGCCAAGCCTAATGTTTAAGCCAAAAAACACTGTACTTCTCCATTTTAAATAAGTTCATGAGGTAAGGTCAGAAAAAAACAATTGTACTTGTATATTCGCTCAGTTAATTACCACAGAGTTGACATTTACTATTCGTGAAGGAGATCCTCTCATTAGAGAAGGCAGGAGGAGGATTGATAGGAGTGCAGGTCCCATATGGTTAACTTGCATGTGCTGCTCAAACCCATCCTTGGAGAACTTCTGTGGCTCTGATATAAACAATTAATTTAACCCACTTGTCACTTCTCCGAAGTATCTTAGTAAACATTTTTTATGGAGGAAATTCAAGAACCAAAGCTCACCACCCATCAAGAAGATCCCAGCATTGTTGATTAGAATATGAAGGGGAATCTCACGCAATAACCAATTATCAGCAAAGGATCGTACAGAAGCTAACGAGAGAAGATCCAGCTCCATGACCTGCTGTTTCACATGTAACACCATTAAATAGTTAGTCAGCTCAAGTTCAAAATGGCTATGACCTGTAAAATTAAATAGGCCCAACAGCAGATATGGTATTGATTCTTATAGTTTCACATGGTATATTTGTTAACTTTAGATAGCAAAATCATTAGCCATTTTTCAAAAAATCATTTAAAATAGCCTTACTTTAAAGTTTTTGGTCAATTTTCTCAGAAATTAGGTGGGCAGTTAGAATTACATTACAAGGTTGAGCTATGTACTTTATCAAATCTCAAGATTTTTGGAGGAATAAATCTATTTATATATTGGAAAAAACATTATTGTATCATCCAATTCCAGTAAAAAAAAAAAACTTAGAAGAATTAAACATAGCCAATGTGAATTTGACTTGAATTAATATCAGCATATGTTGAGATTTGTTCGGGGCCATGTCAAAATCCCAGAATTAAAAATAGCCAATGTGAACTTAACTTGAATTAATATCAACATATGTTGAGATTTGTTCATGGCCATGTCAAAATCCCAGCAGTGCAAAATATTATCATAAAAGCACCGTTAATGGACATATTACAAGATGACATGACGCAGAGAATTCACCAAGATGAGTGTCTTTCTGGGCATATCAAAACAGCTAAGAATCTAGACTTCTTACGGTTGTGTTTTAATAGATTGTTACAATGAAGAAATCTATAACATACAGTTTATAAGTATTGATGCCTATGAATTCAGATGCATGCAGATGGAATGCTTATAAAGAGAAAAAAATCATATATTTACTCTACATCTATCAACAGAGGATTCCCATTTTCTTTTCTCTGATTCTCTTGCCATTCCTGGACAAGCTCTGAAGCCATCCTTGTGTTACGACAGGCCATGACAACATGGGCACCTACCATTGCAAGTTTCCTGTGACATGTCCATCAGAAAAAGGGGGTTAAAATTTTCTTTACTGGAAACTCACTCCATTGACATTAACCACATGACTGGGAAAAAACAATAGCCCAAATGAAATTTATCCCCCACCTTGCGGTATGGAGTCCAATTCCACTGGTTGGACCAGTAACGATGCAGGAGAAACCAGTAAGGTCTGGAAGAGTAGGATCTGCGGGCAGATGGGAAGCAAGAATCTTCTGACACAATACATCCTTTGCTACCTCCCATATGCCATTCATCCACACCTTCATATTCATCATCCTCACTGCTCACTCCTCAAATATTAACCCCCCTTAGGATATTAACCAGACTGAGATATCTGTGCCCTTAAAATGATTTAAATATAAGTGCACAAGGACACACTAGGACTATAGTCAGGACAACCTTTGAGTGTAGGGGACAGTAGGCATGCTAGGAAGGTACCCAGCAATCTTTCTTGTCTGCCAATTCCCAAATATCAATGCATTGCATCCTTCATAAACATGCCTTATGGACAAGTTCACTGCATCCCAAGAGAAACACACGTCAATTTTACAACATTAAACACTCATCCCAAGCACCCACCACAACATCAAAAACTTATCGTTCTTATGTTTTGTCTATTCTCACCTGTCAAGCTCAGATGCTTTGACAAGAAAATAATCATTATCAATTGCAATTTGCATGTGCATTTTTCCATAGTTTTTGAATTCATGCGTTTTGTCATGAAGAAGTTAAAAAAATCTTTAAAAACTCAGTGCCCAAAGCATTGACTCTCACAGTCAAATCAGATTTCTTAAATATACCAACTTGGAATTCTCACTTTTCATCAAAGATTGCTAGGATCTGCTCTCAGTGCCCAAAGCATTGACTCTCACAGCGAAATCTGATTTCTTAAATATACCAACTTGGAATTCTCACTTTTCATCAAAAGATTGCTAGGATCTGCTAACTTTTCTTAGATAGCATAAATATACCCTGAATATATACTAATTAATAGGTAGTTACCAAGATTATGAGAGAATCCATTTAAACGCAGTTAACTACAAATATATTATTGTGGTTTTTCATTTAAAACAAAAAACTTTAACCTGAGTTCAAAGTCACTTCTGCATGTTAGACCCATATTTCATTTTTGGCCATTGCTTTCATGAGTTTTCAGAAATCCTCAGGGTGAATTTGACATATTTCTTCAAAACGAAAAAGAATCATTCCATCTGGATTTCTATGGTAGATCTAGAGAAATGTTGAAAATGTAATGGATATGAGGGAATCGTGATTTTATAGAGTTGAGACATTTTGAATGGATATGAGCGATTAGAGTTAGAGATATTTTGAAAATCTAATAATATGAGTGAAATTAAAAAGTTTTTTATACTTGCAGATTTCGGAATACTTCGAATTTTTTAACTTTGTCAATTAAAATTTTAAAATATTTTAAAATCCATTATAGAATGAAATGTTTTAGCTGTAATTTTTTATCTTAACAGAGGCCATAGTTGAAAATTAAATAAGCGTTAGATCCATGATATATATATATATATATATATATATATATATATATATATATAAAACATTTAAAACTAATTGTTAAATAATATTAATTTTATTTTAAAATATTTGATAAAAATTATATATATTAAATTTATTTTTAATTATAAATAATGTTTACAAATATATATTTTTTATTTTATTATTATTAATTTGGTTTCTTGTGGAAGGTTTCTTATTTCAACTTTAGATGGATGGGATATGTTGATTTTTATTTTTATTTTTTTAATTTACGATCTAGATTGATTCTCAAGGGAATTAGATTCGTCTCAAATGGCTCCCCCACCAATTTCTTAGGATTTGAGATTATTCCAATTCTAATAAGTTCATATTCTAATTAAATGGATAAATTAATATATAAGCGAATTTTATTTAGCAAAATGGTGTATTTTACAATAAGATTTGTAATTCCTTTTTTTTCTCAAGTTAATTAGATTCCAATTTCCTAGGGATTTGAGATTATTCAAATTCTAATAAGTTCATAGTCTAATTAGATGGGGAAATTAATATATAAGAAAATTTTATTTAACAAAATGGTCCATTTTACAATAAAATGTGTAATTTTTTTTCTCTCAAGTTAAAGTTGACCCATAACCTTTTCATACATGCTTGATCAGGTAAATGTGTGCATTGGTAAGACATTCTTAGTGTTGCATTAGTTTTTTTTATTATACTTATGAAGCCTTCCACTATATCAACCACATTAATATTTTTAATCTGGTTGTACTGGTTTAATTGAATTCAATATTATTCTATTTAAAAAAAAAAACAAAACAAAACAAAACAAAAAAAAACAAAAAACAAAAAACAAAATGATAATAATAATAATAATAAATATATTAATTTACTAATTTAATAACTAATTTTTAACTGCTAAATCTGGAATTGGATGATGCATCTTTGCTATTTAAACATTTGGATCGATTGATTTTTTCACTTTTTTCATGAGGATGAACCACATTAGATGGTTCGAAACCTAGACCAACAACTTATGATGTGATTAATCCGAAAAACATTATCAAAAAAAGAATTTATGTTAGTTTAAAAGTTATGATGAAGTGTTCTTATAAAACATATGGCATAATATCCATAGCATTTAGTTTCTAAAATAAAAACAATTATAAGAATACTAGAGAGGAATCACTTATAACCAAAGTTTTATTTTTTTTCGTCGTCATTTTCAACAAATTTACTTCATTTTAAATATGTAAAAATGATATGTACTTTCAAGTAATATCAATGTTCTCTATGAAATTGAAAGCTTTCAAGCCAATAAACCTTGATTGCAATTCTCATAAAACTTTGATAACGCTTATGAAAAAGATCCTGGAGCTTCCCAAAAATGGCCAAAATAGTTGGATCATATTTAGTGTTAAGAGTTAGTTTACACAAAAAGATGCTCATAAGGTAATGAAGCTTCTCACTGCAAATTAGAGTTTTCTTGCATGGACCTGAGTAGTGAATCGCCTCAATTTCTACTTTCTATTTATGGTAGGATGTATTATTAGGTTATATAAACCATAGAAGAATAAGAAAAGAGGGTTATTCAGTTAGTTGTAAAGAAGTGTTGTAGCGACTACAACCACCCTCCAAAATTTTGGTGAGCATGCAAATTTCGGAGCCTACCTTGGATCCTATGATTGTTCATCCTTGGTCACTTGTTGGTAAGCTGATGATCTCAACCTTCCCCTCCTTGATCTTAAGAGTTGTTCATGTTCTCACCTTTATCCAGCATGTGTCACCTTTGGGCATAGGAGTTGTTGTTTGGCATACAAAGGGAATGATGTTTTGCTTCAAGGGAATTGTGTGTGTATGAGTAGTTGTCCTCACATAGACATGTTTCACACTCACTTCACGCACTCTTGTCATGAAGGTTGTTGCATCAAGAAAAGTATATCTTATGCATTCAAGATGGTCTACGTTGTGTCACTAAGTGTCCATGTGCAATCACAATCGAGCCCTTTCACTGTTTACATCTATGTCACTGATATCACACTTAGCCGTTTCTGAAGCAACCTAGCGTCATCCAGCTTCCCAGAACTTTGCACTTTTCCTTTGCAACCATCAAGCTTCCTCCCTTACCTGCTGAAACCCCACAGTGCGCAGAGACCCAAACATCCCATGGCATCCAAAACTACATAGTGATTTCCTCCAGTGTCCTTCCCCAGTCGGAACCCACTATCAACAAAAACTGTGTAGTATTGCCTCTTAGTTGCTCGGGCTACACTGCACTCAGAAATTGCACAGAGGTGTCCTCCCAGGACCCCACCCCACAGCAGTGTCCTGTGCCTCAAAATTGTGCAGTGTTGTCCAAGTTGCCTTGTCTGTCTTGCATTCATAAATTGTAGAGTTGGGCCTCCCAGGGCTTCGTCCTAGTAGCAGTCACTGCCCATTGAAACTGTGTTGATATATAGATCACCCCCAAGGAGTCTATGAGAAGGACCAAGAGACTAAGTAATGGAAAAATCAGGACCACATGAAAAATCCGTCGGATACATGATCATCTCGAGGGTAAGTATGGTAAGTAAAGAACACCTTTCGAAGTACACCTCTTAGTTGAGTTTGCAGGACATCTTGTCATTTCCATATCATCCTATCCTCAGTAACATGCATGTGCACACAAAAGTCATTTCATGTGTCTCATCTACATTTCTTTCTTCCTTTTCACTTGTTTGTCCAACTGTCATCTTTGGCATGTTGATTGCTATGTCATGCTTGCGACATTGTTCTAGCGATGTTGAAGGTTTGTGTTTGAGTTGTGTTCTCTATGTAAACATATATCTCTCTCACACACACATGATGTTGTAAGCATTGTCGCGCAAGTGTCGCCACTGTTATAGACATTTTTGTGCCCTGCAACCCCAAGCATGAAATGTCCATAAACCAAGGGCTCCTAAGTCCCTAAAAGTGTTGTTCTAACCCCTAAAGGAACAAGGTCAACAGATTACAGCTTCTCCCAGAAGTTCTCCATGAAAAACTACTCAGAATTGGTCAAAACAGGATCATTGCAGCTGCTCCATTAGCTAGGTGCGTTGCATCTCACCCAAATGCATTGTGAGGGTGCGTTGCATTTCAAAAGTCCCTTCTGTGGGGTGCGATGGGTGAGAAATGACAAATGGCAGTGTCATTCCGCGAGGTGGAGAGGAAATGGAAGCTTCCAGAATCTTCTCCTGTGACACTTGCCTCACTGAATTCGACCAAGGATGAGTAAGAGACCCTCAGTCTCCAAGTGGAAGCCAGAACTGTCAGAGAGAAGACACTAATCAAATCACAAGCTGACTCATCCCCCTTACAGATATCTATATATGGATCCCTCATCCCAGAGATCCGGGGGCTGGAATTTGCATATTGTAAGGAATTGTTGTTGGTTTCTAGAGACAAAACATCAGATTGTTGGGTGATCTAAGCTTTGTTTGAGGTGAAGAGGGGCTTCTTTGCTGGGAGGTTGATGTTGGGTCAGAACAACCGGTTGTAACTCCTCCTGGATCTTTTCTTGTTTTATCAATAAAAGCTATTTGAGTTTTCCTCCATGCTTTTGTATCATTGATGCTTGTTACATTTGTATGGTCAATTTCCATCTGATCCTAGATTGTTTATGAATATAGATCCATGTCTTTGTATAGTGATATGCTTCTATGATCTTACAGGTACTTTGTGAAGCTGGGCGTGCAACGGAGCAGGTAGCTGGGGACTATCAAAGAAGAGAGGGATCGAATCAAAGGATTAGCGCAAGACAGAGGTCGGTCCTTCTATTCCTCTCTATCTATAATTCATAAAGGAAAAACATAAGTAGCTTTTCTCTGTTTGTTTCTAAGGCATCTATCACACCTTAGTGGGATAGAGAAGTTCTATATAGACACTTTTCCCTGTAACAAAATGGCGACTCCACTGGGGAGATAATTAGTTTGTTTGTTTATCATTCTTTGTTGTCTATTTCATAAACTTACAAGTAGCATTCAAACTGCATTTGCCATAACAAATGCAAAGTAGACAACTGCTACTTCAATCCATCTACTGGATCTGTTTATGATTTAAACAACTAATTTACAAACTATCTGATTGCCCTTATGATAGCTCTTAGATCCTCCTTAGATCTACCCCTGATTGTTGAGTTACTGATTGCTTTTTACTCGGCCAAAAACCAAGAACTAAACTGCAAACTGTGACCCGGAGACCGAACAGAGTCTCGTTTCTGGCCCAGCGCAGGTACTGTTCAGAGATTCTGAATTTCAGCGCACTTCCCGAGTGGGCAACCTGCGTTGCATTTCAGATTCTCTGTGTTACAGGTGCACTGATCAGACTGGCTCTGTGCAGTTGTGGTTTCTGTGGATCATTCTTTCCAGTTCTATTCCTGAATTTTGCTGCCTGTGATCAGTATATGTCTGTTTGAAACCCCTTTTCCTTGTTGTTATTCCGCCTCCTTTGTACAAAATAACTGTAGATGTTTTTGTGTGTTTGTTGAGTCATTTACAGTTCTCCTTTGCAAAAGTAACATAGTCGTACTGTCGCCCTTTGATTTGAAACTGTCGTAAGTGTCGATTTCAGTCCTAGGAAAGAGTTTGATTGCTATTGATGGTCGATTATCCTGTTACTATTGCTTTTGGTCTGAATTTGTAATTTTCTAGTGTCAAGAACGAGTATTCATTTCAAAATCGTAAGGTGTCGTAATCATCTCCATTTTTCGAAAAGAAGCTTGTTTATATTTGTCACTTGAAAAGAAATTCAGATTTGTGCATCAACTTTCTTTTAGCATCCATATACTAAGAAAGTCGAAAAACAAATACATGCATGTGCATTTGCATATAAACAGTCTGTTTGGCTTGATTTAGGAAAGTGAATTTACAGTGTGCTCTTTGCTCTTTGTGAAAAGATTCTGTCTTTCTTTTCCCTAGTAGCTAGGATTTTCATTGCATAAAAGAGATAAAAAGTTTGTTTATCATCTTAGATTGCATTTTAGGAATTACATCTACATCTCGTGGTGAACCCGAAAGGCAAACTTCATAAACAAGATCAACTTAAAATAAATTCAACGAATCTAACAACGCTTTGGAACTTAACGCACAACATTTAGAAGTCTAGGCTAGAGACGTATTCCGGCGTCGTAAAGCCTGGTAACTATTGTTCTCACTGATGGTTGGGTGATTCCTCCACTTTGAGACGATAAGTGCCAGTACGGACTTGTGCTCCCACGTACCGTCGAGTATATTTTGGGAGACCCCTATAGGCTTAAATCCTTTATCCATAGGAAGCCGTGTCTACCGCCCTATCGATCACAATGCATTGAACACAGCATTCGGGAAGATTGACTACTGTACCGTAAAAAGTATTCTGCAGTTTTGCGATTGGTTTGGTACTCCCTCTACCTAGACTTCCAGAGTAGTCCCTTTCATTCCTTTTCAGACTCCTTAATGGAAAAGGTCCATCTGAGCACTTGTCACTTCAGGCTCATTAAAAATCGAAGGCGACTAGAGTCATCTTTTGTTTTTTCTCGACTCTTAAAAACTGAAAAAACAAGTTGTGTCAAAGCGTCTAAAATTCATTTAATTCGGAAACATACTTCCCCTTTATTTTAGTTGATCGAGTAATCCGCAATCGTGGAAGAAAGTCAATTGAAACCCCATTGTTCACGAAGGCTTACGAGTCAACCGTCTTTGTCTCCGGAATCGAAGCCAGTACAGACAAAGCGAACTCGTTTAACCGAATCCAAATCTCCTATTAAAGTTAGAACAAGTGTTCCAACGACATCAGAGACTTCGGTTACTCCAAACATTTCTGGAATCCCTGCCTCTACAAAAGAAGTTCAACAGCCACAGAAGGACAGTGATACTGATCCTAGTCTGAGAGTAAACACTTGTGTTACCGAACCAGTTCCATCTACAACCGGTTCGGAGAGTCTTGCTCTTCAAACATCTGTCGCTGTCGATTCCATACCTTCTTCGGCACCAGAAATATTCTACGGACCTGACGGTCTTCCCCTTCCACCTGGTTTGATTGCCATAGAAGAAATTGTAGAAGATCCTCAAACGAGTACTCCATCGCAATTTGGAGTCGGGATCACTCTATATCCTTCTTCATCAGAAGTTAGTCTACCACTAGCGGAAGCTCCTGTAGAATCGCTAGGTAATCTTTTGGATAGACTACAAATTTCTGAACAACCGTTTACATCTAGGACTGTGTCGTCTGACACAGCGACGACAGAACTCCCTGCTATCACTCCGACAATGTTCGCCGGTATACCATCTGTCCCGACTAGCTCTCAACCGCTAGAAGGAGTCCACTCAAGGGCTATTTCGATAATATGGTATGTTCCTATTTGTTCATCCAGAATAATATCCAGAAACTCTTATGTTGAGTCTCAACAAATTGATCCATTTGGAGGTCAATTTGGGTAGTCTGGTCCCCAAGGACAAACAATTCCCTTGAGTTCTGGATTACCACCGTATGGGGGGCAGTATACCCTTTCATTATCCCCTCCGGGAGGATATCCATACGGGAGTTCACAACGACATTCGGGTTATACTGGAATTACCTCAAGCGGTTGGGTACCAATACTACCTCAACAACCAAGAGTTGTATATTCGATGCAACAATGCTTACCTATGTCAAATATCCCAACTACACCAGCTATTGTGACGGTATCGCAAGTTCAAGCGCTGCCTGTTGTATGCCAACCTCAGGTTTCTCAGGTTGTAATGCAACAGCCCCTTGACCCTGCGACTCAACCACAATCGCCGACCAGTGGAACGACACAGGTTCAGACGGGTACAATTACCCCTCATCTTGGTCAAACTGTTAGTATCGGGCAACAACACATGGCTTCACAACCATGGCTGGTGCAATACCAACAACCGCAATTCCAACAAGTATACCAAGGTTCTGAGCAACAAATCTTTGCTAATAGTGGGCAACCGTACATTCAAAACGGTCAAAATCAACCATTTTACAATGGTCATGCCCACCAACCTTACCAAACATACCAGCATCAAATGCATTATGCCGGTATGCAAAGACCAACTGCTCAGGCAATCCCATCTTATCCTGGGTATGCTTCGCCTAACCTAAATCAGCAGTTACCCTTTGTGGCGACTTTAGAGTTACCTGATTTAAATAGGTTAACAAACGATCCAATCACTTACGCCCCTTGGTGGCCGGCGATTCCGCATAAACTTCCATCAGATATTCCTAAATTTAATGGAAATCCGGGTGAAGATCCATCGAATCACGTGATGACCTTTCGTCTATGGTGTTCATCAAACAACCTAAATGATGATTCGATAAGACTTCGCCTCTTTCAGAGGACGTTAACGGGTCCAGCGGCAAAATGGTAAATTGAATTACCTATAGCTTCGTTCGACAACTTCAGTACCTTAGCCACAACCTTTTTAACCCATTTTCAGTTACCAATAAGGTACGAAATGGGAACAGAACTTCTTACCAACTTCAAACAGACAACGGCTACTCACATATCTGATCATATACATGAGTGGTGATGTCGTCGTAGAATGGTAAAGACGTATGTCCCCGATCAGCTTTTAGCTGAATGGTTTATCAAGTCATTACTACCTTCCATCACAGAATATGTGGCAAAGGGGGGAGTCGTAACAAAAGAGCAAGTTATCGCTCGTGCGCAATATTTGGACTTCATTTACACTCAGTCCGGCACGCTCTACGATAAAATACCTGACGCCCCTAGATCGGAATTCTCAATTCCTCCTCCTCCTAAATCAAACAATGACTCTCATGCCGGCGATGGAGTGATTGGCACAACAGACATGAAATCGACAAAGGCTACATCCAAAAAGGCCCGTAAGATTTCAAGTCAAAATGCAAAAGATGAACTTCTTGCTTCAGAAGTAAATGCCGTATCGACAGATAAAGGCAAAGAAACCAAACAACCAGGAAGCAAGAAGAAAGGCAAAGGGAAGAAGAAGAAACAGGAGGAATCATCACCTGAAAAATCTTCCTCAAACCCTCCTGGAGATAGGAAACCAAAGAATCCATGCTTTATATGCGATGAGGATCATTGGACCGCGAATTGTCCACACAGAGCTGAGCTTAAAAAATTCTTCAAGAATTCAAAAACCTCCGCAGTGTTAACTGATCCGTTTCCAAATCCAAGAACAAATCTGGTTGAAAGTGGAAATGCTTCCCCGTCTCAAGTGCTAATGTTGTCGGTTTCAAAACAGCAAAATGATGCTTTGATATCGACAAGGAACAAAGATTATGGGAATCCACAGCTGTCGAACAACAAGGATAAAGATCAACCTAGTAGTTCGACAACAACTTCGACAGAAGTTGCGCCGCCCATCATCCCTGAATTGACAATAAAACCGCCAAAGGGAGTAGTACACAAGTCGACGTTTAATCCCCGCGCTAGAGCGGCACAGCATTATAATATAGTGGAAGATTTGGCCCAATCGCCATCCGCTATGTCGACTCTTGAAATACTACAGAATTGCCCATCCCAAAGGCAGGCTTTATTATCAGCCATTGGTGGGATTGACCCAAAGGATTCAAATCTTGTATCTTTCAACCATAAAGGATACGATCCTCAATTACCAACTCAACTAGCTTTCCTTGTTCAAGTGAAAGCCCTCAACAAAACTGTTCATCGAACAATTATTGATGAGGGAGCATCTACATGTATTATGTCGATGAGTTGCTGGAAAACTTTAGGATCTCCAACCTTGTCGAGATCTTCGACGACATTAAAAGCATTCGACGGAAGGACATATACCCCATATGGTATCCTAAGTAACTTGAAAGTTGAACTAGGAGGGAAAACGGTAGAAATAGATGTTGAAGTCATCGATGGAAATCTTGATTACAACATCCTACTAGGAAGACCATGGATATATGCTATGGCAGCTGTTGTGTCGACCTATTTTAGGAAGATTGCATTTCCCTTTCAAGGAGGGATTACAATCGTCGATCAACAAAACTTCCTCCCCAATGGTTCTCAAGTTACAGGAAGCATTCCCATGATCCATGGAAGCCCCCATTCGCTTCAAAATATCGGAGTAGGCCTACTAAAAGATCCTATATTAATGGGAACTTTCGCCCTTCCACCTCCAATCAACCTGGCAGAAGTAGCGTCAGTAGGAACCTGCAATATGATATCTTCTAAAAAGATCTCAGAAAACGATATCAACATGGATCATGCAATGGTTTTGCCCCCAAGCCCAATGGAAATAGTGTAGCAATCAATGTTCCTAGCATGGAAGGCAAACCCAAATCAACACTCATCAAGCGTTTGGATAGATAGGTCTAGAGAATATGGTACCCCTTTAGATCCTTGGTCGCGAGTGCATGTCACCGACGAAGGAATTGTCCAATCAATGGTAATTGAAGGGGCACCATGGAATGATTCCCACCATCGTTCCCTTCTTCCGGATTGTGGAGAAGATACTCAAGATGACCTTTATCATCCTTCAGCTTTTGATTTCCTATCAAATACTGTAAACATGGTGGATTTTGAAGATGGTTCTTATCTCGTGTCGACCTCGTTAAAAAATGAAACAAGGAGTCATGAGGATAGTTCTTTTACTGTGCCAACCTCATTAAAAAATGAAACGACTCCCCTTCCAAATCGAGTCTTTGATTACGATCTCGTAAAATCAATGTCGAGTCCTTCGAAGATCTCGAAGGTAAACCTTCATTCCAACCACCAAGATGAATGCAATGAAGCTTGGGGGCATGCACCTCGATTTGCGTTATTATGCTAGGGGCATGCAAATTCATCAACGAGCAGTGTTACTGCAGGGTTCAAGCTCGTTAAAAAATAAACCCTCCATGAGCAGTGTTACTACAGGGTTCAAGCTCGTTAAAAAATAAACCCGCATCGAGCAGTGTTACTACAGGGTTCAAGCTCGTTAAAAAATAAACCCGCATCGAGCAGTGTTAAAAAATAAACATAATACATGAGCAAATGTTTCCACCCGCGTTTAAGCTCGTTAAAAAATGAACTATTCCCCGGTAAATAACCATTGTGAATGTAGTACTTCAGCCGTTAAAGCCTTGGTCATGTTTGCACCGTCACCTCCACTTTTTCATTGGCCGATCATTCACCTCCATTTGATTGTTTACCCATTTTGAGGAACAGCTGCGAAGAGTGATTTCACTAGCCATCCTTGTGACACTGCCGTGATTGGAAAATTCCAAACCTTACCTGGAATCAACTGCTACCCATTTTATCACTCGTTCCTCAAAAGACGAGTCTCCTTTAAGCTCTTTTCAACTGACTCGTAAAATATGAAAAGATTGCCGAGCCATTGGCCTCTCCAGCTCGTTAAAGGGACAGGAAGTGCTATCCCTCCTCTAGATTTTAATCTTTTTGGACCTGAGGGATTATTACACAAAAAGATCGAGCGCTTGTTTTGTTCGGCTCGTTAAAGTATCAAAAATCCATCCCTTCTGTATTGTTTTATACTTTTTTGGACTTAAGGGATTAGATGACGAAAAAGGAATTTTGGAGTTACCTTTACGTTCCTTTTCAGACTCTCTAAAATTGAAAAGGACCGAGTTATCTTTGTCGTTAAACTCGTTAAAAAGATTAATAGCGACAAACTTGTCTATAGAAGAGAACGAGTTTCACTATTGCTAGGCTCGTTAAAACATAGCGATGGGTTTGCCCGAAGGGCAAATTATAGAACAAGCATATGTTATCCTCCTCAAGCTTGACAAAAATAAAGAGGTACTGGTCAGCAATGACTGGGAAAAATTGGGAAGAAAACTCAAAGAAACTTTGTTGGTAGCAAGTCGCTCTTGAACATGACACTTCCGCTCCGTGTCCGAGTCGGGTTGGGTTGTTTCATTCACCGGTCACATCACCATGGTCACGCCATACCATCTACATTTGGGGTTAATGCTACCAATCCATCACATCAGTGTCGCCGATATGTTCAAGAGAAGTCATTCAGAGAATTCACCTGTGTCTCACCCACTACCATACATTATACTCCATTCTTTCATGACCGCCACCCTGAACCTTATATCACCAGATCGTCCTCACCTCCATTAAAATCATTTGCTCCGTTCTGTGTCATTCATGTGGGATTCATTAAGGCCCTCCTGTGACGGATCACTTCTTGTCGACATCAGCTCATTATCCAAGAAGTTGATCTAGGAACACCCCATTCAGTACTTTGAAGCTTACATGCCTCAATGGCAAGTTTCTCACTTCCGGCGACAGGTTTACATCAATGGCCTTCGACCGAAAGATTTTACGTGGTGTTTGACGCCAAGTCCTTTATTCACACCACGTGAATTGTACTGCAGTACCTTGAGGGTCATTATCATTATCGGTGATTCCTCTCGCGCTTGTTAACAGTTTACATCATCGACTGGTAATCAAGCGATTTCTTTCCATGTTCGACTTCAGAACATTTCTCACATGGATCGACTTGTACTTCGAGTGAAGATCAGACGAGATTGAAGGCCCCGGATCTAGTTTCATCCATCTAGGCTGCGATATATATTCAGCTTTATAAATTCATTTTCATGTACATAGGACAGACAATCGTCTGAGTGTAGACTGATGATTTTGGTAGAGCCATCATCCTTTTGGCGACTCCACTGGGGAGATAATTAGTTTGTTTGTTTATCATTCTTTGTTGTCTATTTCATAAACTTACAAGTAGCATTCGAATTGCATTTGCCATAACAAATGCAAAGTAGACAACTGCTACTTCAATCCATCTACTGGATCTGTTTATGATTTAAACAACTGATTCACAAACTATCTGATTGCCCTTGTGATAGCTCTTAGATCCTCCTTAGATCTACCCCTGATTGTTGCATTACTAATTGCTTTTTACTTGGCCAAAAACCAAGAACTGAACTGCAAACTGTGACCCAGAGACCGAACAGAGTCTCGTTTCTGGCCCAGCGCAGGTACTGTTCAGAGATTCTGAATTTCAGTGCACTTCTCGAGTGGGCAACCTGCGTTGCATTTCAGATTCTCTGTGTTACAGGTGCGCTGATCAGACTGGCTCTGTGCAGTTGTGGTTTCTGTGGATCATTCTTTCCAGTTCTATTCCTGAATTTTGCTGCCTGTGATCAGTATATGTCTGTTTGAAACCCCTTTTCCTTGCTGTTATTCCACCTCCTTTGTACAAAAGAACTGTAGATGTTTTTGTGTGTTTGTTGAGTCGTTTACAGTTCTCCTTTGCAAAAGTAACATAGTCGTACTGTCGCCCTTTGATTTGAAACTGTCGCAAGTGTCGATTTTAGTCCTAGGAAAGAGTTTGATTGCTGTTGATGGTCGATTATCCTGTTACTATTGCTTTTGGTCTGAATTTGTAATTTTCTAGTGTCAAGAACGAGTATTCATTTCAAAATCGTAAGGTGTCGTAGTCATCTCCATTTTTTATTTCGAAAATAAACTTGTTTATATTTCTCGCTTGAAAATAAATTCAGATTTGTGCATTAGCTTTCTTTTTAGCATCCATATACTAAGAAAGTCGAAAAACAAATACATGCATGTGCATTTGCATATAGACAGTCTGTTTGGCTTGATTTAGGAAAGTGCATTTACGGTGTGCTCTTTGCTCTTTGTGAAAAGATTCTGTCTTTCTTTTCCCTAGTAGCTAGGATTTTCATTGCATAAAAGAGATAAAAAGTTTGTTTATCATCTTAGATTGCATTTTAGGAATTACATCTACATCTCGTGGTGAACCCGAAAGACAAACTTCATAAACAAGATCAACTTAAAATAAATTCAATGAATCTAACAACACTTTGGAACTTAACGCACAACATTTAGAGGTCTAGGCTAGAGACGTATTACGGCATCGTAAAGCCTGGTAACTGTTGTTCTCACTGATGGTTGGGTGATTCCTCCACTTTGAGATGATAAGTGCCAGTACGGACTTGTGCTCCCACTTACCGTCGAGTATATTTTGGGAGACCCCTATAGGCTTAAATCCTTTATCCATAGGAAGCCGTGTCTGCTGCCCTATCGATCGCAATGCACTGAACACAGCATTCGGGAAGATTGACTGCCGTACTGTAAAAAGTATTCTGCAGTTTTGCGATTGGTTTGGTACTCCCTCTACCTAGACTTCTAGAGTAGTCCCTTTCGTTCCTTTTCAGACTCCTTAACGGAAAAGGTCCATCTGAGCACTTGTCACTTCAGGCTCATTAAAAATCGAAGGCGACTAGAGTCATCTTTTGTTTTTTCTCGACTCTTAAAAACTGAAAAAACAAGTTGTGTCAAAGCGTCTAAAATTTATTTTAAACGGAATATTCATTACCCCTTTCCTACGTTGATCTTGGGTTGAGAAAATGGAATCCACCAACCAAGGAATTCCCCTTGGAGGAAATCCTAGTCCCTTCTCCTCTTGGGGAGATGTTGGTGCACCCCATATGGCCACATTGTCGCTTCCAGGACTGACAATTGGTTTACCTGTATGGCTCTTCTCGACCTCTGTCATTCAGAACACCACAATTCCTGAACAATCGAATCAGCAATTAGACGAGTCCAGAGTTACCCACCAACCTTCTACTTCCTCTAATTCTTCCTCTCCTCCTTCCTCTTCGCTTGATGGAGCTGGTAAAGCCAAAAGTCAGGGACCTAAGGAGAAGAAGGAAAAGAAGAAGAAAGAGAAGAAGAAGAAGGAGCCAAAAGCGAATGGGGGCAAACGAGTGTCGTCTAGCGAAAATCCACACACTGCACCGACCAGGCCTAAATCACCATGTGTCATTTGCAAAGGATACCACTATCACAGAGATTGTCCTTGCATCCCTCGGATCCTAAGGGACTAGTCTCCTCGTTTGCACAACTCGGTGTCGTCAACCTCTGATGATCATGTTGAAAACACACCGTCAACTAGTGAAAGTGAAGCCCCAGGAAAAAAAGGAAAATATAGATTTCCTTGTAAACTGTGCGAAGGAGATCATGCTGTCCACCATTGTCCCTTCTTAGACGAAGCTAAAAGAGTTTTGGATGATTGTCCGGTTTCACCATTACGACTTCCTCCTAGATATAAAAAACTCTTGCCGAGTCCGTCACTAGTTGAAAATCCAGCTGGCCCGCTCAGGTGGTCGGCCGAAGCACCTATCATTGAAGATAAACCATCTGAATCCATGCCAGACGAAAGTCAAAAGGTCGAGGCGGCAGTTGACCCGGTCTTGCCTTCAGAGGTTCCATCTTCAGATGATACAGTCACTGAAGAGAACAAGGATGACACCGTCCAAATTCTTTTCATAAGCATAGACTCTGACGAACATGGGGGCAATTTACCCGTTCCTTTACCGCAGGAAGGAAGTTCGTCAGAGTCGTACCCAGCCATCTATTCGGTCCCACCTCCAAGCAACCTAGTTGTCTCCTTCAACTGGAATCAACTAGGCAGACCCCGTTTACCGGCCAGTATACCATTCCGGATTATTGTTCAAATATATAGAATGGTTATGGCTGGTACCATCATAGATGAGGGGGCTTCTGTGAGTATCCTTTCCTCAACTGCTTGGAAAGTGCTTGGTTCGCCATCGCTTTTTTCCTGAGATGAGAAATCTGACAGGCTTTGATAAAGGAACCAGTCGATCGTTAGGGATCCTTCCCAATGTGCCCATAACGTTGAGAGGGAAAACCGTTCACATGAACGTGATGGTAGTTCAAGGACCCCTGGATTACAATCTACTCCTTGGACGAAACTATATTTATTGCATGAGAGCCATTGTCTCATCACTCTTTAGAGTGATGTGTTTTCCGCACGAAGGAAGAGTGGTCAAGCTCGTAGACCAGCTTTCATTTCCCGAATCACGCATAGCAAATAGTCATATACCATCCCTGAATGGTCTTTTCACGCAAGAAATGTCTCAATCTCCAGTCTGTCCTCCCGATGAGCGCGAGTGATTCGGAGGGATATGACTGAAACCCAGGGGGCATGCACCCTGGTCTGCTTCGGCAGGAAAACTTCGGGTATAGGGTAGGTTTTCGTGAGAGAATATGACCTCCGTACTCCCGTCTGTGATTGGAAGGGGGAGTTGGACTGGAACAAGATTCTCTTGTCAAAGTTGTTTGAGTTGGCGAGCACCGCTGCTCACCTTTGTTTATCTCGGTAGACATCGCCGAAGAAGTGTTTTGTTTACACCGTAAATAGAACAATCTTTGGTAACCTGTAAGAGGTAGGCCTCTCTCAGTAAAACAAATGTTTTAACGGAATAAAGAAGGGGTAACCTTGAAACTCTGTTTTATACCTGGGGGCATGCAAACCTTTTGGAGTGCAAGCAAAGAGTGATCATTTATCTGTTTTTTGGATTGGTCGTTTCCTAACTTGCATAAAGAAAGGATGTGTGGCAAAACTCTAAAAGTTGCCGTTTTATATGAGACATTCTTATCACAAGACTGGATTAATCGAGCAGTGTTATCGCAAGGTTCAAGCTCGTTAAAAAATAAACCCGCATCGAGCAGTTTTAGCACATAGTTCAAGCTCGTTAGAAAATAAACATAAGACATGAGCAAATGTTTCCACCCGCGTTTAAGCTCGTTAAAAAATGAACTATTCCCCGGTAAATAACCATTGTGCATGTAGTACTTCAGCCGTTAAAGCCTTGGTCGTGTTTGCACCGTCACCTCCACTTTTTCATTGGCCGATCATTCACCTCCATTTGATTGTTTACCCATTTTGAGGAACAGCTGCGAAGAGTGATTTCACTAGCCATCCTTGTGACACTGCCGTGATTGGAAAATTCCAAACCTTACCTGGAATCAACTGTTACCCATTTTATCACTCGTTCCTCAAAAGACGAGTCTCCTTTAAGCTCTTTTCAACTGACTCGTAAAATATGAAAAGATTGCCGAGCCCTTGGCCTCTCCAGCTCGTTAAAGGGACAGGAAGTGCTATCCCTCCTCTAGATTTTAATCTTTTTGGACCTGAGGGATTATTACACAAAAAGATCGAGCGCTTGTTTTGTTCGGCTCGTTAAAAGTATCGAAAATTCATCCCTTCTGTATTGTTTTATACTTTTTCGGACTCAAGGGATTAGATGACGAAAAAGGAATTTTGGAGTTACCTTTACGTTCCTTTTCAGACTCTCTAAAATTGAAAAGGACCAAGTTATCTTTGTCGTTAAACTCGTTAAAAAGATTAATAGTGACAAACTTGTCTATAGACGAGAACGAGTTTCACTATCGCTAGGTTCGTTAAAACATAGCGATGGGTTTGCCCGAAGGGAAAATTATAGAACAAGCATATGTTATCCTCCTCAAGCTTGACAAAAATAAAGAGGTACTGGTCAGCAATGACTGGGGAAAAATTGGGAAGAAAACTCAAAGAAACTTTGTTGGTAGCTAGTCGCTCTTGAACATGACACTTCCGCTCCGTGTCCGAGTCGGGTTGGGTTGTTTCATTCACCGGTCACGTCACCATGGTCACGCCATACCATCCGCATTTGGGGTTAATGCTACCAATCCATCACATCAGTGTCGCCGATATGTTCAAGAGAAGTCATTCAGAGAATTCACCTGTGTCTCACCCACTACCATACATTATACTCCATTCTTTCATGACCGCCACCCTGAACCTTATATCAATAGATCGTCCTCACCTCCATTAAAATCATTTTCTCCATTCCGTGTCATTCATGTGGGATTCATTAAGGCCCTCCTGTGACGGATCACTTCTTGTCGACATCAGCTCATTATCCAAGAAGTTGATCTACGAACACCCCATCCAGTACTTTAAAGCTTGCATGCCTCAATGGCAAGTTTCTCACTTACGGCGACAAGTTTACATCAATGGCCTTCGACAGAAAGATTTTGCATGGTGTTCGACGCCAAGTCCTTTATTCACACCACATGAATTGTACTGCAGTACCTTGAGGGTCATTATCATTATCGGTGATTCCTCTCGCGCTTGTTAACAGTTTACATCATTGACTGGTAATCAAGCGATGTCTTTCCATGTTCAACTTCAGAACATTTCTCACATGGATCGACTTGTACTTCGAGTGAAGATCAGATGAGATTGAAGACCAGGTTAAAGGGATAAACAACAAAGAATGATAAACAAACAAACTAAGTGCATGCTAGGTTAAAGGGATAGCACTTCCTGTCCCCAGTGGAGTCGCCATTTTGTTACAGGGAAAAGTGTTTATATAGAACTGCTCTATCCCACTAAGGTGTGACAGCTGCCTTAGAAACAAACAGAGAAAAGCTACTTATGTTTTTCCCTTTATGAAATATAGATAGAGAGGAATAGAAGGACTAACCTCTGTCTTGCGCTAATCCCTTGATTCGATCCCTCTCTTCTTTGATGGTCCCCAGCTACTTGCTCCCTTGCACGCCCAGCTTCACAAAGTACCTGCAAGATCACAGAAGCATAGCACTATACGAAGACATGGATCTATATTCATAAACAATCTAGGATCAGATGTAAATTGACCATACAAATGTAACAATCATCAATGATACAAAAGCATGGAGGAAAACTCAAATAGCTTTTATTGATAAAACAAGAAAAGATCCAGGAGGAGTTACAATCGGTTGTTTTGACCCAGCATCAATCTCCCAGCAAAGAAGCTCCTCTTCACCTCAAACAAAGCTTAGATCACCCAACAATCTGATGTTTTGTCTCTAGAAACCAACAGCGATTCCTTACAATATGCAAATTCCAGCCTCTGGATCTCTGGGATGAGGGATCCATATATAGATATCTGTAAGGGGGATGAGTCAGCTTGTGATTTGATTAGTGTCTTCTCTCTGACAGTTCTGGCTTCCACTTGGAGACTGAGGGTCTCTTACTCATCCTTGGTCGAATTCAGTGAGGCAAGTGTCACAGGAGAAGATTCTGGAAGCTTCCATTGCCTCTCCACCTCGCGGAATGACACTGCCATTTGTCATTTCTCGCCCATCACACCCCACAGAAGGGACTTTTGAAATGCAACACACCCTCACAGTGTATTTGGGTGAGATGCAATGCACCTAGCCAGTGGAGCAGCTGCAATGATCCTGTTTTGACCAATTCTGAGTAGTTTTTCATGGAGAACTTCTGGGAGAAGCTGTAATCTGTTGACCTTGTTCCTTTAGGGGTTAGAACAACACTTTCAGGGACTTAGGAGCCCTTGGTTTATGGACATTTCATGCTTGGGGTTGTAGGGCACAAAAATGTCTATAATAGTTTCCGCCTAAAGTATGAGGCCATTAACCTTTTGATGTCGGGTGAAATGCTTTATTATGAGGATCCGAAGTTCTTTCAATGCTAGGAGGAGACCTGTAATAAGATACAATACAATACATTATCTTCATAATATTTTCATGATCTAGCTGAGGCGGGCATTCCCATGCTCAGCTTTATAAATTCATTTTCATGTACATAGGACAGACAATCGTCTGAGTGTAGACTGATGATTCTGGTACAGCCATCATCATTTTGGTAGGATGATTATCTGTGCTGCAATGATGTACATTTAATTTCTTTATTTCCCTGAATATATATCGCAGCCCGGATGGATGAAACTAGATCCGGGGTCTTCAATCTCGCCTGATCTTCACTCGAAGTACAAGTCGATCCATGTGAGAAATGTTCTGAAGTCGAACATGGAAAGACATCGCTTGATTACCAGTCAATGATGTAAACTGTTAACAAGCGCGAGAGGAATCACCGATAATGATAAAGACCCTCAAGGTACTGTAGTACAATTCACGTGGTGTGAATAAATGACTTGGCGTCGAACACCACGTAAAATCTTTCGGTCGAAGGCCATTGATGTAAACCTGTCGCCGAAAGTGAGAAACTTGCCATTGAGGCATGCAAGCTTCACAGTACTGAATGGGGTGTTCCTAGATCAACTTCTTGGATAATGAGCTTATGTCAACAAGAAGTGATCCGTCACAGGAGGGCCTTAATGAATCCCACATCAATGACACGGAACAGAGCAAATGATTTTAATGGAGGTGAGGACGATCTGGTGATATAAGGTTGAGGGTGGCGGTCATGAAATAATGGAGTATAATGTATGGTAGTGGGTGAGACACAGGTGAATTCTCTGAATGACTTCTCTTGAACATATCGGCGACACTGATGTGATGGATTGGTAGCATTAACCCCAAATGCGGATGGTATGGAGTGACCATGGTGATGTGACCGGTGAATGAAACAACCCAACCCGACTCGGACACGGAGCGGAAGTGTCATGTTCAAGAGCGACTTGCTACCAACAAAGTTTCTTTGAGTTTTCTTCCCAATTTTTCCCCAGTCATTGCTGACCAGTACCTCTTTATTTTTGTCAAGCTTGAGGAGGATAACATATGCTTGTTCTATAATTTGCCCTTCGGGCAAACCCATCGCTATGTTTTAACGAGCCTAGCGATAGTGAAACTCGTTCTCGTCTATAGACAAGTTTGTCGCTATTAATATTTTTAACGAGTTTAACGACAAAGATAACTCGGTCCTTTTCAATTTTAGAGAGTCTAAAAAGGAACGTAAAGGTAACTCCAAAATTCCTTTTTCGTCATCTAATCCCTTAAGTCCGAAAAAGTATAAAACAATATAGAAGGGATCGATTTTCGATACTTTAACGAGCCAAACAAAACAAGCGCTCGATCTTTTTGTGTAATAATCCCTCAGGTCCAAAAAGATTAAAATCTAGAGGAGGGATAGCACTTCCTGTCCCTTTAACCTGGCATGCACCTCGATTTGCGTTATTATGCTGGGGGCATGCAAATTCATCAACGAGCAGTGTTACTGCAGGGTTCAAGTTCGTTAAAAAATAAACCCGCCATGAGCAGTGTTACTACAGGGTTCAAGCTCGTTAAAAAATAAACCCGCATCAAGCAGTTTTAGCACATAGTTCAAGCTCGTTAAAAAATAAACATAAGACATGAGCAAATGTTTCCGCCCGCGTTTAAGCTCGTTAAAAAATGAACTATTCCCCAGTAAATAACCATTTTGAATGTAGTACTCCAGCCGTTAAATCCTTGGTCGTGTTTGCACCGTCACCTCCACTTTTTCATTGGCCGATCATTCACCTCCATTTGATTGTTTACCCATTTTGAGGAACAACTGCGAAGAGTGATTTCACTAGCCATCCTTGTGACACTGGCGTGATTGGAAAATTCCAAACCTTACCTGGAATCAGCTGCTACCCATTTTATCACTCGTTCCTCAAAAGACGAGTCTCCTTTAAGCTCTTTTCAACTGACTCGTAAAATATGAAAATATTGCCGAGCCATTGGCCTCTCCAGCTTGTTAAAGGGATAGGAAGTGCTATCCCTCCTCTAGATTTTAATCTTTTTGGACGTGAGGGATTATTACACAAAAAGATCGAGCGCTTGTTTTGTTCGGCTCGTTAAAGTATCGAAAATCCATCCCTTCTGTATTGTTTTATAATTTTTCGGACTTAAGGGATTAGATGACGAAAAAGGAATTTTGGAGTTACCTTTACGTTCCTTTTTAGACTCTCTAAAATTGAAAAGGACCAAGTTATCTTTGTCGTTAAACTCGTTAAAAAGATTAATAGCGAAAAACTTGTCTATAGACGAGAACGAGTTTCACTATCGCTAGGCTCGTTAAAACATAGCGATGGGTTTGCCCGAAGGGCAAATTATAGAACAAGCATATGTTATCCTCCTCAAGCTTGACAAAAATAAAGAGGTACTGGTCAGCAATGACTGGGGAAAAATTGGGAAGAAAACTCAAAGAAACTTTGTTGGTAGCAAGTCGCTCTTGAACATGACACTTCCGCTCCGTGTCCGAGTCGGGTTGGGTTGTTTCATTCACTGGTCACATCACCATGGTCACGCCATACCATCTGCATTTGGGGTTAATGCTACCAATCCATCACATCGGTGTCGCCGATATGTTCAAGAGAAGTCATTTAGAGAATTCATCTGTGTCTCACCCACTACCATACATTATACTCCATTATTTCATGACCACCACCCTGAACCTTATATCACCAGATCGTCCTCACCTCCATTAAAATCATTTGCTCCTTTCCGTGTCATTCATGTGGGATTCATTAAGGCCCTCCTGTGACGGATCACTTCTTGTCGACATCAGCTCATTATCCAAGAAGTTGATCTAGGAACACCCCATTCAGTACTGTGAAGCTTGCATGCCTCAATGGCAAGTTTCTCACTTCCAACGACAGGTTTACATCAATGGCCTTCGACCGAAAGATTTTACGTGGTGTTCGATGCCAAGTCCTTTATTCACACCACGTGAATTGTACTGCAGTACCTTGAGGGTCATTATCATTATCGGTGATTCCTCTTGCGCTTGTTAATAGTTTACATCATTGACTGGTAATCAAGCGATGTCTTTCCATGTTCGACTTCAGAACATTTCTCACATGGATTGACTTGTACTTCGAGTGAAGATTAGGCGAGATTGAAGACCCCGGATCTAGTTTCATCCATCTGGGCTGCGATATATATTCAGGGAAATAAAGACATTAAATGTACATCATTGCAGCACAGATAATCATCCTACCAAAAGGATGATGGGTCTACCAGAATCATCAGTCTACACTCAGACGATTGTCTGTCCTATGTACATGAAAATGAATTTATAAAGCTGAGCATGGGAATGCCCGCCTCAGCTAGATCATGAAAATATTATGAATATAATGTATTGTATTGTATCTTATTACAGGTCTCCTCCCAGCATTAAAAGAACTTCGGATCCTCATAATAAAGCATTTCACCCGACACCAAAAGGTTAACGGCCTCATACTTTAGGGGCAACTGTTATAGACATTTTTGTGCCCTGCAACCCCAAGCATGAAATGTCCATAAACCAAGGGCTCCTAAGTCCCTAAAAGTGTTGTTCTAACCCCTAAAGGAACAAGGTCAACAAATTACAGCTTCTCCCAGAAGTTCTCCATGAAAAACTACTCAGAATTGGTCAAAACAGGATCATTGCAGCTGCTCCACTGGCTAGGTGCGTTGAATCTCACCCAAATGCACTGTGAGGGCGCGTTGCATTTCAAAAGTCCCTTCTGTGGGGTGCGATGGGCGAGAAATGACAAATGGCAGTGTCATTCCGCGAGGTGGAGAGGCAATGGAAGCTTCCAAATCTTCTCCTGTGACACTTGCCTCACTGAATTCGACCAAGGATGAGTAAGAGACCCTCAGTCTCCAAGTGGAAGCCAGAACTGTCAGAGAGAAGACAATAATCAAATCACAAGCTGACTCATCCCCCTTACAGATATCTATATATGGATCCCTCATCCCAGAGATCCGGGGGCTGGAATTTGCATATTGTAAGGAATTGCTGTTGGTTTCTAGAGACAAAACATCAGATTTTTGGGTGATCTAAGCTTTGTTTGAGGTGAAGAGGGGCTTCTTTGCTGGGAGGTTGATGCTGGGTCAGAACAACCGGTTGTAACTCCTCCTGGATCTTTTCTTGTTTTATCAATAAAAGCTATTTGAGTTTTCCTCCATGCTTTTGTATCATTGATGCTTGTTACATTTGTATGGTCAATTTACATCTGATCCTAGATTGTTTATGAATATAGATCCATGTCTTTGTATAGTGCTATGCTTCTGTGATCTTGCAGGTACTTTGTGAAGCTGGGCGTGCAACGGAGCAGGTAGCTAGGGACTATCAAAGAAGAGAGGGATCGAATCAAAGGATTAGCGCAAGACAGAGGTTGGTCCTTCTATTCCTCTCTATCTATAATTCATAAAGGAAAAACATAAGTAGCTTTTCTCTATTTGTTTCTAAGGCAGCTGTCACACCTTAGTGGGATAGAGCAGTTCTATATAGACACTTTTCCCTGTAACAGCCACGATCATCCAAAGATCTATCTGAAGTGTCACACTTATCGCTTTCACCATTAGATAGTCTTGCAGTCGGTCACATTGAGCATATTTTGTCTTGTTGGTTCAAGATGTCTTGTCGTCAAGTCATGTTGAGTGTGCGTTCACAAGGTCATGTATACTTGAGTTCACTCGCTCACACACTTAACCATTTGGCCAAAAATCTGTCAATCAGACCACCCTCCAACGTACAGACCTCTACTGAGTTGAAATGTGAAATCTTAGCCCTCAGTGACCAAGTACTGCTGCCCAGAATATCACAGAGCTTGAGGCTGCCTCCCAAGCAGTCTGCACTGCACAATCCTAGAATCAACCTAGCTGACTATCACCTAGAACAATGCAGAAGTTTCCCAAGAATCCATCTCAATCTGTGTTTCCTGCAAGCCAATCCATCAAGCCTCTCGTTGGTCAACTAGAGAGTTTGATCGGGCAGTGACCTCGTGGTTCACTCCTCCCAAAAATTGCGTAGAATATGTCAGCATCTCTGCCTCCACTAACTGAAGAAATTGCGCAGACAAGAGAGACAGGCACCCGTTGTCTGTCACTGCACTGTCTCTGAAAATTGTGCAATTCTATTAGTCAATCCCCCTACCAGCTGGCCTGTTGTTGCTCCTGAAAATTGTGTAGTTTTCCTGTATTGTCCACCAACTGCCTTACACCCTGCTCAACCCAGAAATTTTGCATACATGTTCAGCATGAATGCCTCCCGGTTTTGCACATTTTTGGTCAGCAAGCTCCCACAGCCCGCTCCCAGCAATTTTCACATCTTTCACTGCTAGTGTCCTCTGCTGCCCACACTGCCTTCCCGGGAAAAATCATGCAGTTTTGCCTCTCAGCTGAGCCAAATCCTACAGAATGTCACTGTTGTTCCGAACCGCTCATCCCAGCCTCCCACTGACCTCTGTGCAATTTTTCTTGATAGTGCCTTGGAGCCTCCCATCCCAACCTAACATGCACTCTACGTTGTCAAGGCCTAGTCCTCTCTCCTGATCACCTACACCCGGAAATGAAAGACAATGAATCATGGTAGACTAGGGGATTTATGGGTTTGATGTTGTCTCGTCATGAGTGATTTCAAAAGCAAGTACATGGATGAGACATGGCACGATGACTAATGAGATGAACAGAAGCGCATTCTAGAAGACTTGCTTGTGGTTGGATGAACACACGAAGCATACCAAGTAGCAAGCGAAGGAGACACATGCGCATGCATGAACTATCAAGCGAACACCAAGACCATTGAAGACTCCGCGCACTCTGCCATGCGGAGGTGAAGCTATGGTACACCACGGGCACACTCATCACTCAGCAGCACAACAGCTTGACACGAACAACACAACCAGCATGTGCATACCTACAGTGTCATGTCGAGTTGTGTCATGAGTCACCTCAGCCACATCACTACTTTGGGTCATAACTATGTAATCAATGTAATGTAACGTGGAAGTCCAAGAGACCCATAGATGAAGTCAAAGAGTCATGTAAGTTGAAGAATCATGTAATTCAAACAGTCATGAGGGAAGTCGAATGATCACAAGGGTCAGTTTCACCCTTGGCTATATATACCCCTCATTTGTACATGCACAAGACTTTTCACCTTGGCTCCTTCCACATAGCCTTGAGAGTCTGTATTATTTTCTTTGAGGAGCGATCGATGGCTCCAATGCCCCACTATGGGGATTAGTGATGTAATGGTGTATAGATGCCCCACTTTTCATAAGCATGTTAACCGACTAGCACGTTTTCACACATGTATTGTATTCGTTTGTAAGACTACTCTTTGGACCCTTATAATGCATGTTGCTTTAACCTGTATTAAGACAATTGAACTATTTCGGTTGTTTTAGTACATATTCTATTGGAAATGTGTTGTATAAGTTGTTAACGATGTCTCACCCATGTGGACTATTCTATCAGACACTCGACAGGTTCATCCTCATTAACTTGTTATAACGACCGTCACACTCGTATGGACTATTCCATTGGGAGTTGTACGTGCTATTTGTTCACTGTGTGTTTGTGACTGCTACATTCATGCGGAATACTCCGTCGAAAGTTGCTCATGTCCTGCTGTGTTGTGTGTCTCTAACAGAGTTGGGACTATTCCCTTTCGACTTGAGACTCACTCTCACCCTCTCCCTCTGCAGTGAAAGAACTTAGACACAAGTTACACTAAGCACTCACCAGGAACACGAACCTCATTGTTTGAAGACTAAGTAAACCACTCTCATGTGATGACAAGAAAGACCTAAGGCACATCTTTAAGATAATGGCAACCGGGCCATCATACCGGATGGGACTCCTACACCAAACGGTGTGAGGTCTAGTTGGGACTTCATATTGAGGAGATCCCCTGAATGTTGGCGGGTCCAGCACCATCAACATTTATGGCGCTAGAAGGAGGACTAGATGACAAGTTGAGTCCTCACAATATGTTTTGTATCTTCACATATTTATCATGATTAACCATAGAATTTCTCCTCCGAAGTGTATGTCTTATGGAAACGACTTTGAAATCTCAGAAGAGTTCTGGAATGACTTTTCACGTAATAAATATGATGGTGGAGGCCAAGTAGCCTTGTTTAGGCACACGGTTGGTGTTGTAGGCTACTGTGAAAGACATGGAATCTATGAAGGTTACATAACATGTGTGTTGTTCACATACACGCTTCAAGGGCACCCACTGCATTGGTTTTCCACACTGCCCGAAAAATATATTCACTCTTTTCATCATTTGATTGTAGAGATAGACCGATATTTCAATCATTTTGACCATAAAGCACTCAATAAAGAAATTCTGAATTATGGAAAGCACCTAATGAATCCGTTGAGAAATTTCACACGTGCTTTTGTAATATTCCATATCGATTTCCCAAAGATGAAATTTATTGGGAATTCCTCGATGGAAGATTTAAGTATCTTCCTTACATATCCAAAAATCTGCAATTCTTAGAATCATTCAAACCCCTCCAAGCATACCTCGGTGTTAGAACTGCCAAATCCAAGATGGGCGAGGTCACTGTCACAAGTGATTGTTCGTCCTCTTCTCATCAAACATCTCTAGCTCCGCATTGCAAGGTGGGATAAGGTGTGTGCACATATATTGAACTGTCACATCCTCCCACCCCAATTGCTATTGATATCTGCGCAGATTTGGCTTACAAGCCTATTGGTTGTCATATGGAGTTGTTACCTCAATATTCATCCCCTCATTCTATTAATCATCTAGATTTTATTGTCTTGTGTTCTTCTGTTCCAGACTCCACACTTGTTATGAACAAGGATCAAGTTGTCGACGGAGTTGGTGTTGTGCAGCTAACCTGTGCTATCATTCATGATGAGTGTGTGTGAGAATCTGAAGAAGAACCCGCGATGAAGGATGACTCCCTTCCATCCATGCCTCATCCACTCTATCCTGACATCCCTTGTGATTCTGCCACTTTTAATTTCCCCTGTGAAAACTCATCTCCGGATGTTTCTACTTCCGATCATTCACAGGACACATCAGATGTCAGCCTGTCATTACATTGTGGAGAGGACACATATTCCTCTGAAAATCCATCCCATCTATCATCTATCATTTCTGAAAACACAGAGGGTGAACATCCTTGTTTCTCATCTACCCCTCTGCATGATTCATCAAATCATGAGGATGTCAATAAACATCCCAAATTTTCTAATCATGGTTGTCATGATCTCTTTACTTCTTCATTTGGTCACAATGTTGATTCACTCGTTGTTAATCTTTCTAAGCCACTGGTCACCGATGATCTATCTATTGACAAAGTGGAAACCTCATAGGATTTCGAGGCACTTCAGCCTAAGCTAATGGTTATGTCAGGCCCTCTCTCTCCTAAGGTTAGTTCCGCTTCCAATGAGAAAAATTTTGAAACACCCAAGGCTTCTCATCACTCTCTACTTCACATTGAAGACCAATCTAATACACGGAGTTCACTTCCTCCACCCAAATTACATGGTCCCATCACTCATGCCTTGGAGGAATCATACACAACAAACACACTTGCAAGGCATAATTTGTCTCTCTTTCTCATGTTTTCTAGTCTGTCACAGTCAAGATAGTGTGCATGCTTATCATCTGAATGCAATGTGTCACAACACCATGTTAAGTCCACAAAATCTCTGTCTTGTACATTCACTGTTTTCTTTTATGTTGATGTTTTAGAACTCAGAGCGTGTTGATATTCATTGTTAAATCTTTCTTGCTCACTCATTTACATGCATATTTTTCATTCCTTCGCCAACATGGGCCAGCCAATGTGTCGATGGCTACATTGGAAATATCACTTCACGTGAGTAAGCCCATGCACTATTTAGCATAGGAGTAGGAGTAGTCTTTTCTTCTTGCTTTGCTTTCTAGTTTGAATGTTTGTTTTCTTGCTTACTTGGTTTGGTTTTATTTCTTACTTTATTTTCTTATGGTTTTTTCTTTTGCTTTACTTCTTCTTTTTTATTTTTTGCTTTCTTTGCTCACTTGTACCCGTAGGTTAGTCTCTCATGAAACCATGTTTGTCTCTCGAGACAAGCCAGGAAAATATAAGAGGACTTGTACAACTATCAACATATGGTTATTTGTTGTCCTCTCTCTTTATGAAGAGCTTGTTGTCTCTAATTGATGATGCCTTGATGGAAAATATGTTATGTTCAGCATGAGTCTTGGTGAAAACACAATGCTTGCACTACTAACTAGTACCCATACTCTAATATGTTCTTTTCAGTTAACCCTTGTCAGCTTAGTCAAGTAGAGTAAGCTGAGGGGGAAAACCTTAACAAGTATGTCAGAGGTATATAACATACTTCTCTAAAGGAACAACCTCTTCTACTCTCAATAAGTCGGGATCCCTCTTCCCCCTCTGAAATAAATAAGTGCCTATGCACAGTTCTTTGAAAAATGGAGAAAATGAAAAATGGAAAATGAATAAGGAAAAAGAAGAGAAAGGCTTCATGCGCAAAGAGGTTATACAAGTAACTCTGTCGGGGAACTGACCAGGCTCACTGGTAGCGGAGCGATGCTTGTGTTCCTGCATGACTCTGTCGAGGTACTGTCCAGGTCTACTGGCAGTGAAGCAACACCAGAGATGAAACTTAAACTCTGACAGTTATATTACTTTTGCATCAATATACCCCTCATCCCCAATCAAAACAATTAAGTTGGCTTGTCTTGGAATGTGTGATGATCGATTAAGAGAATGGTAAGGGTTACATCTTTCACACAAGCTAGTGCAGAACCCATCATGATCAAAGAATTGAACAATACTTCTGGAAGGGTTAGACTCAATGTTAACGAAACAAGGTATATACAGAGAGTTGGAGTTCTACCATTGTGTCGCCATTGTTGTAGCGGCTACAACCACCCTCCAAAATTTTGGCGAGCATGCAAATTTTGGAGCCTACCTTGGATCCTGCGATTGATCGTCCTTGGTCACTTGTTGGGAAGATGATGAACTCAATATTCCCCTCCTTGATCTTAAGAGTTTTTCATGTTCTCACATTTATGCAACATGTGTCACCTTTAGGCATAGGGGTTGTTGTTTGGCATACAAAGGGAATGTTGTTTTGCTTCAAGGGAATTGTGTGCATATGAGTGGTTGTCATCACATAGACATGTTTCACACTCACTTCACGCACTATTGTCACGAAGGTTGTTGCATCAAGAAACGTATGTCGTATGAATTCTGGATGGTCTATGTTGTGTCACTAAGTGTCCGTGTGAAATCACAGTCGAGTCCTTTCACAGTTTACATCTATGTCACTGATATCACACTTAACCATTTCCCAACCAACCCAGCCTCATCCAGCTTCCCAGAACTTTTCACTTTTCTTCTCCAACTGTCAAGCTTCCTCCCTTACCTGCTGAAACCCGAGAGTGCATAGATACCCCAACATCTCTTGGCATCCAAAACTGCACAATGGTTCCCTCTAATATCCTTCCCCAACCAAAACCCACGATCAACAGAAACTGCGCAGGATTGCCTTTCAGTTGCCCGGGCTACACTGCACTCAGAAATTGCACAAAGATGTCCTCCCAGGACCCCACCCGTAGCAGTGTCATGTGCCTCAAAATTTCACAGTGTTGTCCAAGTTTCCTTATCTTTCTTGCATTTAGAAACTGCGTAGTTGGGCCTCCTAGGGCTTTGTCCCAGTAGCAGTCATTGCACGTTGAAACTACATTGATAGATCTCTCAGTGACTACAGGAAAAGGTGACATGCTAAGATCACCCCAAAGAGTTGACCAGAAGGAACAAGAGACTAAGTAATGGAAAAATATCAGGACCGTATGCAAACTTCATCGGTTGCTTGATCGTCTCAAGGGTAAGTATGGTCAATAAAGAACACCTTTCAAAGTACACGTCTTAGTTGAGTTTGTTGGAATTCTTTTCATTTTCATAACATCCTATCCTCAATAAGATGCATGTGCACAAACACAACAGTCATTTCATGTGTCTCCTCTACATGTCTTTCTTCCTTTTCACTTGTTTGACAAACTATCATCTTTGACATGTTGATTGTTATGTCATGCTTGCGACCTTGTTCTAGTGATGTTGAAGGTTTGTGTTTGAGTTGTGTTCACTATGTAAACATCTATCACACTCACACATGATGTTGTAAGCACTATCGTGCAAGTGTCGTCATGGTCATTCGAAGGTCTATCTGAAGTGTCGCACTTGTCGTTTTCACCATTAGATAGTCTTGCAGTCAGTCACACTGAGCATATGTTGTCTTGTTGGTCTGAGATGCCTTGTTGTCAAGTCATGTTGAGTGTGTGTTTGCAAGGTCATGTATACAAGAGTTCACTTGCTCACACACTTAACCATTTTGCTGAATATCTGTCGACCGGACCACCCTCTATTAGCCGGACCTTCGCTGAGCTGCACTACATAGTATCAGCACTCAGTGACCAAGTACTGCTACCCATAATTGTGCAGAGCTTGAGGCTAGCTCCCAAGTTGTCTGCATTGCACAATCCTAGAATTGACCTTGTTGACTTTCACGTAGAATAGTGCATAATTTTTCCAAGAATTCATCTTAATCTGCGCTACCCACAAGCCAATCCATCAAGCCTCTCGCTAGTCAACTGGAGAGTTTGACTAGGTAGTGACCTTGGGCTTCACTCCTCCCAAAAATTGCGTAGAAGTTTTCATCATTCCTGCCTCCATCGAATGAAGAAATTGTATAGACAAGAGGGATAGGCACCCGTTTCCTATCACTGTACTGTCTCTGAAAATTGCACAATTATGTAAGTCAGTCCCCCTACCAGTCGACCTACTACTCCTCCTTAAAATTGTGCAGTTTTCCTGGACTATCCACCAGCTGCCCGACACCCCAATCAGCCTGGAAACTATGCAGACTTGTTCAACATGAATGCCTCCCAGTTCTGCATAGTTTTGGCAGCCAAGCTCCCACATCCCACTCCTAGCAATCTGCGCAGTTTTCACTACCAGTGTCCTCTACTACCCGCACTGCCTTGCTGGGAAAAATTGTGTAGTTTTTCCTCCCAGCTGAGCCAGATCCTATAGAATGTCACTGTTGTTCTAGACTGCTCATCCCAGCCTCCCAGTGACCTCTGCATAATTTTTCTTGACAGTGCCCCAGAGCCTCCCATCTCAGCCTTACATGTGTTCTACGTTGTTTCAGATCCTTGTCCTCTCTCCCGGTCACCTGCACCTGAAAACGAAAGACAATGCATCATGGTAGACTATGGGATTTATGGATTTGATGTCGTCTCATCATGAGTGATTGCAAAAATAGGTACATGGATGAGACATGGCATGACGACCAACGGGATGAATAAGGAATGCATGCTACAAGACTTGCTCACGGTTGGATGGACACATGAAGCAGACCAAGTAGCAAGCGAAGGAGACACATGCACATGCATGAACTATCAAGCAAACACCAAGACCATTGAAGACTTGGCACACACTGCCATGTGGAGGTGAAGATATGGTACACCACAGGTACACTCATCACTCGACAACACAACAACTTGACATGAACAACAGAGCCAACATGTGCATACCTGCAACGTCATGTCGAGTTGTGTCATGAGTTGCCTCAACCACATCACTACTTTGGGTCATAACTTTGTAATCAATGTAATGTAATGTGGAAGTCCAAGAGACCCACAAATGAAGTCAAAGATTCATGTAAGTCGAAGAGTCATGTAAGTCAAATAGTCATGAGGGAATTTGAACAGTCATAAGGGTCAGTTTCACCCTTGGCTATATGTACCCCTCATTTGTACATGCAAAATACTTTTCACCTTGGCTCCTCCAACATAGCCTTGAGAGTTTGTAGTCTTTTCTTTAAGGAGCGAGCAATGGCTCCAATGCCCCACTATCGAGGTTAGTGATGTAATGGTGTATGGATGTGTCTTAGAACTTTCGCTTAATTCAAAAGCATGTTAACAGGCCAGCACGTTTTCACACATGTATTGTATTCGTTTGTAAGACTATTCTTTTGATGCTTGTAATGCATGTTGCTTTAACCTGTATTAAGATAGTTGAACTATTTTGGTTGTTTTAGTACATATGTTGTTAGAAATGTGTTGTATCATTTGTTAACATTGTCTCACCCATGTGTACTATTGCGTCGGAAACTCGAAAAGTTCATTCTTGTAAACTTGTTATAATGATCATCACACTCGTGTGGACTATTACGTTGGGTGTTGTACATGCTCTCTGTTCACTGTGTTTGTGACTTCCGCATCCGTCTGGACTACTCCACTAGAAGCTACACATGTCCTTTTGTGTTGTGTGTTTCTAGCAGAGTTGGGACTTCTCCCTTTTGACTTAGACTCACTCTCACCCTCTCCCTCTGTAATGAAAGAACTTGACACAAGTTACACTAAGCACTCACTAGGCACACAAACCTCACTATTTGAAGACTAAGAAAACCACTCTCATGTGCTGACAAGCAAGAGCTAAGGAATATATTTAAGATAATGTCAACCGGGCCATCATACTAGATAGGACTCCTACACCAAATGGCGCAAGGTTTAGTTGGGAATTCATACCGGGGAGATTCGTTGAATGTTGGCAGGTCCAACACTGTCAACATTTCTAGCGCTAGAAGGAGGGCTAGATGACAAGATGAGTCCTCACAATCTATTTTAAATCTTCGCATACTTATCATGACTAAACATAGAATTTATCCTCTAGAGTGTATGTCTTATGGAAATGAATTTGAAATCTCAGAAGAGTTCTAGAATAACTTGTCACGTAATACATACAATGGTGGAGGCCAAGTAGCCTTGGTTAGACACACGGTTGGCATTGTAGGCTCCTATGAAAGACATGAAATCTATGAAGATTACATGACTTCTGTGTTGTTCGCATACATGCTTCAAGGGAACCCACTGCATTGGTGTGTCACGATGCCCGAAAAATCTATTCACTCTTTCCATCATCTGATCACAGAGATAGATCGTGCTTTCAATCATTTTGACTGTAAATCACTGAATAAAGAAATTTTGGAATTAAGGAAAGCAACTGATGAATCCATTGAGCAATTTCACACACGTTTTTGTAATCTTGAATATCGATTTCCTAAAGATGAAATTGATTGGGAATTCCTTGATGGAATATTTAAGTATCTTCTTTACATATCTGAAAATCCGCAATTCTTAGAATAATTCAAACCCTCCCAGCATACCTCGGTGTTAGAGCTACCAAATCCAAGACAGACGAGGTCACTATCGCAAGTGACTGTTCGGCCTCTTCTCATCAAACAGCTCTAGCTCCACAATGCGAGGTGGGATAAGGTGCATGCACATCTGTTGAACTATCACATCATCCCACCCCACCTACTCTTGATATCTACGCAGATTTAGCTTACAAGCATGTTGGTTGTCATATGGACTTGTTACATCAACCTCCGTCCCTCCATTATATTAATCATCTGGATTTTATTTCCTTGTGTTCTTTCATTTCAAACTCCACACTTGTTGTGAATGAGGATCAAGTTTTCAACGGAGTTGGTGTTGTGCAGCCAACCTATGCTATCATTCATGACAAGTGTGTGTGATAATATGAAGAATAACCTGCGGTGAAGGATGACTCCCTTCCATCCGTGCCTCATCTTCTCTATCCTGACATCCCTTGTGATTCTTCCACTTTTGATTTACCCTGTGAAAACTCATCTCCAAATGTTTCTACTTCTGATGATTCACAGGACACATCAGATGTCAGCCTGTCATTACTTTGTAGAGAGGACATATATTCCTCTGAAAATCCATCCCATCTGTCATCTGTCATTTCTGAAAACACAAAGGGTGAACATTCATATTTCTCATCTACCCCTTTGAATGATTCGTCAAATCATGAGGATGTCGATAAACATCCTAAATTTTTTTATCATGGTTGTCATGATCTCTTTACTTCTTCATTTGGTCACGATGTTGATTCACTCATTGTTAATTTTCCTAAGCCACTAGTCTCTGACGATCTATTTATTGACGAAGTGGAAACCCCGTCGGTCGTCAAGGCAGTTCAGCCTAAGCTGATGGTTATTTCAAACCCTCGTTGTCCTGAGGTTAGTTCCTCTTCCGATCAGAAAATTTTTGAAACACCCAAGGCTTCTCATCACTCTCCGCTTCGCATTGAAAATCAATCTAATACATAGAGTTCACTTCCTCCACCTGAATTACATGATCCCATCATTCATGCCTTGGAGGAATCATACACGGCAAGCACACTTGCAAGGTGTAAGTTGTCTCTCTTTCTCATGCTTTCTTGTCCTTCACAGTCAAGAGAGCGTGCATGTTTATCATCTGCATGCAGTGTGTCATAACACAATGTTAAGTTCGCAGAATGTTTGTCTTTTTCATTCGCTCTTTTCTTTTCTTTGGATGTTTTAGAAATCGGAGTGTGTTGGTATTCATTGTTAAATATTTCTTGTTCATTGGTTTACATGCATATTTTTCATGCCTTCACCAACATGAGCCAACCAATGCGCTGGTGGCTGCATTGGAAATATCACCTGACGTGAATAGGCCCATGCACTGTTTAGCGTAGGAGTAGGAGTAGTATTTGCTTCTTGCTTTGATTTGCTTTCTGGTTTGCACATCTATTTTCTTGCTTAATTGGTTTGGTTTTCTCGCTTGCTTGATTTTCTTACTTGTTTTTCTTTCTCTTTACATATGCTTTTTTCTTTTTTTCTTCCTTTGCTCACTTGCACCTGTAGGTTAGCCTCTCATGAAATTGTGTTTGGCTCTTGAGACAAGCCGGGAAAATCTAAGAGTACTTGTACAACTATCAACATTTGGTTATCTATTTTCCTCTCTCTTTATGAAGATATTTTTTTTCGCAGTTGATGATGCCTTGATGGAAAATACGTTCTGTTCAGAGCGAGTCTTGGTGAAAACACAACGCTTGCATTGTTAACTAGTACTGCATACTCTAATCGGTTCTTTTGAGTTAACCCTTGTCAGCTCAGTCAAGTAGAGTAAGGTGAGGGGGAAAACCTTAACAAGTATGTCAGAGGTATATGTAATGTACTTCTTTGAAGGAACAACCTCTTCGGCTCTCAATAAATCAGGATCCCTCTTCCGCCTCTGAAATAAATAAGTTCCTATGCACAGTTCTTTGAATAATGGAAAAAATGAAAACTGGAAAATGAATAAGGTGAAAGAAGAGAAAGGCTTCATGCGCAGAGAGGTGATACAAGTAAATCCACCAAGGTACTGACGAGGCTCGTTGGTAGCAGAGTGATACTTGTGTTCCTACGTGACTCCGTCAGGGTACTTTCCAGGCCTGCTAGTAGCAAATAAACACTAGAGATGAAACTTAAACTCTAATAGTTATATTGTTTTTGCATCAATATACCCGTCATCCCAAATCAAAACAACTAAGTTGACTTGGCTTGGAATGTGTGCTGGCCGATTAAGAGAATGGTAGGGACTACATATTTTACACAAACTAGTGTAGAACCCATCACAACCAAAGAATCGAACAATACTTCTTGAAGGGTTAGACTCGCTGTTCACAAAACAAGGTCTATACAGAGAGTTGGAGTTCTACCAGTGTGTCTCCAATGTAGTAGCGGCTACAACCACCATCCAAAATTTTGGCTCGCATGCAAATTTCGGAGCCTACCTTGGATCCTGCAATCAATCATCTTTGGTCACTTGTTGGTAAGTTGATGATCGCAAGCTTTCCCTCCTTGATCTTAAGATTTTTTCATGTTCTCACCTTTATGCAACATGTGTCACCTTTGGGCATAGGGATTGTTGTTTGGCATACAAAGGGAATGTTGTTTTTCTTCAAGGGAATTGTGTGTGTATGAGTGGTTGTCATCACATGGACATGTTTCACACTCACTTCACGCATTCTTGTCATGAACGTTGTTGAATCAAGAAAAGTATGTATTATGAATTTTGAATGGTCTACGTTATGTCACTAAGTGTATGTGTGAAATCATAGTCAAGTCCTTTTACTATTTACATTTGTGTCGCTGATCTCACACTTAGCCATTTTCCCAAAAACCTAGCCTCATCCAACTTCCTAGAACTTTGAATTTTGCTTCTGCAACCATCAAGCTTCCTCCCTTACCTGCTGAAACCCCACAGTGTGTAGAGACCCCAACATCCCTTGGCGGCCAAAACTACACAGCGGTTTCCTCCAGTATCCTTCCCTAGCCATAACCCACTCTCAACAGAAACTATGCAGTATTTCCTCTCATCTCCCCAGGTTGCATTGCACTCAGAAATTGTGCAGAGGTGTCCTCTTAGGACCCCACCCCGCAATAGTGTCATGTGCCTCAAAATTGTGCATTGTTGTCCAAGCTACCCTGTTTTTCTTGAATTCAAAAACTACGCAGTTGGGCCTCCCAGGGCTTCATCCTGGTAGCAGTCACTGCCCGCTGAAGCTGCATTGATATATCTCTCAGTGACTACAGGAAAAGGTGACATGATAAGATCACCCCCAAGGAGTTGAGGAGAAGGACCAAGAGACTAAGTAATGGAAAAATATCAGGACCACATGCAAACTTCGTCAAATGCATGATCATATCAAGGGTAAGTATGGTGAGTAAATAACACCTATTATTTGAGTTTTCAAGACTTCTTGTCATTTTCATATCATCCTATCCTTAGAAATAGGCATGTACACAAACAAAAAAGTCATTTCATGTGTCTCCTCTACATGTCTTGCTTCCCTTTCTCTTATTTGACCAACTTTTCTTATGAAACCATCAAGCTTCCTCCCTTACCTGCCGAAACCCCACAGTGCGCAAAGACCCTAACATCTCTTGGCATCCAAAACTATGTAGCGGTTTCCTTGAGTTTCCTTCCCTAGCCAGAAGCCACTGTCAATATAAACTACACAATATTTCCTTTTAGCTACACTGCACTCAGAAATTGCACAGAGTTGTCCTCCCAGGACCCCACCCTGCAGCAATGCCCTGTGCCTCAAAATTTCACAGTGTTGTCCAAGTTTTCTTATCTATCTTGCATTCAGAAACTGCACAGTTGGGCCTCCCAAGGCTTCGTCCCAGTAGCAATCATTTCCTAATGAAACTGCGTTGTTATATCTCTTAGCGACTGCAGGAAAAAGTGACATGCTAAGATCACCCCCAAGGAGTTAAGGAGAAGGAACAAGAGACTAAGTAATGGAAAAATATTAGGACCGTATGCAAACTTCGTTAGTTGCATGATCATCTCGAGGGTAAGTATGGTAAGTAAAGAACACCTTTCAAAGTACACATCATAGTTGAGTTTGCTGGAATTCTTGTCATTTTCATAACATCCTGTCCTCAATAACATGCATGTGCACAAACACAAAATTCATTTCATGTGTCTCCTTTACCTGTGTTTCTTCCTTTTCTCTTGTTTGAAAAATTGTCATCTTCGACATGTTAATTGTTATGTCATGCTCGCGACCTTGTTCTAGTGATGTTGAAGGTTTGTGTTTGAGTTGTGTTCGCTATGTAAGAATCTATTAAACTCACATTGTTGGCATTATGTTTCTGGTATGGCTATATGTTATAGATGTTGTACTTGATGGCAACTCCCATGGCAAGGCTCTCATTTTATTGAAAATTAAGAAGGACGCAGGAAATCAGTTCATAAGGTGCGTACCCGCAGGTACACCATGCAGGGACCGCGTCCAGAGACGCAGGCCAGCCGTTCAGGAGGTGCGTCCCCCAGTGCACACATTTCAAGGCAGAGAAAAGCCACGTGGGGGTTTCTTGTGTTTTACTCTTGGTATCTAGCCGACGGTATTGGGTTATTATGGTGTCGGCTCGTGGTATTGTTCCATGATTTTAGGAGGAGCTTGCCTATATAAAGCAAAGGAGATCATTTGGCTTGAGCATGGTTTTGGTTGAATATCTTATGAGGGCTAGATCTGGTCTAGATCTAAAGAAGGCGAATCTACTGATGGACCGAGATCTCTTTGGCGCATGTTCAGATCTGTAGATCTGACTGTCTGGGTTACTTCTGAAGTCTTGAAATCATCTATGCCCGGAGGGACGCAGGCGCAGTAAGGGTTCAGGTGCGCCGGGACGCAGGCGCAGAAGGGTTCAGGTGCGCCGGGACGCAGGCGCAGAAGGGTTCAGGTGCGCCGGGACGCAGGCGCAGAAGGGTTCAGGTGCGCCGGGACACAGGCACAGAAGGGTTCAGGTGCGCCGGGACGCAGGCACAGAAGGGTTTAGGTGCGCCGGGACGCAGGCAGTTCAATAGACTCAGAGCGAGGGACGCAGGCTAGCAGTTGAGCAGGGTGCGTCCGGGACGCAGGCTAGCAGTTGAGCAGGGTGTGTCTGGGAAGCAGGCTAGCAGTTGAGCAGGGTGAGTCCGGAAGCAGGCTAGCAGTGGAGCAGGGTGCTTCCTTCTCTTAAAATCTTTGTTTATCATTGTTGTGTTCTGGGTTTGGTCCTATTACTGTTGATCTGGTTACTACAGTTGATTGGGTGATTCTCTCATACTTGATGATCAATTGATGCTTATGGATCCAGTTTGAAAATTTATGAAAAGTGGTCCTTGTAAGAAAATAAGTAGGGGGTTGTAGCTCCCTTCCAGGAGAGACTGGAAAACGAGAGAGAGTTGTAGCTCTCTGCAGGTTGCAGCCTGCGTACTGGTAAAGGACTGCACTAGTACAAAACCATTGTAAAAGAAGTTTCTAATTTGAAAGAAGATAGAGACATATTGCAGCAGGTGGTTTTCACCCACATTGGGTTTCCACCTTACATCTTGTGTTCTTTGGTGTGACTATCTGTTTTCTTTGTTCATGCACATTATTTTATGGTACTGACATGCAAATATAATTCAAAGATCAAATAAGGAAGGTTCATTAAAAGAATTAGATAATACTGATTCACCCCCCCCCCCCTCTCAGTATTATTTCCAACAATTGGTATCAGAGCAGGTCCTTCTGAGGAAGCTTGATCGCTTGAAGGAAAAGATCCATCAGAATGGCTAATCCAGAAAGAGAGGCACACATCAGGCCACCAGTCTTTGATGGGAACAATTTTTCTCACTGGAAGATAAGAACCACTGCATATCTACAATCACTTGGAGCAGAAGTTTGGGGAATCGTAGAAGGAGGATACAAATTCCCATCAGCAACTCCTACAGATCCAGCAGAGAAAAAGCAATATGAGCTCAATGCCAAAGCTGTTACTGTCCTATTGAGTAGTTTGACTCAATCAGAATTTATGAAGATCATGCATTTCAAATCAGCTAAGGAAATATGGGACAAAATCGTCATAAGCTACGAAGGAGATGATCAGGTAAAAAGAGCAAAGCTTCAAACTCTCAGAATCCGGTATGAAACTCTTAAGATGCGTAATAATGAAAGCATAGCTAATTATTTCCTGCGTATGGATGAGATTGTGAATTGTATGAGGGATCTGGGTGAAGAATTTGAGGAAGTTGTCTTAGTTGAAAAAGTTTTGAGATCTCTGTCTGCTAAGTTTGATTCTAAAGTATCTGCCATAGAAGAAAAGGAGAATGTGCAGAAAATCACCATGTCACAACTTCATGGGATCTTAACTGCTTTTGAAATGCGACAAGAGGTACCACCAGAGGCCGCATTCAAAGTGTCAGAGGAAGAAGATGAGGTAAATTTTGTCAAGAATCTTGAACAGGGAACTGGACGGTTCAAAGGTAAGCTACCTTTCAAATGTTTTCTATGTGGTAGAATTGGTCACTATGCTGCTAGATGTCCTCATAACAAAGGAAAGATATCTGAAGAAGATGGTAGAAGCTATTATACCCATATTAAAAGTTCATTCAATGATAGTGAAGATATTAGAAGTCTCATGGCACATAAGAAGAAGAATGCTTCATCCAATAATAGCGAAGATATTAAAAGTCTCATGGCACATGAAGAGAAGAATGCAGAAACTGAAGAAGTTGCCAAATTAAAAGAACAATTGGAGACAGAAATCAGGGTAAGGGAGCAATTGCAGGATATAGTAAAGGATCAGAGTACAACTATTCAGAAACTTGAATCAAGGATCCTCTCTCTAAAAGAAGATCTTAAAAAATCAAGAGAACAGAACAGAGAAGATCTTGAAGATCGAGAACATGAAGTGATCAAACTAAAGCGACAAGTGGAAGAAGGAAGAAAAGCTGAAGAAGACCTAAGGAATCAATGTCTGAAAAAGGAAGAACAACATCAAGTTGAGGTAAATATCTTGAAAGGTAAAATAGAAGAAAAGGATAAGCTTTTACGATTTCAAGATAGTACTAAAGTCTTGGATGATATTCTTAATAGTCAAAGATCTCCTGCTATCAAGACTGGTCTTGGTTTTCATGAATATGTTGAAGGTGAATCTAGTTCACAAGGTGAGGCAAGAAACTCTAATGAGAAATCTGAAATGCTCAACAAGGAACAACCAAGGAAAGAAATTCCTCAAGGAAGATCCTTTACTCCTAACTATGGACGTGATAGACGATTATTTCCTCCACTGAAAAATGTTGAATGTTATGTATGTCATAATCTTGGACATGCTGCAGCCAGATGTAGAAGTAGAATGGTTCAAGAAAGATCATCGCATCCCAGGTATTTCAGAGGATATTGTTTTGCCTGCAATGCATATGGACACAAAGCAATTGATTGTGATAGAAGGAACATGAAAAATGTAAGATGTTATACATGCAAAAACTATGGGCATAAAGCAAGGGAATGCAGGAGCAGATTTCAAAATTCAAAACAAAAGGACCATACATCATCACAGTTGCAGGAATTGAAGAAGACAGAGACAGAAAGGTGTGGCATAATTCAGACAGCGGACATAACAGACACAGGGGAATCTGAAAGTGATGAAATTCAGTATTCCATCTTGCATACGCTGATATAATGAAGACAAGTCGCGTATATACGCGAGTTACAGGCTGCAAAGTCGCGTATATGAAGAAAGGGAAGCAGAACAGACTCAGGAAATGGTTCAGTCATGGTTGGCTCACAGGTTCAGGGGGAGCATATAATGCATTGTTGGCATTATGGAGGATGGTCAGAAGGAGATCTTGCTGCAATATGTCTCTATCTCTTTCATGGTGGATTATGGTTCTTTGTTGCAGATCTGGTTCTTTTTCAGGGGGAGCATGATCTTAGGGGGAGTATACCCCTTTGCCCTTGATGTCAAAGGGGGAGAATGAAGCTGAATTTTGTGAGGTTGCCATCAAGTCCAAAGGGGGAGATTGTTGGCATTATGTTTCTGGTATGGCTATATGTTATAGATGTTGTACTTGATGGCAACTCCCGTGGCAAGGCTCTCATTTTATTGAAAATTAAGAAGGACGCAGGAAATCAGTTCATAAGGTGCGTACCCGCAGGTACACCATGCAGGGACCGCGTCCAGAGACGCAGGCCAGCCGTTCAGGAGGTGCATCCCCCCAGTGCACACATTTCAAGGCAGAGAAAAGCCACGTGGGGGTTTCTTGTGTTTTACTCTTGGTATCTAGCCGACGGTATTGGGTTATTATGGTGTCGGCTCGTGGTATTGTTCCATGATTTTAGGAGGAGCTTGCCTATATAAAGCAAAGGAGATCATTTGGCTTGAGCATGGTTTTGGTTGAATATCTTATGAGGGCTAGATCTGGTCTAGATCTAAAGAAGGCGAATCTACTGATGGACCGAGATCTCTTCGGCGCATGTTCAGATCTGTAGATCTGACTGTCTGGGTTACTTCTGAAGTCTTGAAATCATCTATGCCCGGAGGGACGCAGGTGCAGTAAGGGTTCAGGTGCGCCGGGACGCAGGCGCAGAAGGGTTCAGGTGCATCGGGACGCAGGCGCAGAAGGGTTCAGGTGCGCCGGGACGCAGGCGCAGAAGGGTTCAGGTGCGCCGGGACGCAGGCACAGAAGGGTTCAGGTGCGCCGGGACGCAGGCACAGAAGGGTTCAGGTGCGCCGGGACGCAGGCAGTTCAATAGACTCAGAGCGAGGGACGCAGGCTAGCAGTTGAGCAGGGTGCGTCCAGGACGCAGGCTAGCAGTTGAGCAGGGTGTGTCTGGGAAGCAGGCTAGCAGTTGAGCAGGGTGAGTCCGGAAGCAGGCTAGCAGTGGAGCAGGGTGCTTCCTTCTCTTAAAATCTTTGTTTATCATTGTTGTGTTCTGGGTTTGGTCCTATTACTGTTGATCTGGTTACTACAGTTGATTGGGTGATTCTCTCATACTTGATGATCAATTGATGCTTATGGATCCAGTTTGAAAATTTATGAAAAGTGGTCCTTGTAAGAAAAGAAGTAGGGGGTTGTAGCTCCCTTCCAGGAGAGACTAGAAAACGAGAGAGAGTTGTAGCTCTCTGCAGGTTGCAGCCTGCGTACTGGTAAAGGACTGCACCAGTACAAAACCATTGTAAAAGAAGTTTCTAATTTGAAAGAAGATAGAGACATATTGCAGCAGGTGGTTTTCACCCACATTGGGTTTCCACCTTACATCTTGTGTTCTTTGGTGTGACTATCTGTTTTCTTTGTTCATGCACATTATTTTATGGTACTGACATGCAAATATAATTCAAAGATCAAATAAGGAAGGTTCATTAAAAGAATTAGATAATACTGATTCACCCCCCCCCCCCCCCCTCTCAGTATTATTTCCAACACACACATGATGTTGTAAGAACTATCATGCAAGTGTCATCACGGTCGTTCGAAGATCTATCCGGAGTGTTGCACTTGTCGCTTTCACCATTAGACAGTCTGCAGTTAGTCACACTGAGAATATGTTGTCTTGTTGGTTTGAGATGTTTTGTTATCGAGTCATGTTGAATGTGTGTTCTCAAGGTCATGTATACACGAGTTCACTCGCTCACACACTTAACCATTTTGTCGAAAATCTTTCGACCGGACCACCCTCCATCAACCGGACCTCCACTAAGCTACACTACACAGTATCAGCCCTCAATGACCAAGTATTGTTGCCCAGAATTGTGCAGAGCTTGAGGCTACCTTCCAGGCAATCTGAACTGTGCAATCCTAGAATCGACCTACCTGAATGTCACCCAGAACAGTGCAGAAGTTTCCCAAGAAGCAATATTAATCTTCACTTCCCGCAAGCCAATCCATTAAGCCTTTTGCTGGTGAACCAGAGAATTTGACCAGGTAGTGACCCCGGGCTTCACTCCTCCCAAAACTTGTGTAGAAGCTGTTAGCATACCTGCCTCTACTAACTGGAGAAATTGCATAGAGAAGAGGGACAGGCACCCGCTGCCAATCACTGCATTGTCTCTAATAATTGTGCAATTATGTCAGTCAATCCCCCTGTCAGTCGGCCTGCTTCTCCTCCTAAAAATTTTGTTGTTTTCCTGGACTATCCACTAGCTTCCCAACACCCCAATCAACCTGGAAACTGCGCAAACATGTTCAACATGACTTCCTCCCTGTTCTGCGCAGTTTTTACCAGCAAGATCCCACAACCCGCTTCTAGCAATTTGCACAGTTTTCACTGCCAGTGTCCTCTGCTGCCCGCACTCCCTACCCAGGAAACATTGTGCAGTTCTTCCTCCCGGTTGAGCCATATCCCGCATAATGTCACTTTTTTTCTAAACTACTCATCCCAGCCTCCCAATGACCTTTATGCAATTTTTCTTGATAGTGCCCTGGAGCCTCCCATCCCAGCCTGACATGTGCTCTGCGCTATTTGAGAGCCTTGTCCTCTCTCCCGGTCACTTGCACCGGAAAAAAAAAAAAAGACAATGCATCATGGTAGACTATGGGATTTATGGATTTTATGTCGTCTCGTCATGAGTGATTGTAGAAACATGTACATGGATGAGACATGGTGCGATGATGAACGGGATGAACAAGGAGCACATTCTAGAAGACTTGCTCACGGTTGGACAAACACACGAAGCATACCAAGTAGCAAGAAAAGGAGACACATGCGCATGCATGAACTATCAAGCGAACACCAAGACCATTGAAGACTTCATGCACTCTGCCATGCAGAGGTGAAGTTATGGTACACCACAGGCACACTCATCACTCGAGAGCACATCAACTTGACACGAACAACAGAGCCATCATGTGCATACTTGCAGTGTCATGTCGAGTTGTGTCATGAGTCGCCTCAGCCACATCACTACTTTGGGTCATAGCTATGTAATTAATGTAATGTAATGTAGAAGTCCAAGAGACCCATAGATGAAGTCAAATATTCATAAAAGTCGAAGAGTCTTGTAAGTCGAACAGTCATGAGGGATGTCGAACAATCACAAGGGTCGGTTTCACCCTTGGCTATATATACCCCTCATTTGTACATGAAAAAGACTTTTCACCTTGGCTCCTCCCACATAGCCTTGAGAGTCTGTAGTCTTTTCTTTAAGGAGCGAGCATTGGCTCCAATGCCCTGCTATCGAGGTTAGTGATGTAATGGTGTACTGATGTGTCTTGGAACTTTCTCTTAATTCATAAGCCTATTAACAACCCAACACGTTTTCACACATGTCTTGTATTTGTTTGTAAGACTATTCTTTGGATGTTTGTAATGAATGTTGCTTTAACCTGTATTAAGACAGCTAAACTATTTCGGTTGTTTTAGTACATATGTTGTTGGAAATGTATTGTATCATTTGTTAACATAGTCTCACCCGTGTGGACTATTCTGTCGGACACTCGATAGGTTCATTCTCAATAACTTATTATAACGACTGTCACACTCGTGTGGAGTATTCTGCTAGGTGTTGTATGTGCTATCTTCTCATTGTGTGTTTGTGACTGCCACATCTGTGTGGACTACTCCACTGGAAGATGTGCATGTCCTATTCTGTTGTGTGTCTCTAACAGAGTTGGGACTATTCTCTTTCGACTTGAGACTCACTCTCATCCTCTCCCTCTGTAGTGAAATAACTTAGACACAAGTTACACTAAGCACTCACTAGGCACACGAACCTAGTTGTTTGAAGACTGAGTAAACCACTCTCATGTGTTGAAAAGCAAGAGCTAATGCATATCTTTAAGATAATGGCAACCGGGCCATCATACCGGATGGGACTCCTACACCAAACAGTGTGAGGTTTATTCGGGACTTCATACTAGGAAGATCTCCTTAATGTTGGCGGATCCAGCACCATCAATAAGTAAGAAGAAGGGAAACATATAACTCCTCTATTTTAGTTATATTGGGATTTAGGAAAGATTAAGATATATATATTATGTATTTAAGTATACTTTAATCTTTTTAGGATATAATAAAATAGACCTTATAGATTTAGCTCATAATAAATGGTTGTGTTTAGTTTTATCTTAAAATTATTTAACATTTTTTTTAACTGATAGGTTGGTTTGATGGAAATTGAGGTGGAGGATTAACGGGTTATGGTTCCAGACCCAGAGCACACCCGTGGTTGTGTTACTAAGTTCAAACATACCTTGTACCTGTACTAGTCCATGAAGAGTATCTTGGGAAAGGCCTTGGAGCCGGTCTCTGTGACCATGGCAACAACGGTGCAAGACTTCCCTAACTACCTACATAGATCCATCTTAAATATATATCTAACATGAGATGAAAGGGATCCAAATTCTTTACGTCCAAATTTTTATGAGTCGACATTATTTAAATGTTTTGCATAGTTATTTAAATTTTTATTTTTTATATATCTAAAAAAAAAAAAAAAAATTTGACCGACATGAGCAAAATTTCAACTTTGATGACGGATGGCTAGGGTTACACATCATACTAGGTTGTAGAATGAGCCTCTCGACTCAATAAATAGGAATTTCATAAGCTCTAGTTTCAGATGCAAAAACAAGATGGTCGCCTTCGTTGAATTGAAGATCATCTCCTTTGCATCCTCTCATAGATAGAGCTACCGGGCTCCAATGCTAAGGACCCAGATCTGGTGGAGTCTGTGTCTCCCAAGGGAGAAGAGTAGTCTGCTAGTTGGTTTCTCAGTTTTTTGTTTTCTTTTGTATGCAGGAAGATTTTAATTTTCAGAATGCTTCTCCTTTTGTTTATAGGAAAGTAGCATCCAGGCAAGGCAAAGACATACAGACTTATCTATCTTGGTTAGAAAGACTAATTATTTTTTGTTATTGGATGGCATATCACGCTATTAGGTGGCCAGCAAACTTGGTTTTCCCTAGGGAAATTTGAGGCCACCTAACTATTTTTTATGTCGATCTAACTTGCTTTTATATTAATGAAAATGGAAAGATTTACCAAGCTTACAACAACCAAAAAAATTAATATACATTTTTGAGACATTAATCATAATTATTTCATCTTGGTCTTAAATGCATATGAGTCTTCACGATTACACTTTTTATATTTCATCTCAAATACATATGGGTATTCATAAAAAAAAATTAATGATACTCTTTCCCCTTATCTCCGCCATAGGGTAGTGAATCACCTCAATTTTTATGAACTAAAATTTTCAAAAATATTTTTATTATTAAAAAATTTTATATTTTTTTTAATTTATAGAAATTTATTAGATGAAGAATAAAATATGTTATGAATAATTATTTAATTTAATTAAAAGTTTGATAATTAGTAGTCAAGCATTTTTTTACACTCATATACAAGGTATTTATATTCGTTGAGGTTTCGATTTGTAAATTTCTATGGATATTTCATTAGATAGTTTGTCACAATAAATCTATTAAAATATATTTGAAATTTTGAAATGTATACTATGAGGGTTAATTTTCCCTTAGATTTATGGATTCATTAATAATTTTGTTATGCTTATGCATGCAATAGATCGAATATGGAAAATAAATAACAATGAAATAAAACTCACAAACCATAATGAACACAAGATATGATCTCGGAAACCCTTAAAGGAGAAAACCCAGCTAGAATATGGGATTCTTCTGCTCTCTCTTTCTCAAAATGGAAATGGATGTAACTACAAAGGAGAGAGACCTATGGCTGGTGGGTTTCTACAGTACACAAACCCCTCTAATTTCTCTCTCTCTCTCTCTCTCTCTCTCTCTCTCTCTCTCTCTCTCTCCACTCTCAATTATTCTGCTCATGTATTGAACAAAATTAACTCTAATGGAATGGAACTTATTTTCCTCCTAGTGGCCCAATTATAACATAGCTCGATGGCCTACTAGTGTTTAATTTTGGCTCCTTCAACTTTGAACTATATTTACATATTGACTCTTAATCTGAACTATATTTACAATACTAGCTCTTCTAGGGTCGGGGGAAAATTTTAAGGGTGAAAAATTATCTTAAAGTTTAAAAACATTGGTAAATCTTCTAGTCCCTAATATGCAAACTGTAAAATGATTGGATATATATGTCTTAAAATATACAAATTTATAATTATTTTATATAGTATTTATAAAATTCTGGCGATTTTTAAGATAAAATAATTTTCTACTATAAAATTTGGGCCAATAATTTTGAGAAAAAATGGAAATTAGCGAATCTTTTTTTGGAAAAATCATGGAAAATTAGCTCACTTGCAAATATTAGCCCCTAAAATTTTCCTTGCTAGAGTCTTATTCATCATGATCACATGGCTAACACCATTTCCATGAATATTGGGGACTAACGTGGCATCCTCTCAAATCACAATGGTCAAAATAGGAAGGTCAACTTCCACGTGGCTTAAATTTTGCGTATGAACTGCATTTGAGATCTTTCTTAGTACTTTGGATAGATATTTGAGTGTGAAATATCGTTAAGGGGTGTGCACTTAAGAGGAAAAATTTTACTCCAAAAAGTTTCATACCCCAAATTGTCAAACTGGAACCCATCGATAAAAATGGTCCTATGAGTCAATTCCTCCAATTTTTCCACTCTAAAAGAATCAATATAGATGAAAAATAATTTAATGATCCAATATGGATCATACCTCCCATTTTGGGAGGATTTTGGTCCCCAAAACATCTTACTAAATGAGGTGAGGAACATTTTCCTCTACCTTATCCCTGGAGTACCATTTACCCTTGCTTGGAAGTTGTCCTTTCAATCCAATCAGCCAAAGGTCATGTTACCCTTGTCTTGTAGTTCAAACTCTTCTGTAAAATTGTATCCTCTATAAACTATGCTCTTTCATATGGTTTTAAATCCTCTATTAAAGGTAGGATCTATTCCTCTACCTAATCTAGCATGGAAGACTCATGAAGTTTCGAATTCTCTATGCTCACCACTGAGTAAATGTGTAAGTATGGGAGTAGACTAAGTCCATGGGCATTATCTCCCACCTTTTCTAGTATCCCAAAGGGAACATACCACATAGCCTTGATTTTCTTACCAAGACCCTGCAACCTCTTCTTATTCAATTGTAACCATCCTCTATCTCCCACTCTAAATGACTTCTCTATTCTGTGTTGATCATGCTTGGCCTTCTATTTTTCCTATGACTTCGACAACACCTCCTCTACCTTCATATGGATCGACCTAATATTCAAAAAAAAAAATCCCTTAAGGAATCCCCTATAAGATCCTCCCCCACTCCTCCTTGCATCCATATGCAATATCCAAAGATGAAGATGGAAAATATCTAAAACAAAGTTTCAAATGGGGACTTACTAGGTGGAAAATATCCAAAACAAGTTTCAAATGGGGACTTACTAGCAAAAGTGTGAATTAATATATTATAAGGGTGTTATAGGTACACCATATCTTCATTCCAATTCTTCATATGATTCTAATTGTAACCCCTCAAAAGCTGAAGAAAATTCCTATAGACTACTTTTATTTGTCTATCTATTTATGGAGAGAATATTGTAGACCTTTTTAACTTCAGATCCAACTTCTCCCATAGTGTATTCCAAATGCACTGAGAAATCATGTGTCCCTATCTGAAATTATGCTCCTCGATATCCCATAGTGCACCTAGATCCATCCAAATAATAAGTTCATTGCTTCTTGCCCACTGGTGGTATTTTGATAGGGCATCAGAACACACATTTTACCAAAACCTATTAACTAATACGAATAGGTAGTTTTGTTCCTTCTTGGTTGTTAGTAAGCCTCCCACAAATTCTATGGAAATTCTTTCCCAAGGATGAGTGGGTACAAGAAAGGGATGATATTGTTGGGTATGTGTTGTATTATTTGTATGACTATCCCAATGTGTTGTAAAAATGTTCGATGCACAATAGGGGGGTCATGGGGGGCTAGTATCCCATCTTGTTTGGGGGGGGGGTTGTTGGTCTGGGTTGCAAGGGGGCATAAGAACCCAAAATAAATAAATAAATAAAATAAAATAAAGGTGATTTTTTACATCCATTTTGGAATTTTTTGGCACACATTTTTGCTATAAGCGGTTTTGTGGCGCATGGTGGTTTTTCCCATGGTTTTGTAGTTTTGATTAAGGAACTATGGTTGTCTTTTTATCCAAGGTAAATGGTTTGGTTGTTCATATATTTTGCAGGATATATATTGTATTGTAATCATGTACAAGCAAAAAAAAACATATTGAAAAATCTTGTTGATTTTCTTGGTTTTAGGTTTCCAAGAAAAAATGTATGGGTTAGTATGTGTGTTTTACATTGCACCTTTTCTAGTTTAATTAATAATATGTTTACAAAAAATTAATTTTATAGGGATAAAACCTACATTTGGTATCAGAACAATTTTGGCTTCAACGAGACACCTTTGTTTGTAAGGGGTTAGCTTAGACCTGTGGTAGACCAAGTTATGGTGGGAGGTCTAAGGAAGTGATTCTTGTGGTGAAAAGGACATGGTAAGAAGTTCAAGGATAGAGATAAATAAACTCAATGGGAAAAGTTTTGAGTTGGGCAATCTCAAAATAAAATATTTATTGGTGGACAAAGATCAATGTATCATTGTGGATCCGAGTACTATACCGAGTTGGATCAAAAGGAAAAGAGTGAATTACAATTGTGTCTCTTAGATTCAATATTATTAAATTTTTCAAGGGAAGCTACAACAAAGGCTTTGTGAGACAAGTTACAAGATTTGTATCAGTCTAAGTCCATGATGAACAAATTTTTCCCATGGAAGAAGTTGTATAATCTGAGGATGAAGGATGGAGACTCGGTGATAGAGCATCTGAATTCCTTCAATACTATCATAAGTTAGCTATTATATGTTGATATTAAGGTTTCATATGAAGATAATAGAATCAGGTTGTTATGTTATCTACCAAACTCATGGCATAGTCTACTTGTTTCCATAGGTAGTGATGCAACTACTTTAAATTTTAATGAAATAACCTCATCCTTGTTATTGGAAGAGATAAAACATAAAAACATGGGAATCCATAATGGAGATTCCTTATCTATAAGAGGATTCTTCCATAATACATATAAAAATAAGTCATCAAGTGGGAGATCTGAATCTAGAAGACAAGTTACAAATCTCCAAGATAGTTCGTAAAGGTATGTTGGATATTTGGAAAAGAAGAACATCACAAGAAACTTTGTAGATCTAAAATTCCTAAGAAAGGAAGGTATTTGAAAATTCTCCTTCTATAAAGTAAAAAACCATCTTCAAATGAAGGACGGGATGTGTACTTATCTCCTTCAAGTACACATGTAGATCATGAGGCATGGTTGGTTGAATTTAGGTGCATTTTTTCATATGAATCCTCATACGGAGTGGTTTTTCAAGTATGAAAGATTAAATGGTATTGATGCTTACTTAGGAGAAGAATTGATAGCCAAAATCATAGTACTAAGAAAAATTAAGTTGAAGCTCATGGGTGGAAGGATTAGAACACTCCCTAGTCTTCTACATATCCTAGGATTAGCTATAATTTGATTTTTGTAAGCAAGATGAGTGATGCACGTGAAAAAATGGTGTTTGAAAAGGATACTTGTAGGATGGTTCGAGGAGAAATGATATTGTTGAGGGGAGTTCAAATTGGAACTCTATATAATATGTTGGGAAGCATTATTAAATATGGGTGCAATAGTTCCTTTGTTTCTAAGAGTGGAGCAAAATAAGGAAAAACTCATGTGGATTTCAAAGTAAGAACCTATGATGTGGCATTAAAGACTTGGACATATTAGAGATAAGGACTTTCGAGTCCTACAAAGTAATGGTATGGTAGAAGGTATGTCTAAATGCTCTTTGGATTTTTATTTCTATGAGCATTATTTATTTGTGAAGCATAATCAAGTAATAGTATCCTTTGATTCTAAAAGGTTAGAGGGAATATTACATTTGTTGCATAATAATGTGTTTGGAATTGTATTAGTTCCATCACTAGGTAAATTTGTGTACTATGTCTCATTTATAAATGACTTCTCGAGGAATAATTGGGTTTATTTCCTTGAGAAGAAATTTGAAATCCTTGACAAGTTCAAATAGTTTAAGGCTCTTGTGGAAAATGAGACAGAGAAGAAAATTAAGGGGCTAAGGACAAATCATGGCAAAAAATTTTGTGGAAATGAATTCAAATAATTCTATAATAAATGTGATATAATAAGGAAAAATAATACTCCATACACACCTCAACAAAATAGAGTTGCAAAAAGGATGAATAGGACACTGATGAAGAAATCAAAGATCATGCTCAGGGGTGTCAATTTAGGACAAGAATTATAAGCAGAGGAAGTGAGCATTGAATGTTATCTAGTAAATCAGATCAACTTCATTAGCATTGGATGACAAGACCCCACATGAGGTATGGACTGGCAAGAAACCTTCTCTTTAACATCTTAGAATATTTGGTTTTGATTCTTATGTACACGTTCGAAAGGAGAATAGGAGTAAGATAGATAAGAAAGTTGAAAAGTGTATCTTTATCAGATATAAAGATGGTTTGAAAGGTTATAAGAACCTTATAAGCTTTGTATATAATATACCCAATCCACTTGTAATGCCCAATCTATTATAGCTTACTCTAGGCTTGTATGTACTATAGTGGTTGGTGATCTGTGTGGATTCCTGTCTCCTTTCCCACCAAATAATGTTTTCACTTCTTCACAGCTTGCACCACGGCATAAAAATCCTTGTCATAGGTAGGGTAGTTAATAACTTCCCCATGAAATACTTTAGAATATTAGCATGCAATCCTTCCTCCCTGCATCAAGATTTCTCTCGTAACATACTTAGTTTCATTTGTCTCCACTTCGAAGGTTGTTGCAAGTTCAATAATGCTAGAATTAGTTCATGAATGATCTTCTTTTGAGCTCCTCAAAGGCCCTCTACTTACCCTTTCCCCATTGCAAACTCTTGTGACTTGTTGTTATAGCGTGGAGTGGTGCTGCTACCACTGAAAATAAAGTTATCAATTTTCTTAGGTACTATATGGCCCCAAAAAAATCCTAACCTAAAAAGAATTAGTAGGAAATATCCATTTCATGATGGCCTCCATCTTGAAAAGATCTATCTTCAACTCTCCTCCACATATCACATGCTCTAGATACACCAAATATTTTTGTACGAACTCACACTTATTGAGATTTTCTAGTAGTTGCTGCCTCTTTAATGTCTCCATCACATCCATCAAATGTGTTTTGTTCTCCTCCTAGGTAGCATTGTATACCAATATATCATCTAAATAGACAATACAAAATTAAGCTATAAAAGGGTGTGGTATATCATTCATTAACCTCATAAATGTAGTTGTTGCATTGCATAAGACAAATGGCATGAATAACCACTCATACAAACTTTTCCTAGTTTTGAAGGCGATCATCTAGATATCTTCTTCTTTGGCTTAAATTCTTGATATCCATATTTTAAGTCTAGCTTGGTGAAGTATTTTGATTGTTGCAAATAATCTAGTAGATCATCTATTCTTGACAGGGGTACCTGTTCTTTAGCATAATTTTGTTTAATGCCCTGTAATCTATACATATTCACCAAATCCCATATTTCTTTGGAAAAATTATGATGGGTGACCCACACAATGATGTACTTGGTCAAATCATGTATTTTTCTATTAGTTCTTGCAACTTTTTATTCATCTCACTTGCTTCTATAATAAATTTCTTGTATAATCCAATGTTTTGCAATGGGGCATCTGGAAATAGTTGGATCTCATGCTCCACTTCCCTCTTGGGTGGTAGCCTTTTAGGCTCTTGAAAAACATCCCTATATCATATGTTAACTATTCCAGTTGTTATTTTTGTTTCTTAATACACCCCTTCAGAGATTCCTTTTCTCTTATTGAATATTCTACAGACTTGTTTTCTCTTAAAAATAGTAAAACATACTTCTTGCTAGAACCAATTAGTTTCTTAGCTTGGTTGGCACTTACCAGTGAAATTTTTTACTTTCCTTTGTGTGCAATGATGGTGAACTATTTTCCATCCTTGACGAGCCTACACTATTTTTCTCTCCAAATAAATATTTCACATTTCATGTACATGTAGGGACTTATAAACATAGCTCCACATACATCAAGGGGAACTACATCTACTTCTACTTCATCAATAAAATCAACATTGGTAACAAATTTGATTTTACATTGTTTTGTTACCTTTATCTATAAATCCTTATTTACCCATCCCAATGGATATGGGCTTGGATTATCACGAACCTCCAATTCTAATTTGTTGATTATATCTATGGCATAATATCAATATTTGTCTTTTTAACCTATATATTTATATGGAAGAGTTTGCTATTTTCATTCTCATCACATTGCTAAATGCTACTCAGATTCACCTCCCTATGCACTGATGTACAAACGATCTTATCATCCACATTTTAGATGCTTTTAACCTAGTTGCTCGAATCAGTGACCATGAGATTCTTCTTATTATAATCTTTCCTTTTGTTCGATGGGTGAATCTCTAGATCCAACTTCCAACACTTCTCCTCTATATGATTTTCAATGTTATAATGGTTACTAGTATCTTTGCATTGGTTTGTTGTGGTTGTTGTATTTTTATATTTCCCCCCTTTCCACTTCTTCTTCCCCTTCTTAGAAGCATCTCATTTCTCTTGCTTCAATCCACTTGATTTCCCTTTATTCAGGACCATGTTTTATAGGTATTGTGCCTGTAAAGAAGCTTAATCCACTAATATGAACTTGAATAACATCACTTACTTCTGAAAATGGCTATGTAGACCCCCCAGATACTTGAGGAGTACATTTGGGTTCTTTTGGTAGATACCCAACATTATGGACATCTTTCTAAATTCTATGGTGTACTCATATACACTCTACCCCTACTTCTTCCTAAAGTAGTACCACTAAATCCACTAGTCATCTACATATTTGAAAGGGTAAAATTGTGACTTTCTAACGGTTTTAAAGTCCTCTCACTCCAAACTCAAGGTATTTATGTGGCTTTCTCACCTGGTCAGGTCATGGCCCTCTAATTTCATCCATGCAAATGAAATATTTTATTATTCCTCTATATGATGAATAGTGAAATAAACTTATAATTGTTGCAACTAGTGATTTAGCTTTATAGCATCGATATCACCTTGATATAACTTGATATCAACCTTCACTTCCATTTTGAACAGGGACTATGAATGTTTCATGGCCCTCGAATAGGGTTGATGTTTTTCGAGTTCTTTCTTCAACTCCTTCTTTGTTTGTTCCGATCTCTTAATCTCCCCTGTTATTGTACCTCTATGTTATAACCCCTTCCTCTCCGAATATTTTTATCTTATTGGTCAAGGACGTCATGAGGAGGCTCACATTACGATTTATATCTGCAACTTATGCTTCCAGCCACGAAAACCTCTCCTATGTAGAGGATCAAGAGAGTTATTCATAGAATTGTCGGACATGACTAGGGTTTTATCAATTTTAAGTTAGTCGATGTAAACCCCTACAAATATCCATAATAGACCCAAGGAAACCTTCTATATTACCAATATGATCTGTAAATTTTCATGGATATTCCACTAGATAGTTTGTCACAACAAATCTAATAAAATTATACGTAAAAATAAAAAATCTACATGATATATATCTATATATATCTAGATATATATATATCTATATATATAAATATATATATATATATATATATATATATATATATATATATATATATATATATAGATATATAGATATATATAGATATATATATATCTTACATTTTATTGTGTATGCATGCAATTTATAATAAACACAAACTCACAAACCACGATTGACACAATAGATAACCTGGAGAACACTTTTTAGAGAAAACCCAACTAAAAGGTGAGATCACTCTACTCTCTTTCACTGAATAAAAAATGGTTACTAATTGTTGGCTTAGGGGGTCCTGGCCCAGGTTCATCATTAAGTTTTCCAAACAAATCCCTACATTACTGGCCCTTTCAGCATCAATCCACGGAGTGTAGACTAAAGTCTCACCCGAAGTAGTATGGGGGGATGTTGGAACCAAGTTTCCGCACCCAAAGATGGTTATGATGTCGTTTTGTACCATTTATCTACCTTCGCATAGATTGTTAGGCCCTCAAGACTTATCGATTTAGCTTCTTCTTAGCAGTCTCTAAACCTTTGCGAAGGTCTACAACTGCCTTTTATGGACCCTAAACAAGCAAATCAACCACTTACGCACCTCTGTAATCACTCCTAAGTCTGTTATTACCCAGATCGACTTAAGTTTTTGATATCTTTAGCATGCATTAAGATATTCTTCACATAAATAGATATTATTACTTGCGTTCATATAATAATGTAAGACATACATATCCGTGCATCAATACAACATTAAATCATAAACCCATTATTCATCATAACAAAAATAAATGGATAAAACACAGATATTTCCATAACAATCTCTTTATTGATACTTCAGATTTTCTTACAGACTCAAAACTACCCTGCACACTCAACTGCAGGGGTCCACGAACTCAGCTGCAGACTCTACTCTAGGCCTCTGCGCACACAGCTATAGAGCCTCTCTTCTACTCTAAGACTCTTCACTCTTAGCTCCTATTAACCCATTACATTCATCCTCAAAACTTCTATGAACTGCCTTAGACTCTCTAAGACTCTCCTTTTTATACAATCCCATGGTCCGCGGACGATGGGTAGGTCTATAAAAGCCGACAAAACTTAGATAAAAGAAGGGTAAAGACCCTTTATGACACTTTACATCTACACACTCCATGATTATAACTTGTAGAGACTTTACTCTTTACATCACAAAAACTTGGGCTTTCAGCCCCAAAACTTGGGCTTTTGCCCCAAAATTGACCTTAGGGGACCCTGTCCCAACAGGCCCCCAACACAAATATCATGACTCACCCTCGAGTCACTCTGTTAGCATGGAGATATTACTGCGAAGACCTCCCAACTCCACTTGCACTATTGCAACATTAGTTGTGCACTGCATAGCTGCCTGCTTGACCTGGTCCACCAGCTGCTCGGTTGCTGGTCCTGCGCTATCTTCATGTATCTTATGTTAGGATCTTTGCAAGCTAGCCAACTTCTCCCCAATGGTGGCAGAGATCACATAGGCCTCATCCAACCAAACCACCAATCTGGCCTTGAGGAATGCCTCTTTTTGCTACGCTGCTTCTACCTGTTCTTGCAATTTCTTTGCTTCTTGCAGCTTTGCCAATCTTTGTGTGATAGCAATGGTGCATTTTGTCACCTTTGCTTCTTCATACTATTGTTGCAGTTCCTGGGCCTCTGTGTTAAACCTCTACTAGTTAGGATCTTCCTGAAAACGTGTGATTAGCTCCATAGACTGCTTGAAGAGCGTAGTGCATTCCGTCACCGCGGCATCTACTACAGTGACTCCATCCCTCACTGCAGCTTCACGTTGTTCCTTGACTTCTGGTGGAGTTGAAGTCTGTGTATTCAACTCAAGCTCTGTAATTTCGAGGTTTAGCTCAAATCAAACCTTTTCCATCTCGGTCTTTATATTGCGCACACCTGCAGCCAACTTCCAAATCTTGGCTTCCACTGACACTTCTTATGGGATATACAATTCTGGAACGGTTTTGCATGCTTCAGTTACTATTGCGGTGGTGTGCTCATTCTTCTCCTGAACCTTCTTCCAGGCTTCTAGCGCGACTGTCTTCTCAATGAATATATGTTCATTTTTGACTTTCTACTCACTGATCGTGCACAACACAGGTTGATCTCGAGCTTTAATCTCTTCAATAACATCTTCTTGCAATGTGTGAAGGAATTTGCTAGGGAGCGCAGCCAAGTTTATTCCAACATTCCTCAAAGTGTTGACTGTAGCCTTGTCAGCATCCACCTCCACGCTCAAGGCTCCATCAGGCAGCACGACTGCCCGAAGATCCAAAGAGCGAACCAACTCCACCACTTCTATTGTCCCCGACACTAAACTGGTTGAGTCTACGTTGCTCTACCCTGCTCCTGCCTGTAGTTTGGTGGTTTGGATCTGCAGCTCGCGCAGACCCATCTATATGGCACTGAGTGCCTACTTCTGCTATTACTCAAACTGCTACAACGGTTCTACGGTCGTATCCCTTACCTTGTCCCTAATGTCATCCAAGTCTCCCTCTGTCAAGGTGATCAAGTCTAGGGATGACTTATTGGCCTTGGTCTTCTTTTGCGGTCCTTATTTTTCCTATTCCCTGTTCCACTTCACCCAGAAGGGAGTGATTTCTAGATCTCCACCACCCTGTTTTGATTGCTCCTCTTCCTTTGTCTGTGGAAAAGGATATTTATGACTTCTATCAAAATCAGGCTCTTCCTCCTATTCCTTGGTAGTGTGCTCCACTTCTGCACATGCCTTCTCCTCAGTCTCCTTCTTTCTCTTTTCAGCCAACTACTGAACTTTCAACTAGGTCGCTTCATTTTTCTGCTTTTTCGTGAAATTACTAGACCTGACGGACAAGTCATATGTTGTGCACCAATCTGTTGGCCAACGCTCGAGGACCACTGCAATTGCATCATCTATCGCTAGGTATGGTAAATCATACCACTTTTGTTCTAGGTCCTTTCGCGCCCGAATGGAAATATGGTGGAAGTCCACTTTGAACTCCGCGTACCCAGATAACTACTCAAAAATGGTTGGTGACAACCATGGCTTCCGATTGATGGCCATATTAATGCTCATTTCCATCAATACCCAAAACACCTTGCTCTCCCGAACCCACTCAACATCATTTGTGGCGCATAGCAAAGAAAACTTCGCTGCTTCTGGAAAATCTGGTGCGATCGAAGGAAATTGGTTATCCTCCAGCAACTTCCATGTGACCAACACAATCAAAAGTTAGATCCATAAGTAGTGAAATGTCTTGCTCTGATCTGCTGCCTCCCTGCAATTTGCGAGGAACTCGCTGCACAAGTAGCACGCCCAGTCGAATTGTATGCCCTCCGCGCACTGGGCCACTAGTGAAACAACTAGTGTTGGCACCTCGTCTATGTGACACTTCCTCATTATCTTTCCAGCCAAAATCTGGGCATCCACCTTCACCACAGGGTCAGTTATGCTAGAAATTGAATACCCGTGTAGCTTCTTGACAAACTTAAACTTGTCCTTCATTCTCTCAACGAGGTCGCGCTCGCCCATCTTGCCACCAAATGCCTTGGTCGAATTTAGTCTTGAATGTGGTAGTAAGTTGATCCTATGGATCAACATGTCGGTTATAGGGATTGACTCCTCCAAACACAGACACCCATCATGCACCAAGCACATCAACTGTTTGATAACAATCAAATTTATGGGAGCGCAATGGTAATGCGGCACCCATAGCAAATTCAACAATCTTGCCTTTTCCACCCCATAGATCCACTTCACTGGCTCCAGCGCGGTGACATCGGAGTCCTTGTAGAATACTCTCTGCATGAAATTCTTAGTAGCTAGGTGGGGGAACTACTCAGTGTCCCCCAAGTCCCAATCTTCAAGCTTCAAATGTGGGACTCGCGCCAAGCGCGGACCTTCAAACATGATATTCTCTGGCAGCAGGGGTGTATGAAGGAGAAACTTTCCCTCATCTGGGTCCTTTGGGACCTTCACCTTTCCCTGGTGCAGAGGGATGTATTCTGGCAGCTTCAAAATAGGGTCTACCCCCTCAATATCAATGTCCTTTATGCCCTCATCACCCTCCAGGTCGACCACTTTTCCCTTTTCTTGCGTCGTTGGATTTTCTTTCCTCTAATGTTTCCTTGGTGACTTGCGCACCGGCAATGTCTTCTTCTATTTATCCTTCTTCGACTTGAGACCCTCTCTGGCCAGCATAGGCTTCAGCCTAGGCAACCTCAGTGATTTTGGCACTCTTGCTGGCACCTCCATACTTATGACCTCAGGGGCATCTCCCTCAGAGGAAATAGACCCTCCAGCACTTACAGTTTCCATGGGTTCAGACATGAAGTTGTTAATAAGTTGTTAAGTTTCCGCAAGTAACCTGTCAAACACATAACTAGCACCAAATTGTCAAAGAATGCATGGTTCATGCACACCAGATAGCGCGACACATAAATTATCAGAATGAAAAGTGTCTCTTGTTGGGCAGCCATATGTAATTTATAGGCAAGTTCAAATTCAAATTCGACTGTTCCCCCCAAAATCTGCTCATAAATGCTAGATTGGCGGCAGATTTTCAAAGATCTCGCTCTTAAATTTAGCCTTAAATGCCACCCCCCCCCGCTCCTCTTAGCCATTTTCTCACTGTGAAATCATGAACAGTGACAGTAATGGTCACTTTTTGGCTACACTACGCGGTCTCTCATCCTATAGTACAACTCCCTTCGCGCGTCCGCTAACTCTGTGACATACGTCTATCCTGCGCAAGACCCTCATCGCGCAGCTCTACAGCCCGGGTAGTGTAGTTTATAGTCCCGTGCCTCCTTGCAGCTACCTGTAGTGTTAAGACTATGCTACTATCATATAGTCATCTGGTTGCATCCCCAGTGTATGGCTTCAATCGGCTGCCATTTACCTTTCCAGGAAATGGATCTCCATTCAATTTCACCAGCTGAACTTCTCCACCATCGGTAATCTCCTTGATCACATATGGCCCCAGCCAATGCATCTGAAATTTTCCTAGAAATTTATCAAACTTGCTGTCATATAATAAAACTAAATCATTTACCTTAAAGGTGCGCAGTTTGATGTGCCGATCATGCCATACCTTTTCGCACTCCTTCTAAACTTGTTGATGGAATCTAGCCAAGAATCTATCTTCCTCCAGCTCTGTCATCTGCATGATCCTTTTTTCTAAGGCTCCGCATCTACCATTCCTTTGAATGCCACTATGCGTAGACTAGGCACAATGTACTCCATTGACATCACAGCTTCTATGCCATAGACTAGCCTAAAAGGTGTATGTCTAGTTAGCTTTTTACTAGTTCTATAAGCCCATAACACGCTGGTACGTGCTTGTCCCAATCATTCCTCTGTGCATTGAAAACCTTTTTCAATGCGTTCTCCAATATCTTATTAAATTCTTCCACCGTCCCATTAGCCTGAGGATGATATGGCGTGCTCTTTTGATGATAAACTTGGAATTCCTCCGTCAGCGCGCTGATCGTTTCATTAAGAAAATGTGTACCACGATCTCTCATCAAAATCTTCGGGCAACCAAACCGAGTCAGCACATATTCAAATAGGAACTTGGCTGTTGTTGCCCCTATACAATCCTTTACAGGTTGCGCCACCCCTCATCTAGTCAAATACTCAGTCGCGGTGATGATATACTGCACACTCGTCTTCTTTCTTGGAGGATGAATTGGTCCTACAAAATCAATTGCCCATTTTTCAAATGGCTATAATGACACTTGTGGATTCAAAGGCATCTCATCCATCTGCAATGGCCTATCCATCCTCTGACATGCATCGCATTCCCTACAATAAGCTTTGGATTCCTTATGCAGTTTTGGCCACCATAACCTAGCGCGTAAAATCTTCTGCGCTGTTGCTTTTCCTGCATAATGTCCTTCCACAGCCCCTCCATGAGCTTTGGCTAGGATGTTTCTTCATTCAAACTCAGGCACATAACGTCACAATATCTCATCTGCTCCCATCTTATACAAGTGACCTGCAATAAGAGAAAAATCTTCCACGTGCACCACCACTTCCTTCTTTTGTTGGCTGGTGTACCCTTCCAGAGCCATTCATGTAGTCAGAAAGTGTATGATTTCTGCAAAATGATTATCTACTACGTGCATCGCAAAGAGATACGCATCAGGAAATCCTTCCTCCAAATTAGTGGGCTCCTCACTTGTTTCAATGCACAAAGATGATCCAGTCCTACATTCAATCGTCTTGGATTCACAATGACTTCGAAATCATATTCCTAAAACAATAGCAGCCATATGCATATTTTCCCCCCCAACACAGGCTTGTTGACCAGGTACTTTAATGCAGAATGGTCTGTATACATCTTAAAGTGACCACCTAGCAAGTAGTGTCTGAACATCTGGAGCGCACCATAGCCAAACCTTCGTGCTCTGTTGTTGAATAATTCTTCTTAGCCTTAGATAACTTCCTTCTTGCAAAAGCAATGGGGTGATCCAACTCTTCCTCACCGACATGTGTCAGTACTGCTCCTAGCACAATACATGACGCATCCACATGCACATGAAATTCCTTCTTCCAATCTAGGAAGACTAGGATCGGAACGGTGACCATATTTTCTTTTAACACATCCAAGCTCTGCTAACATTCTTCATTCCAACAGAATGTGGCATCCTTCTTCAACAATTTATCCATTAGCACAATAATCTGGGAATAACTCTTGATGAACTTTCAGTAATAACCAGTATGCCCCAACATTGCACGCAGTTGTTTAACACTTCTTGGCACCTCCAAATTGATTATAACCATGATCTTAGTTGGATCCACCATTAATCCTTGTCTGCATACTACATGACCCAGCAAGATTCCAAAGGGAACACAGAACAAACTTTTCTTAAAATTTAGTGTGATTTGATACCTCCAGCATGTATCCAACATCAAGCGTAGACTAGCTACCAGCCCAAACACCATCCAATCGTCAAAGTACACCTCCAAAAACTTGTGAATGAAGTCCTTGAATGCGGTGATGACTACATGCGAAAATATCGTCAGCGCATTCTTCAGTCCGAAAGGAATTACTGTATACTAAAATCATCCCCATTCAGTCGCAAATGTCATCTTACTCCTATCTTTCGGTGCGATCTTGATTTGATGGTACCCAGAGAACCCATTAGTGAATGAATATGCTTCCTATCCTCCTACATTATCCAACACTTCATCGATGAACAGATTCAAAAAAGGATCATGCACGCAAGCGTCATTCAACTTCCTGAGATCTACACATATCCTTATTTCATCCTTCTACTTTTTGCCCTAAACGACCATAGGACTTACCCAGTCGAACTCCTCCACTGGTTCAATGATTCCTACCGCTAACATTTTATCCAACTCTAAATAGACTCTTTCCTTATATTTGGGATTAAGGTGATATGGCCTCTACTTCATAGGCTTCGCATCTGGTTTCAATGTTATCCTCATCACCCCTAAATCGCCTATAATCCCTTTCAGTTCTAAGAATTTTGTAGGGAACAAATCCCGGTACTTGTGGAGCAACTCAGCGACCTTATCCACCATAGCATCATCCCAGTAGTCCCCTATCTTTGCAAACTTTGGCTCTTCCTCTATCCAAATGTTCACTTGTCTCATTTTCAGTGGCACGGTGATATCAGGATTCTCTATCTGTGGCCCCTCGAATTTGCGGTGACCTTTTGTCTCTGGGATATTAATGTTCCTCAGATTCTCCTCTTCTTCTTCAGCAGTCATATTATATCACTCCATCACATGGCACAGCTAGGTGGTCCAATTTGGTTGAATCAAATCCAAGGGATCCTATGGGATTTTGAAGATCGATGCTTTGACCTCTTGTAACGCTTCATCAATGCACTCGAATCCATCTTCAAAACTGAATGTCATCAGGAATCCCTGTTTCAAAATATCCCATTCGTCTATGCCATGGTTGAGCTCTATCTCCAAGTACCAATTCATAGGTATTACATCCAATGTATGATAGAACAGATGCACCCACTCCAGTTGTTGTTCTGCTCCATAAGCATCGGTCCATCTGGCTAAGTGATTGTACAAATCACTCCTCCCATCATATTTCTCTGTCAATCACACCTTTGGGTGACCAAACCACACCCTCATAATTCTTCTATATTTGCACCATCCATCGAAATTGTCTTTATGCGTGCTCCACCATCTTGTAGCTGTAGCGTGTAGCGCCAAGTCCAAGGCTTGGAAGCGATGTTTCTCTGGCATTTCCCTTTCAAATTCATCCATAAATTTATCAATGTTAATTAAACCATCATAATAAGGCAAAATTCTTACCTCCGACGATACACAGCACAATGATTTGGTCATCATGTTACATCATAGCGTAGACACTTTGTGCAATCTATTATGCCAGTGTTCCAATTCCTCACCTAAATCTGACATGCAGGATCTTTCATGGTCCCATGCAATACGTCCATATGTTGTCGGATTCACCCAATCTTGATCTCACGCCATTATCTTATAAATCTAGTCCAAATCATCGTCGCTTTCATAATCGCGGATCGGTTCAATATAGCACAGACCTTCTGCAGGGTCCAACAGTACTACTACACAGAGCGATTTTCTTTCAAATGACATCGTCCACTTCTTCAAATTGATCACCCCATTCACATCGATAGCTCAGTTGATCCCAAGGAGCGTGGGGTAGGGATTGCTATCATCGACAATCTCTATTACTTCGAAATCCGCCAATGTTCTCGCTCCTTCAAAATCGACAGTCACTCCCTGTAATCTCCCCATGGGGATAATCTTTTGTTGATTCACCATCCTCAATTGAATATGAGACCACTGCAGCATAGGTCTCCCATCCTCTCCCATGTCTGTTTCGGAAAAACATTCGCATTTGACCCAAGATCCAGAATAACTTGGTCCATTTCATACTCTCCTATTTGCGCGGTGAGCCTCATCTCACGCCCTGTTCTTGCCTTATGCTTACCAATTTTCCTAACAACACACAATCCCTCTGGAGCTTTACCAACACATTTATTGATCAACTCCTGTAATCCCTTTACGACCTTGCTATCACGTAGCAGCTTCATACAGGTCTCCAAAAAGGTAGTAAGCATGGATGGGTCCATTTCTTTAGACTGCTTATCCTGACTTCCTGAGGTAGAAGCTTCAGCAAAGATTTTCTTTGCTTCCATGAAGGTTTCCTTCGCGTGCTCCAAATCAAAGCCAACCTCCTTTTCTGGAGCTTTGTAGACCCATTCACCTTCTTCAAGCCGCTTTCCCTTATCTTCGCCAGTTGTCATTCCACTTCGCAACACAATATTCACATTGGGGTCCTCTTCGCGGGGTTCATCCCTCATCATCTGTAGGTTCTATGTAGGTTGTGTCCACTTTTCATGCATATTAGCTATTACTACAAGGAAGTCTTCTGTCACATGGTCAAACTAAGTGTAGTCTCGGCATGTCAGGCACGTCGGGTTCGTGCATTATCACACATAGTGTCCTGGACCTCCATAATTGTAGCAAATAACTTCCCCTGACCTCTCACATATCCTCCTCCGCCTCGGCCCCGTCCGCGCCCCTGATATCCTCCTCACAGTCCCCCAGCGCCTTGATCTAGAGGCCAAGTTTCTGTTTGCACTCAATACATGGGCGTTCTCTCCATCATTAACTTATAACTATGACAATTCCTCTCATCGTGGCCTGCTAATTGGCAAAAATTCCAGAAGAGATGTTGCGGTGTCTCTACAAATTTTTGCAACAAGTGGAAATTATCTGTCGCATGTTTTCTAGCTACCTGATAGATAACACGCCACAGCACAGGCCCTGCACTTGGCCCTGTTTGAGCTTTCGGCCTCATAGGCATCAGCCCTCCTGCAACATAGTTCATGAAGACAGGGCAATGATCTTTATCATGCCCTTGACTCTTACATTTCAAACACCAAACCTCTTCACGCACCTCTAGCTGAGTCGCTCTATCCTTCTTCAGACTTTGGAATTCTAAGCAAAGGTTCTACAAATCCGTGTGAATCTGTTGAACTCTTAAAGAAGCATCTTGAATTCGTGTTTTGTGCAATCTCATCGCAATTTCCAAGGCCTCCACCTGGGTCCCAATCTTTTTCTGTGATAAAGCAACCCTCAGATGAGGCAAGGGTGAAGCCACAAACCACTCACAGTGCTGCCCATCCATAAGATTCATGTTAGCTTCGAGGATCTTGCACTTCAATCTCTGATCTAGCTCCTAGGGTGTCTCGTCAAGCTTCATCATGTTTTCTTTGAATCCAATGATCGATTGCACTTTAGATTTGGGCCTACTGAATTCCTTATTCAGCGCAGTCTGAATGTCCGCCAACGCAACCATCAAGTTATCAGTGCAGTACTTAATGTACCATGTTAGCGCGCATTCCTGTAAAGTAGTCACCAACATAGCTTTCTTCATCTGATCATCTATAATGCCCTGGGCTTCCCACAAAGCCTTCACAATGAACCAAAACTGGTCCAGATCTTCATTCCCCGAGCCCTTGAAAATGGGCAATTTTACTGAATTCACCATACTGAACGGTGGTGGCGGTGTGGGGAAGTTGTATGCGGTGGAGGTGAAGATGGAAGTGGTATGGGTGGATGTCGTATTCGTGGGAACCCTCGTCTTATTAACTGGACAGTGCTCTGTGGAGAAGCATGTGATGCTTCTTCATCGTCACTCAGAGGAGGCTCAATTAGCAATATATATTTAGGTCATGTTCCTTTTTTATCCCTAAATAACTTTCCACTTCACGTAGCTACAAACATCAAGGTAATTGCATAACCCGCTTTTCACACAAGAGCATTTTAATCCAAGTATTCAAAGACCTTAAATACTTACCTCGCGGTCCTTTGAAGAAGCGTTGCTATGCTTTGCTATAGCTAATCGAGGTATCCATCACCAACTCTATCACAAATCCTCCTATGATACGATCAATCCAGTGATCGAAAACACGTGCGATCTTATCTTCAGAGGCTTCCAATCTCTGCACTAACTTCGGGGTCCACACTATCTGATCGTCAAGCCTCCATCCTCCCTGGTCGTCTGCCAATTCAGTGATCCACTCGTATAATTTGACTAGGAAGGAACAGAAGAAACTTTCATGTATCTCAGTGTACAGATACCTATCCAACCACTACTCTTTCGTCAATCGCGGGTTCCTGTTCTCTTGCGCCACGAATTCGTGGATCTTTCTATCCAACCAATCTTCAATTTCCTTCTTAGTTGGATTCCAGTGATGCGACATCACACATCTCTTTGTGCAGATCTCGGTCTCGACAACAGAACCATTTGTTGGCTTAGGGGGTCTTGACCTAGGTTCAGTGTTAAGTTTTCCATACAAATCCCTACACTAGTGGCCCTTTCGGCATCAACCCGCGGAGCGCAGACTAAATTCTCACCCAAAGTAGTATGGGGGGATGCTGGAACCAAGTTTCCACACCCAGAGATGGTTATGATGTTGTTTTGTACCCTTTATCTGCCTTTGCGCAGATTGCTAAGCCCTCAAGGATTATAGATGTAACTTCTTCTTACCAGCCTCTAGACCTTCCTGAAGGTCTACGACTGTCTTTCACAGACCCTAAACAGGCAAATCAACCACTTGCGTGCCTTTGTAATCACTCCTAAGTCTATTATTACCCAGATCGACTTAAGTGTCTGATATCTTTAGCATGCATTAAGATATTCTTCGCATAAATAGATATTATTACTTGCATTCATATAACAATGTAAGACATACAGATTCGCACATCAATACAACATTAAATCATAAACCCATTATTCATCATAACAGAAGTAAATGGATAAAACACAGATATTTCCAGAACAATCTCTTTATTGATACTTCATATTTGCTTACAAACTCAAAACTACCCTGCGCACTCAACTGCAGGGTTTAGCACACTCAGCTGCGGACTCTACTCTAGGCTTCTGCGCACATAGCTGCAAAGCCTCTCTTCTACTCTAAGACTCTTCGCTCTTAGCTCCTATTGACCCATTACATTCGTCCTCAAAACTTCTATGAACTGCCTTAGACTCTCTAAGACTCTCCTTTTTATACAATCCCATGGTCACGGACCATGGGTAGGTCTATACAAGCCGACACAACTTACATAAAATAAGGGTAAAGACCCTTTATGAAACTTTACATCTACACGCTCCACAATCATAACTTGCGGAGACTTTACACGTTACATCACGAAAAATTGGGCTTTTAGCCCCAAAACTTGGGCTTTTGCCCCAAAATTGACCTTCGGGGACCTTGTCCCAACACTAATACAAAGAAGTAAGGCATGTGTCCTTTGGACTACTACAGTGCACAAATCCTCTTTGTGTGCTCTCTTTGTGTCCCTCTCATCTTCTATGCTCATTGAGGGAACAAATGCACTGAAAAAAGAATGGAACCCCTTTTCTTCCTAGTGCTCTGGTTATAACACAGCCTGAAACCCTACTAGTGGTTAGGTTTTACTCCAACTCTTAAATATATTTACAATATGGACTCTTCTAAAGTCTTGTTCATCATGATCATGTGGCTAGCCTATTTTTCATTAGAAATGGGGGTTGATGTGGCATCCTCTTGAATTATGGTGGTCAAAACAAGAAGTTCAACTTCTAAGTGGCATAACTTTTGCATATGGACTTTGATTGAGGTGATTCTTGCAATGTTTCAAATGTCTTTGTTTGTAGAATAGGAAAAAAGGATGCAAAAACAAAACGGAAAATTTTTACCACCTAAAAAACTATATTTGATACCTCAAAATGCTCCCAAAGGGTTTTAGACCCCAATCTACCAAACTAGGTCTCGCTAGTAAAAATGGTCCCGTGAATTGATTCCTCCACTTGTTCCACTCTAAATTCATCAATATGGATGAAAACAGATATAATGATCCAATATGGATCAATAATATTTTAATACTTCATAAAACACATCGCTTTAACACAACATCAAATTTGAGATCTATCCCTATGTGAAAGAGGTATCCTTAAGCCTAGGAATACATCGAACTTTGTTTGATAATCCCCTATCTTTCCATTGTTGACAAATGTATCAGAAGCTTTCATGAAGCCAAATAATTATTAATATCTACAAATAACATGTTAGTAGATAATTTAAATAGATGTTCATTAAGAATATTGTCTTCTATAGGAATAACTTCACCTTTGTTAGTAATCTTGAAAAGGAAATATGCAACAACATTTTCTTTTCCATTTTTACCAACAATGGTGATATCAAATTCTTGCAACAATAATAAATATCTAGTAAATATACTATTAGTAATTGGTTTATTCATGAGATGCCACATAAAAAATTATTATTATGTACACATTCACGATATCTAGTAATATAGTGCCAAAAATTATTAATACAATATAATATTGCAATAAATTCATTTTCCATCACTATGTTTCTATAGGGATTGAATTCTTATTGTTAAAATAAATTCCATAATACTTCTTCTCTTATTTCTATCTAGGAACTACTCCAACATCTATGTATGAAGCAATCTCTTAATATATGGAATGGTAATGTCCAATTCGGTCCTCTCAAAACTAGTGCCATAGACAAAAAAAAATGTAAAGCTTCAAAGAAAATTTGAAACTGGTTAGTCCATATGATGTACCCCAATTCCAAAATACATGAAAACACCAATTCCTTGGGTGAAGTTAGAGCCTATGATACCATATTTAATAATCAATAAAATAAAAAACAATGCATGAGATACACAATCTCACTAAATTACTAAGAAATGCTAAAATATATGCAATGCGACCTTATTCACATACATAATCTTAAGGAATAAATATTCAATGAATACATAATGAAATTAAAATAAATAACACTCAAATAACTTATCTTTAATAAAAATTCACTAATTGATTACAGATATTGTGTTCCACCCCACCATAGGATTTGCTGCACATTCACTCTCTGCAACAAGCCATCCCAAAGCTGAAGCTATGATTCCACAAGGATGGGTACTTAGGAGGAAAAATATATCACTAAAAAATAGTTATCTCACAATTTTTTTCTATTCAAACAATCATATACTAATAATGGTTTTAAAAGGTTACTTAGCTATTCTAATAGCAATCTCAACTTCCAACTTTCTTTCCCCTTTAGCTTGCACAACCCAAGGAAATGAATCCCTTTCTATACAATGCAAGCCCTCAAACTCTTGTATTTCCATCTAGGACTCCATTGTTAATGGTCAATAAATATCAATGCTAGAAGCTTCAAATACTTTTAGCCATGGATAGTTTAATCAGTAATGCTAATTCATACATGCACTCAGGCATCTTCTCAGGTTGGAAAATAACAAGTATTAATATACTACCACTAACAACGGCTCTTTCAATAAAAAAATTCTCCTCCTCTAGATGTAAGGAAATAAAATTAAATGAGAATAATAAATGAGGAACCCCCAAACAACCAAAAGGTGAATTTAAGTATGCATTTTTTCAAAATGACACATTTTCTCCCCAAGATGCTCACATAACCACCCTTTTCCTTTAGTTACAAAGATGGGTATGATAAAATATAATAAAATAGCCTCATCTCTCTAGCTACCCATCCTCTCTTGTGGGGTCATATCCCATTATAAATATTGTCCTTTTCCATCTGTAGCTAATGATGTATTTAATTATTGAAACTATTACATTTCTAGGATCTCTATCCTTTCATCATGTACAACATACATTATTAAACTTGGGATCAAAACCTGCAGTGTTAGATTCCCCTACCCCTTATTTCAAAATTTTCCTCAGTGGTCAACACCATGTAGATGTATATATATACAATTTTTACATCAAAATTAAAAAATAGTTGTGGGTATGCTTGTAGAAATCTAGTGATAGAATAATATCTGCTAAAAAAAATTAATCTAAATCAAGAGACGCAATTCTACTCTACTGATCTACAGAATTCAATTCACAATTTAGAAAACAATTTCATACATGCAATAAGAAATAGCATACATGCACAATATTTTTTTCTAGGGGAACCTAACTGGGAAAAACCCCTCAAGCCTCTTTGTGTTAATCAGATGAATAAAGATGTATTACAATTGCTAGCTCAGTTTGAGTTCAACCTGCAAGTGAATAACCTATCTCTATGTTCAATAAGAAGCAATGACCTAGACTTAGTCAATTTCTACCTCTGATTGAGCCCCTATTTCCTTGTGTAAACCCCAGATAATTATCCCTTATTTTTTAGGAATTTTCCTCCAATTGATTGCACAAATCCCAAGGTTTGATCATCTAATTGTATGCAACACCTGTAAACTCAAATTATTTCACAATTGCTTGTTACAATATCTTGGAATCTCCACCACAGATGGGAATTCAAATTATCTTCATGCACTAGTTATTTGAGGTTGATTGATTAGTTAACTAGATGATCAGTGAGTTAGAGTGTTGTCCCACTGCACAACTAACCTTCCACTAGTTCCTCCAACTATTAGAACTAATTTAACTGAACTCAACTGGATATAACTAAACTTAATTACTAAAATTTAGTAATCACACATGATTAACTGAACTCCAAGCCCTCTAACTCAAATTTACTGAGCGAAATGAGTGACAAGAGCCATTTCACACAAGTTAACTAGATCCAAGTTGTTTGTTGATGTGGAAATTCGATTTTTCTCAATTTGACTAAGGAAAATTCAAATTGATACTTTCTTTTTGTACTTCTCAACACACCCTCTCAGCAATAAAGGGATTATCAACCACCCATATCCTGCACCTATTGAACTCAAACTTCCCTCTTGACAAATCCTTTGTCAAAATGTTAGCATATTGTTCCTTTTTTGGAATGTATTGTAACAACATTATCCACCTCTGCATACAGTCCCGTAAATGATGATACCAAATATCTATATGCTTGGATTGATCTTGAAATACCAAATTCTCGGAGAGATTAATGAATCTCTTATTATCATAATAGATCACAATTGGATCCATCATCTAACCAAATAGTCCCACAAGTATCTTTCTCATCCAAATCGCCTCACATGCTACTTGACTTGCAACCATGTGTGATGCTTCTGCAGAGCTGAGTACCACAAATATTTGCTTCATGTTGTACCAAGAAACTATTGTGGACCCAACACTGAAAATTCCACCTGATGTACTCTTTCGGTTAGATGGACTCCCTACCTAATTTGCATCTGTGAAGCCACACAGCTTCACTCCCTATGTCCATATGTACCATAATCCATACTGGGTAGTGCCTTTGAGGTACGTTAAACATGCTTAGCTTCCTTCCTATTATCACTTTGTAATTTCTTAAGGCTGTGAAAGAATTATAGAGGTAACCACAAAACCACTCTTAAGTTTAGAAGCTAGCCCTTCTAAACTTAGAGATGGATCTCTCTATTAGATTTAAATTTGTTTGCATTGGGATTTCAAGCTAGATGTAGGGTTCAGAATTTGGTTTTTTTAATTGTTTGGGTGAGGCTGCAAGGGAAGGCCATTGGGAAATGGAGTCAAATTCTTAGAGTGATCAAGTGCATAAATATCAAACTAGAAATAACAGGGAAAGGAAGGCCTTTGGATCTTTAGAGCTTGATGAAGTGATAGGGAGGAGAAAGGTTCAGAATCAATTAAACATAGAGAAATTAAGAATTCTATATTTAATTTCAGTTGGAAAAAATATATATTGCTTAAATCCAGGACAGAGTGTAATTAAATAATTTTAACCCATAGTTTTATTTTAGACAATAGAGGAAAAAAACACATATGAAAAGAACAGAGATATTACAAAATTACAAGTAGAATAAACATCACCAATTAAGCATGACACATGAATCCTGGAACATTATATGTATTAATGAAAAATGATCACTTTAGCTCGGTGAACAACTTTACATCAAATGGTAGTCCTTTCTTGCTACAAGTGTCAACATTTGTACTTCAACTTGGGAAGTACTTATACAAAACTATCAAAACATATCTTGAGTGAAAACCTCAAGATCTTTTACAAAATATCCTAAACTACTTGTAAAAATAGAACAAAAATATAGATAATTGAAAAGTTGTGATGATGGGGCACTATCTTCGAGGCTTGCTATTGATGACTGGGCCTAAAATAGTGATGCTCTGTTAATGAAGGTCAAACATTTTTTACTCCAAGATTTGACATAGCTGGTCCCATCTATCTTCATCTGGAATTGGCATTTTAACCAACTTTCTGTAAGTCTCATCTACCTAGGTATATTTCTAGAAATCTGGTTTGACCAGAAATAAATGCTTGATTTCAGCTCTAATATGAAGATTGAATTCCAAAGCCTCCATGAAATCTTTTCCTGTGATTGAGCATTTGATAGTTGAAAACTTTGATTTGTCCTAGGCTATTCAGTACAATTTCTGTTGATAATCTGGTAGGGGCACTAACTTGTCTACAATTCCTTTTAGTCCTGGAAATCCTTTCAAATGTAATGCATTGAATTTTTTATGGAGCTTTTGGATGATGGTCTCCAAGTGCTGGCTCTTGTTTTCCAATTGTACTAGCAAGTTCCTTTTAGTAAGGACTCTCCTGACTTCCAAGGTAGCTTCTGTCCTATCTGCAATTTCAAAATATGCTAACTCATCCTTGGTTTTTGAATTCAAAATTTTAATTAAGGTGTTAGCTTCTCATGGCCTCTGTCCCAAGTTGTTTCTAACTCCTTCCATTAATTCCTTTGATCTCTGCACTAATTCCTCATGTTCAAATATTGTTTCAATTGAATGCTAGATTTCAGATTTCTGTGATGGCCTCATTTATCTCAACCCATATACATTCTTTAGCCTATGCTAGTGTTTGAGCTATCATAGACTCATTCTCTAGATACTCAATCCTTTGGGCTAACCCGTGACATTTATATAGTTCTACTATGTATGATTTATCTATCTTTAATTTCTAATCCTACAAAGTTTTAACTTGGGCTTTTAACTTTTCAATTTCTGACCCTCTGATGGATAGGTCTTCCATATCTTTGACCAACTCATTTGAAGAATCTGTGGTTTTTGCTTCTATTATTGTCGATGTAGATGGTTCTGCTATGGTTTCAACTGAAATAGGCAGTATTGTTAGATGAACTATGGCTAGCTGTGATGACTGCTCTTTTTCCTTGAGCAGTCTTTCCATCTCCACTTCCATATCCTTAATCTGGCTACTTTATTCCATTATTATCTTGAAGATGCTATCTTTTTCTTTCTCAAGCTCCCCAACTTCATTACCTTTGGGATTCTCATTGGAAGGAAGTTTGAGTTGTTTCCTCAATGTTGTTATGTCTGTGTTTTTCCTCCTCACAATTTCTTCTGCTACTTTTACATCTTTGGGGTCATACCCCAGTTTAATTACTAGGTCCTCCAATGATTTGATCCTGGTGTCTTTAGCCAAAGATGAGATCTTTTCAAGTTTCAATTGTGATTGTATGTTGCTGAGTGAGGCTTGCAACTTGGAAGTTGTCATGGAAGTGTTGGTCAACGTAGAGTACAACATTTCACCAGTTTGTTTATGCAAGTCTATTTGGTCAATGGGGTGAATCTTCTCAGCATCAAAGGAGAAAATAGATTTCTTGTAATCAGCTGGAGTCTTCAGAAATGGAACATGTGCTTGAAGGAATGCAATTTGAATTTTCCCTTTTTCTATATCAAAGGTTGAAAGAAGCCTGTGTTGTGAAGAGGTTGTTTGCTTCCAGAATTGGGTGTATGTGGTGGCCTTGAGTTGCTCATTCTTCTTCTTAATTTCTCTATATTTTGAAAAAATATTTGGTTCATCTTGGTCCTAAACCAACTCTGTTGTTTGAGTTGTATCTGGGGGATCTTGGGAAGTTGAGGAAGTTGGGGATCCTGTGAATATATCTTCTCCTCTTGTAGGAACATGATGGCATGTTAGGACTATGGTGGCCTACTCCTCATCCTCCTACAGAAAAACTAGTTTAGAATTAGTCTTCTACTTCTTCTTGTATATCAGAAATTCCTTGACTCCAATCTCTATCACTGAAGGGGAATCATCCTCCCTTGACCTCTTGTCCCTTTTTTCTTGAGGTACTAGAGTCTGGGAGGAAGTCTTGGATATCACATGTTCTTTTGCTTCTTGTAGCATATTCTCCTCCCACTAACTTTGATTCATTAACTTATCTATCTCTGGTCTAAGAGTGTGAGTGTAAGGAGTGGTTCTCTGCTCCACTCTCTGCTTAGAAATTATGCCAAAAGGGTAATATGACTAGGTGAAACTCAACTTGAAGTTCATCTACTTGAGGAGCAACATTCCTCCTTACCTGTTGCTCTAGTGTTACAAATAAATGGTCCAACCTATGCCTTGATTTTAAACTGGGACTTCTTTTTTGCTACAAAAAAATGAAGGTCATCCATATGAATCATTTTCCTTATATATTCCAGTGAGAAGATCCTCATAGGAACAAATTTTGACAGCATGTATGGTAGCAATTCACACACATAAACTCTAATCTCAGTATAATTTTTGTACAAGTACCAATCTCCTGTCTTAGTCTACTCACTGAGATGCATAATTCTTTGTATATCTGATCCTATCCTAGGCTCTATATTGTGGTTCAATAAAAAAGATATTATGTGTAAAAATTGATCAACATAATCAAAGAAGGTGTACTCAGTGGAATTTTTCCTCACCAAGGATTTCCAATGGATTACTAACTATGGATTGCTCTACTCATCTAATTTCATAAAAGGGAATGAAAAACTATCTGCCTAATGATAAAGAAACAAATAAACCAACATTGAAGCATATTTAAAATTCCCCTCAGTAGAAAACTTGATGAACTTGTCATGAATTTATTCTTCAATGAACTCACTGTAATTGAAAATAGGGGGTTTCTCACCAGTTGCAAAAACTGATAAGAAACCAACAATGGCCTCATCAACCCACTGATCGGATTGATAGCCAAGTATGCATGAAATAATTGAAATTACTTGCTTGGTCATCTCAGGAAACATAGAGGATGAGTATGGGGGATTCTTCTTGGGTAATTGGGCATCCTCAGGGAGAAAAATCTCAAATATCTTGGCTCTTTATGGGAAGGTTATGTTTTTGTAGAATTCCATGAGGGAATCTACTGAAAATGGTTTCAGAGAGTCAGAATTTGGCAATTGGAGCATTTGGGAGATGGATTTTGTAGTGATGGTGAAGAGGATGTCACTGTTTTGGGCCATAATTTCCCTCTAACTAGGGATATACCTAAATTGACACTAGGAGACGAATTCAGGGAAGTGGTGTGTCTGGGGAAAAATGAATTGTGGTAGGAGAGAATCCCAGAGGCTCAATTCATTACTCTAGTCCAAAAAAAAAATTAACTAGTTGTGAAGCTCGAACAAGTTGAATTCACAACTAGTTTTAGCAATTTTGTAGTCTTAATCTACCAATGGTTGGTGATCTAAGTCTATGATAGGGGGTAGCATAGGATTTTCATCAGATGTTGGGAAAAATACTGAGAGGGGGGGTTAACTAGTATTTTCAAATTAATAACCTTTTCATTTCATATTATGATTTATGTATGCGACTTTACTGAAAGGAACTCACGTGTGTACATGATTGTTCTTAAGACAACTAGCATACATCCAGTAAACTTATGTTTCAGTTAATTCATCATTTGTTTATCTTCAGCCAGTGCATCAGTACTTTATTAAAAATTAGATAGATAATAACCATGTGCAATAAGAACAAAATAAACCATCACACATAATCAACACACATGAACACCAAGATTTAAGGTGGAAACCCAATGCAGGAAAAAGCCACCTGCCGTTGTCGTCTCTGACTTCTTTTTAATATAAAGTAAAATATTTTTATAATTTTGTATTGGTGCAGACTCATAACAGTACGCAGACACCCACCTATATAAAGCTACAACCTTCGCTCATTCTCCAGCTCCTACTGGAAGGGAGCTCCAACCCCTTGGCTCTTGTACTGGCGTAAACTTGCACCAGTACGTAGGCACCAAACTGCAAAAGGCTACAACCTTCACATTTTCTCTAGCTACTACTGGAAGGGAGCTCCAACCCCCTCAACTTTGTGGACCACATTTCATAAATTTTCATACTAGATCCACCTGCTATAACACATCATAACTTGTAGATCAACTGAAGCAAACACCAACTTAATTCAAAAATAATAGTGAGATCATTATAACCAGAACACAGAAATGAACTCAGAATACTACATCAACACACAGAATCAACTCCAACCCTGATCATTCATATTCCAACATGTATACTCTACTTCACTTAAGGCAACCTGTGTGTATATGCACTTTTCTGTAGAGCAACCTATGTACAGATCTCAATATACTAAAGACTTGTGATTTTGAATCAGACACAGAATTGACTAGAGGTATTCTGAAATATTGTGTTAGCTTACAAAACCCTCATATAGTTAGCAACATCAATAATCTTTTCAACCAATCAACATGTAACCAAATTCAACATCATTATTCAATCAGTTCTACTTCAGACATTATCACTCAACCCAAATCAACATGAGGACATCATTGACAGACAACAAAGAAACAGCAACATTGATCAGGTTGATCATTCATTTATGAACAAAAAACCTTCCTTTATATATACGACTTTGAAGAAACAAACCCGCATGTATATGCAACTTCACCAAGACCAACCTATGTACAAATCTACAAATGAGCAGAAACCCTTCCCTTATATACACGACTTTGAAGAAACAAACCTGCATGTATACACAAATTTACCGAGACCAACCTACGTACAAATCTTCAAATGAACAAAAAACCTTCCTTTATGTACCCGAATTTGAAGAAATGAACCCATGTGTATACACGACTTCACCGAGACCAACCTGCGTATAGATCTACAAATTTTGACCTAAAATTGCACAGCTATTCAGAATTTCAGAAAGGCCTAGATCATAATATTCAGAGATAAAAACATGCATCAATACATATATCTAGTCAATCCATGAGCAAATCATACAATGGATAGCCTTTCAGGTCCCATGATCCCGATCCATCATTGTATTCATTAGTGCATAATTATTTCATATCAATGTGTAACCTATGGCCCTTACAATGCAAATATACTTCAGATTGAAGTATTCATCAAAATCCTTTCGCATGCACACTTAGCACTTTGATCTTCACCTCCTTATATAGTTAGATCCTCATCCAATACCATGGGTCAAACCCTTAGTTATGTTGATGGTATTCTTTGACGGGATCAATATCAGTTGTCACGCTCATTACTATGGGCCAATACCATGGTAAAGACCCCTGGTGTTTAGAATACCATGGTGCAGAAACTATATGTTCATTTTCTTCTTTAAACTCATGTGTATACGCGACTTGGCCTTGACGAACCCACATATAGATCTTCAAATTTTCACCTTTATCAAACTTCTAATTCTGATCTGTAAACCTTTTTCCCATCATTCTGTTATTCTATTTCATCACTCTGTCACCTGTGAACTCTCTTGTGGATTCATCTAGTTATCATATACTTTTTCTGTTACAAGTGATTTTCCATCAAGAACAACATATGCATCATATTCCCAACATCAGAGGCCTTGTATTTGCCTTTAGGTTCCATGAGATAAGAGAAAATAACAGGGATTTTTTAATTACCCAAGAAAAAAAGAAGGTGAAAACTGGTATCTGGATGCAAATTGGCAGTTAGGCTCTTGGTTGTAGTGAATGGTTATGCTGACTGGTCATAGAGATGGCATGGATCACTGGCTGGGCACTGGGGAAAACTCTGTCATGTTGACAATGCACTGCAACTTACGATTTCATGTTATCATGAAATGACAAAAGGAGGTGATTGAACGGGCTTTGGTTGGTTATATAAGGAAAACTAGCTTACCATTGCTAATTAACCATTAAAACGGAGTAGGTTTGTTGTGGCAGGAGAACATAGAATTTATTTCTCAATGGTCTGTTGAAGTGGCGGTGGGAGTACCAGATGGCAGCATCATATTGGGGGAGAAGTAGTGAAGGGAGGTTGTTGGCGGAAGGGGAGTGGGGTCCATAGGTGTGAGGTGGAAAACAGGCAGAGGGGGAAAAAGGGATGACATAGGAGCGAGGTGGGGATGGTAGGTCCATTTGGCAGAATGTGAGTGGTGCAGGAACAGAAGGGGATCAACAGTCAATGAGAGAAGGAATCGGGATGGTATTTTTCGAACGGGGGGAGGAACGATTAGTGGTTTTAGGTAGGAGGTGTGAAATGCCCAGAAGTCGCCATGTTGCTAAGGATTACCACCTTTACAGACCCCCCCTTGTGATTAAACTTCAAAGGGGCTCAGGGGGGCGAATACGATCCCTGTCATTGATCCGGGCAGGGTGGATCATGATCGTTTAGATATGCGCTCAATTTATTGTATAACGACAAAACATGTCGCATCAAGACTTTAGTTACAAATTGAACTTGCGATTAACTTAACAAATGATCTTAACATTAAATCTTAATCAACCATGCTTAAACACTGTGGTTAATTACTTTTTATTCTAACTAATCTATTTCAACCATGATTACATGGTATGGTTGATTGTTCACTAACCTAAACTAATTTTATTTAATATATCCTAATCATGTTTAAACAGTGTGATTAAAATAACTAATCTACTTCAATGTGGCATTTTGACTAGCATCACATTATTCAAAATTTCTAAAGTATTACTAATGCATTTTTCATTTTTTTAGTGGAATTTAGATTTTCTCACTTATTATTTTTTGGGGTATCTTTCATTATTTTTTCTATTTTTTCTATTTTTTATTCTTTTCACATATTTAATTTTTGTATCCCCTATTTTTATTTTTTCTTCATTTTCTCTTTTTTTATTTTTGGAAATAACTTTCTGAATGAAATATTATTTACAACATTTCATATATAAATCTCAACAACAAATAGCCAGCTTATCCTATAAAATATAGGACCCTAACACTTCCAATATAATTTGGTTGGCCTAACCATAGCTTGGCTCAGTTGGTTGACTCCATAGCAAATAACTGGTTGTTTTTCACAAGATACATTAGTGAACCCACTAAATGTCAGTAAATGGTAGCAACCACCTCTTCGCATGAAGTGGAAGTCTCCTTCCTCCAATTGGTCTCTAGATGTGTCTCCATGTGATTACAACTCTCCATGTGGAATCTATGTATTATCTCATTGGCATACTTTCCTTGAGACACAAACAATTCTCCAATGCCTAGTTATACTTCCAGCCTAAGGAAGTAGTGCATGAGACCCATTTCATTCATTTCTAATTCCCTTGCAAGGTCCTCCTTGCAAGAGCTGATCAATTTCTCACCACTTGTTAATATTAAATCATCAACATATAAAACAATGATAAGAAATTTACCTTATACCAAAATATGATAGAGGTTCCTGGTGTACCAAGCACGACGTTCCTACTTGATGCCGTACAACACTTGCTTGAATCTACACACATGAGACTCCCAATAAAATGTCTCAAAACCTTTTGGTTGCTCAATGTACACCTCCTCCTCAATAACACCATTGAGAAATGGTTTTTTTACATCCATCTAGTGGATCGTCCATCCCATCTGCGCATCCAGTGCAATAATTTATCGAATGGATGAATACCTTGCTATGGGAGAAAAGGTTTACTCATAGTCAATTCAATCAACTTGATAGAATCCTTTGGCCACAAATCTGGCCTTATACTTCTTTTTGCTTTCGTCTTTTGCATGCTTAACCTTGAAGATCCATCTCGAACCCACAACTGATTTATCTGTTGGTCTTGGGACCACTTCCTAGACACTGTTATTCATGATGGATTCACTTTCTTCCACCATTGCATAAACCCAAATAAATTTCTCTACTTATTTCTCAAAAGAGGATGGCTCAATCTCTATAAGCTTAGTCATTAGAGCCATGTAGCCAGTGTACCTCCCAGGTGACCTCCTTTTCCTGTGCAAATTTGAAGGAGATCCCACATTCTCCCTCACATCCTACACAATTCTATCATTTTCCCTTCTTTGGATGGTTTTTCTTGAGTTGATGTCCCCACTTTGCCTCCTCTATGCTCCTAAATTTGTGGTTTCTTCATAACTTCTTGAGGCTCCTCCTTCAGAACTAAAAGATCCTCTTCTGGTGGGATTTGAATCTCCCTCTCAAGAGAGCACCACATCGCTTTCTCCTCATCAAACATTACAACCCTTCACACAACTATCACTCTGAGGGAAGGTAAGTACACACGTTAATTGTGTGGATTTGCACTGTAACTTGTTATCACTCAGTTTGTTCCCCAAAAGCAGTGGAAAAGGGAATACGGCCGAGGTAACCACTAACCAGTCTTTTAGCTGCAGATTCTAGCCAATCTGTAACCAGAGAGGGCTCTCTCTTTATGATTTAGCTTGGTTTTGCTATATGTTAGGCTAGTTATGAGGCACAAGTATTTGTTTGATGTTTGGAAGGTGACATTCAATAAAACAGGGCCGCAATGTATGAGAAGTTCAGACCATTGGGTTAATGGAGTCAATGAAAATAAACCTCTGGGTATGGTTTCTTTGGCAAAAGGAGGAACTATAGAGCAAGATAATTAAACATAGAACAATTTTCAAGCTGTAATAAGATGAAATGAAGTCAAGGAATGAAAGGCAATTAAGAATCTTTCATTATGCTAATAGAGGGAAAATGAATATATTACCAAGAAGTAGTTAAGAATTCCTTAATTATATTTAGAGTGTAAGAACCAGGGAAACAGGAGCAGTCAAGAATTCCTGCCTATGCTAGTCCTATAGAAAACATGAAAAATGACAAGAATTGAACACAGAGTACAGCAAAGTAAATTCTGGGCTATTCTTTTTTCCTGTAATTTAGAACATGATATATAGATGATATAAAAACATAGGAACAGTAAAACAAGAGTTAAAAAGACTTATTGATCCATGAGGTAATACGAGAATTCTGTAACATATTCTTCTGCCATTAATTCCACAACCAGCAAGTTCATCAGCAAAGCATTCCAACAATCTTTATTCAGAAGAGTTCTCAAAATTTACAGCGCAAGTCCAGAATGATATTCACCAACCAACCCCCAATACATCTCTAGGGGAGGTATTTATACAAAAAGAGTTACAAAATATCTCATAGAGAAAATATCAAGCAATAAATTCATCCATCTACTTCTTCAAAGGCAATAAATGACATTGAAAATAGAGCACAATGAATGTAGGAGTAACTTCCGCTGTACTGGCTGCCTTAGGTGGTCTGCTGTATTTGACTTTTTGACTCAACAAGTCGGCTGGTAGCTGTCTCTTCAATTTGCGTTCCTGCGTTGCTGTCATGGCCCTGTCATCTATGCCTGATTTTGCCTTAATGCATTTTAGCGTGAATTCCTTCCTTTGTTATTTTTATTTTTCTGATATGTGACACGTGCATTTGAATTTGATTATATGCAGATGATCAAAAAGAAAAAGCACCAAAAACTACCTTGGTAAAACCTCCAACATGCTCTGCCACCATTGGTCTGTTGGCAACTGGTGTCTTTGTAGTTTTATCAGTATTTCATCAGCTTCAGTATACCTATAGAAATTGGGCTGTACCTCAAAAAGATGTGTTATTTCATGCTCAATATAGAACAGATTTTCTAACTTGTCATATAAGCTTTGTCCAGAGGGAGGTACTATGTCTTCTGAAGTGCTTGATGATGTTGTAATCTAATTTGCAACATATGTATTCACCCTGTGAGCATATTGTTCATGTGTCAACAGCCTCTGATTGCTGGTTAACAAACTGGGTAGACCCCTTTGCTGTAAGGCTGTAAACTTTTCTGTAAAAGCATTTATTTCTACTTGCATTTCTTGACATTTTCTCTCCAGATTTTGCACAAAATTCTTCATAGTTAGCACCTTTTTAATTGTCAAAATTGTACCTGTTTTGTCTCCGATATCTAGAGCTGCTAGTTGCTCTCTGGTATGAGTATTCAAAAAATGAATTAGTCTATTGGCCTGCTCGGGCATGTTTCTCAATAATGCTCTGGCCTTTTGAATCTCCACTCGGGCTATTTCTATCAATTCAATTTGCTCGTGGATGGTCTGTATTGATCTCCATTGATCAGTGATGGACTGGCCAATCTTAGTCCACAAAATTGTTTTGATTTCAGACAGAGTTTTATGAAGAGTCAGATCTTTCTCCAAAGATTTTACCTTATTTTCCAAGGCCTTTATTTCTCTTGTTTTCTCAACCACAGTTATTTTTGATTTATCATAGCTTACCTCCAACTTGGCTAGTTTTTCTTTGGCTTCCATTTGGAGTTCTAAGGCCTTTATTTCCTCCATCATCTTTTCCATGCTCATGCTGGTATTTGGCATTGTTGTTGTTGTTGGGGCTGAAGTATCTGTGGCTAATGTACCTGTTGTTGATGCTGGGGCAGTGGGAGGGACTGATGTTGTTGCTGTAGGAGGAGCAGTTGTAGCTATTGGGGCTGTTTGAGCTGGCTGAGAGGCCAACTCTCCCTGTTTTTCCTGCAATGATTTCTCCAAAGCCTGCTCTGTTTCACTCAGCCTTTGGTTCATTTTTATTAACAGCTCCATCATATCTTATTCTTCTTTTTATTTCACCATCTTTGTGGCCTGCGGATGCATAGTAACTGGCAGTTTTAACTGTTTCTTGAGGGCAGCTATGTCATCCTCCTTTTTCTTTATCAGTGCTTTTATTGCCTTGGGATCCTTGGGATTATGTCCCAGCTCAATGATGATTTCTTCCAAGGACTTTATCCTGTTGTCCTTGGCCAGAGAGGATACCCTTTCCAACTCTAATTGAGCAGATGTATTGTTTAGTGAATTCTGCAATTGCTGAGCCAGTATGGCTTTATCTACTAAGCTGGAATAAACCATTTCACTGGTTTGTTTGTGCAACTCAACCTGGTCCAAAGGGTGAATGTCTTTGGCAAGAGCCTCCAGGTTTGTTCTAATATAATCGGCAGCTGACTGTGGCTACTGCACTGTGGGCTTGAAATGACTCAAGATCAATTTCCCTTCCTTGATATCATAGGCAGACATCAATCTCTGCTGCTTGGTCGGATTCATTTTGAGGAATTGATCGTAAAGCTGCATTCTTATTGGCTCATTTTGTGCCTTGATCTCCATGAAATGCCTCTTAATATCAGAACTTTGTTTGCTTTGCTGATGAAATTTCCATAATAGGCTGCTTTCCAAACTGCTGTCCATGGGAACTGGTAGGTGATTCTATCACTGGGGAAGTGAGTGGGCTGGCTGCCCTTTCACTCCTTGGGCTTTCAATAATCTCCTCTATAACTTCCTCTTCCAGTAGAGGATCCACTCTCTGCCTCTTTTCTTCTGGCTGTTCTTCTGGCCCACTTATGGGTGTGGCCTCTTCTCAGTCCCTTTTTCTGCCCTTCTCCTCATTGAGAGGAGTCTGTAATGCTGGTATCTCTGGTGCATTGGTCTGGGCAGGAGGAATTTGCCCTTGGCCTTGCTGCTGTGATGATGTAGGCTGATCTGTGACTTCTTGTTGTTCTGAATGCATCACTTCTTTGCCTTTGGATGTGCCTGCAAGAGGAGTATCTTCTTGGGCAGGTTGCTGTGAAGTTGTAGCAGCTGATGTGCCTGCTCCAATGTGTTGAGGAAATTTGAATGAGACCTGTCCAAAAGAGTCCAGGTCAAGAGTTTTTTCAAGGTCTTTCATTGCCTGCTCCATTTTCTCTTCCTCAGTAATCTGTTCTACCAATGTACCTTCTACCCATTCATCTTGATTAGCATACTATTCTATATCTACAATGTTCATAGCCTGATAGCCTATATTTTGTCTTTCTATCATTGATAAATCCTTTTGGGTCATAGGGTACCCACCAAAAGCTCCTTTTTAGTTTGAGCTGCTCGCTTAATATCTTTTCGGCATCTTTCCACCCTTCCTTTTTGTTAATGATGAGGGGGCCTAGTTGGTTTCGTAGCTTCAGCTGAGCCTTTTTCTTGGCTTCATAAAAATGAGTCATATCTGAGCTAATAAACTGCCTAAAGTATTCGAGGGCAAACAATCTCATAGGCACATATCTTGGCAGCTTGTAGGGGCACAATTCACAGCCATAAATCCTGATCTCTATGTGATTTTGGTAAAAGTACCAATCATCTATTTTATAGCTTTTGGACAGTTGCAAGATTTCCTGCATTTCAGCTGTGAGTCTAGGAGGGGGACTTCTCATCAGCAGAGATGAAATTGGATATATGAATAGGTCAATGAACTCACAATAAGTATAAGGAGAATTATGGACTATATGGAAGACTGGGGTCCAAAATATGACAGATCTCCTTTCTCCTTTTGTATCCAATTTCTTGACCGGGAACTGAAAACTATCTGTTTGATAGTATAAGAATAGATGATATATATAGGTTGTATATTTGAAAACTCCTTCCCTATTCAGGCTCATGAATTGTTCATGGATTTTGTTGCTAATGAAGGCAACAAAGTCAAACTTGATGACAGGAGGGTGTCCTGGGATAAACATAGACATCATAGCTAGGATAGTTTCATCAACATACTCACTTGTTCTGAAACCCAGGACATAGGATATCATGTCAATAACAGTTCTCCCAACTTCATTGAAATAGACCTAGTGAAAAGGAGGTGAGTCTCTGGGCTGGGAGTCTGGGCTCATGAATAAGTTGGCAATTCAGCCTATTTCTGTAGAGGATAATTTGGAGCCTTGGTCCAGCAAATGTTTCATAGATAGAGGAGTCAAAGGATGATTAGGCTTAAAATGTAACATCTCATTGATTGAGTCAGGAGTGATATAGAACAAGATAGTGCCATTTGGGGACATGACTGCTCTTTGAGTGGGCTCATAGTTAGCACAACACAAGCGGATTATATCTGGAAATACATTGACTGATGGAAGATAATATATGGGTAGATTGGACTCCCAGATGCCATAAAGATCAGTCTTGTTTAGGTAGCTATTTCTAATTTCACAAAATGTCTGCAGATCGTTTTTGATACCCATTAGGTCTTGTATTTGGAAGTCCCTATCAGCTAAGGGCAACCATTCCAGCTCCTTGTGTGGTGCATTCAAAGGGGCAACATTGAGGGCTACTGGAGGTTCCATTCTTCAACCCTCTGTGATTTTTTAACTTGAAATTTGGAGCTTTCACAGCAATAGTAGGTAAAATATGAGTTTATGGGGCTTTCTATGGAAATTGCAGGCGGAAATAAGCTTAATTTCAGCTCGATGGGTGAATTTGCAGAGGGAGTAACATTCTGAGCAATTTCTTCGAAAGAAATGGGCCGAACAGAGGTTAAAATGCAGAGGTTCGGGGGCAGTAGTGGGCTTTTAATTCAAAATTTGGTTCTACGGGAAATTTTGGACAAAAACTTGGAAAAACAGGGTTTGGGAGAAGAATTTGGGTAAATACCTGTTTTATGGACGCTTGGTGCACAATGTGGGTGGCAGACCGAGCTGAGGGACCGAGCAGCGGAGTTGATTTTCCTGGGTGGTGGACTGTGCAGCGACAATGGCGTTTTGGTCGTTGAAAACCATGCAAATATTGCGCAGAACAAACAAAGTGAAATGGACAAAAACGACGTTTTAACGACTTTTTGACAAAAATTTTGATTTTGGCGGGTTTTTGGCGCACTTTGGTTGGGTGACGTCAGCATGATGTCATGATTTTGTCGGGTAGCGGGGGTACAGAGGCCGACTTGGCAATGACGTGGCGGACACGACGGATGATACGGAGGCGGGGTGGTGGATGACGTGTTTGATGACGTGAGGGTGACGTCAGCGGGGCGGGGGCATAGGCGGTAAGCGGTTTGGCCCCTGCACCGCCTTTGGGCCAAAGTGGTTTTTTCAGAGGGGGCAGCGATCACGCCGGGCGCCTAACGCGTGTCTCGTGTATGGTGGAAATACCGCCCATCCCCCGGACACTATCATTCGGCATATGATGGCTTGCGATATGCATGTGGGCCATCCGATCTAGGGGATCGGATCCGACGGTTGGCGGCATGTTAAACAAGCGGAGGTGTAATATATGGGACCCGCCATAATATTTCAGCATTCTGTAAGGTTTTTGCGAAGAATTACAGTGTAATTCGATTTTGGGTTTCATGGGATGGTTATTTAATTAACCAAATGTTAATTAAATCCCAAGATTTGTATGTGTGGGGAGGGTTATTATAAGGTTCCAAGTGAACCTATAATTCCCGTAATGTCATGTTTTATGGCTAAAATTGCCGGGGGTTGGGATATTTAGATTTTTAGGGATTTTTATGTTATTTTATGTATAATAGAGGCGAGGAAAAATTTAAATAGGAGCTATATAATAGAGTTAAAATGTTAATATGGTTTTGTGGATAGAAAACGCTAAGTTTATAAGGTAAAAACTTAGGTTTTTAGGGAAATGAAAGGATTTTGTTTACACAAGAAATGTGGCTTGTTTTGGCTAAGTAAACACAGAATTCTACTTAGTATTTCTCAAAAAATGAAATGAACTAGGACCACTAAGCAGATCTCACTGTCCTTGAAGGGATGTTAGTAAGTGTTCTTGGGGAAATGAGAGGGGAAATTAGTCATGCTCCACTTGAACTGTGACCAAACAAGTGCCATTGCACTTATGATATTCATGAGATAAATCATATTCAAAAAGACAAAACTGATCACAAACTTGCTTCTGCAACATCAAACTACTTACCCAACCTAATACACCTAACATTTTTTCTTCTTTTTCCAGGGTGCATTTGAACTAGCAAACCCTTTCTCTTTTGTTTTTCTTTTGACTGCCCTCCTATCTAAGTTTTCCCTTATCTCTTCCAGGGGCTCAGATTTAGCTGTTGAGCACCCTTGCTTCTCTACCTAACTAATGATCTGCCAAGCTTGAACTGTTTGAATAGACCTTATTCTCTAATGCTAAAACAAGAAATTTAAACATGGACTGGCCAAGATTGGGCTGTTGGGCCATCCATCAAGTGTGACAGAAGTCACTGATTGCACATTCTGAACTTATTTGCAAAAAATAGGATAGTAGTGGCATTTTGACTAGCCACTTTCCTGGTCTTTTCTTTGGGGTTCATTTTCTTTGTCTTCTTGACCAATTCATTCTTTTTGCCCTTTGATTTTTCTTTTAGGGCATACTCTCTTTACATTTTTTTTTTTAATTTTTTGGTTTTTCCAGAAAATATGGAACCTTTGCAGCATGGAAAGGATGATCATATTTGGCATCTCCACAGTCAATCATGAAATATGACACCTATTGGTATAGGAACTTAACATAACCCACAAAAAGTCCCAACTCTGTTGTCGACCCAAGATTCTTCTTTGAAAATTTGGAGACATGGCAGTAAATAGAGGTTCCAAAAATCCTGAAGTGAGACACATCCATCTTTCTCCCCGAGAAATCCCCCTCTAGTGTAGTCATACCAAGAATATGATGAGGACTCTAGTTCTGCAAGTAGATTGTTGTGTTACATGCTTTTTCCCACAAATGTAGTGGTAGGCCTTGGTCATGTAGCATATATCTCATAGCTCCAATAATTCTCTAGTTATTTCTCTCAGCTACCCCATTCTACTGTGAGTTGTGGGGGTTTGTTAGCTCTCTTTGAATGCCTTCTTTCGCATAGAACTCCTTGAAGTCATTTGAAACATACTCACTTCTAATGTTTCTCCTGAGAGCTTTCATCGTCTTGTTGGTCTCTTTCTCAACTAGTGTGTTGAATTCTACAAAGTTTGAGAATGTCTCGTCCTTCTTCCTCATGAAAAAGATCCAACACTTCCTTGAGAAATCATCAATTAAAATAACAAAATATTTGTGTCTAGCAATGGATATTGTTGAGAAAGGTCCATAAACATCAGAGTGGACTCTTTCCAAGAATGCATGTGATTTGTTATCTCACTCATGGAATGTGGATTTCATATACTTTCCCAACCTACAACCTTTGTAGACAACATGTTGCTCAAGTGCTCCTTTAGGGAGGCCAGTGGCTATTTATTACATAATTTTAAGGGCACTATGATGCAAATGGCCCAATCTCGTATGCCAAAGTTCACTGACATCCATAAAAAAATTTAGGGGCTAATGTTTGCCAAGTGGGCTAATTTTCCATGATTTTTCCACAAAAAAGATTCACCAATTTCCAATTTTTTAAAAGATAATTCGCCCAAATTTTAGAATATAAAATTATTTTACCTTAAAAATTGCCAACATTATATAGAGACTATATATAAAATCATTATAAATTTGAATAATTTTACAAATATTAATAAACATTTTATAGTTTGCCTATTAGGGGTTAGTGAGATTCGCCAATGTTTTTAAACTTCAAGAAAAATTTCCATCCTTAAAATTTTCCTTATCAACATCACGGATATGAACTTTCTCTTCCTTTCTACTTAATGCAACATAACCTTCCACATCCAACTTGTACAGGTTCTTCACCCGAACCCTGATTCACTTCAACTGTCTAGTGACTATGTGTCTCAAGAATGCTTTCCCTTTACTGAAGATCACATCATAACCATGATCTTCTAAAACTGCTACAAAGATGAGATTCTTCTTTAGGCCCGGAACCAACATGACATTTTTGAGGTGAAGAGGAGTTCCCAACTCTCTCTGAAAGGTCACTGTACCAATATCGGTAGCACAGTACCTTACATAGTCTCCAATCTCAATATCTATCTGGATATATTTATCCTCCAGGCAACTCAAAAACTCTCTACACCCTGTCATGTGGAACAAGGCAGCAGAGTCCAAGTACCACACTCTCCCCATCACAGTGTTGGCCATGCATGTGGTAAGGATGAAGTCTAGCTCAAACTGTGAAGCCAATGCCTCACTTGCTAATCCTATTGAGTTCTTGCCAAAAAAATTGTGTGGACACTTTGTAGCATAATGCATGAATTCATGACAATTGAAGCATTTTATTTTGGACAAGTCTTTCTTCTTTCCCCCTTGGCTCGATTCTGGTTTGGTTTGAGATTTCTTCCCTTTTCCCTTCTTTTTCTTTCCACCCAATGCAAAATTTTCTTCATCCTCGCCCTTGGATGAAGTTCCATCTCTGGTATTTCGCCTGATATCTTCTTATACCAAATCGGACCACAAGTGTTCCCAATTCGTTAATTTCTCTCTCCCATTCACCAAGTCCTAGTAGTTATGCTAGATTTTGGGAAGGCCTAGAAGAGCTAGGCTCAATGTGTCATCTTATGCAACATTCACACCAACCCTCCAAGCTCATCGCGAATTTGGGTAAATCTGTTGATATACTATGGAAGAGTGTAATGTCCCCTAATAACAATAAAAATAATAAATAATATAATATAATATAAATAAATAAATAATAAACAATAAAAAAAAGATAATAATGATAAATAAATAGTAAAAATAAATAAAGAAAAGATAATAATAATAAATAAATAATAAATAATAAAGAAAAATGATAATACTAAATAAATAATAAATAATGAGGAGAATATAATATAATAAATAAATAAAATAGTAAATAATAAACTGGAGTTATATATATATATATAAACTATAAAAATAGTAAACATAAGTAAAATTAACAAAAAGTCAAAAGGAATAATTATATAAGAAAGGGTTAAACTAGCATTTGCACCAGATGTTGCAAAGGAAACGCCGTAAGGCATAAATTGAAGAACACAAATACAACAAAAGAATACTTTGATAAAGAATAAAAATATATTGAACGCTCAAATCAATGCCCCATTAACTGAAACCAGTTAGTAGACATATCTGTGAACATTAGGATTATATACAATGATCAAGAAATTTCCCATATACAAACAACACCTTCCACAACAACCTTTTGTCACATCCACATTTTAGAAAATGCCTTGGAACGTGATTGGAATCTCCCATATTGTCTTTTTAATTATGCAGATAAATCTTCCATATTGTTATTTTCATCATGAATATTGTTAGTTCATTGTTGAAAAGTGTTAGTGTGTTAAATTCAATACTGTAAGTTTGACAAGCGAAAAAAATTCCTCAATTAGCATAATATGCATTTTTCTCTCACCATGTATTTTTCAGTCATGCATTACAAAACTTCCATCAAAGAGCACAAGTAGCAGATTAACATGTATTTTCCCTTCATTATTTTCATCACAGAGCCAAGAAATCTACGCCTTATCTATAAAGTAACAAAAACATTTTGAAATAAGTTTAATATTTCAAGCCAGTGTCTAACCTATAAAGTAACAAAAACTTTTTGAAATAAATTTTATAGTTTAAGCAATTGACTAACCTAACTTAATAATTGACTATTCTCAAAGATGAATTATACTCCATAATAAGAGAGCCAACATTGGAGCCCATACTTTCACTAAAAGGAAAAGAAACACAACCACTTGTTAAGAAGAAATTCAAGTAATAATAATAAAACAAAAATAATAAACATTAAAGTATAAAATGGTATTTCCAACACACAGGTATAAATATACATGCTCTATGTCCATTGTTAGATTAAATGGGTGTGGAGAAAGGGCAAGAAGCATGTTCAATTTGTTTCTAAATGAGTGGTTATCTAAGCTCGTAAACATAATAAAAAAGATATTTATTACAACAACTTCTATATGATTATTCTTTTTGAAACATAGTTAAAACCGTAAATTAACAATTTCAGAAACCTACACATGTTAGAAACAATCAGATAAGCCATGATGATTGAGTTTCCCGTTACTTAAAGTCTTTGTTGATTGAGTCCACTGAATGAGCCAAGTTCATGTTAGCTTTGGTTGAGTTGATGTAAAAATGTGTAGTGGAGTTGATATCAACTAAGGTCTAGTTGTAGAATCACCAAACTGAGTTGAAGTTGGCTTAGCTAGACATACAAGGTAAAACCAGCTGACCGATAAAGTTTGTCATAACTATAAACAGAGACAGTTATAGTATCTGTCCTTACCTTTGGGTATATTGGCTGTGAGATAAGAAGTGAAGAGAAGCGGAGGACACCATTAAAGCAGCAGTAGTAGAGGAGGTTTCGATTGGGGCGACCTGGGAACACATCCACATTACTCTAAACTCTTGATCTCTCCATTAGTCCTGTGAATGTGTTGCAAGGTCACCCCAGTCGAGCCTGCTCTGTCTCATTTATTCATGTGAGCCCAATATGTAGGGGAAACCCTTTCTGAAACTGCGTCAATGAATGTCTGTAATTTATAATTTATTGAAATGAGATTGATAGAGAAGAAGAAAGGAACCGAAATCTAGTAGTACAAGCAATACATGTGAAGTGCAGATATGGCCCTGAGATTTATGTTGAGTTAGGTCGAAATTAGATGGTTTCACACACTGTCGGTGGAAGCAATGAAAGGGCTTAATCTCCTCCATATTTAGGTTGAAAGGACAGCGCCATGATGGGAGGTCAGTATGAAATTGCAATGTATGGACTGTACTCTAGTACTATTTTTACCAGGAAAAATTGAATAGTACAAACAATAATACTTTATTATAATAATAGAACGAATTGAAGTATAGTAAGGTTTGAAGGTGTCAAAGCCAATGTGAATGCTGACGTGTCTAGCAGTGACTATTGAGACTATGACATTAGCCAGGGACTTGCACACCAAAACCCAAAACCAGTTTCTGGCCCGATAAATATTTTGTCATGGATGACATGTTATAAATCATATACATTTCACAACTTGCTTGACCACGGTAAGATAAGCACCGTACCTACCTAATGTATAAAAGAAGACTGATAAGCAGGTATTGGTTGTGAGATAAGAAGTGAAGAGAAGCGGAGGACACCATTAAAGCAGCAGTAGCAGAGGAGGTTTCGATTGGGGTGACCTGGGAACACATCCACATTACTCTAAACTCTTGATCTCTCCATTAGTCCTGTGAATGTGTTGCAAGGTCACCCCAGTCGAGCCTGCTCTGTCTCATTTATTCATGTGAGCCCAATATGCAGGGGAAACCCTTTCTGAAACTGCGTCAATGAATGTCTGTAATTTATAATTTATTGAAATGAGATTGATAGAGAAGAAGAAAGGAACCGAAATCTGGTATTACAAGCAATACACGTGAAGTGCAGATATGGCCCTGAGATTTATGTTGAGTTAGGTCGAAATTAGATGGTTTCACACACTGTCGGTGGAAGCAATGAAAGGGCTTAATCTCCTCCATATTTAGGTTGAAAGGACAGCGCCATGATGGGAGGTCAGTATGAAATTGCAATGTATGGAATGTACTCTAGTACTATTTTTACCAGGAAAAATTGAATAGTACAAACAATAATACTTTATTATAATAATAGAACGAATTGAAGTATAGTAAGGTTTGAAGGTGTCAAAGCCAGTGTGAATGCTGACGTGTCTAGCAATGACTATTGAGACTATGACATTAGCCAGGGACTTGCACACCAAAACCCAAAACCAGTTTCTAGCCCGATAAATCTTTTGTCATGGATGACATGTTATAAATCATATACATTTCACAACTTGCTTGACCACGGTAAGATAAGCACCGTACCTACCTAATGTATAAAAGAAGACTGATAAGCAGGAGGAGGGGTAGGCAGTCCACTGCCAAAGCGATGGTTGCTATAATTAGTAGAGGAATTGTAAGAACCGTGCTCTAATATGTCTGATTTTGAGTCTGAGTCAGTAAAGAAAAATGCTCAAATGTAACTATGTGCTCCTTCAGCAACCATGATGTCATGGTGACTTGGGAGCTCCACAGGCAATTTGTGAATTTCTAACCATTACATTAACCCACTTGCAACTTCTCTCGGTAATTCCTTCCTCGCATCTCTATTAGATACTTAATAGACATTTTAACATAGGATAATGTATAAAACACAGGGAGAACATCAAGGTCTACAATGGAATTTATTATGAGTATTAAAATGTTTAGATATTTGTTTTCAGATATTCTAATATAATCCCACTGCAGCAGAGTGAGGTACAAATGTTGGAGAATTCCCAAAACAAAAAATACTTTTGCCATTTTGACTTCTTTTGAAGTTGAAAATTCTTCAGAGAAATAATCCCAACAACAATGTTAAAATACACACAATAATCCCAAAATAGGGACATCCAGTTATGCCACTGCAGTAAGATCACCTGAAATATCACATAGAAAACAGCCACAAACCAAAGATCGCCCATGTGGCATGGCACTGAAACCGTTTACAATGTTAGTAACAAAGTGAGGGAGGATACTATGACATTAACCAGGGACTTGCACACCAAAACCAGTTTCTGGCCTGATAAATCTTTTGTTCACGGATGATATGTTATAAACCATATACATTTCACACTTTGCATACGTATAGAAGTTCAGTTTATTTTCAAAATAAAATTTAGAAGTTCAGTTTATTTGCATAATATAAAATAATTTAGTATAGTTTATTTTAAAAATAAATCTATCAAACAATTTACAAATTATAAAAATAGAATTTTATACAAACTAACAGTAAATCTTGAATTCTATAACCTGAACATTTTTCACTTCATTCTTATCATCTTACATTTCATAAAAGGTAAAGTGATTTTTTAGATTTAATATCACTCTTATCTTCTAACTTTTCAAAAATCTGAACATTTTAAAATCAATTCTTACTTCATTCTTATCATCTTACCTTTCATAAATGCACTTTGTTGTAAAGTTTTTTTGCACTTTGTTGTAAAGTTTTTTTGATTTAATATCATTCTTATCTTTTTACCTTTCAAAAATATATTATTCACTGAACTTTCACTGAACCTTAGGGGCTACGGCGACAGCCATTCTACTTGAATATAAGACTAACCCAGGTAGACCTTTTACTTGAATATCTAAGCCTAACCCAGGTAGACCTTTTACTTGAATATCTAAGCCTAACCTAGGTAAACCCAAAAAAGTAAAACCCTAGAGAATCTTTTTTTTTTGGTATAAACTTTATGCTTCTGATATAGTCTTGATCCATCGGAGTTATATCTTCCATATGCATGAATGTGTTTTTTGATGTGACTTCAATTAATAGTTACAGGTTCTGATGTCTCTTAGTGCATGCGACTCAACCATGAGGCCCCCCATGCTAGGACGCACACCTGCCCTGTTTCTGCTGATTTTGCCCAGAACTGTGAAAAGGCTCTCTTGGGGTTTTCTCAATGAGTGTTAGGAGGCAAATGAAGCTGATTTTGAAGCCAAGAAGTCCTTTATAGGTGAGTGAATTCGATCTTTTGCTTTTCAAACCCACTTTCTAATGTTTCATTTGACCTCTTTTTGTCCTCTTTGCTAATTTTCTTTCCGACTTTTTCCTTTGCAGGTGGATGATGCTGAAGTTTTGGCAATCTTCACTTTTTACTTTAGTTTGGATGATATTGGCAATGGAGTTTGAGTAAAGAGCTAAGAATAGTGACTTACTACATAAACATAAAATTACATAAATAAATAAAAATTATTACATCTCTCTTTTTTGAAATAAAATTACAAAATGGAAAGAAATTCTTACTTAAAATCAAAATTGGAACTTTAGCAACCATGGTTACATGCTTGTAAACCATTGTTTGACTACAAAGGGATATTATTTGCTTCACTCTCATACTTTGTTGGCCTTATGCAATGAAATGGTGTTTTATTGGACCTTGGAAAATAAAACTTAGTGACCTAATGGGACCTTGAATGATTGGACTTCAGGTGGACTTGACTAACACAAACCATGATGAAATGAGCTTTTATAGTCAATGTATGCTCAACAAGACACATGAAGGTGGGCCAGCAAATATAAATTTTTGAGAGGGGATGGGGTTTCAACTTGGGCTACCATCAGTGAGTAAATTTTTACACGATGACCTAGGTGGAATGAAAAAATTTCGACATGGGACACTAGTATGATATAAAAGAGAAGTTTTGATCACTGATGACAGTATGCAAATACTGACTCTAACATGGTATTCAGTTGTCTGAAATCATTACACAACCTTAATGTTTCATCTTTATTTCTGAAAAAATGCATCGAGGCTCCCCAAAGTGACACACTTGGATGTACATACCCCTTCTTCAAAATCTCTTCAAGCTACATTTATAATCCATTTAGCTTCGATGCGCAAATAAATATTGGTGATATTTACAAGCAACTTAATGTTCTTCAAGAATTTTGGAAAAATGGTGAGCTTACCATTAATATTGATAAACTAAGAGAAGGATAAAAATTCTAAAAATTAACTCATTTTCAATTTTATTTTTATGGTGATTGCACCTACATATACTTGGGCATTAAATTTAAATTAAAACCATAGCATGAAGAAGATGATGATTTGTGGTTTGAACGCTTACTTTGGTATTGGAAACAAATGTAGGAATGTTGAGGCTTGGAACTAGGATAAGGAAAAAAATTCATTTTCAACATTTTAATTATCCCAACTTGTGAAGTTTGGGTTTGCAAAGGAATTAGATTATAATTAAATAAATCTAGAAAAGGAAATGCTCTTGAGTCCATTCTCTTGATTGAGGCATGGTGTTCTTCAATAGAAACTAAAGCCATGATTGTAAAATATAAGCATAAATCTATGAAGTTGAGTCATGGTTAGTTTTGTATCTTCTAATATGAATAGTAGCTATTATAAATTGGAAAAAGATTGAGCTAGAGATTCTAAGGTTTAGATTAACTATACAGACATATGAGAAAAATCGATTGTACTAATAATATAGATTATGTCAAAAGTTTATAAGCATATGATATTTAACCCTAATGTTGGTAATAAAAAAGATAATGGGATCATTAATAAGAAGTGGAAATGTCACAAAGACCTTATCAATATTAATGTAGTTGATAAAGATGATTTTTTAAACATTTTTAGCTTAAAACAAACAAGTATAGTGAAGATTCATATCAATGCTAACAACGTACACAATGAACTCGTTAATAGACTAACTAAATTAAAATTTTTATGATAAAATGAAGATTGAAGATAACACTACTTTTGAACTTGCATAGATTTAATAATATGAAACATATGTTTAGTAAGTTTAACTACTCTTGACGGCTCCCTAGCTTACTAAATTGCAATGATTTTGACTCTTTATTTTATTGAATTCCTAGAGACTTGGTAGCTTTGAAAGATTGGTTGTCACTATTACACAAGGTACCTAGTCTAACTAATAGATGAACTGACCTTTTTTTGGGGGCACTTTTTTGTGTCATTTTTTCCGAAATCCCGTAAGGATTTTTAAGAATCATAAGTTTAAGTAGCTTAATCTGCAAAGTTTGAGTGTCTCATGGGTTTTTTAGAGTGTTGAATCTGTTTATGCATTCAAAAGTGCATTTTAAGCAACAAGAAATCACAGTAGTTTGAGTGTCTCATGGGTTTTTTAGGGTGTTGAATCCATTTATGCATTCGAAAGTGCATTTTGAGCAACAAGCAATGACAATGTCGCTAGAAATTGTATTGTTGTATTCCGTCTAAAAATCCATTTTAGACTTTACATACAACTATTTCATAAATGCCACATACATACCAATAACAACATGTCTCCAAAACTTGAACCTATTTTTCACCAAATCATTGTAGCTAAGATAAAATAACCACAATATTCAAATATATAAATAATATTATAATAAATATATAAATAATATTATAATAAATAGTAATTAAAAACTGAAATTTAATCGAAATCATAATCTTAAATAAATGAAATTATTTTTTAAAACATATATATATAACTCAAAAATCTGAGAAGGAAAAAAAAAAAAAAAACAACGAAATTCTCACACCCTTAAAATTATTTATATCATATTTAATACAATAAATTTTATTAAACAACATCATAACTATGATAGATTTTTACACCTGGACAAAAAATATCATGATTTTAGGTGCAATAATATTTCTAACTAAAACTAAAATATATAATTGGAAAAAAAAAACATGTAACACCAATGGTAAAAGCCAAATGAAAACCAATTTATTCCCGGTCAAATGGAACCAACATTTTGTAATACACACATTTAACGAGAAAGCCCAGAGGCAGACATATATATATATGAGATTCACTTTCATGATTTTCTTTTATTTTCACTTCATTTTATACTTCCAAACACAGAGGCCAAACACAAAACCAAATTCCCCGTCAAATGAAAACCAATGTCCTGTAAGTGCACAGAGGCAGACATATACAGATATTGATTCTCTGTCTGAGAATTCTCTGTATTGTTGCTGGACTTCAATGGAAATTATTGGTGGAATTCTCTTATTGCTTGCTGGGGTTACAATGGAAATAGGGTGCCCATTAAACACAAGAATCTGTTTATCCACTGAGCAGTGAGAACTTGTGGAGCATTATTGCTGGACTAAAATTTAGATGTCATATGGGAGCTTTATCCAGTGAGAACCTGTAGAGCATGGTTTGCCTGTAGATGTGGCCGGTTGGACAATGACAGAGGGGAAATTAGGCTGATTCACTGCATTGGGGAAACCCTGAGTCTCGAAGCACAGTGCTGTGTGTGGCTTGTGCAGAAAGCCCCCTTTGCCCACAGTGTGTTTGAGATTATTACTGGTATAGAACTGCATCGCTGGAGCAGTGGACCACACCTCCATCACCCTGCGACTCCAAGGATCCTTCATCCTCGCAGCAATCCTCAGCCCATTCATCAACTTGGGTCCGTCCAGAACATAATTGTTATCGAACCTAGGGGGCCTCTGCCTACTCTTCACTTTATTAATTCTGGTGCCAACAATCGTCTCTTTCCTGAAGTCCAACGGAGTTCCCTCCACAGGCAATATCTGGCCTGTTGGAATCAGATGATCATCTGTGGGAGTATAATGTGAAGCCCATATTTTGACAGCATTGTCCAGTATATCCCTACTGCTGTTATGCCCTGCAAGGTTCCAGTAAGCATGAGTGGTTAAGCTCACAGGCGTAGCTTTGTTCCTCGGTATTGCCTCATAATCAAGTCTCAGCTCCATGTCTCCACTTATTGTATAAGTCACTGATACATCCAGGTCACCAGGAAAACCTGCATGACACTATTCTTATTTTAAATAACAGCAAACAAAGATTTACTATTAGCTGCTACACCCCCAATATCATTATCTGTCAACAATATTAATAATCAATAATTAAGGAGCAAATATCCCGTTCTTTTAGGTGAGTTTTCTGGTCGGAATTGTGATGGCTGGGTTGAATTACAATTCTTTGATTATTGAAATTGCAGTGAGGAGCTTTTCCAATGAAAACAGGGTCTACAAATCCATTTCCATTTCATTGGTAAAATTGCAGTTTTCAGAATTGTGATTTTCCATCCATCAAATCATTAATGGAAGAAACAAGTTCACCAGCATCTCTCATAGTTATCAGGGCAGTTGATAGGTCTGCAATTTCCCTCCTAATTATGAGGGCAGTTAATATGTCTGTAATTCCCTTCAAGGCAGGCAGTTAGTAGGTCTGCAATTCCCATCAAGTTCATTCCATGCTTCAAAATCTCCCATCACTTCACTTTAGCACCTACCAGTATTTTCAACTTGGAAACCCACAATCCCCTATTTCAACCAAACCCCATCCAAGGAGATGGGATTTTAAAATCTGTAGAAATGCAGGCTTGGCTTCTACATGGGATGGGATGGGATTAGATGAGATCAGCAACTATTCCAAAACATTGCTTATTATTTTTCTAAATGAACGCTGCATGCATGTTAATGGAAGTCAATAGCTTAATTTGCAGGTTATATATGCATCAGCATAATGGTTAATATTTTATATGAGTAAAATGGAAAATGTCAAGATGTTTAAATTTAAATACTTCTGTACAATACCAACAAGAATGAGATGAGAATTAGGCCTCCCACCCATATTCTGAATCCACATTAAATCTAGATGGCTCACCTTGTTCGCCGTCCACACTGTGGTAAGTGAACTGAATAGATGGCTTCCTCCCTCCTTCTGTTCTCTTATTGCTGGACTTACAATAAAAAATACAGATCCTCTGAGAATTCTCTTATTGCTGGAAATAGGAAATTATTGGTGGAATTCTCTTATTGCTTGCTGGGGTTACAATGGAAATAGGGTGCCCATTAAACACAAGAATCTGTTTATCCACTGAGCAGTGAGAACTTGTGGAGCATTATTGCTGGACTAAAATTTAGATGTCATATGGGAGCTTTATCCAGTGAGAACCTGTAGAGCATGGTTTGCCTGTAGATGTGGCCGGGTTGGACAATGACAGAGGGGAAATTAGGCTGATTCACTGCATTGGGGAAACCCTGAGTCTCGAAGCACAGTGCTGTGTGTGGCTTGTGCAGGAAGCCCCCTTTGCCCACAGTGTGTTTGAGATTATTACTGGTATAGAACTGCATCGCTGGAGCAGTGGACCACACCTCCATCACCCTGCGACTCCAAGGATCCTTCATCCTCGCAGCAATCCTCAGCCCATTCTTCAACTTGGGTCCGTCCAGAACATAATTGTTATCGAACCCAGGGGGCCTCTGCCTACTCTTCACTTTATTAATTCTGGTGCCAACAATCGTCTCTTTCCTGAAGTCCAACGGAGTTCCCTCCACAGGCAATATCTGGCCTGTTGGAATCAGATGATCATCTGTGGGAGTATAATGTGAAGCCCATATTTTGACAGCATTGTCCAGTATATCCCTACTGTTGTTATGCCCTGCAAGGTTCCAGTAAGCATGAGTGGTTAAGCTGACAAGCGTAGCTTTGTTCCTCGGTATTGCCTCATAATCAAGTCTCAGCGCCATGTCTCCACTTATTGTATAAGTCACTGATACATCCAGGTCACCAGGAAAACCTGCATGACACTATTCTTATTTTAAATAACAGCAAACAAAGATTTACTATTAGCTGCTACACCCCCAATATCATTATCTGTCAACAATATTAATAATCAATAATTAAGGAGCAAATATCCCGTTCTTTTAGGTGAGTTTTCTGGTCGGAATTGTGATGGCTGGGTTGAATTACAATTCTTTGATTATTGAAATTGTAGTGAGGAGCTTTTCCAATGAAAACAGGGTCTACAAATCCATTTCCATTTCATTGGTAAAATTGCAGTTTTCAGAATTGTGATTTTCCATCCATCAAATCATTAATGGAAGAAACAACAAGTTCACCAGCATCTCTCGTAGTTATCAGGGCAGTTGATAGGTCTGCAATTTCCCTCCTAATTATGAGGGCAGTTAATATGTCTGTAATTCCCCTCAAGGCAAGCAGTTAGTAGGTCTGCAATTCCCATCAAGTTCATTCCATGCTTCAAAATCTCCCATCACTTCACTTTAGCACCTACCAGTATTTTCAACTTGGAAACCCACAATCCCCTATTTCAACCAAACCCCATCCAAGGAGATGGGATTTTAAAATCTGTAGAAATGCAGGCTTGGCTTCTACATGGGATGGGATGGGATTAGATGAGATCAGCAACTATTCCAAAACATTGCTTATTATTTTTCTAAATGAACGCTGCATGCATGTTAATGGAAGTCAATAGCTTAATTTGCAGGTTATATATGCATCAGCATAATGGTTAATATTTTATATGAGTAAAATGGAAAATGTCAAGATGTTTAAATTTAAATACTTCTGTACAATAACAACAAGAATGAGATGAGAATTAGGCCTCCCACCCATATTCTGAATCCACATTAAATCTAGATGGCTCACCTTGTTCGCCGTCCACACTGTGGTAAGTGAACTGAATAGATGGCTTCCTCCCTCCTCTATACTTTTGCACTTTCCATAGCACATTGTCGAAGCCTCTCAACCCTCCTGTGTTCACACATACCATACCACCACTCTGTCATCAGTATGCAATCCATCATTATCTGTTCACATACTTTTACACTTTTGTTATAGACTTTTAGTTATCCACATATATGCAATATTTTGTTACAGGCCTTTGGTTAGCGACATAAATGCAGAGCTGCAAAAAGAGGAAGGCACCCAGACATTCATTCACCATGGAGAGTGTAATCCAAGAGACAATAACAGTTGTACCCTCATAGTCTCCTTGAGTGATATGAACCTGGTAAAATCAAAGCCCTAAACATCAACTGATTCTTCCTTAAATGCCATTTAAAAAATTAGACTGTTCATTCAAGTTGAAAATAACAAAGAAGAAGAAAGAGCATTACCTGTTGGGGAGCATTGTAACCAGGGGGGACATAAAAAGCACCACTGTCCATGGGCATATCCACATTATCGTTAACCCTACGCACATATCTGCTAGTAATTCATGCTTCAACTGATATACAAAAACTGAACGCCACCAATACAAATAACATTAATGAGTGCTGTTTGATTGCTTCCATTTTGCAGCCCAATCAAAACACAGAGTTTGAACTCTGTCAAGTACTCTGCATAAATGTCTAGCATTGATATTCTCCACTGTATATCTATCCTTTATATTCTCCGCTGTATATATATCTGTAAACGCTGAATGATTGAAGAACTACGAAAGTGGGCTTCTCCGAATATGCCCAATGGATATTCAAAATACATCAGATTTTAAATGGGTTTTGTTCTTGGTCAAGGCATATGGTACTGCAAGTAGGCATATGGTACTGCAAGTATTTTAATGGTTGATCGAGATATTGCGCTGCAAGGGTTTCAACAGAAAACTTTCCATCAGGGGCCAGCTTGACCAACTCGAAATCCGAGACCTTGGCCCTCATGTCGTCGCCCAGAAGGATATTAGAGGGCTTCAGATCTCTGTGAATGGAGCTCGTCTGTGCAAGGCTGTGCAGGTACTCAACTCCGCAGGCGACATCGAGGGAAATGCTAAGCCTCTGTTTCCATTCTAGCAGCCTCAGCACGGCCGCCGCCCATTCAAACAGATGCAGACTCAGCGGCCCCTGGGGCATATACTCGTACACCATCATCTTCTCCCCGCCGTCGATACAGTACCCAAGGAGACGAAGCCGATGCGCTGCTCAGGCAGTTAAGGTGTTGCAGCTACCTCAACATAGTCTAACGACTCAAAATGGCTCAATCGTCTAACAGATCATCTAAGGGTGCAAAGTAATGACACGTAGGCAGAGAGCAAAGTTGATTTCAGAGGGGAACGCCTTACGGCGTAATTAAGAGAAATATTAAATTAAGTAAAACTTAAAATAAAGAAAAAAAAGTTGCATGTTGACACATGGAATGAGTGCATGCGGTCTCCTTTCCATTTTTTGGTCTATTTAATGGACGATGAAGAAGATGAGATTCATCATTCCTTCATCCATTCTCTTGGGAGAAAAGTGTTGTGAGACAAAGGATTCTCTAGCAGTAGTACGTTGATTGAGGGCTTGGGGGTGGCCAGTTGTAGAAAGATTATGTGCAGCTAATTGTACAATTGGGTAGAGAGACATCCCCAAAACATTTTTTTGTGATTAGCAGAATTCAAAGAGAATTCAACTCCAAAAGAACAAGTAAGGAATATTGTTGATACAGGTAAGTCGTCTCTACTTGTGTTTTTCAAAATGTCTATGTTAAATAGTTGAATAATTGGGTGTTGATTATTAATCATATAAATTGATGTAATTATTTGTATATTTTAAATCGAGGTTGTTACATATGGTATCAGAGCAGGTTCGACTCTATGTGACCTCAAGGTAAAAGTTTGAGAAAAATATTTAATTAAATTCATCAATAATTTTGCTTGGGGAGAAATTTAATCAAAATAAATTTGAGAAATAAATACAATTTTTATCTTTTTCTACAAAAATTATTATCTAAATTATTAAACAAATATCATTATTTTTACATTTACAATAATTATTATGAAAATTATTAAATAAATATCATTGTTTTTACAATAATTATTAAATAAATATCACTGCTTTTATGAAAGTAGATAAACTTATTTTTTAAATAATCTTTGGACGTATATACATACTCTGCAATATAGTAACATCGATATTCTAAATACCACACTTAATAATATATATGCATATGTCCTTTGAACTAAAATTTTATTTTAAATTTTTTGTTTATTTAAAGTTAAAAATTATTTTAAGTTAATTGTTTATATAATTGTTATTATAAACTTTGTGATTTACTCCCGAAGTAAAAATTTATTTAAAAAAAAAACGGAAAACTAGCTATTAACTAAAAGTATTTTAAATTTTATTATTATTATTTATTTAAATTAAAAACTATCTTAAGTTCATAAATAACTAAAATTTATTTGATTGTTATCTTAAACTTATGATTTACTTTTAAATTAAAAAATATTTTGGAAATAGCTAAAATAAAATTTAATTAAAAATAATTAAAAAAATTATTCTAAATTGTAAATTAATTATATATAGCTAAAGTTATATCTCAAACTGGAACCAAAACCCAAAATTTAAAGAGAAGTTCTAGTTATTTTTTATGACATACATAATTATTAATAATATAAAAGTTATGTATTTGTAAAAATAGAATAATGATGATATAATAAAATTCTAAGAAAGAAAGGTTTATATTTTGGTCAAGTTTATATATACATATATATATATGGAGAGAGAGATAGTTGTATTAAAAAAAAAAAGGCTGAAATAGATGGTTTTTGTAAAAGTAATTAGGAGATGATTAAAATTAAAAAATTGTATTTGTGATTTGATATATATATATATATATATATATATATATATATATATATATATATATATATGGTTTTTTAGCAACACACGTCAAATTCCATTTTTTTAGAGGACATAAAAGGGTAGTGATTTTTCTTTTTACTATGGATAGATTTTCATGAAAATCATATCAATTATTTAATGTGGAACATGATACCTTTTTTTAAGATTTTTCAATGTTTTCTATATTCATTTATTTCTAATTTTATTATTTAAATTATCTTTTAATGAACAACATCAAGATTTTGAGTCCTTGAAAACTCAAGTAAATAAATTAAAAAAAAAAAATCAAGATCAAAAATCTATGAAAATTGCTAGTCTGCCTCCAAGGCTCTCTCCCTCTTCCCTCCATTTGAATCGATCACAAGGATGGGATAAATATAAAGCATACTAATTCAAAGTCAGGGTTTTAATAGCTTTTGAAGCAAATACAAATCATGTGAGCAAAAAAAAAGTCTTGTTATACTAAATAAATAAATAAAATTAGTTTAAATTTGGTTGGGGATAATAAATCTTTGTGCCTAAAATTTTGTTTTTGAAGGAGTTTGTTATTTAGAAAGGTAAATCTAGTTATATAATAAATAAAAAAAGAATTACTTTAAATATTAATAATGAGTGTTATGTAGAATATATATTAATATATAGTATAAAAATGAATAGAAGTTTTAAAGATTGGGAAGAAATTTATAAGATGTGGCTTCATCCATTTAATAAACTAGATGAAAGAGCTTGAATTTGTTTAATTATTATTAAAGTACTATGTTGAAATAGGTAATGAAGGTTGGATTTCTTTAGTTAATATTAAAATAGTATCTTAGGATTGATAAGTAATTATTCTATTTTATTATGTATTAGAAGTACATTGTAATATTTCATTGTATGGTTTATAGAATTATTATTTATAATATTTATGAGTGTGGTACTTCATTTAATAATAAATTTGAGTGTAAGTTAATAATTGATAAAGAATTCATTTGAATATTAAAGAAATAAAAAATATGAAAAGATAAAATAAAAGAAGAAAATATGCAAGGATTGAGATCATATTTGATTACTTACGTTGGAAGAGAAGTGAATAAACAAAAACCTAGTAATAATGATGTGGATTAGTTGGTTAAGTAAGATGGAGTGATTGGAATTTTGGATTCATGGTGAATATTGGTAGTTTGTTGGTTGAATTTTCTCTAAGGATGTAGCCTCTTGAAGAAGGGAAGAATGGTAATGAAATCCTAACTATGAACATTAGGAAGAGGTCATATAATATGAAGCAACATTTGAGACTAATAATAGGCTAAATTTTCCAAGTTACATGTGCAAACTAGGTGTGGAAAATCATATTTGAGTGAATTAAGGTGGATTATGTACAAATTGATTGTTTTGAAATTAATGTAAGTCATGTGTATCTTAAAGAGGTTGTATTAAAAAAAAAACTATGGGAATTGCATTGTCACTACCTTTTAGAGTGATGCATTGTGGAAACTTAACGAAATATTGGAAGGTTGAAGTGTTTTAAGTTTTTTTTATATCCCAATGAGATGAGGACCAATCCACAACAAACTTTTCAAACTTATTTATGATGAAACTATGGGGTGATGATTACTATGACAACCTATTAGGAATGATGTAATTTGGAAGTGAAAATTTAGTGATATAAATGAAAGAATTAATGTTTATCAATTATCATGTTTTCTTATCAAAGGGAAAATATTAGTACAATATAAAATCCATAAATAATTGGGAGTTTCGCGTGGAAAGTATTTAAAGTGGATGTGGAATATATTTAAAGTGCCTATAAAATAGAATTCAAGATATTATGACTTTGTTTCGAGGATATCTACTCTTAAAAAGGGGAAAGAAAATTATACAAGTGCTAACAACTATAATTGTGCAAAAATAAGTATAAGGAGATAAGGGTATTAAAAACTATTAAATAAAAAAAAAAAGGAGGGGTTCTAAGATTGCTCCTTAATCTAAATGGTATATGTTTAATGAAGTTATATAAGAAGGAATGACAAGGGAGGAACTTACAAATATATTATTAATGATAATGAGTGGTAGTCGTGGTGACCATGATCAAATTGGAATAATGAGCTAAATAGAGAATAGTACTGGATATATACTTAAGGGAATGCGTGGAAGTTTCACAAACAAGCGTAAGAAATCAGCAAGAAGTAATAAAATGTCTTAGAATATGATGGAAGATTTTGCAATAGGCATTGATAACAGTTAATGAAGTTTAATGATCATGATAATTATGAAGTTCATTAGAGTTGTAGGAATTATGGTAACCTATGATTACATAATCCATGAATGTTTGCAAGACAAGAATAAAGAAGCTAAAAATAGAAATTGGAAAGATTTCACGAGAAGAAACTAGGAAAATTCCTTAGCATTAAGGTATTGTTTTCATGGTAAGTCCAACATTAGTGATAGTTGACCATGGTGCTAATGTGAATAATAACAATATGAAATTTTAAGATTGGAGTAGTTAATTAAATTTCATATAGTTCTTAAGGTGCATAACATTAAAATGTGAAGGGAACTGTGAAAATGTAACAATGTCTAGGGATAAATTATGGGGTCTATCTCAAGTGGAAAATTCTCTTAAGGATATTGATGAGTGGATTGAACAACGTGATTGTTAAGGGTCATAGTGATGACTTACACAATTTAAAAGTATCGATATTGGAATTTGTGAATACTTGTAATTGGTGAGAAATGACAAGTGATAAACTAGGAAAATGTTTCAAGGATAACGATTTTTTAACTTATGGAAAATGAAGTAAACTGGGCAGATTAATGAGAAAACATTGAGCATGAAGCATAAGAACATATTTTGTTGGAAACTCTATAATGATACTTCAAGAAGAATATGCACAAATTGACAAAAGAAGTGAGGTCAAGTGGTATTGAGTTGAGAACTTGATGAGGTAAGTAGGTATTTTGAGGATGTATAATGATAATTACATAATGATGGATAAATTACTAGGAACAACAAACCCTCATGCAAGTTGATTAAGCAAGATAACAAACTTAAACAAAGATGACCTAGCGTATGTGTGTCATTAAGTAGAACGATACTAGAATGGATAAGCAAAATATGTATAGTGATCATGGAATTTTAACTTGATATTGATGATTTAAATGATTGTACAAATGGTAATATATTAACAATGAATTTCACTAAAATTTCCTTGGGGAAGGAAGAATATCTGATGAGAGATTAAGGCTCAAGATGATGAGGCTCATTTGAAATTTAACAATGTACTTAGATGAGTATACCTATGGTGTAAATGGTTAACTTCCTAATAGAAAGAACAAGAAATGATTATGACACAACACTAATAGTACTGATGAGATAACTTATATACTAGAGGGATGTTGAATCATCTTAATTCATAGTTACTATTCATTGTTTATATAAGTAAATGAAATTAATTTATGATAAAAATGTTTAAAGAACATTGTTGTTCTATATTTGATAAGTATTGAGATGATTCTCATATTAATGAGGTTTCATGATGTGATGGTATTTGGTAAATGGATATAGTTCTGATGAGAGGTTAATGATGTATATGTGGTGCTTTATTTATTTGTTATGATAATGATGTTGAAAGCTTATGATGGATATGATATGAATAGAGATCATGATGTTATGATATTATGTATATTGACATGTGGTTCATTTATTATGTGATGTCATGATATACCTTTGATCCAAATATGTTAATGTTATAACTTATGAGGGTATTTTATGATGTGAAGCATGTGGTAATCACATGCAGATTTTACGACATGCAAGAGCATGCAGTTCTTTACTATTTAGAATGTTGTGATAACAATGATGTTATGTTATTAAGATGACATGCAAGAGTGGGCATATGGATTATTTTCTTTGATACTATGATTATAACTAATGCATTGGTTGCATGTTGAGATGTGGTGACTGACAGGAACTCCACAAATGGGCCGAGAGGGCTGGTTTATTTGATGATCTCGTGGGAGCCCATACTTGCAAGGGAGAATATGTAACACCATATGGGTTGGGGACAAACTCAATCAACACTACATATGCCAGTGATTCCTTTGTCTTGTATAGCTCTTGATCGATACCTCTTGAGGGGATATGGGACCATCTTGAGGAGGCCAAGTTCCTGATATTGGATTGGGATGTCGAACTCTAGTGGGGGTGTAAGGACTTCAATGCATGGGGTTGTGCACCTTACTGAGTGTGGAGGGAGTGGGTCAACCTTGCGAGATTCCCAGAGCCATTGAGTACTAGGAATAGATGTCTTCCTTGGGGAAGATGAGGTTTGAGCTGAGCACGAGCCTTGGGGCCAGCCTTGGGCTATGGTACAAATCAATGAGGTTTATGCCTAGTTCTGAAAGTGGGAAAAAGGACATAAGAGGGTGTAGGGAAAACGTCAAGTAATAAATAACTAAATAAATAAAATGTTAAATGATTCAACTTAACTTTGGGGGGTATGTAATGTCCCCTAGTAATAATAAAAATAATAAATAATATAATATAATATTAAAATATAAGTAAAGAAATAATAAAAAGAAAAGATAATTATGATAAATAAATAGTAAAAATAGATAAAGAAAATATAATAATAGTAAATAAATAATAACTAATGAGGAGAAAATAATAATAGTAAATAAATAAAATAGTAAATAATAAACCGGATATATATATATATATATATATATATATATATAAACTATAAAAATAGTAAACATAAGTAAAGTTAACAAAAAGTAAAAAGGAATAATATAAGAAAGAGTTAAATTAAGAGAAGTATTAAATTAAGTAAAACTTAAAATAAAGAATTAGAAGTTGCAGGTTTACACATGGAATGAGTGCATGCAGTCTTCTTTCCATTTTTTGGTCTATTTAATGGACGATGAATAAGATAAGATTCATCATTCCTTCATCCATTCTCTTGGTAGAAAAGTATTATGAGACAAAACGATTCTCTAGCAATAGTATGTTGATTGAGGGCTTGGGAGTGGCCAGCGGTAGAAAGATTATGTGCAGCTAAGCATACGGTTGGGTGGAGAGTCATCCCCAAAACATTTTTTTATGATTAAAAGAATTCAAATAGCATTCAACTCCAAAAGAACAAGTAAGGAATATTGTTGATATAGGTAAATCGTCTCTACTCATGTTTTTTAAAAATTCTATGTTAAATAGTTGAATAATTGTGTGTTAATTATTAATCATATAAATTGATGTAACTATTTGTATATTTTAAATCAAGGTTGTTACAAATAGTATCATTCTTCTGCATCTTGATGTTTCAAAGTTTGTCTTTAAGGGCTAGTTTTCTATCATCACAATTTATTCTCGAACAGCTCTGTCAGTTCCTTCCACATTATAAAAGGGGTTTCTTTCCCATGGAGATTTGAGACAATGTGGTCTCACTCCCTCCAAGATTATTCTCCTCGCTTTGGATAAATCTTTCTTCCATTGAACTAGATTGTGGGCCTCAGGTTTTGCAATGTCTATCTTGACATATTCCAACAATCCATTGTCATTAAACATTGTCTCCATGTGATCCTTCCTTGCAATTAAATTTGAGTTGCCTTTCAAGTCATACCCTAGTCTCAACCCGTTAAAGGTCATTTTGCTAACTCTAAAGAGATTCTGCTACACTGAAGTTGCAAATTCAAACCTCCTAAGAAACAACTTCAAAATTCCTGCTCTAATGTGAATCTTGCTCTGATACGATATATAAATTTGGTGATAGAATTGTAATTGCTCAAGAAATTTTAATCTAAATCAAGAGACACATTTCTAATCGACTTATCTACAAAATTCAATTCATAATTTAGAACAACAATCTTAGACATGAAATAAGAAATAACACACATGCACAATATTTTTTCTAGGGGAACTCAACTGAGAAAAAACCCTCAAGACTCTTTTCATTAATCAGATGAATAGAGATGTATTACAATTTTTAACTCAATCTGAGCTCAACCTGCAAGTGAATAACCTATCTCTCTTCTCAATGAGAAGCTCTAACCCATACTTAGTCAGTTTTTTCCTCTACTTGAGCTCCTATTTCCTTGAAAAAATCCCAGAGAATTAGCCCCTATTTTTTAGGAATTTTCCTCCAATTGATTACACAATTCCCAAGGTTTGATCATCTAACTGCATGCAGCACCTATACACTCAAACTAGTTTGCAATTGCATGTTACACTACCTTGGAATCTCCACCACAACTGGGAACTCAAATTATTTTCATGCACTAATTATTTTAGGTTATTGATCAGTTAATTGGATGATCATTGAGTTAGATTATTGTCCCACTGCATAACTGACCTTCCACTAGTTCCTCCAATTGATAAAACTAGTTTAGCTAAACTCAACTAGATATAACTGAGCTGGATTACTAAAATTTAGCAATCATACGTGCTTAAATGAACTCCAAGCCCTCTAAATCAAATTTACTAAGCTAACTAAGTGACAAGAGCCATGGCACACAAGTTAACTGCATCCAAGTTGTCTGTTAATGTGGAAATTCAAATTTTCTCAATTTGAATAAGGCAAAGTCGAATTGAGACTTTCTTATTGCACTTCTCAACAAGGCTTCACATAGCATCTTCAATATCCCATGTCACTTCTTCAGGGTTGTACCATGTCCACTAGGCCTTTACCATCCTATGACTTTATTTCTAAGCACCATGACCTTCTTGTCTAGTATACCCATTGGTTATACCTAAAAGTATCCTTCTAGCTCCACCTAAATAAAAGCCCAATCAATGACGTGGTTAAGATCATGCAAATATTTTTTCAACAAGGACATGTGAAATGCATTATGCACTTTCATGGAAGATAGAAATGTAAGCCTGTATGAAATTGGTTCTTTTATGTCCAACATTTCAAATAGACCACAAAATTTGGCTATTGATTTAGTACAATTGCTCAACTTCAATGATTTTTTCTATGGTTTCATTTTTAAAAATGCATGCTCTCCCACTTTAAATTATCTTCTTGTGTTCCTCTTATCTGCATAACCCTTTTGTCTATATTGAGATATTTTCAAATTTTTTCTCAACTCTAACCATGTACTCTTCCATCTCTTTGAGCAATTATCACCCAATTACTAATTCTTCTATTAGGTTGTCCCAACTCAATGGAGTATGGAATTTTCTACCATATAAAGTTTCAAATATACTCATATTCAATGAACTTTATAGCCATTATTAGTGATAAACTCAACCAAATGCAAATAATCTTCCCACTTGGATGGTTTATACATTATCAACTTGCCTTAAAAACTTAGTTAACCCTTTCTATTACCCACATGCCTATAAATGTCAATATGTTGTACGAGAATTCATATTTGTATAAAATCCTTTAAATAATTGTATCCAAAAGTTTGAAGTGAACTTTGGACCCGCATTAGAGATAATTTTTAGTAATCCATGCAATATAACAATTTTCTTCACATGGATTTTTGCAATATTAGTTTCCTTATGATTAATATTTACTAGAATAAAATGAACAACCCTAGTCAATTTATCCACTACCACCATTTCAAATCATGTTTCCTTGGCACCTTGGGCAATTTAGTTATGAAATTAATGGTTACCATTTTCCATTTCCATTTCATAATTGGAAATGGTTGTAGCAAATCAAGTAGGTGTCTATGCTTAGATTTCACTCTTGACATTCCATGCACCTAGCAATATAATCAGTCTCATCCTTCTTCATTCCCAATATAAAAAATCGCTTCTCACACTACAAAGAGAACAACTTGTAGCGGAGGTTTTTATGGAGCCTACAAAAAAAATTTACCCATTCTATATTTGTACCAAAGGTTTCTAGTGGAGGCAGGTGGCTGAAGTTTTTTGTGGAGATTTGTTTTATCATTGCACCTTAATTGTGGGCACAAACTTCTTAAAATAAAATCATTTTACAAAACATGAAATTTTAATTGTGTAGTTAGCTAAACTCATCCACCAATAAGTATCAAATATTAACTCATCACAAGCATTAGCATTGCACTCAATAATAAAATAGCCTTGTATTTTTACAATGTAGCCAAAAATCCAATTGATACATTACAAATAATACCACACATCAATATGTTTACACATAGAAGCACCACATCGTCAAGAATTTCACTTGAAAAAATATTAAAAAATTAATTCATAAAGAAAATAGTTTGTCTATGCATTCTATTACCATGTAACACATTGTTGTGTCTTAGTTTTTGGTGCACCCTACTAATATAAATTTAAAAAGTACATTCATGTATTAAGATAAAGTAACACCTCGATGCATCTTATTATCGAGCGCACTAAGATAGGATTAGATATATATATATATACCAAATCAAATTTCATTATCAGAATTCCTTCCTTTTGTGCTTCCAAACTCTCTCACAAGCACTGATTCTCACTCTCTTTAGACAATTGCTCGGTTTGTAGTTCTCTATAGTGTTCCTTCCTCAATTTGATAACTTCACTAATTGATTTGATTCATCTTCAACTTTTGTAAAACAATATAAATTTTCATTTCTACTCTACATAGAACCATGCCTCCTCATGTGGGAAGAAACTAGAGAAATTGTTTATTACCTCCTTATTGACAATTTCACCGAATTAAAATTTAAAATTGACCTTAAATTTAACTTTTCTTTCATTTAGAAAAAAAAATGTGTCATGTTCTTCACAGGTTTGGCTCATACCAAACCCATTGATAATGCATCCTACAAATTTACAAGGAATGCAACATTGCATGTAAGGGGATGGCCCAATCACGGTGTGTTACCAAGCACAACGCACCAACTGAAAATGTGTATTGCGTTATAAAGAATATAGCACACCATTTCACTAAAGGAATCTTTTTGTTTGACATTTCCATTAGTGTGTCAAATGGCATGGAACACTGTGACAATAAAAAATAATTGTTGTATAACCTAGCACCGCAGTGACAATGTCCATAATCTATATAAGGAACCATGCACTGATGATTTTATGCTAACTAAAAAAAATTAAATTTTATATTAAAATATTTCATTGCAATGTGTTTTGTCAGTAAAGGAGCATTAAGAAGCCACATAACATGAAATATCGTGACAATGGCGAAGCCTTTTTTCTAACGGAGAGAATTGTTTGTGGGGCACATTATGTTTTGAAGAAATAACGCACCAAAATTTTAGTTTGATCACGATTTTTTAATTTTTTATTAAACAATTATTATGTTGTTGTGTTAAATTAATGAAGTAGCACCAATGCACCACATATGGTGGAGCGCCATAACTATATAAACACACCACAAATTTTGGAGCATCGTAATTATATCAATGTGCCAATTAACATGAAGCACTATGGCTATTACGATGCGTTTTTTATGATATAGTGCATTGTAGCCATTTTGTATAAGCTATTAAAGAAAAATTGGTTACTTTACTATGTTAGTCTTCCAAACATAAATTATTTTCAATTTTTTATAACTAGAACATGTTTTTATATATATGTGTTTTATAATTTCATTTTATTTTAACTATATTTGTGTGTCTAGAAAGAATTTTATGTGAATTAGAGATGATGATGATGAATTTAGGAGCGAAAATAGTAGCAACGAGTTGACATTTACAACTTTGTACTTGAGTGAAAGACTAGAGAGAAGGAGATGTTCCCTCACCCCATAGCACATCAAACATGTTTCCTTCTGAGGAATGTTGACCTCATCATTTTTTATGAGGCTACAACCTTGATGGGGCACTCTTCATTTTCATAGCAGTTGATCTATCACTAGGATCATGATAGCTGATAACTCAAGGTCATTCTTGATCCATGATATCATCCCATGGAGGATGACATTTGTTTTATCATTAGGATGACTATAAGGGGGGATTTTTTGCCCCGCTTCCATAATTTACCACTTGACATTGCAAAAGAGATCCAGTTGCGATATGTGTAGATATATATAATCCCACAAACTATTCACGTTATGGGCTTTCAGTTTTCTAGTGGCCACTTGCAGATAGATTAATTTGTTGCATAGGATATTAGGTGCATGTCCCGTATTTTCATGGAACTGGCACAATTTACCTCTAATGGGTGATGCATCAATTTCCCTTTAATGTACTATGTAGATAGATTTATTCAAATCCCCCAACACATTAGGTGGTCAGAGATACTTTTGTTTTTTTTTCTTCTTTGGATTCTTGACACTCTACTTTATATGGGAGGTTATTTTTCCCATTTTCATAATCTGAGGTATTTACTTTGCTTTTTGATAGGTTTCGTGCCACTGAATTGAAAACACCCCACTTCCCTCCTAGGCCTATGAATTATGTGCATATGCACATGTGGGGGTATTTATTTATCAAAAGGGGATATTCAAATTAGCGATGTACTCCAACAATACAAAGATTTGTAATTTTTTATTGGAGAGGAAAATATTTTCCTCAATCTTATACAATACCCATATGCAAGGACTGATTGGAAAGGATGTTATAACATTATAATTTCTCTAACCTAGCCACTATATGGTAGTGGTAATATTGATGTTATGTTTTGATAAATATAGTTTCATATATTTTTTCTTATTTTGTAACCACCCCTCCCATATCTACCCACTTTCGCCACCTTTCCAAGGTAAATATTAGTTGATTGCTACTATGACATGACTCAACCTCTTAAGTATAGTTAAGGAAGTGGAATCGACAAACTGAACCTTTACTGACCTTCCTTTGGAGCTACAGGACCCCCAAGAGCTAAACCACCCCTCCAGGTGCCCAAACCCTAAGTCAGCTTGCTTTTTCATTGACCTAGACTCCCATCCGCATGCGTAACATTGTATCCATGACAATGTAGGCCTCCAGTCACATGCATAACCATGCAAGGTAGAGACTGCAATCCCAATTTCTCAGTTTTGAGCCTGCGACCCCAGAATCAATGCCACCTTTTCAAGGCTTGTTTCCAGACTACTGCGCAGAACTTCATGATACTTTCTAGAATGATAAATAACATCAAGAAAAATGCATTCATACAAAATTTGATCAATGATTCAACCTAATTAGGCCTAACCATGACAGTCATTTTGTCAAACACATTGTGAACATGAAATCTATAAGTCAGGAACGCATATATGAACATAGGGGTATGATACATATATGAGAATCATCAAGAAGGTATAATTCCCTATAATAATAGCTACAATAACATCTATTAGGTCATGAATTCAATAACCATTCATTTACCAATCAAAACATGTTAAGAGCCATAGCTAGAATTTGTCATGATACCATGCTTATAACCAACATATAAGCAGAATAATAACAATGATAAAACAACTATCAAAGCCACATAATAACAAGTACAAATACTCACAAAATACAAGAGGAGAAGAGCTCGTATTAACATATTCAAAAGTCAACCAAGTCAGGCACTTCCACATACCACCTGACCATAGATTGGGTTGAACCAAATATTTCTTTCAACCAATCACCCCTGTGCCATATTCCAAGCATGAATGTGGGACTCACAACAAAACAACTAGGGCATCCTCAGGATTTACTGCAATCCCACCAAAAATGGTCAAGGGACTCCTAGGCCCAAAAAAATCACTTATACAACCAGTCTTTACCGCAATCCCACCATTACCGATCAACGGATTCGTAGGACCAAACAAAAAAATACACTACCAGGATTTACTGCAATCCTGCCAAAACCAGTCAAGGGATCACTAGGCCCTAAAAAAGCTTGGATGCCTCCAAATTTATTCACCAATACCTTGAGAAATTTTTTTGTCTCCACCCTTAGTATTTACCACAATCCTACCAAAACCAGTCAAGGGATTCCTAGGCCCTTGGGAATTTTCCTGATACCACCTCACTCAGTTCCAAAACAATCCAGCAATATAAATCTCAACCAAATGAATGAACCCCGTCACACCATGACTATTCGGAAATGGCAAGGAAAGGTTGAAAGCATTGTCACACCTAGAAAATCCCATGCCAATGATAGAAAGATAACCAAATACATATATGCATGTACCATGCATTCACAAACTAGTTGAGAAATCACACATGCAACCTATTACCTGTAGGTATTCTTGTTGAATTTCTTTGATCTAACTATTCCATGCTTGATCATTACCTTCCTTTGCTTTCTTTTCCTTACTTTTCCTTCCTTTCACAAATGCTAGAGTGCTCCAAGAATGCTCTAAGTGTGCAAGAGTATGATAAAGAGAGAGAATAGAGAGAGAGCTCAACCATAGAACTATTAAAAGTTGTGAACTGATCCTCAAAATCAATTTTATTATCAAGGCCTCTATTTTCTTCAATTTCTCTAATTTTCCTCCAATTTCATCCTCACATGCAAACATGTGCTTCACCTTCCTTTTCTCCTATTTTTTGTTATTCTCATAAATAAAATGCCAATTAATGCCTCTTTTCCTTTTCAAAGCATTTGTCAATTTACTTTAGCCATAATAAACCAAATGAACACCCACTATGATGTTTTCCCAACATTCAGCTTGGAATACATGTCCCGTGACCTTGGTCTTATTTTTCCTTTATTAAATTTATTACATGAGGTTTTAACCTGGAGTTGTTACAGACCCCTCCCCATTAGGGGAACACTAGCACCGGTGTTCAATGACCCCTATAACCAGCAAGACCGTTGAAAACCAAAACATACTTCCCATGGAGCTTTATAACTTAGCTTGATGCGGTATTTACAATGAACAACCTACTCAAAAGAAAAACCAACATGAAAAACATGATGACATGACAACCATACTTCTTATTGGAGCCTTATAAAATAGCTCATTGCAATATTTACAATAGAAACGATACATAGATATATACATCTACCAAAACTCCTTTTCCTCAACTAGAAAATAATGAAGGATACATAGTCCACATCTTATCAACCATCTCCCATGTAGCTTCATCTGGACCAAAGTGCTTCCACTACACTTTAACTTACCCAATTGCTTGGTTCTGGAGCATGAGTTGTCTCCACTATAAAATGCATTGAAGTTCGAGCTGGAATTCTCATTTTGGCTCCACCTTCAATAAAAACTAATCAATCACATGATCAAAATATTTCACATTTCTTTTAAGTAATGAAACATGGAAAACATCATGGTATTTCATTATCGGAGGTTGTGCAAGTTTATAAGCCACTATTCCAATCCTCTCAAGGATCTCGAAAGGCCTGCAATACCGAGGTGCCAACTTGGCACATGACCCAATTCTCAAGGAACTTCTCTTGGGTTTGATGCGCAAGTACGAATGCTCCCCAACTTGAAACTCCTTAAATGTCGTGTGCTAATATGCATAACTCTTTTGTCTATCCTATGATACCTTTGTATTCTTCTTGATAACCTAAATTTCCTACTCTATATTTGCCAACATGTCTGGTCTTATCAGTTCCCTGTTCACTAGGTCACTCCAGCTGATGGGAGTATTACAACTCCACCCATAGAGTACCTCAAACAAACTCATCCTCAGTGACTCATGATACCCATTTTTGTAAGCAATCTCAAATAGTGGCACATAATCTTCCCACTTCCTTTGTTGGTGCATAACATACATTCTCAACATGTCCTCCAAAGCTCTATTTACCCTCTCTATCTATCCATATTTTTACGAATGATAAGATATAATAAAGGCCAACTCTGTACCCAAACCTACAAATAACTCCCAAAACCTGGAAGTGAACTTGGCATATCTGTCTAACACAATCTTCCTAGGAATACCATGTAAACTCACTATCTCTCCGATGAAGACCTGTGCTACCTCACTAGCTGAATAAGTAGACTTAACTTATATGAATTGAGGTACCTTTGTCAACCTATTAACTACAACCATGACAGAATCATGTTGTCTAGATGTCCTCAGAAAATATGTAATGAAATCCACAGATACGGCCTCCCATTTCCACTCTAGAATCAGAATCAACTATAATTTACCACCTGGATGCTTGCACTGTGCTTTTACCTATTGATAATCTAGACACCTAGTGACTAACTCAACTACCTCTTTCCTTAGATTCAGCCAATAGTAGAACTTCTTCACAAGTATCAAAGTATTTTGATATCCTAGATGACCTGAATACGGATTAACATGAAATTATCGCAAGATAAGATTCTTGAGCTCATTGTTGTCTGACACATAGATCTTGTCCCTAAATCTAACCAAACCATCTGTCATGAGATGATAATCCACATCCTTATCACCTATACCATGTTGTTGTAACCTTCTCCTAAGCTCCCTACACCTGTCATCCTGTTGCCCTGCTTGTAAGATCTAATCCTATAAGTATATCCCATATGAACTCATAGCTGCTATGTGATTCACCTACACTCTTTTTCTAAGAGCATATGAACCTTGTTCTCTTTACCCTTAATGATCAGGTGCTCAAAAATAGGCTCAAAACTGAAAGTGTCAGAGTCCTGATAAACTTAGCTTTAAATCGAAGAACTCGTCATTCTGATTCCAACAGTGCGAACGACACTCAAATTTGAGCTCATATGAAGAAGTTAAAGCAAGTCAAAGTTCGGGTTTGACTTGGATAAATGGCAGGAAAAGATGATGTGGCAAGGCCCTTCAGTGAATGGGGAAGCACCAAGTGGCAAGCCACCATTGGCCCTCGCATTTCGCAAATCGCATATCACAAGCGAGTCGTGTTAAAGAATCAGCCTCAAGCAAGTTAGGGTTGTGATGCGATAGATCACAATTGCACTTCACAATAGGGAAGGCATTCTAGAAATCATCCCCCAGCATAAGCAGGTTGTGATGCGACAATCGTAATCACAGATCACAATCGCACACCACAGAAGGTAGAGTCCTGCATTATGTTAACCGTCGGTTCTCTGCCAATTGCAATTTATGAAAGGATCCTGGATGTGATGCAACTAAGGGTTAAAATTTATAGTTCTGTTGCATCTAATGTATCGTAATCAGACATCGCCCCGTCGCATTCACAGACCATAAGACCGCCAGTTCTCCGTCGATTGTGATTTGCGATGGATTTGCGGGAACTGTCACCTTAACCGTCGAACCTAACCACCATGTGACTACTAGGCTTTAACCGCGAAATAGGCAAGGAAGTTGGTGGGACCAACAATTTCAGCAGAACTTCTAGAATTAACACTAGATAATGGATTTAACTGGCAGTTAGCCAGATTTGGAAGAGAAAATTGTGGAAAGACTGGTAGAAATCATAACTAAGGAATTTTTCAACCAAATGGGGAGAAAAAGGAGGTTGGGGTACCATTTTCGAGTATTCTGGACTGATTGGAGTAGGTTTCAAAAGCATTTGAGAATTGTAAACACAGATTTTTACACTTTTGAGCATAGTAGAGAGGCCCAAGCCATTGGACGCTGGACCAAGGAGACGTAGCCTAGGAGGCGTAAACTCCTTTATCATGTGCTTGTTGTCATTTTTTTTGATGATGTTCTATACATGTTTATGTTGTTGTTCAGTTTCTTATTTATGTTAAATTGCTCATAAAATTAACATAAAAACTCTTCATTTCACTTGCAAAAATTCATGAATCCTTAAGCACAACAAAAGCATTTTGTTTATAATCTAAGGAGGATCTTAGCACTGCAATCTAATATTCTAAATCAAATCACTTAATGTACCTAATCTTGAAATCAAATTCACTAAGCATGTCCAACCATATAGCTTTCCTGTTATTCAGATTCAGTTGGTCAAATAAGTATCTTAGCCCACTATGATCACTCATCAATACAAACCTCCTGCCAAGAATTTAATGCCTCCACGTCTTTAATGCATGAATGATTGTTTCCAACTAAATATCATGTATCACATAGTTCTGATCATGCTCATTCAATTTCCTTAACTCATAACATACCACCTATCCCTCCTTCATCAGGACTCCACCAAGTCCTCCCTTGCAAGAATTTTTACATACCACAAACTCTTTATTTTGATTTGCAATATTTAGAACTGGAGAATTTGTAAGCAACCCCTTCAACTTCTCAAAATTGGCTACACATTCCTCTGTCAATTCAAATTTATTTCCTTTCCTCTACAATGATGTAATAGGATAGGAAATCCATGAGAAGTTCCTGATGAACCTCCTGTAGCACCCTACTAACCCCTTGAATGATCTAACCTCATCGAAATTTCTAGGAGTTTACCATTTTATGATAGCTCTTATCTTTTTCGGATCCACTACTACGCCTTCCTTGGAAACAACATGTCCCAAGTAATGTACCTCTGACTGAAAAAAATTGCATTTACTAAGCTTGGCATACAACTGATGCTTTCTTAACAATCTCAACAGTCCTACTAAGTGTTCAAATAAGTGTTCGACATGCTCTTCCTCATTCTTAGAATATATTGATATATCATCAATGAATACAATCACAAACTTGTCCAGAGAAGGTGCAACACACTATTCATGAAACACATGAAAGTAGATGGAGCATTATTTATACCAAAAGGAGCTACACCAAACTCATTATTCCCATACCTAGCCCAAAAATAAGTCTTGTAGATGTCCTTTTATTTAATGTGTACCTGATGATATCTTGATCTCAATTTGATCTTCGAGAACATTGTTTCTCCCTTCAACTGATAAAAAAAGTCATCAATCCTCAACAACATATACCTGTTCTTAATTGTTACCTTCCTCAACTTCTTGTAATCAATGCATAACCTAAGAGTATCATCCTTATTCTTCACAAACAAAACTGGCGTACCCCACATCAATACACTTGACCTAATGTATCCCTTTTCAATCATTTCCTTCAACTGTAGCTTCAGTTATGTTGAAGAATCTAGGGCATCTAGGTTATAAAGAGATTCTTTTGATGATGATAACAATTTGTGAAGTAATTTTATTTCTATTATTATCAATATCATCTTATTATTATTATTATTGTGTGTTCTCTTACTTCATCAAACAGTTACCAAAACACAAGATACAAGAACACAAGATATTGGCTCTCAGCCAGGAAAAACCTCTCTCCCTTAGAGAGGAAAACCCTTCTGCAAATTTCTCTTATTGAAGCTTCAATTGACAAATGCCAAACCCTAGACCCTTGACAAGAATATCCTCCAAGCACAAGTCAATCCTTTTTCCTTTTACTTCTTTGTAGCACTTTGTCCTCCTCCTTTCGGCAACTAATGGTACTTGTTTCCGACAATTGCAGAAACCCCAGATTGTATGCCCTAGAGAGAACCTTGTCCTTTTCTTCCTTCACTTGACATGACCTTTCTAATTCAAGAATATGACCTTGTTACCACCCAACCTAGATTTCTTTTCTTCACTAAGATTGTAGACCTGGAACAACAATACTATGTACTTCTTTTCTTTGCACATATGGGGTATAACTTCAAGAATATGATGCTTAATTCCTTCTCTTTCCTTCGCTTGAGTAAGAGGCCTAATAGGCACTCTTTTCTAGCTCAATTAATTATATTTTATGACTACAATAAGAGGGTTGTTATGACAGTAGAAATAACCTCCTTATCTTCTCACGTGTGACTGTAATAGGCCCTAAAAAAAGCCTTGAAAACTCGATCTTCAATTCCTCCCTCTTTGCTGCAATAGAGACACCTTTCTTCGTCCTTCTTGAACCCTTTACTCATCCTCCTTCTTAATTGATTGCAAAGGTGAGATTATTGGTCTTTGGAGAGGTCGAATGGCTCTTTATATAGGAGTTAGCCTCCTCCCATTAGGCTGAATTGAGGTCGATTTGAATACTTGAGGCCGACTTGTTCTACATGATTCGAATTGCTTCCTTTGATGATGCCGACATGTGGAGGAGGCTTGGGACTTTTCTTGGAGGTATTCTTTTGAATCTAATACATATTTTTACATGGTGTAACAAGCCCATAAGGGTCTTCAACAATTACATCGACTCTTTGACTTTCCTAGAAGCACTTAAATATGTGCGTGACCTATTCAAGGAGCAAGAAACCCATTTTTACAAATGACAAAAATAATAATTCTTTTCTTTTACAATACAAATATCAAAATTAAATTTATGAAGACAGAACCTAGTTACACTTTCTTCAACACTCCCTCTTAACTAGGGAGGTATTCATAAATTATTTACAAGACATTTGGACATTTTCAATTTTGAAGAATTCACATAAGAGAAATGAGATTGTCAATCCATTTGTTATAGCATCATATTAACCAACATTGTTTCCACAGCAAGGCCTTGACTGAAAACTCTATGTCTCAATAGATTAGAGCACAATGTTGGTGAGACCAATGATTATAGACACATTCATCATTGTCTCTCAAGGTACATACCCACCTGGGTTTTCAATGAGTATGACCTTCTATGACTATTCTTATCTTGGGTTCCCAGCCCTGAAAGAATATTGGTCCTCTTTCCTACTCTTGTCTTGGATGCCATACACATCCTCAAGGAGTATCGGATGCCACGTGATTTTTTAGCTTATTGGGGCTTGACCTAGGTTCATAGTTAAGTTAGCCAAACAAATCCTGGTACTACTGGCCCTTTCGGCAACAGTCTGTGGAGCACAGACTGAGGTCTCACCCGAAGTAGTATGGGAGGGTGCTAGAACCAGGTTTCCACACCCTGGAGATGTCTGAAGAGTTCAACTGGTTCGCGATTTGACCCTGCGCGCAAGTTTCTTCGCATACTTTCCTGTACTTCGCAACCCGATATCCTGTCTTCGTGCAGCCTTACCCAGGGGCTGAATATTGCGCTCTACGTTAGTACCCAAGACCTTACTAGTATTCTAATGTTAGTTGATTATTTTAGCCTACTTGCATGCTTTAAGTTATACTTAACAACACAAACCATTCATACAGGTGCGTGTAGTAAATAAAAAGTATGTTTGCAAATTATATCAATCATTCATTAACCCAAGAGTAGATACACAGAATTATAACAAAAATTCTCTTTATTAATTCCTTCCTTGGTTACATACTTAACTCCTCCCTACGCACTCAGCTGCAGGGTCCGCACACTCAGTTGTGGACTACTAGGCCTCTGTGTACTCAGCTGCAGAGCCTTCTCCTACTCTAGGACCCAAAGACACACTTCCACTTTCGACTCAATCACTTAGACTCCTTATTTTTTTCTTCTTTTTTTCTCTACTTAAAGCCTCGCTCTATTTATACAATCCCATGGTCCGCAGACCATGGGTAGGTCTATCCAGCTGACATTACATTACAAAACTAGGGCAGACAACCCTGTGACTCCATCATCCTTTCGCACCCCGCGCCCACAATTCGCGAAGCTTTACAACAAGATTTGATCAAAACTTGGGCTTTGAGCCCCAAGACATGCCTTGGGGGGGATTCCATGCCCAACAGGCCCCCAACACAAACATCGTGACTTTCCCTTGAGTCACTCTGTTGGCGCAATGATATTTGCATGGAGTCCCACCAACTGTTCTCAAACTGTGTAGAGGTTAGCAGCGCATTGAGATGTTGCGTGCTGGATCTGCTACATACAATGTTCCGAGACCTCGGTGTCGAGAGTGCTTCTTTGCATCAATGTGTGCATCCCCTGTATGTGTGTGAGCTTGCCTTCGATGTTTTTCGTGATGGTGAAGGCCTCATCGATCCAAGACTGGACGCACGCTTTTAGGATTGCTTCCTTATGGTGTGCTGCGTCCACCTCCTCCTTCAGCGCTTTAGCCTGCACCATCCTCGCAAGCCTCTGGGTGAGGACCACTGTTTGTGCAGTTCCTCAGACTCTGTCATACTGTTGTTGGAGTTCTTGCACCTCTGTCTCTAAGCACTAGATGTGGGGTCCTCCTACAGAGTTGCGAGGTCCTCAAGTGATTCTTCCAACATGCTAGTGCAGTCTCGCAATGCACCTCTGATTTCCTCCAATCCCGCTGTGATAGAGCTAGCGCGCTGTTATCTGACTTCTGGGGGAGTGGATGGCTACGCCTTTAATCTCAGCTCAGCGATCTAAAGATTCCACTCCAGCTAAACCTTTGTCATTTCCTCCCTGGCCTCGTAGACCCCTGCTGCTAACCTATGGATCCGTGCCTCGGCTAGTATATCTACTGGGATGGCTAGCTCCGAGACACTTTGGCAAGCATCGTCTATCACCTGTACCAGCTGTTGATTATGTGACACCAATTCATCATGCTGCAAGCTTAGTTGTTCCATATTTATTTTCTACTCATTGAGGACTTGGAGCGCTCGGATCTCCCTAGCTTGCAGCTCTGTAATTATCCCATCCTACAACACATATAATGTCTCACGTGGAAGAGCAGCTAGATTAACACCGAGACCTTTTAGCGTGATAACCGAAGGCCTATCGGCCTCATTTGATGTCACTAGTGCCCCTTCTGGCATCACTATTGTGTTCGCCATCCGCACGCACAACATTTTCTCTGCTGTCGTGGCTCCTACTGCGAGGTTGGTCAAAAGGGTACCAACCTGAGAGGGCATGCCTGTAATTCCTACAACTATGCTCTAAGGGCCCCCAACACAGTCTAGTTCTCCTGCATGAAATCTTGGAGAGCCTCATTTGTGACACCGCGTAGGGTGATCGGGTCAATGGACAATTTCGAGGCCTTGACCTTCTTCCGCGACCCTGCCCGCTCTGCTGGGTGTTGGTGCTTCAGCTGTGTGGATGCAGTTTGTGGGTCTGGCCCTCCTTCTCTTGTTTTTGCTTCCTCTGCTTTCTGTCCCTGTGAAGGCATTGTTTAGCCCTCGCCCGCCTTCGTGGCTGCTTCCTATGCTGCTGCTGCTGCTGTAGCCTTTTCTTGCTCAACTTCTTTATGTGCCCTGTCCCACACTGCCTGCACTTCTACTGCTACAGTTTCCTTCCTTCATTTTTCAGCCAACTGTGCGATGCGCAACTTGGCATCGTCTTAAGTCTTTTGCACTGTCGACTTCTCGATTTCTATAATGTCTGGGGTGCACCATTCTGGCGGCCATGCCTATAGGACATTGAAAATGGCGTCGTCAGTGGCTACAAAGGGTAGCTTTGTCCACTGTTTCGTCGGGTCCTTACGTGCCCTGATATATATGTTATGCATGTCTACCTTAAATTCTGCAAAACTCTGCAGACTGTTGTAAACCGTGGGTGACAACCATGGCTTACGGTTGATCCACATTCGGATGTTCATCTCCATGAGCACCCAGAAGATCTTGCTGTCGTGTATCCTTTTAGAATCCTTCATGGCCCAGAGCAAAGCGTACTTCGCGGCCTCCGATAAATCTCTGTCAATTATGGGTAATTAACTATCCTCCGGCAATTCCCCAGCTACGAGCACTATGGACAGCAAAATCCATGCATAGTGCAACATTTTTCCATGTTCCTGGGCTTCACGGCAATTCTCTAAAAATTTCGTGCAGAGGAATCCGGACCAGTTAAACTGGACCCCCTCCACGCACTGCTCGGCAATGCGACCACCGGCACTGGTACCTCGTCTGCGTGGCACTTGCGCATAACTTTTCCTGCGAGGATTTGGGTTGCCACGCGTACTGCTTTGTCCTTGATGCTGGAGATGGTGTAGCCCCTCTTCTTCTTTTCTAGCTTGTACTTCTTCTTCATGGCCTCCGTGATGGCCAAATCACTGCCCTTCCCTTCCGATATGGTCGCGGGGTCCTCTCCTTTGTATGGAAGCCGAGAGACGTGATGAATCAAGTCTTTCGTGATGGGGATGGGCTCCTCCAACCATAAACACCCATCATGCACCAGGCAGAGCAACTGCTTGATGATGAAAATGGTTATTGGGGTGCAGTGGAAATGCGACACCCAGAGTAGGTTCAGCAACCCGGCCTTTTCGACTTCGGGCAACCACTTTTGCGGCTCTAATGTTGTCACCACCCCTACGGTGTTCTACTTCATGAGGTTTCTAGTCTCAAGGTGAGGGAACTTCTCGTGGTCAACGAGGTCCCGATCTTCGAATTTCATGCTCGGAACACGGCCCAAGTGCGTGCCTTCAAACATAATGCCATCTGGGAGGATCAGGGTCTGGAGCGAGCTCTTGGTCTCATCCAGGTCCTTGGGCACTTTGGCCTTCCCTTTTCGCGGGGGGACATAGGTGGGCAGTTTTGTCGCAGAGTGCGTAAGCTGAGTATCCACCTCCATGGCTTCATCTTCTTCTTCTGTGATGTTAAGCTCCTACAGATTTTCTTCTACTTCATCTGTTTCTATAATGATGGCTTTCCCCTTCTCCTCCATCAACAGTTTGTTGCGCAGTGGGTTCCGCAGACACGCGCGTACAAGAGCCATTGCTTGTTTTTCCTTCTTGGGTCTTGGTGTGCACGATGATTTCAGGATTTCTACCACAATCCCAGCACCTTCTAGAACATCCCCCATAGTTAGGGCCTACACGACCTCACCGGCAGTCACTTCTACTATCTCCATACCATCCTTAGTTGTTGTCATTGTATTTGTGCAGCAATCTATCACTCGTGAATTCAGGGGCTTAATAAACACTCGACTCACAACAATCAGGGTTCTGCTCGACTGCTCAATGACCAAGTGTTGTTTGCTAGGCAGCCCTTTGTATCTTATAGCACTTTTGGAATTTGAATTCGACTGTTCTCTGCAAATCCGGTTCATTAATGCTCCCTTAGTGGCAGATTTTCCCAGATTTTTCCAATAAATCGCGTCTTAAATGCCTGACGCACTCTCCATTTGGCCTTAAGTCGAGCATCCCATCGTGAATAGTGATTTCAACGGTCACTTTCTAGCTAACCCACATGGCAGTGTAGCCCCCCGTGCACAGTCGCGGACCATGTGACTCTTTGCTTCTGCGCGCATCTCCAATATCACGCAGCTCCCAGGAAAAATATTTTATAGTCCCACGCTCCCTTCCAACTGCTTGGAGCACTGAGACTATCCTTCCCTCAGCTAGTCAGGTGGTCACACTGGTGAGCTCCAGTATTGTAGCAATAATGCTACAACTCCTGGGGCTTCCTGTCTCTTAATTTAATCAACCCGGTAGTTCGTACAAACTTGGAAGCGACGGTGCTGTATGCACAAGTACTAGCTCTTGTCGCAGCTGTCACTTGGTCAGCTGGCACAAGTCCGCTAGGGCTCAAGCCAACTTCTATAGGCTCTCAGAAGAAGCTTGTTAAATGATGGACGAAAGCTATCTCAAAGAAGACTAATCTACTTGGCAACAATGAACTGAAAGCAAATCAAAACATGGAAACCCTAGGAAACCCTAATTTAACTAGTCTAACCTCTATGATGCAAAGAATGTGAAGGAAACTTCTACCAATGATGCCATTACTTCTAATAAGTGAAAATGCATGAATCTAATCTACTTGCATCTTAAAAGACATGTTTTTGTATTTTTTTCTTTAAGTGGATGGAGTGATTGTGATTTTGTGCTTATTAGGGTTTGGTTGTGCAGATGTGATGCGGAAGGAAGGAAAGCTTGGGAAAGGTTGGGGAGGCTAGGAGAGGTCCCAGAGATCCTTAGCATCAGTCCATAGAGGTTCCTCACGTTCAGAGGCTCAGCAACCGATTGAGTGGCCTCCTACAGGATGTCTGCAGGGGATTCTACAGGAAACGCAGGGGTTTCTACAGGAAGTCTACAAATTGCTACAGGATGACCTACCGCGGGTGTTTGAAGTGATGGTGGAGTGATGGAATGGTAGGGGGAGATGTGCAAGGTAGGAATAAAGCTGGTGATGGCTCAGGAGTGGAGAAGTAGGATGGAGAACGAGTGTATGAAGTGGGTTGATGGATGGAAGGTTATAACAACGAAATGTCTAAAGAATGAAGTTACGTGAGGAGTGGAGGAGTTTGGGAGATAACAGAGCGGAGCAGAGGTCAAGGATGTGGTTGTATGCGTGATCAAGACGAAGAAGAAGGTAATAGAACGATGCAGAGCAGTGTAAATAAAACAAATGGCTTATGACTGTCACCAAGATGAAAATCCATTAACCTATGCTACCTGTGCTATGAACTCAATGAACAGAAATATAAAGCGTGTAGAGGAATGTGCATGAAGCGGTGATGAAGGTGTATGGTGCAAGAGTGAAGTGCATGGAAAGATCTATCATAAACGAGACTATGTTGCAGCATGTATAAAGTGAAGAACTGCGTATTTTTGTGGTTGGTATAGGCTGCACTCCGATCTCCAAACAGAGATGGCAGTGGAGACTTCCTCAACCTTTTTTCCTTGGAGCTCCAAGAGATTATATCTATCCTCCTATCAAACTTAAGCAACTGAAAGCAAATCACCATAAACTAGTCCTATCTATGCTCATGAAAACGACTAAATTACCAAACTGTGAATTCGAATTGCATGTGAAAATAAACAAACTCAAAGTGCTGGAACGAAATGCAAACACATTACAACACTGAGGAGATCTATTGCTCTCAGGTTGGGCCCTAACCTGAGAGCTATAGCTCCTTGAGAAAACTCAGAACTAGATCAAAATCTGCCTTCTTTATTCATAATCTGATGTCATGCCAAATTGGCTTACAAAAAGGAACAAAAACTGAGCTCTAGCTCGTACTTTCCAATTACAAGAGTAATGCCAAGGTTCAAAAAGCTTCTCTGCAAGGCTACGGCCTCAGTATTTATGCAAAAACGATCATCCAACAGATGTCCTTGATTTTAGGAGCTCGGCTGTCCAACTAAAGTTTAACTGCTGATCCTGTAGGACAGTCTTAACTACTGTTCCTGTAGAGCAGTTATAACTGCTGTTCCTGTAGAACAGCTGGCTGCTTCTAAGCTCGGTGGGGAGATGGATTGGAGCTCGGAGTTCTTGGTGGGAATCACGAGGAAGGTCCCCAAGACCGTGGACATCCTCTCCTAAAAACCAGCAGTGCCACCTCATTGTCTCCTTGTCTCCTTTTTCGTTGTCTTTTTCTCCCTTTTAATGCCAAAAACCTGAAAGCATCATGCATTAGTCACGTAGATAAAATGTCTACCCTTCTTCCTACAAACAACACGAATAAACTAAGAAATGCATGCATAAGCAGTAAAAAGTGAATGGTTTGAGCAAAGCAAGTAGGCCAAATGAGCCCAAATTATACCAAAAATTGGGGCTCATCATCACCCCCCAGCTAAACTATTTGCTCATCCTTGAGCAACTTAGTCCAAGTCCTCATCTTTCATTGCTTTCACTGCTTCTCTTGCATCCCAAGGCTCTGTGGTAGGGTCCTCTCTGTAGATGTGAAACCCTGCTTTTCTGTTTACCTCTTCCCATTGTTGACTGTCATCTTCCTTTGTATTTCCTTCAGTCAATCCTAGCAATAGTGGTGGGCTGAGTTTAAGGCCAATCCAGCTGGCCTGGAGGCTTTGCATGGACTTCTTGTAAAGGTCAACCCTTGCCAAAGCTTCTCTCATCCGGATGGGGGTATGGTACTCTCGGATTTTCAAGCTGTGGGCCATGGTATTCCATCTGCGTGCACAAGCCTGGGCAGCACTTTCTCCCAACAACCTTTCCATGTCTTCAAAGTGAGCTATGGCCTGGGCTTGTTGGTCCATAAACCTCAAGGAAGCTGTGGGATCCGTAGCCAACTGTTGGTGGGTTGAGATGAGTGCCACCGGGTCCTCTAGTTCCGGCCTAATGAACAGTGGTTCGCTCACTTCTCGGTTCATGACCAATTTTGCTTCAGCTGCTCTTTGATCTTCATGGTTTAACCATGAGGCGAGGGCCATCAATTGCATATCACCCAAGGCAATGTTGGGATCCCATGAGACTTCATTAGGCAAAGCCAAGTTGTGGAGGTAAAACTCTGCCAATTGGCTTTGTCTTCTGCCGAACTAGCAGTGCATAATTCAGAAAATTGTTGTGGGTTTTGGATGTGTGCAATACCTCTTTGGGCCAAGGTGTTTATTTGGAACTGAAGCCATTGATCCTTTAAAAACAATCCATAGGATTTTGCGGGAGTTCTGCACTGAATTGCTTCCATGGCCCAACTGGCCATGCAGGCCAATTGTGCTTCCTTTTGTTGCAGTTGTTCCTTTAAGGCTTGCAGTTCAATTCTTGTCTGCTGTTCTGCTTCCTGTAGAAGTGTCATTGGCTCTTCAAGACTGGTGGTCAGCTCCTTTTTGCCTTCTTGTTCATTTGTGATGTCCTTGGAGGATGTTCCTGCCCCTGCCTTTAGTTCTTGTAGCTGCAACCGTAACTTCTGATTTTCTTCCTGTAGAAGCGCCTGCTGGCAACTAGCCACATGTTTAGCCATGGTGAATTCACTCCTGACCTCCTTGAGTTGATCCTGTAGAGGGCCTATGTCCGCCACCCCCTTTGATCTGGCGATTTGCATCCATGTGTGGGAACGGACTCTTTCTTTCTCTAGTTCAAAAAATAGAGGTACAGTAAATTTCTGTGGTATGATTTTGCCTGCCTCTAAAAAGGTGTAATATGAATTCAGATTGGGCGAAGGGCTAGGTTCTGGTATATGTTCTCTTGTTGTTTCTTCAGGCGGTTCTGCCTCATCCTCCCTTGGTGATGAGGGCCCTTCTCCTTCCCTCTTTTCTGTTTCCTGTAGCCGGGCCAGAGTATCCTGTAGAACATTTTCAGCTTCCTGTAGCTGAGTTTGTTCTAACTTCTCTTGCCATGTATTCTTCTTTGGACTCCCTTTCTCGTAGGTAACTGTGATCCTGGAGGGTGATTTTTCCTTGGGAGAAGCAGGTGTATCTTCGATGACAATCGGGCTGCTGGATTGAGGTGGTGGCTTGCCCGTTTTTATCCTAACGCTTCTCCGAGCTTTAAAGTACAGAGGGGTCTCCCTCTTCCTCTTGTCTTTTTGCTTAGGTGGCGTGCTGAGGCCAGCTAATACCGCTGCTGCTTCCCGTGCCAGAATATCCACCTTATTCTCTTTGGGTTTTACCTTTTTGGGGCTTCCTGTAGAAGCCTGTTTTTGCAATTTTGGGCTTCCTGTAGAAGCCTGTTTCTGCAATTTTAGGCTTCCTGTAGAAGCCTGTGTCTTAATGGTTTGTGGGCTTCCTGTAGAAGCCTTTGTCTTTGTTTTCGGGCTTCCTGTAGAAGCCTGTTTTTGCTTTCCTGTAGACACAGGTGTCTCCACTTCCGCTTGCTTGCCTGCTTGAGTTTTGCTTTTTGCTTTGGGTGCAGGTGCTGTTGAGGTACTTGGGCTGACGTGGGCCACCTCTGCTTTGTCCATTCTGCTCTTCATCCTCTTTTCCCTTGCTGACAGGATAGGTGTGCCACCTTTTTCTTGGTCCTTCTTTTCCTCATGCTTCTTCCTTTGTTCTTCGGCCACTACTTCGTGTTCCTCACTGCTAGAGGAACCCGTTTCTTCGATCAACATTTTAATATCCCCATCTTTGGTCAAATTGCGGAAGGATTCCCATGAGAGGGGGACCTTATATGAGTGCAATGCATCTTCCACAAGCAGCTTTATTAACCCATGGTGGGCTATCTGATCAGGTATGCCCTCTCTTAGCTTTGTAGCACACTCCATTAGGGACTGCAGGAGATAATAAGGGATGCTCAGTTTTTGCTCTACAGGAAGGTCAATTCGGTGCCTCAACTCAGTGAGTAGCCGAAAGTGATATGCATACACGATACTGAACCGGCCTTCACAAGTAATATATTTCATGATTTGCAAACTGACTTCATTCCAAGGTGGTGATAGACTCGTTCTTCTCACCCCGTTTTTATCCTCTGAGAATTCTTCCTCAGGTGGAAAGAATTCCTTCTTTGCCTGCTGACTCAGCTTTCTCTCTTCTTTATCCCACGGCAGACCCATAGGAAGTTCTGTGATCCGACTGATATGTTCTGGGGTGAGTTTGAGGCTTAGACCTCTGAAGTTTACTGTGGCTAGTGTCTGGGATTTAGGCTTCAAAGCCTGCAAGAATTCCTCGGCTACTTCATCATCGTAGCCCTGTAGCTTATCACAAAAAGGCATCCATTGTGCTCTGGTGAAGAGCTCTACCACTGCTGGGTTTCTCCTTAAGTTAGTTGAATCAGTGGGCTCTCGTCTTATAAACCCACCCGGCATGATGAACACGGTCGTTTTAACGAAAGGTGGCAGATGCAAAAGGGATTTGGTCTATGAAGACAGAGCATGCACATACAAAATCTCAACATAGACTACTTATACCAACATCCTGTAGAATGGTAGCAACGGCACAGCAAACAACAATTCCACCAATATCTTTATAACCCGACCGTGGACGATGGTCTTGCCACTTCTAATAACCAGTTACATTAAGAGTTCAGGGTTACCTCCTTAATTGGCCACCTTTTTTCGTGAGGCACCCGCTTTCCTGTAGATGACTGCGTTCCTGTAGACTGCGCTCCTGTAGAACTGCGCTCCTGTAGAACTACGTTCATGTAGAACTGCGTTCCTGTAGAAGCCGTGCGCAATTCTCGGGGAGGACTATAGTTGGCCGCGCTCGCAGTGTGCTTGACCAGCGTTCTGGTAGCCAACAACTCTGCGTATCAAAGTGCAGAGGGGATCAGAATAGCTATCCGAGTTGAAGTGTTGGATGATAAATGCATGCACATGATTTAGCCGGTTGGATTTTGAATCGGCGCAATCCGTGGCGCGGGGGATGAGCTATCCCCGCCGGACCGTTGGGCGACGTCATCCATCCTCCGCCTGCGTATTCACTTGCTGCTGCATTCATTCCCACAGATTTGCCGCCGACTTTCCTGTTAAACTTATGCTTCTGACGAGAGTGTTCCCACGTGCATGCCGTTCATTCTCTTTGTCGTGGCCGCCACCCAAACATCCAATTACACTTTAACTAGCCGACGTGGCCAGTCGACTGGCCATACGGCCGCTCAACCATTCAATTTTACGCTTTGCAAACAATTTCAAAGTTAGATTCATGCGATTTGATGGAAGGAAGGGTGGAGACACTTACCTGCGCGGCTGCACACGATTTTTCCAGTTCTCGGACGATGGTGAGCGGATCTACCTGCTGCGTGCGACTTACACAGACCCGGAAGCTCGTGGGTACAGGCTGCCAACGCTGGAGTGGGTGGTTTTGCTTGCATGCGCCCGTGTTTCATTTCGGATGGCGGTGCTGTGAATGGTATCCACTCGAGCAGGTTGAACTGTTACAGGATCCCCGCGAGGGGTCTCGTAACAGTCCTTTCTCCTTGGGTGCATGCTGCACGATGGCGGTTCTGGCTTCTCGATCACAATCCCGGAGCTCTTGATGCATGTGGTATGAGATTCCATCATTTGTTAATCTTTGGAAATGGCTCTCCCGCAAGAACTCATCGATTTTCTTTATGTGTGCAGGGACTTGGCCGCATGTCGACACGGGTGGTGGGGCATGGTGACAGCAACGTGCAAGGATTCCAACAGAGGCTTGCATGCATCCAAACCAATCCATGGTCGCGAAATCTCTTTTTAAGATGAATTCTGGCCGTCCAAAACTCCTACAGGAAGTTTCCTGTAGACACAGAGCTTCCTGTAGAAAGTTCGGCCTTCCTGTAGAAAGTCTGCACTTTCATGTAGAGAATCCGTGCCTTCCTGTAGAAAGACTGCGCCTTCCTGTAGAAAGACTGCGCCTTCCTGTAGAAAGACAGCAGCTTCCTGTAGAAGATTCAAACCATAATAAAATTGCACATACCTTGAAAAACATGGGTGCTCTTGGAGGAGGTACTGATGAGGTTCCTTGACAGCATGATAAGGACCCTTGGCTGTGAGTTGAAGGGCTTCCTCTTCTCCATAGAGCATCTGCAACCTGCAATTTTTACCATATTTTGCTTATTGTGTTTTCTTTTTTCTTTTCTCTTCTTTTTTTTTTTTTTTTTTTGAAAGATAACAGGGGCGCCTCAAGGAGGTTTTCACCCGTGCCATCTGCCCTGAGTGCCTCAGAGAGGTTTTCACTCAAGGATCTTTTTCAACCTTTTCTCTTTTTTTTTTTCTTTTTTTTAAACAAAAGCAATAGGAGCGCCTCAGTGAGGTTTTCACCCCTACTACCTGCCTTGGGCGCCTCAGAGAGTTTTTCACCCAAGGATCTTTTTTTTTTTTTTTTTTTTTTTTTTTTTTTTCAGATATTTTTTCAGGGTGTGCCAGAGGCAGAGGCAGAACCCTTCTCTATGACCAATACAGATTTCTCCATAGTTTTGATAAACTCTTGTCTTGAGAGAGGTCTCCTGTAGATCTTCAATCGATGCCCATTGACAAGCATGGGAATGGCTTCCTCATCAATGGTTCGAATGAGGACAGATCCATTGTCATGGTATTTCTCCACTGTATATGGTCCTAGCCATCTGGTTCTCAACTTCCCCTTGAAATCTTTGTATCTGGAGTCATACAACAAAGCCCAATCTCCCAGCTGAAATTTCTTGTCATGGAGATGTTGGTCATGCCACACCTTCCTCTGAAGTTGAACCACTTCTGAGTGAAGGAGGGCCTGCATGCGGTGCTCGTCCAGGCCATTCAGCTGCAGCAGCCTCTCTTGTTGTGCATGGCTGAGATCTAGGTCCAGCTGAGCTGCCATCCTCAAGGTGTTGTATTCAAACTCAATGGACAGTAAAGCTTTCTTCCCATAGACCAGCTCATATGGTGTGAAACCGGTGGTGGTCTTCCAAGTGGTGTTGTAGGCCCATGTGGCTTCTACCAGGCGAGCTGCCCAGTCCTTTCTGCTGCTACTCACCACTTTAGTCAAGATCCCTTCTAATGCTCTATTGTTGACTTCCACCTGCCCATTTGCTTGAGGGTGATAAGGGGTGGAAGTCCTGTGCTTGATCTTGTGATGAGCTAGGAGATCTTCAACCAGGTTGGAGGTGAACTGGCTCCCTTGATCGGTGACCAGCTCTCTTGGATAGCCAAACTTATAGAAGATGTTCTCTCTTGGGAACTCGGCCACCTTTTCTTCTGTTGCTGCTTTGATTGCTTTGGTCTCTGCCCACTTTGTCAAATAGTCAGTACACACAATGATGTAAGTCCTTTGCCTCGAAGAGGGGTTGATTGGGCCCACAAAGCCCATGCCCCACTTCTCAAATGGCTCAAGAGTCACTTGAGGTTGGAGAAGCATCTCATCCCTTTGGGTCGGTTTCCCCATTCTTTGGCATTGGTCACACTGACTGACATATCTTCTGACATCTTGATGAAGTGTGGGCCAATAGTAGCCTGCCTGCAGGATCTTGAAGGTAGTTCTCTTTGCTGCAAAATGCCCTCCACAAGGCCCATCATGACAAGTGAGGAGGATATCAAAGACTTCCTCCTCCCTTACACAACGCCTTAAGATCTGATCGGGGCCAAGCTTGAACAGATTGCCCCCGATCCAAGTGAATGAGGCACTTTTTCTGATGATTCTGCTCTTCTCTCTGGAAGATAGGTGTGGAGGGAACTGTGCTGAAACAAGATAGTTTGCTATATCAGCAAACCATGGAGAGAGTACTGAAATAGAAAATAGATGTTCATTAGGCATCTGATCGTCCACTGTTCCATCCTCATCTGCAGACAAATCCAATCTAGATAAAAAGTCAGCAACAACATTTTCTCTACCTGGTTTATCAACAATGGTTAGATCAAACTGCTGCAATAAAAGTAACCATCTAATAATACGAGCATTCACATCTGGTTTATTCATCAAATATCTAATAGCAGCATGGTCAGTATGTACAAAGGTCTGGTAACCAGTAATATAATGTCGGAACTTGTTCAATGCATGGACCACAGCCAAGAATTCTTTCTCGGTTACAGTGTAATTCAGCTCAGCTTTGGACAAGTTTTTGCTAACAAAGTAAATGGCATATGGAAGTTTCTGCTCAACTTGTCCTAAAGCTGCGCCTATGGCTTTGTTCGAGGCATCAGTGTGGATGTGGAAAGGTAGGGCCCAGTTTGGACCTCTCAGGATTGGGGCTGACACCAACTTGTCCTTCAATTCATTTAAAGCCCTCTGACAATCATCAGTCCATTTAAACTCCACATCTTTTGCCAACAGACCAAACAATGGCGAGGCTAGCTTGCTGAAATCTTTAATGAATCTCCGGTAGTATCCTGCTAATCCCAAGAAACTCCGGACATCCCTTACCTTTTGAGGAGGTGGAACCCTCTTGATGAGAGCAATTTTGTTAGGATCCACCTGCAATCCTTGGGAAGAAATGGCATGGCCTAGCACGGTCCCCTCAGTCATTAGGAATTCACATTTTTCAGGACTAAGGGACAAGTTCATCTCGGTGCATTTGGTTAGGACTTTCCCCAGGTTGGACAATGCTTCCTGGAAGTTGGCCCCATAAGGAGTAAAGTCATCCATGCATATTTCCACTGCATCATGGACCAGCTCCGAGAAGATGCTCAAGACAGCTCTCTGAAAGCTAGCAGGAGCATTGCATAGCCCAAAGGGAAGGACTCGATAGGCAAAGGTACCCCAAGGACAAGTGAAGGTGGTCTTATCTTGGTCTTCCGGGCTGATTTGGATTTGATTGTACCCGCTAAACCCATCCAGGAAAGAGAAGAACTTCTTTCCTGCCAGTCCATCCAACACTTGATCTATGAAAGGTAGAGGGAAATGGTCCTTCTTGGTAGCTTTGTTCAGTTCTCGGTAGTCCACACAAATTCTCCATTTCCCATTTTTCTTGGGAACCAACACTAGAGGGGACACCCATTCACTATCTGAGATGGGGTAGATGAATCCGGCATCCAACAGTTTCTGCAATTCTTCCTTGACAATGTCTTTAAGGGCTGGATTCATTCTCCTCTGAGGTTGCCTAACCGGTTTACAATCCTCTTTGATGTATATATGATGGGTACAGACCGAAGGATGGACTCCTTTCATTTCCTAATAGCTCCAAGCAAAAGCATCTAGGTGGTTGGCCAACAGACTACACAGCTCCTTTTCCTGGGAAGGAGATAGGGAGGAGATGATCTTCAATGTTTTCTCAGGGCCGAACTCCACATTCTTGACTCTGGGAGTAACAGGGTTGGTTGTACAGAGATCCACTAAGGTGCTAGCTTGGGCATCCTCCACCAATTCCTCTAAGGGTAGTGCACTAGAAGGTGGATTCTGGATCAAGGTCTCGATCAAGTCATCCTCAGTTGGGGGGTCTTTTCTAGTGGTATCTAAGGTGCACAGAGGTGCTGAGTACACCTCGTCTTCTTCTCCTTCTTCCAACCAGAGTGGTAAATCATGCTCTAAAGAAGGTTGGGCAGGAGGGTATAGGACTAGCTTCTTGGACATGGGACCATTTTTTATGGTCATGTTTCCTGCCCGACAACTTATGTAAGCATCTGCAGTAGCTAACCAAGGCCTTCCCAAAATGAGAGGATATCCAGTAAGCTTGGCCTTTGGTTGCAGAACCAGGAAGTCTGCAGGGTATTCCCAAGAATCAATGGAGACCATGACATCCTCCACAATCCCTTCGGGAGTCACGGTGGAGCGATCTGCTAATTGCAGTACTGTCGAGGTCTTCCTCAAGGAACCCTGAAGATTGAGTTTAAGCATGGTATCCCTGGTCATCACATTGATGGCCGCCCCCAGATCAATCAAGGTGTGGGGGATAATGGTGCCATTGATGTGAACATCTACTACAGGACTTCCAGGATCTAGGTACTTTGGGCAGATGACTTGTCCTAGCATAAGGTCAGACAGTTGTCCTATGACATTGATAGTTGAGGCATCTTTCTTCCGTCTGCCTGGGTGTTTGAAACACTTCTCCTTAACCAGCTTGTTATATATTGGCACATCCTTGATGGCTTGGAGAAGTGGGATTTTTACACACAACTGCTTGAGCTCACCCAAAATCTCATCTTCTTCTGGGTTAGGTTGTGTGGTGGCTGTTAGTCTCTCAGGAAAGGGTGGAATAGCCTTTGGTTCACTTTCCTGTTTATCTTCCTCATCCTCTGGGGGAGGAGGTTGGCGATCTGGTAGAGTCTTTCCAGATCGAAGGTTGATCTCCTGGATCTCCACAGCATAGGTAGGGCATGAGGTTTCCCCAGTGTATACCTGCTGGGCCTGTCTATTGTTGGGGTTCGGGTTCGGTTGAGCAGGCATTTGAGGTTGCCTTGGAGGAGCAGGAGGTAATGGTTGAGGTTGAACTGGTGGTGGAGGCAAAATGGCAGGAGGAGTGTTGTATTGGGGCCTCCACCTTGACTGAGGTGCATTCCATTGAGGCTGTGGCTAGGTATGTGAGTGATATGGATGAGAAGTAGGTTGAGTGGGGTACTGAGGTGGATAAGACCATGGAGGAGGCATGGACCATGAAGGATGAGCAGGGGGACCCTAGGAAGGCATAGGAGTTGACTGGTTGGGGTTGTAATAAGCTTGAGATGCCCCTTGCATCCCCTGCTGATAAGGTCTAGATCCTTGTGGCCTCCTTTGGTTGAGGTAATAGAGAGGCTCTGTGGGAGCTTCGGTCCCTTGGTACATGGCTTTAAACCCAGGTAAGGTTGGACACTGATTTGTGGGATGGTCCTCCTCACAAACGAAACACACTTCAACCGAATGCAATGGACATTCGTTCTTAGGGTGCCTCCTTGTGCACCTAGAACAGAAGACAGCCAAGGCTCTCTCAGCTTCTTCTTTCTTTTGTTGAATCCTGAATGTATCAAGCTGCATTGCAATGGTTTGTCTCACCTCACTCTTAAGATCTTCTAATTGGTTTGCGAGCTCATGTTTGGAGAAAGGGACACTAGTTGAGAGGTGGTTTCCTCTACCTCGTTTCCGAGCTGCCCTGGAGTGGTTTCTAAACACAGTCTTGATGTCCTCATAAGGCAGTTGGTAAATGTCCCCCCCAGCTAACATGTGAAGGGTATCTAAGAGGTTTTCAGGGACTCCTCGGAGTAGGACCAACTTGAGGGATTCAGGGTCAAGTGTGCACCTGGCCCGCTTATAGCTTAGTTGGAACCTCTCCTCATAATCCTCTAAGGACTCATCATTTCCCATGGACATCCGAAAGATTTACCCCTCTGTTTCCTTGGACCTACAGTAATCCCGGTACTTGGTGTTGAAAGCTTGCTGCATCTGAGCCCAAGTAGTGATACTATTCCCAGGTAAACCCATGAACCAGCGTAGTGCTGCATCCTTGAGAGTGGAAGGGAAAAGTTTCAACTTTTGCTCATCTTCAGTATAGTCATAGTTTCTACAAAGGACAGCAAACTCAAACAGGAAGGTATCTGGATCTTCAGTGGTCAACCCATGGAAGTGAGGTAAGGCGGAGGGGCTAATGTTTTTCATTTTTATCTCTCCATTGGTCTCTCGGATGGGGAAGGCACCTTCTATTCTCTCATCTTCTCTTCTATTATCAGCCATAGCTTCAAATGGAGTAGTCTCTAACTCTTCTTCTACTATAGGATCTTTAGATATCTCAGGATGTTCACCTATAGGTTCTTCTGGGTCACTGTCACCAAAGAGGAGAGAAGGGTGACTCAGTGATGTGGTGGGGGTGTTTGGTAGGAATTTGCCTGATCTATCTCGGTTCCTACGAGGCATGAAATGGAAAAGACTTTCTTTTTTTCTCTTTGATTGCTTTTGCTTTGCTTTTCTTTTGGTAATTGCAAAACTGAGACAGATTGATCTACAACTATCTATGAAAGATGCAAAATTAACTGAAAGCAGGAAAGGACTAATCTACTTTGCTCAAATGAAATTGCAGGAATGGAAATGCTAGTCTACGCTTGCAGAAAGGAAATTCTAATCTATGAAAGCAGGAAATGCTAATCTATGAAAGCAGGAAATGCTATGCCACTTTTGCAGAATGGAAATGAAGTAAACTACTTAGCAGAAGGTAAGAGTAAGAAAGTAGAAGAAAAGCAACAATTGCTAATACTCTGACGCTTCCCCGGCAACGGCGCCAAAAAGATGGTGAGCTCCAGTATTGTAGCAATAATGCTACAACTCCTGGGGCTTCCTGTCTCTTAATTTTATCAACCCGGTAGTTTGTACAAACTTGGAAGCGACGGTGCTGTATGCACAAGTACTAGCTCTTGTCGCAGCTGTCACTTGGTCAGCTGGCACAAGTCCGCTAGGGCTCAAGCCAACTTCTATAGGCTCTCAGAAGAAGCTTGTTAAATGATGGACGAAAGCTAGCTCAAAGAAGACTAATCTACTTGGCAACAATGAACTGAAAGCAAATCAAAACATGGAAACCCTAGGAAACCCTAATTTAACTAGTCTAACCTCTATGATGCAAAGAATGTGAAGGAAAATTCTACCAATGATGCCATTACTTCTAATAAGTGAGAATGCATGAATCTAATCTACTTGCATCTTAAAAGACATGTTATTGTATTTTTTTCTTTAAGTGGATGGAGTGATTGTGATTTTGTGCTTATTAGGGTTTGGTTGTGCAGATGTGATGCGGAAGGAAGGAAAGCTTGGGAAAGGTTGGGGAGGCTAGGAGAGGTCCCCAGAGATCCTTAGCATTAGTCCACAGAGGTTCCTCACGTTCAGAGGCTCAGCAAACGAGTGAGTGGCCTCCTACAGGATGTCTGCAGGGGATTCTACAGGAAACGCAGGGGTTTCTACAGGAAGTCTACAAATTGCTACAGGATGACCTACCGTGGGTGTTTGAAGTGATGGTGGAGTGATGGAATGGTAGGGGGAGATGTGCAAGGTAGGAATAAAGCTGGTGATGGCTCAGGAGTGGAGAAGTAGGATGGAGAACGAGTGTATGAAGTGGGTTGATGGATGGAAGGTTATAACAACGAAATGTCTAAAGAATGAAGTTACGTGAGGAGTGGAGGAGTTTGGGAGATAACAGAGCGGAGCAGAGGTCAAGGATGTGGTTGTATGCGTGATCAAGACGAAGAAGAAGGTAATAGAACGATGAAGAGCAGTGTAAATAAAACAAATGGCTTATGACTGTCACCAAGATGAAAATCCATTAACCTATGCTACCTGTGCTATGAACTCAATGAACAACAATATAAAACGTGTAGAGGAATGTGCATGAAGCGGTGATGAAGGTGTATGGTGCAAGAGTGAAGTGCATGGAAAGATCTATCATAAACGAGACTATGTTGCAGCATGTATAAAGTGAAGAACTGCGTATTTTTGTGGTTGGTATAGGCTGCACTCTGATCTCCAAACAGAGATGGCAGTGGAGACTTCCTCAACCTTTTTTCCTTGGAGCTCCAAGAGATTATATCTATCCTCCTATCAAACTTAAGCAACTGAAAGCAAATCACCATAAACTAGTCCTATCTATGCTCATGAAAACGACTAAATTACCAAACTGTGAATTCGAATTGCATGTGAAAATAAACAAACTCAAAGTGCTGGAACGAAATGCAAACACATTACAACACTGAGGAGATCTATTGCTCTCAGGTTGGGCCCTAACCTGAGAGCTATAGCTCCTTGAGAAAACTCAGAACTAGATCAAAATCTGCCTTCTTTATTCATAATCTGATGTCATGCCAAATTGGCTTACAAAAAGGAACAAAAACTGAGCTCTAGCTCGTACTTTCCAATTACAAGAGTAATGCCAAGGTTAAAAAAGCTTCTCTGCAAGGCTATGGCCTCAGTATTTATGCAAAAACGATCATCCAACAGATGTCCTTGATTTTAGGAGCTCGGCTGTCCAACTAAAGTTTAACTACTGATCCTGTAGGATAGTCATAACTACTGTTCCTGTAGAGCAGTTATAACTGTTGTTCCTGTAGAACAGCTGGCTGCTTCTAAGCTCGGTGGGGAGATGGATTGGAGCTCGGAGTTCTTGGTGGGAATCACGAGGAAGGTCCCCAAGACCGTGGACATCCTCTCCTAAAAACCAGTAGTGCCACCTCATTGTCTCCTTGTCTCCTTTTTCGTTGTCTTTTTCTCCCTTTTAATGCCAAAAACCTGAAAGCATCATGCATTAGTCACGTAGATAAAATGTCTACCCTTCTTCCTACAAACAACACGAATAAACTAAGAAATGCATGCATAAGCAGTAAAAAGTGAATGGTTTGAGCAAAGCAAGTAGGCCAAATGAGCCCAAATTATACCAAAAATTGGGGTTCATCACACACCACCCACGAAAAGTTTCATTCGATCATTCATCATGTTGCCTAGAGAATCTCTACCTTTTACTATTATGGTCAGCATCCCGTACTTTATTACTTGCAACGTGCTACCCTGGTCATTATGCCTAGCAATATGTGGTCCAAGCCAAGGCATCAAACTGATCAATTCACAGCAATAGGTCTTAACCCAATCATCATGATTGCACACACCCTGCCTTACCATTTGGGTCCTTTTGCCAAGAAAATCTCTCTTTATTTCGTCCTCCATCTTCTTGACTTCCATGTCCATCAAAGCGCTTTTCTTCCTTAACCGTACCCTTTCTTCTTCAAGTTTGTGGAGTCTAAGGTTTACCTGTTGGATTTCATCCTCAAGTCCCATGCGTTCCATTTCTGGTGGTTGTGTGATCCCTTCTTTTCAGGCTTCTCGAACCCTTGTATCTACTGGTGCTACTACGCGTGGACTAGGCTTTGCATGCTTTATGGAAATTACAGCATTCACTTCATACTTCAGCTTCGAAAGTGCCCACGCGGTCAGATTTTTGTACATAGTCCTATAGGCCCAGAGAACCGATGGTACGTGTAGGTCCCAATCAGTTTGTTTCACATGGTGGACCGTGTTCAGTGCTTCACTTACTTTGTCAAAAGATTCTGCGTGCTTGGTCTAAGCATACTTCCTAGTCCCAACCGGAGGGGTCATTCGTGCCATTATCTTGCCCACTCATGCTTGTCGGTCGTGTTTCCTATCGCAGAGACAGTGTGCATCCGTGCAAGCTACACACCATATGCCTGTACCAATCTAGAAAGGTGGGCACGCGGGCTGTTTTGTCTATTATACTCAGATTTCATCTGCATCTGAGGTTTTCCGAACCGCATGCACATCATCCTTCTGCATTCGCGCCAGTCCTCAAAACTTCTTTGATGCGTACCCCACCATCTTGCGGGAGTAGCATACAGTATCCATTTCAGAGCGTCGAAACACTACTATTCTAGTACTTCTCTCTCAAATTTGTTCAGGAAATCATCCACCTCTCTCAACCTGCCATACATAGGCAGATCTCTTACCTATGTTGCCTCGCAGCGCAGTGACCTTGTCATCATGTTACAATTGAGTGTGGTTATCTCGTGTAAATGGTTCTGCCATCATTCTATTTCCTCGTCCGAATCAGAGGTGCAGGAGCTTTCGTGCTCCCACGAAATCCTGCAATCCGTTGTTGGATTTATCCAGTCCTGCTCTCAAGTAGTTATCTTGTAGATAAAATCTAGATCGTCGTTGCTATCATAGTCGCGCACTGGCTCTGTGTAGCACAATCCTTCCGCAGGGTCTAAAGGTACCACCATGCACAGTGATTTTTTCTCAAAAATCATCTTGCGCTTCTTTATATTTATCACTCCATTCATGTTAGTGGCCCAATCTATTCCTAGTAGCACGGGGATAAGGATTGTTGTCATCAAAAATCTCTATCACTTCAAAATTTTCAAGCACGCTCACACCTTCGATATCTACCGTTATTCCTTGCAATGTTCCCATAGGTAGGATCTTTTGTTGGTTTACCATTTGCAATTGAATAGGAGACCATTGCAGTGCAGGCCTGTCCATGCGCTCCCATGTATGCTTTGGCAGGACATTCGTGTCTGATCCTAGATCCAAAATCCCTTGATCCATTTCATATTCCCTGATCTGTGCGATCAATCTCATCTCTCGTCCTGTTCGCATTTTGTGATTCCCGAGCTTCCGGACTACGCGTGGTTCTTCTGGCATGGTTCCAGCACATCTAGTGATGAGTTCTTGTAACCCCTTCACAGCTTTGCTATCGCACAGCAACTTCATGCAGGTCTCCAAAAATGTAGTGAGCATTGATGGGTCCATTTCGGGTTCCAGTTTGTCTTTACTTCCTAAAGTGGAAGCATCCACGAAGCTCTTCTTAGCTTCCATGAATGTCTCCTTAGTGCACTCTAAATCAAATTATGGTTCCTTTGTTGGAGCCTTGTGAACCCAGACACTCTCTTCAGGCTGCTTATCTTTGTCATCTCCTATTGTGATACCACTCCGGAGCATGATATTTACATTAGGGTCTTCCTCACGTGGCTCAAACCTCATCATTTGCAGGTTCTGAGTTGGGGGAGGTTGGAGTGCTCCTTTATCGTGCAACCTCGCTATCAGTGTGGGATAGTCCTCTGTCTCATGATCAAACTGGGTACAATATAAGCATGATGGTCTCGTTGGATTTGTACAATCATGGGCATAATGCCTTGGCCCTCCGCAATTGTAACATATCAGTTGGCCGCAACCTCTTCCTGGTCCCATTCCACCTCGACCTCGTCCGCGCCCCTAAAATCCAGTGCGCGCCATCCCTGCATTTTGATTGAGGGCCCGTGTTTCGGTCTGAACTCTATAGGTAGGAGTCTAATCCATCATCAATTCATAACTTCTATAGGTATGCTCGTCGTGGCCTACTGAACTGCAGAAATTATAGAACAACTACTGGCAATTCTGCTTATACTTCTATAATAGATGGCAGTTATCTGTAGCATGCTTCCCTCCTATTTGACAAATCGCGCACCATAATGCAGGTGCTGTGCGCAGTCTTGCTTGTGCCTCTAGTCTCAATGGCATTGGTCCTCCACCCGCGATGTAGTTCGTGAAGATTGGACAATGGTCCTTGTTATGTACCTGACCCTTGCACTTTACGCACCATACCTCCTCGTGTGCTTTAGGGCGAGCTGTCCTATCTTGTTTCAAACTTTGCAATCCAAGGAACAATTTTTTCAACTACGCATGGATCTGTTGAACTCCAAGGTTAGGATATTGTATCGGGGTCTCGTGCAGTCTCATTGCGATCTCCAAGGCCTCGGCCTGAGTGGTTATCTTCTGCTGTGACAACATGTTCCTTAGATGCGGTGTTAGCAATGCTACAAACCATGCGCGGTGTTGCCCATCCATCAAGGTCATATTGGCTTCACGAATTGTACACTTCAATCTCTGATCCAGCTCCCATGGGGATCTCGCCTGGAAGCATTGTGATTTCCTTAAATCCTACGATCGATTGTGTCTCTGATTTTGGCCTGCTAAATTCCTTGTTTAGCGCAACTTGGATATCCGCAATCCCTGCATTCGGATTTTCATTGGAATGCTTAATGTACCAAGTTAGTGCACGATCCTGCAGAGCACTGACCAGCATTTATTTCCTTATATTGTCATCCGTGACTCCCTGCACTTCCCATACAACCTTTACCACGAACCAAAACTGGTCCGGATCTCCATTCCCTACTCCTTTGAACACTGGCAACTTTATCGCGCTCGACATATTGAACTATGGTGGTGGCGGAGGTGGTGTGGGCGAAGACGAGGGTGAAGATGGTGAAACTGGTGGTGGTGTAGGTGGGGGTGGTATGCGTGGAATTCGCTGTTTTAACAAACTGATCGCACTTCTTGGTGAAATATTCACGAGGTGAAATAAAGGGGCTAGTTGCTAGTTCTGCACTACCTATGTTTCTGTAGATCCTCCCACTCCGCGTAGCCCCAAACATTAATTTATTCGCATAACCTGCTTTTCACACGGTAGCATTTTAATCCAAGTGTTCAAATATTTAACGTACTTATCTCGTGGCCCTTTGAGGAAACATTGTTCCACCTCGCTATAGCTGACTGAAGTATCTACTGCAAACTCGGTGATAAATCCTCCTATAATTCGATCGAGCCAGTGATCCACAATGCACACGATCTTATCTTCCGATGCTTCTAGTCTACGCACCAACTCTGGAGTCCACACAATAGGTTTATCGAGCCTACACCTTCCTTGACTGTCTTCTAGCTTCATGATCCACTCGTACAACTCAGAGGGGAAGGATGCAAAGAAAATTTCGTGGATTTCCGTATATAAGTAGCAATCTAACCACTCTTCCTTCGATAATCGTGGATTCCTATTTTCCTATGCCACGAACTCGTGAATATTTCTGTCCAACCACTCTTCAATTCCCTTCTTTGTTGGATTCCAATGATATGACATCATACATCTCTATGCAGATCCCGGTCTCGACAACTGAACCATTTGTTGGCTTATTGGGGCCTGACCCAGGTTCAAAGTTAAATTAGCCAAACAAATCCAGGTACTATTGGCCCTTTCGGCAATAGTCCATGGAGCGCAGACTGAGGTATCACCCGAAGTAGTATGGGAGGGTGCTAGAACCAGGTTTCCGCACCCTGGAGATGTCTGAGGAGTTCAATTGGTTCACGATTTGACCCTGCGCATAAGTTGCTTCATGTAATTCCCCGTACTTTGCAACCCAATATCCTATCTTCGCGCAACCCTACCTAGGGGCTGAACGTCGTGCTCTACATTAGTACCCAAGACCTTACTGGTATTCCAATGTTAGTTGATTATTTTAGCCTACTTGCATGCTTTAAGTTATACTTAACAACATAAACCATTCATACAGGTGTGCGTAGTAAATAAAAAGTATATTTGCAAATTATATTAATCATTCATTAACCCAAGAGTAGATACACAGAATTATAACGAAACTTCTCTTTATTAATTCCTTCCTCAGTTACAAACTCAACTCCACCCTGTGCACTCAGCTGCAAGGGTCCGCACACTCAGCTGCGGACTACTAGGCCTTTGTGCACTCAGGTGTAGAGCCTTCTCCTACTCTATGACCCAAAGACACACTTCCAATTTTGACTCAATCACTTAGACTCCTTATTTTTTCTTCTTTTTTTCCTCTACTTAGAGCCTCGCTCTATTTATACAATCCCATGGTCCGTGGACCATGGGTAGGTCTATCCAGCCGACATTACATTACAAAACTAAGGCAGACAACCCTGCGACTCTATCATCCTGTCATGCCCTACACCAGTAATTCACGGAGCTTTACAACAAGATTCGGTCAAAACTTGGGCTTTGAGCCCCAAAACATGCCTTGGGGGGATTCCATGCCCAACATGATTACCCAATCCTTCCATTATTTCTTCCAAGTGAAGACAAGAATGTTGTGTCTATTTATCCCTCTTAATTAGGGAAGATATGCCTATTCCTGTAAAGGAATGTACCCAAGTTCCCTCTTACCAGGGACTTGCCCAAGCTCCCTCTTAATTAGGGACATTTTAGAGCTCCCTCTCAACTAGGGACTCTCCTTTCCATAAACAACTTCTTCTTTGTGGGTCCTTCAGCTGCTTGAACAATTTCTTTCCTTGATGTCATAAAATTTAGTCGATCTTCTTCCTTGTAAGGCATCGACCATTGATCACTTTCATTCTTAGCTTGTCATGACATTCCTTTCTTCATGGAAAGTTTCCTTCTTGATATATATATGGAACCTTCGTCTTATGGCTACTTCTTCCTCATCATGTTTCTTTCAGGAATTTCTATCCAACATATGAATGCTAGTTGTACTTGCACTTACAATTCTTATTCCAATAGCCCTGCATGAACTCATCCATATATTATTCAAGAAATAAAAACATTAAATAAAATAGTACCTTATGAGAAGGCTATTCATCATGACATCTTGTTGGCTTGAATCATCATCACCCTACATTTTTACATCTCCAAGGTCTTTCCATGTGTCAAGGGTCTTTTGATATTTTTCTTCCTTTGTTAAAGTTCTTGTGCCTTCTTTCGGGAGATGCCTTCAACGAATTTGTCAGATGATGATTCCTAGTGACCATGGTGTCCTTTCATCTTTGATCTCTTTTCCCATATCCTTCTTCATAGGTTTATTAGTCAGCCACCTCATACTCCTTATGAGGACATTTCATGTTGACCTTTATTGGTGTGTGAATCATGCCTTCGAGCATATTATTAATGAAAGCAATCTTCCTTATTCTTGACCATGCCTTTTAGGTCTATTCCATATTGTAATTAATACATATGATGACATGTCTTTTAAACTGAAAACAAATATGCATACATACCTCATCTTAATTCTTGATCATTTCAGATTCTTTTGAAAACTTCCAAGATTGACATTATCTCAACCTTCTCTAACTTCCTACATCTTTTCTCAGTCTGCATATCATTCTTTCTTGAATCCCCATAAGTGGATTTTCTATTGAGAAATCTGCTTTTTTTGAAATTCATGAACATTCTATTGAAGATTCCATTGGAGGCTTTTTATAGCCCTCATTATGCAAATGCTCCTATTAATTATAGTGGCCTTCTAAGATGATTCTTCTGGATTGTGATTTTTCCTTTATGCATAGGTGAGGTCTTCCAATGGCTATAATATTCCTACATGAATATCTTTATCTGAGCTTCTACATAGTGCTCCTATATTCTTGAATATGATATTTTCTTAAATCATGCATTCTATCCTATAGCTACATGCTCCTATGCTACCCAAAACTTAAAAAGAACTTATTTGAAGAAGTTGATCTCAATCATAGTAGAGATCTGGATGAGCTTCCTTTTTCTCCTTCGTATCTTCTTCTTTCACTTCTTGGGTAATGTTGGCTTCTTCTCACTTCCTCTTGTTGTTATCTTCTTGAATTTGGGACAATCCCTCTTATAGTAGCCATACTCTTCACAACCAGAGCATTGTACTTTGGAAATATCTCTTTTTTGTCTTCTCTATGGACCAAACTTGCCAAATTTCCCTTTTCTCTT